>CM034622.1:18493255-19731945 GCA_020080225.1 Gynochthodes officinalis
CTTCAGATTCCATATTTTATTCCACATCCTCCTATATGACATCAAATTATTACTACTAGTAGCTGTATTGATACAAGAATGAATTCTTTGCTGCTCTATAGCTACTTTATAGGCTGAATGTACAGTAAACTTCCCATTCTTATCATGATGCCAAATGAGCTTATCAGGGCCTGCTTCCTTTGTTAATGGAATTTTGGATATTTCCTCTGCATCTTCAGGATGGAAAAGCTGATGTAGTAGAGTTTGATCCCAATTTGCCCCCTCATCAATTATAAGTTGACTGCACCAACCTAGAGATTCCTGAGGTGGTTCTTTAGGGAGTGGCTTGAAATTGAATCTATTAGCCACCCATGGAGACTCCCAAATTTTAATAGATTTCCCATCTCCCACTTGATATCTCATCCCCATTTCTAATACATATTTTGCTCCCGTCCAACATTTCCACATCCAAGACGCATTTTGTTGAACCTTTGCATTCATTAAATTTTCATGGGGATAATATCGAGCTTTCATTACACGGCTAAGAAGCAAGTTTGGTAACTGAATTAGTCTCCATAATTGCTTAGCTAACAAAGAATCATTGAATACCTGGATGCCCACTCTTATATAGGGACTTTGGGTCAATTCAAGTGTGTAAGAGATTCTATCAAAATAGAAAGTTCTATATTCCAAAAGACACAAATCCCACATTAGAAACTTACAAGATTCTTTACCATTTTATATTGAATTTATTGTGAGTGGGTTTGTGATAAAAAGAAAGAGTTGTGGGCTCATGAACATTAAAAGGGGGTCAAATTATGCCAATTTAGATCAAAACGGTGGATTAGCCCCCCCTTACGCATAGATTAAGCCCTGCCCAAAATAATTTATTTAGAATTAACTTTTTACTATTGTCTTATCGGTTGACTGGGTTCTTTATCGGTTTACCGTTTTACCTAGTCAACAACCACTAAACCCTTGATTCGCACATAAGTTGACCACAATCTTTGACCACGTAATTAGCCACATGTTTGCTGAACGTTGGACTGCTGCACGACCCCATATCTTACGCATGTTTGTTGAACATCCCAATTTTTTCACATTTTTTGTTCCATGACCATTGACCCACACATGAGTTGACCACGATCTTTGACCATGTAATCAGCCACATGTTTGTTGAACGTTGGACTGCTGCACAACCCCATATCTTGCGCATGTTTGCTGAACGTCCTAATTTTTTTCTCATTTTTTGTTCCATGTAGCACTATAAACTTCTCATTTTTTTTCTCATTTTTTTTCTAATTTTTTGTTCCATGCCAAGCCTTCAATGCGCCAATTTCCTCCAACCTTTTTTCAAAAAGCTCTGAACCTTCCTTCTTTCTTTAAGCTTCTCATCATTTTGTTGGTTTCCTTTTATTGAGATTTTTGCCGTTTATGCTGCCCTCTAACGGGGAAGACTTGTTTAATCTTGGGGAAATATTTCACAAATTCTTGAAATAGTTTCTTTAGGACAGTGCAACTTTTGCACAACTCAAGTCGTTTCTTGATACTCAAGTCATTTCTTGCTATTATTATTTAAACCTTCAACAATCTAAAGAAACTACGGCTACTTCCAGTGCAAATACACTCAATCCTACTACAAATGTTAACCTCACGAGTGACAATCAAACTAGCCAACCTGACATTCCACTCACACAAACCGTGCCTTTTCATTTACCCTATGCCAAACCTTTTCCAGACGTCTCAAATATTGAGATTTTTGCCAATGAAAACTTCAAACGTTGGCAAGAAAGAATTTTCTCCTTACTTGATATCCATGGTGTGGCACATGCTCTACTAGAGCCTAGACCTGCCCCAACTGCTAATAACAAAATTCAACAATTATGGCAACATGCCAACAAGGCTATATGGGAAGCCTTAATTAAAAAATTCACTGCTGAAGATGCCACCAAGCAGAAGTTTGCGGTAGGAAAATTCTACCACTGGCAAATGGTTGACAATAAAGACATGAAGAGTTAGATTAATGAATATAAAAATTTGCTCGAAGATTTGAAAACAAAAAACATCACGCTTTCAGAAAAATTTGCAATCGGCTTGTTGATAGAAAAACTATTAGACTCCTAGAGTGACTACAAAAATAGTTTGAAGTACAAACAAAAATCTTTCACCATCAATGAACTAGTCACTAACATTCTCATTGAAGATACCAACAGAAAGGAGATAAAAGCTGCCAAAGCCAAAGAATTAGCATTGAAGGCAAATTTGGTGCAAAGGAGTAGCTCCAATAAAGGTATAAAGTCTAAATCTAAAGATTTCAAATCTAAAAATACTAACTTCAAGAAAAAGAAAGGTTCTTGTTTTGTTTTTGGTACGCCAGGTCACCATACTCCTCAATTCACAAAAGAATGAGAAGTGAAAATTCTCTTAAGGTTAATCTAACCGAAGGAGATAATGTTATTGTTGCCGTCATTTCTCAAGTGAACATGGTAGTCAATGCCAAAGAGTGGGTGGTAGATTCTGGGGCCACTTGACACATTTGTTGTAATCGAGAGGCTTTTCCTCCTACACTCCAGTAGGGGATGAAAAGGAAGTAATTTATCTTGGAGACTCTAGAACTGCAAAAGCTCATGACAAGGGCAAAGTCTTTTTCAAACTCTCGTCTGGAAAGACTTTGTAGGCAAGGGTTATAGTAATTAAGGATTATATGTACTTTCCATTTCCAATGTTATCAATGAAAATGCATCTACTTCTTTTGCTTATATGATTAAACCATTTTCTTTACGGCAAGCAAGATTATGACATACTAATTTTAGCTATATAAAGAAAATGCAATCACTTGGCTTAATTTTTGGTTTAAGTTCAACCAATATAGATAAATATGAAATATGTGCTGAATTAAAAATCACTAAAAATACTTGTGTTTCTGTAAATAGAGAAACTGAACTATTGTCTTTAATTCACATTGATTTAGGTGATTTAAAACAAACTATGACTAGAGTTGGTAAAAAAATACTATGTTACTTTTATTGATGATTTCTTTAGATTTACTAAATTGTATTTACTTAGAAATAAAGATGATGCATTTAATGCCTTTATTTCTTATAAAATTGAAGTAGAAAATCAATTTAGTAGAAAAATTAAAAGAGTTAGATCAGAGGGGATGAATATCTATCACTAAATGATTATTGTGAAAAAGAATAGATAATTCATGAAGTAACTCCCCCTTATTCACCTGAATCTAATGGTGTAGTTGAGAGGAAAAATAGAACACTTAAAGAAATCATGAATTCTATGTTAATTAGTTCTAGTGCACCTCAAAATTTGTGGGGTGGGACTATTTTATCTGCATGTCACTTGCAAAATAGAATTCCACATAAAATGACTAGAAAGACACCATATGAATTGTGGAAAGGTTATGTATCTAACTTAAAATATTTAAAAGTGTAGTGGTGTTTAGCTAAAGTTATGTTGCCTGAACAAAAGAAAGGAAAAAAAAGTTCGAAAATATCTGATTGTATGTTTATTGGATATGCTAAATATAGTGCAGCATATAGATTTCTTGTGTTAAAAAGTGATGTACTTGATTGTAATACAAAAATGGAAACAAAGAATTCTGAATTCTTTGAACACATTTTTCCACTTTCTCGAGAAGTTTCTCATATACCTATTGAAAATAATAGAGAAATCAATTCTGATGAAGAACTGAGAATGAGCAACAGGCCTAGAAAAGAATCTTCTTTTGGAAATGATTTTTATACTTATCTTATTGATAATGATCCGTTAACTTTTGACGAAGTAATTTCTTTTTCTGATTCAAGATTTTGGAAAGAAGTAATTAATGATGAAATTAACTCAATTTAAAAAAATAAAATTTGGTTTTTAGTTGATTTACCTCCTGGTGCAGAACCTATTGGTTGTAAATGGATTTTCAAAAGAAAATATAATTCCGATGGCTCAATTCATAAATATAAAGCTCGTTTAGTTGCAAAAGATTTTTTGCAAAAACAAAATATTGATTACATTGATACTTTTGCACCAGTAACAAGGATTTCATATATTAGACTTTTATTTACTTCAACTTCTATCCACAAACTTTTTATTCATCAAATGTGTGTTAAAACTGCATTCTTGAATGGAGATTTAGAAAAAGAAATTTATATGACATAACCTGAGAGTTGTGTCATTTCTGGACAAGAAAATAAAGTTTGTAAGTTAATAAAATCACTCTATGGCCTAAAACAAGCTCCTAAACAGTGGCATGAGGAAGTTGATCAAATCTTACTGAGTGATGGTTTTTCATCAATAGAAGTGGACAAATGTGTATATGTGAAAACTATAAATAATGATTATATGATAGTTTCTTTGTATGTAGATGACATACTCATATTTGATACTAGTTTGAATGTTATAAATAGTACTAAATGTTTCTTGGTCTCAAACTTTGACATGAAGGATTTGGGTGAAACCAACATTATATTGGGTGTTAAAATCTTAAGGAAAAGCGACGGAATAATGTTGTCACAAAATCATTCTATTGAGAAACTTATTAAGAAGTTTGAAAACTATGATGTGACACCTATGAGCACTCCTTATGATGGTAATTCCCAATTGAAAAAAAATCGTGGTGACCCAGTTGCTTAGTCTCAATATGCTCAGATTATTGGGAGTTTGATGCATTTAATAAATTTTACAAGGCTTGACATAGCATATGCAATATGTAGACTTGGTAGATATACTCATAATCCCAATCATGAGCATTGGTTTGCTTTGGTTAGATTAATGAAATATTTGAGAGGAACCATTGATTATGGTATCTTATGTAATGGATTTCCCACTGTATTAGAAGGATACAGTGACGCTAACTATATCTCTGATTCAGAAGAGACTAATTCCACTAGTGGCTATATATTCACACTCGGTGGTAGTGCAATAGCATAGAAATCAGCCAGACAAACTATTATTGCTAGATCGACAATGGAGTTATAGTTTATAATTCTGGAATTGGCTGGTTCGGAGGCTAACTAGTTTAAGAACTTCTTAGCTGGTATTCCTATAACCAAGGGGTTAATGCCTTCGGTTCCTATGCATTATGATTGCCAAGCTGCAATTGCCATAGCGAAAAAAAATCATATAATTGCAAAAAATTGACACATAAAATTGAAACATGATGTCATAAAGTAGCTGCTAAGAGATGGAATAATTTCCATTGATTATGTGAAGTCAAAAGTGAATTTGGCCGATCTTTTGACTAAACATTTGGGAAGAAAATTAATTCTTTCAAACATCAAGGGATTGGGACTTAAGTCAATAAGTTGTCAATAGAAATAGTAACCCAACCTATATGATTGGAAATCCCATGAAATAGGTTCATATGGGTAATAACAAATCAATATTGGTATTGAAACACTTAAATTTAAGTCTCTTCTATGTTGTGTGTTATGACTGCTACTAAATGTGAGGTTGAGTTTCAAAACTCTTATTGAATTTATAATCCTTATGGATGGTGTATTTAAAGTAGTATACACTTGATGAATTCGCCTATATGAGAGTGGAGTGATGCCACTCCTATAAGAATTTAGCTAAAGTCTTTAGAGCTCTTATGAAAACACTAGGCACGCGTATGGCTTATTAGCACAAAAACGCGTCGAACAGCAAAAATTATGGGGTTTGCATTGTGATTGATAAAATCTTTATCTTACATCAATGATTTTTTGGTTCATAGAAATTTTACATGTCACCAATAAATCAGTAAGATATATTTTATCAATCTAAATTTGATTCATAGTACAAAAGATACCAAACTGAATGCACTTGCACCTAGATAAATCCAGCAGAATAATCTTATTTTTGTTTTCTCTTTTGAAATATGTGGAGGATTGTTGTACATTCCAAAAGAGACAAATCCCACATTGGAAACTTACAAGACTATTTACCATTTTATATTGAATTTCTTGTGAGTGGGCTTATGACTAAGAGAAATGGTGGTGGGCTCGCGCGCATGAGAAGGGTCAAATGGGCGAATCCAGTTCAAAGTGGTGGATTAACCCCCCCTGCGCATGGGTTAAACGCGGTCCAGTCCAAGTTTTGTTTATTTTAATTTTGGGCCTATTAAATTAATTTATTTAGAATTATTTTCTTTACTATTGCCTTATCGGCTGATTGAGTTTTTTTACTGGTTTACCGTTTTATTCATTCAACAACCACTAAACCCTTGACCCGCACATGAGTTGCCCATGATCTTTGACCACATAATCAGCTACATGTTTGCTAAATGTTAGACTAATGCACGACCCCATATCTTGCACATGTTTGCTGAACGTCCTAATTTTTGCTCATTTTTTGTTCCATGCAACACTATTGCCAAGCCTCCAACGTGCCAATTTCCTCCAACGCTCCAATTTCCTCCAACCATCTTTCAGAAAGCTCTAAACCTTCCTTCCTTCTTTAAGCTTCTCATCATTTTGCTGGTTTCCTTTTTATTGAGATTTTTGTTATTCCTACTACCCTCTAATGGAAAAGGCTTGTTTAATCTTGGGGAAACATTTCACAAAATCTTAAAATAGTTTCTTTAGAACAGTGCAACTTTTGCACGATTTAAGTCGTTTCTTGATACTCAAGTCATTTCTGGTTCTTATTATTTAAACCTTCAACAGATAGAATATCTTTAAAATGCATAAATCCTAACAGATACGACAAAAATAGCTAACAGACTCTATATTAGAGTCTGTTAAAACCGTGTATATTAACATGATAGAATCTATTAAAATCATGTATATTAACGTGTTTTGAACAGACAAAATTTTCCATCAAAATTACCCTTTACATTCCTGTAATATTTTGAAAAAAAATACAATACCCTTTTTATTAAGAGATACTTGGGATTAATTATTTTACAAATTAACCCTAAAAATTATTATATAATTATTTAATCATTTTAACCTTCTTACGTGTGTGACCCTTAGTACCTAATTTCTTGGTAATAATTATAAATTATAATTTTGGAATTAAAATTGATTTTAGTACAAAAACCAACAAAGGTCAGATCTAAAAGTATTGCCCCAAAAAAAAAAATGAAGAAAAGAGTGGGGGCGGAGAGGTAGGTAGACATTGAGGAGATACCAGGAAAGAGGGAGGAACAAGACATTCAAGAGATAACACATTGGATGACGTGAACTCTAGATGACGTATTGACGTGGAGATAAAGAAGCTGTCAAAGTTATAAACTAAAGGTGGGATGTGTTCCGTGTCTTGCAAACATCCTTCAATGCAGGCAAAGATGTTAGATTAATACAAATCGCGAAACGAGCGGGGAAAGTGGAAACTGATGTTTGACTGAAGTGATGGAAAAGTTAAGGCGGAAGAATCCAAGATGTTGCTCTGCATATTCTATCTTCCCATTTAGAAAATCAAAATAGCTCGAGGAAAAACACGTTCCACATAACATAATTCTATTATTTCAGATATATATCTTGGTTGCTGTTTGATGTGAAAATGTTTGTGGGATTCGAGAAAAATCAAAATTTTCTGCTTCAAAAACATGAATGACGGGGCAGGAGTTTAATTCTTGGTTCAAGTTTCTTTACAGATTCAACACATGACTTAATTTGTTCAAGCTTGTTTACAGATTCAACAGATTAACTCCACATCTTACGGTAAAACAAAGGGAGCTAAAGACTAACCACACTCCCCAACCCACCTCCCAAAATTCCATTGGTAGTCATCCGAACAGAGAACCAAACGCAGAACCAAAACGACTGCAAATATTATATGCGTGAAGTGAGGAGTCACAACACGAGGGAATCCCAATATATCATTCGACTTTGTGCAATGAGTCGTGGCAGGAGAATAAGAGCACGTGGAAGCACCCTTCTCTGAAGCCGCGTCGCATAAACGCAGGACACGGGAACAAAGTCCTCTCTCAGAATTCAAGACTTCATACTTCAAACATTTAGACCGGTACCTTAAAAAAACGGAAGAAACGACCAGTAAACATGATTTAGTCTAGTGTGGATTGGATAGTTGCTTGGGGGGACTATCTCCGGATCAAATTAATTTTTGCATTTTACTAGGCAGCGAAGAATATGGCATGAAGTGAAACTAGTTTAGTACGAGTATTACGGAAATTGTCACGAAGAACAACAGCAAAGGAAAAATGCAACGACCATTTTACTTTGACCTACAACTGGAAATCTACTAGTTATCTTAAATTCAATCCCATTAAAAAAATGGAAAAAAAGTTTAGTCATTTGCATTGAATATACGCTGCATTGTTTTAATACGAAAATTACATCATTTTTTCAACACTTCAACGATTCTGCGTCGTCATCAATGCCAAGCCAAAAAAAAAAAAAAAAAAAAACCCAGAAAGTAGGAAAAGAAAAAGGAAAAAATTGGGAATTCCCGGGGAATGAAATTTAAGGTTGAAAAGGATTGGCCATCTTGTTGTTTAAGTTTTGAAACCTGCGGTATGGAATATATTATGGAATTTTTGGTGCGTATGCTTATAGTAAACCATGGCAGTAACAGTAGCATAAATTAAGTTTCTCATTACAAGACTTTGCACAAGAACGACCCATTCAATTTTCAGACTTTCAATGCAAATCCCCGTAGTCAGAAGTCAAAAACTGGGAAAAATTCCAATTCCCACAATGCAAACAGCGTTCATCATGAAGAGCTATATAAGCTAGCACTTGCCAATGTTTTGCAATAAACATTAAACATAACATCAGTTTTATCCAAAACAAAAAAGAAAAAGTGAGAGAATTATACGTAGGTTGGTTAGTGTTTGCTAATTTTGCTTGCTTGTCCAACAAAATCATGAATAAGCTAAACCTTGGATTCTGTGTGGTAATATTGCTAATGCTTTCAATCAGCATTAAGCCTAATGAAGCTGTTAGACAAGTTTTCTCAGACGAGAAAGATCAACAAGAAGAAGAAGGTGGTTGGATGAGAAAGCAACATCTGGTATTGCAATCTCTGCAGTCCCATACTCTGGTTAACCCTCCATCGCCAAATGGCTGCACCCACATTCCACTTGGTGGTGGTAGCCCATGCCCGGCCATGACAATCAGTGAGAAAAACTTTGCACGTGAGGTTAAACCACAGTCTCCAAATCCCTCCACCTACATTCCCAGTGTTGGTGGTAGAGCATTCAGCGCCCAGACATTCAAAAACTCTGCAAGTACGGTTAAGCCTCCGGCGCCAAATTGCTCCACTAACATCCCCGGTGGCCCATGCACCGCCAAGACAATCAGTGAGATGAACTTTGCAGGACGTACCAGGGTTGTGCCTCCTCCCCATCCTGCTAACGCCTATCCGGAACATAGGCTCCAATCAGGCGTAGCTACCAACCGCAAGTTACTACAAAATTAAGCTGCATGCGCTTTGCCTGCCTTTCGCCACCATCACAAGTAATAACCTAGATGACTAAGTAACTACAACACCAACTTAAACAAGTTTAATTGCTGCTAAAACTTAAAAGAAATATTTCCATTTTATATTTTTTTTATTATTCCACTTCATGTACTTTGAGCCTATAACATAGACAGGAAAAAAAGAATAAAGTCGGCGCTGACCGAACCGTATGTAAAACTGAAACCATTTGGTTCACAAAATATGGATACACAAATGAATCAATTATATACTTTCCATTGATTAATAGATCTTGAATTTTGATGATCATCCGTTACTGGTTATCTATATCCAATGCATTTTTGTTTTTAACCTCCCTCTTCCTGTTTTGGCAAATGGTAAAACTCATACTCAGAAAACAAATGGTGGAAGATCATGGCAGACGTTACAAAGAGAAATGAAGGATGTTGGGGAGGTTTTATACCGGGGAGCCCAACTAGAGCGGCTCAATAAACAGTAGGAGCCCACCTGAACCCAAAAGCTTAAGCTAGTGGGTTCTGGGTCCTTGCCACTTATTAGGTACTCTAGTTTCTCTTACTTTTCCAATGTGGGATAGTATCTATGAACACAACAAAGGACGTGGTGAGTACAATCCTGGTTTCCTTGGAATAAGCAGTGATTCAAACATTCAGGGGAAGTTTTTCTTTTTTGAAATTGATGAAATGGTTTTGGTCTTTTTTTTTTTTTGTTTCAAGTGATGAGACTTTTGTTTAAAAAACAGAAAATGTTCAGTCGTTAATATCCCACCAAATGTTCACTGTTGAACGTTGAATCTTGTGAGAGTTGGCATCTTCCCTTGCTCACTGGAACAAATCCACCATTTTCTTTTTAAAAGGAAAAATTCGCAATTTATTGTTCTTTATTTTGCTGGAAAAGCGGGCCTGGTAAACTTGTCATCATCTCTATATCAATTATATTTCATTAATAAACAAATTAGATACTCTCTGCAATCCGTTATGTTACTTATGTGTCATAATTAAAGTGTTGTAATTTTAAATTTGATTTTAATTAAATAATTTGTCAACTTTAGATTAACTTCTATAAAATGATTTAAAACTACATAGTTTTAGTTGTCCTATATAAGTGGAACAGAGAGTTAAAAACAGAAAATCTGATCAAATTAATAAAATGACGTAATTTCGTAAAAATTAAATTCATAAAATTTATCCATTTTACATTAAAATTTAATATTTATTAATAAAATTATGTTCGTTTATTAATGGGACACTAGAATATTGGTTGTAGGTTAGAATTTAATATTTTGACATTATTTCATTACTAAGACACTTGGTTGTAAGTTAATATGTACTTCTTTCATCCTAAAAAAATATTTCACTTTAAAAAAAAATTCTTGTCCAAAAAAAGAATTCACTTTTAAAATAAAATTTTAAAATATCCTTACTAATAATAATTATGTATATTCAAAATTTAAAAATAAGAATAAAAGATATAAAATTATACATTTAGTAGTGCATTAATTGAATTGTATCTAATAACTAATAAAAAATTGTATGTTAATCAAAATAAACCTTTTTTTTGTTAGGAAGGAACGGGTAATATTATTAATGAAACAATAAAACGATATTTGGGGAACCTGCCCCGATGAATTTTTTTTATGTAGGGAAGTCCTATTTTTCCTTTAAGCCCCTCTGCATTTTGCAATATCTGTGACTCTTGGTAACAATTCCATTTCAACGAGATTCATAACAGTGATACCGTGGGAAGGAACCAAGAACATCATAGTGACGATCATGCATTTTCGTAACACAATAAAAGTACACGATAATTATCAATTAGAAGAAACCACAAATACAAAGAATTTAGATCAAATGGTAGAGAAGCTTTTGAACTCGGATGCTTTGAGAGCCGAAGAAGAGGTGAGAGGAAGTGATGCAAACAAAGTTTTCAAACCTGATAAGCTACAAACTAAATGAAGAAGTGTTACTCACTATATTCTTTTACTGTCACATAAATAATCGATTCAAATACAACTACTACAAATGAAGGAAAGAATAATTGACTGGTGCCATTTCTATGCTAGGCCGCACGGATCAATCTATAATTGGTCCCGTTTACTACTAGAGATACATGACTAATATTCTTACAAACACCATTCGACAGACATCAATTTGAAAGAGCTGCAACCAGCTTCTCTTTGATATGTTCAGAATCGCCACCATGAGTTCGGATGGAGAAGGTGTGAACAACCTTGCCATTCTCAGTCAAGGAAACATCAGATTCTTGTGCCATAACCTGATGTTCCTGTTAGAATGTGGCCGAATTGTTGAGCTTAATTACAGTTTCCTAATTGGTCCCTACTACCTATTTAATAGTGGAGCAAATCTCAACTGTTTATTTGGGTACTTGATAGACATACCAAATTAAAGTTAAGAATATATAAATTGGTCATCTTTCTACCCATTAGGGTTACAGAACACAAAACGTTCTCCATCAAAACGGTCTGTGATGAAAGAAGGGCGAAAGGAGAGAAACCAATTTTGATAGCAATTTCTTTTCAAGAATTATGTTTTCCGCATCTGGTACACAATCCTTATGACTTAATAATTTGTGATAAATTATTTATTCAAAGATCCTGCCTTATATTTATATTATGAAATTTAAGATTTAACATGTGGTATTAGAGCGGGTTATGAATAAATAATTTATCCATTAATGTTTTTGGCCATAAATTTGCATATTAATTTAAAAAAAAAAATTGATTTGCAAGCAATGGCCGTACAGACTAAAGAAATAATAATAATAATAATAATAATAATAATAATAATAATAATAATAATAATAGTGTATATATATATATATATATATATATGTCTATATATATCTATATAATGATTGCTTTGTTTTAATAATACTAGCAGGCAATAACTGCGCAATGCGCAGTTTATTGAATGCTCACCGATAAGTATAAAGAATGAAAAATGTGAAAAAATAATATTGATATTTGAAGGGGATAAAATTATAATAGAATTAAGAATGGAGAAGGATTTTAAATAAGAATGAAGAAGTATAGAATAATAGTTGAATAATGTAAAAGTGCAATGGAAAAAATTACAGGCTAATTTGTTGTAAATTTAAATTGCCATGGATAATTTTTTTCTATGCCATGACAGTTAAAAACAATAGTAAAGAAGAAATTGTTTGTTTGAGGAATGAAAACTAAGTAGTCAGATTCTTCTAAGTTATGATCTTCTACAAACTGATGCCAATTTCTACGGAGGAAGAACGTCCGATGTTGATGTCATAAACTCGTTTCCACTTCAATTGAATCTCACATTGTTCTCGCTCTTGCAAGTGAAGGTTTGAATATTTTGGAATATTCTATGTGAAAAGATAAAGAAACATGATAAATTATATGAACGAGAGATTAAACAATAGTTGTAGAATAATTTGGTGATGTATGTAAAGAGTTGTAGTATGTACCACTATAAGTATCATTCATTTGAAAATTGTTGGAAGAAAGAACAGATCAAGTTAAATGAAATCTTTGGAATGGATGTAATCGATGATAGGACATTATGTTGGGTATTTGTTGTTTTGAAAGTCAAAAGAATGCATAAAATTTATAAAGACGCAGAGATATTATGTATTGAGAATGAAATATATATGTCATTAAATGGACAAACCTTGTTTTGGTAATGTGGGTAATGGCATTGTCCATGGCAGCATTATTTGGTTGTTCATATTGTCAAATGTAAGGCTATCAAATGCATTGTTTCCACGATACCTTAGGAAGACAGAAGAATCTTGATTAAGTAAGTTATCATGAAAGAATTCGGGCCACCCAGATGTGAAAACATGCCGATTGATTGTTAATTTCATTGCATTTGTCCTCGTGAGTATGATTTCATCATAATCAAGTAAATTTTGAATTGCATAAAGACCTATTGGTATTTTCTCAAAAGGGAAAAGTAATTAAGAAGTAAGAGAAATTGAATATGGAATAATTTGTGTTAGCAAATATAAAAATGAATGCAAATATTTAAAATGAAACCTGATTTTCCCTCTGAAGTGTTTTGAAGAAAAAGCAGCACGGCATTTCAATTATATCTTAGAAAACAAGAAACATTGTTAGAAATTATGCTATGGAAGTTAGGAAAAATTTTGGTGAAGAAAAATTTATTATTAAAAGATAATTAGATGAAAATAGTGTATAAATGAAAGTTAGAAAATTACCTGGTTGATGATGTATCATTGGAGCAACAAATAACACATTTTGCATCCAATCTTGAATTAATTTTTTTGATTGTATTTTAGGGTAGCCAATGTATCTAAATATCATTGGATAAGAGAGGAAAAAATTGTAGCATATTTGATAGTTGATCTGATTGTTTTGTAAGTATGTTAATGTGCCTGCATGCACATGTGTATTAGATTGAGTAACAAAAAAGAACTTTTGCTTTTGACCATGTTCTTTGGCCAACCATTTTGTGAATGGATGAAGTGGTGTTGTCATGACCTCATGAAATTTGTTATGTAATATATTTATTCAGAAAAGAAATAATTGAAATGAAGAATAAGCATTTATTAATAAGTACAATAATACATACACAATAGATTATCTATTATAGTACAAAAGAATCAATAGCATTTAGAGAATGAGAAATAAAAAGCCAATGGCAAATATAAGTAAGAATCCATAACACAAGGAAGTCATTTTGTTTTGCAAGAGGAATGAAAGCATTGTATGAAGGGCCGAAGATATCCTAGGGCAAAAGGAAGAATTAATTTTTTTTAGATGCAGCCGAGTTGCAAGATTATGTATTTTGCATAAGGGGCTAATTTTTTTCTGAGTTTTTGGTATAGCAAAGGTAAAATTTTGATTACTTTAACAAGTAATTAGCATTTATAAGTAGTAAAATTCTATCCATCTATAATTATTAAAATATAAAAGAAAACGGGAAGCAAAGGATGAACATAGAGTTAGAATAAATCGAGGTACAATTGAATTGAGATAGAATTTAGCATTTACAGCATTAGCTAGATTTTCCTGCGAGAAGCTTAGGAAAAACAGTACAAAAATAGGAAAATAAAGCAACACTGCACAAAGAAAACCAAAGATTCAAATTGGCACTTCAATTCGTGTCATATACATTCTAATATTCAGATGAGAGATATATATAAAGTTGGGAATATCAGACATAAAGATCCATACGATATTGTTGCATAATTCCCAGTGAGAATACAATTTGAATATGACATGACCACAAAGTAAAAACGGAGCAGAATACAAAAAGCTGGTAAACAGAGAGCCTTCTAAAAAAAAAGTTATTACAGTAGCATTATGAAAGCATACATTTGCATAAAGGGGAAAGAAGAAATAAAGGCTGGAAAATCAGAATTCCATGTATAGCAAGGAAGTGTGTTAGAGAAATTCTAAGAAATGGAAATGATAATAATTAGCACCTAAGCAAAGGCAAATTTATGGAGCAATACATTATCCTATTTACTAAAGCGAAAAAATAGGAAAAAACTATTACAGAAAAATAGTCTGTAGATGAAGAATTCGAGAAACTTTGTAGCACATTTGATGTGCAGCAGGTTTGAGTCTCCATTTGATGAAAGAATGGGAAGCTATGGACAAGAAGGCAGAGATATGTGTTGTTGTTAGAGTTCCTGTAGGGAGACAAAGAAGATGTTGTTATTTATGCAGTATAGAGCATAAGTTACTTTGTAGTAAAAAAAATATTGAAAGTTGTAAGGGCTTGTATTTAGCATGACATTGAATCAACTACAGATGAATGGAATAATATTTATGTTCTTTATACAAACAAATATGTAGGAAATGAGATGCGTAAATCAAGCAGGAAATCGATGTGAACTCATCATATTGATGAAGTGAGAGTGTTGTTGATGAAGAGAAAACACAGAGTGAAGTTGAGAGTATGGGAAGGAGTATATTTACGGAGAAAAAGAAATGAAGATAGAAATGAATGACTTGACCTTCAGGCCAATATTTATCCTAATGTAAGAATAGTAAATGGCGATCAGAGTTTGCAAAAGTGTTTTTGCATGTGAGACATTGATGTGATCTATTTGTTACTTTTTCAGTGTGTTTGAGTTGTCCACCAAACTGCAATCACATGTATGTGTAACAAATCTGAACAAAGAAATGTCTTTTCTATTTGTATTGGAAAAAGAACCACAAATAATTTTGATTATGTTTGCAATATGATACCGTGAGCAGCTTTTAACAGAGAAAATGTGCTCCAATCAGCCATGCAGTTTTTTTCTTACGAAATTCATGTTTTACTCTAATAGCATTATAAGTGAGTATGTAAAAAGAAATATGGCTTCCTATGGTCATTAAACAAAGAAAAATGTAGAGGTTTGTGTTCCATTAATCCAAAATGTAGGATATTCAGATAGTTTGGAATGAAATAAGTATTTGCCGTTATAAATCTGTCTGCAAAGAAATTTTAGTAATCAACCAATGAGAAAATTCCAGAATGCTTACATTTTTAAGTGTTGTTGGACAATAAATTAGAAGGCAGAATAAACGGTTGAAGCTCTATAGCATCTGTTAGGATTGATGATATTCTGGATGGCTGAAATAGATTAGAAGACATGCTCATGAGTAGGAAAAGTAATGAGAAAGTAAAGGACGTATTTCTATGCAAAGTACTTTTCAGGTAATTATGGTAAAGTATTTAGTTTCTTATTCCCAGAATGAAGTGTAGTTGAAGAGAAGTTTAAGGCAATAAGTAATAGTATAATATTTTTTTTGAGTTAATAAACGCAGGAATTTATTTATTCCTGAAGAGGCAGTGAAAAGCTGGAAGTGTACCTAAAAGAACATTTATGTTTTTATAAATGGAAATAAACATTGTGTTGATTAAAAAGTAAGTGTTTCTAGAACACCATATAAAAACCACAAAAAAACCTAGGTATGTAACATGTAAAGAAGGCAAAAAAAGTAAGGAATAGATAACTGACCCAATCAGTTACAATATTTAAGCAGAATTGAATTAGGTTATACGATTGGTGATAAAGAATGTAAACTCACTTTACAGTAAATATCAAAAGTTCAGCTCTTTAATGGGTAAACGCAACCTTTCTCCATCAATAACCCGAAGAAGAAGTAAATAAAAGCAGAACTTGGAATGGTAAACATTTGTGTCCATCATGTATAGTCAGAGAAATTAGAGAATAAAATGATATATACTTCATATTCTGCTCCAACACTTTCAATGCTGACAATCTGAATTTGATTATGCCTAGCCCACAGTATTCAGCAGAAATTGACTTGGGAGTATTAGGCTATTTGATTGTTTTTGAAACTTAAATTTGCATTGTATGTCAGAAAAATAATAACGAAACACAATGAGTATCTGACAAAGTTTTCGCAAATTGGATTTTTATAAGCAATTCTCAGCAATGTTAATATTCTACCAGGGAGAAAAACGAAGCAATTAGATGAGGGAAAGCTGGACAATGATGTACTATATAACCTGATTGCAACAGTTGAAATAAGTATATTAGTAAAGTTGCATTGGCAAAAACAAAGCTGAAGTTAACATTTTTAATACGAAACAAATGTACGAAACTAAAGAACACAAAAACAGAACAAAGAACAAAATTTCAGGCAATTGTAAAATTGGAGAACATTAGAATTCCACAAAACTATGAAACGTAACAGAAATTCAAGATAAAAGAAAGTACAAGGAAGGAAAAGGAAGGATAGTTACCCTGGATATGTGCATTTTGCTGGATGTTACTGTGAAACTTCATATGAATCCTCGTTCATTAATAATAAAATCTACAAAGTGCAGAAACGATCTAGTTAGTAGGTTCTTTACAATAATTAATGTTATGTGAATTCATAGATTTAGTTCGAAGGTGGAAAGCTAATTTCTCCTTCTAGATCTATGCTTTCAAAGCAAAGAAGAATTGATACAAGGAGCGAGACTATTAATAGCAAATATTAGAAATCCATAGTGAAGACGGTTATTACAAAAAGCCAATATTAGATTGGCAGAGCAAAATAATAAACCCTACAATGTTAACATCAGTATTGTAAAAGCAGGCTGATAATGAAGTCAGAAGGTGTACTTTCAAAACTGAGTGTATATCATTCAGTTTTCAAAAGTACACCCATGGCAAAAACAAGTAAGTTTAAAATACAGTGCCAAAATAGAAAGTGTTCAAAAAGTTATATGC
Source organism: Gynochthodes officinalis (assembly GCA_020080225.1). Classification (NCBI taxonomy): domain Eukaryota; kingdom Viridiplantae; phylum Streptophyta; class Magnoliopsida; order Gentianales; family Rubiaceae; genus Gynochthodes; species Gynochthodes officinalis. Next base: position 18,510,824 of record CM034622.1, read on the forward strand.
AAAAGTGGGAAAGCAGATCTATGCTAATCCAGTTTCTGTTTTTTCTTGGTGGTGTTGGTGAGGTCCTTGGCATCTAATTTATCTTCAGCATCAGTGGCAACAAGTTTGTCAAGAAGACGCACACGGGCCTTTGGTGATGATGTGTTGTCCTCTGGTCCTGTGAGGAAAGAAAGCGACGCAAAGACAAATATAATGTTAAATAGAGAATAAAATTCAGAAGTAAGAATGGCATCGATTAGTACCTTCAGATTGGGACATTGTACAGGATTCGGATGTGTTTGTTGGCAATAGATTTGCCGCATCAGTACCGACATGCTCCAAAGTTGAGGCTGAAGACTGTCCTTCATGAAACTCAGTATAGGAAGTGATCGTGTAGCGCTTCACTATCTGCAGACTTGAGTTTCATTGGTCTGATTTGTACCAAGAACAATTTGGACTGTAAATTCTGGTGAATTTCTTGTAAGGGAAGGTCAATGTTCTAGACAAAGAAGAGAGAAATTATTAAGTGGTCTATAAATGTATGTGCAGGAAAAAAAGGAAAATTAGGCAGTTGGAATTTTTTTTGAAAGCAGTAGTAACCTTGTTTGCATATTCCACCGCTTCGTTTGCTGAGAATGTTAGCAATTTTTCTGCAAGGTGGCCAAAAATCGAAGCTGTAATTATCCCGCTGTCATCAATCACATCAACCTCAAACCTAGACCTGGTAATAAAATCTGAATAATTCAGGTCATGGAAAATCAACTTGGCCTGAAATGCAAAAAAAAATTGAGTGATAAATTGACCTTGGTTCTGGAATTTGTCTTGAGTCACAAAGATTACATGTGTATTCTTCATGTTGACGTGCAGATGTTGATTGGAAACACTTGGGCGTGCCATGTACCAATACTTTTGGCAAATATTTTTGAATGAAAGCTGTGCTTTGACAAGCACATTCTGCATGTACATGGGAAAGAAATGTGCTAAGTAAACAGAAAAGAAAAGACATGTTAACAATTGCACACTTCAATGGGGCAAAGATTAATATTTACCTTCTGAAATGGAGTTATGCTAGCAACAAGGGAGGTTTTGTTGTATGAATCAAGGGAAATCTCTGGAGTACTCTTGAAGTAGTTCTTGCTGATGACAAAATCCGACAGCATTTCTTTGTTTCTTTCAGCCCTGGTCCATAGCAAAAGAAACAATTCAGTAAAATAGTAATGGAAATGAAGGGATGTATAAATGAATATATGGTTGCATCACCAGTTTTTCAGTCGGAGTGCACTTTCGACTGGAGGGTTGACCAAAATAGCCGAGTCATATTTTGTTGTCAATGCAGTCCCTAGAGTAAAATTTGTTTGTGTTGTCAATAATAGTGGGGAAAATCATTGGTGAAGAATGCAGTAATAGAGCAGGTAAAGAAATGAAGATGAACATAAGGAGAATTTTTTTGGTTTACGTTACCATTATAGTAAACAACTTTAACCCTCCGACAAATGATCACTGGGAAACTATCCAAATTGTCAATAATACTCGCGCCTTCGTTCTTAACAAATTCATTCCATATGGATAGCATGACTGTCTTCATGCTACAACAGTTAAACAACGAAGTTAATATAGGGCAAAGAAGTGGACATTTGCAGCAGGAAATAAGAGGAAATGAATAACAGATTTTGTATGAGTTTGAAAGGATCGGCCATAGAATAAAAGAAAAAATGTTTGTAGTCTTTATAACTGGCAAAAATAATTGTGTTTATACAGTAATCGAATCGATCCAAGAAGAAGAGTTTATAGGGAAAAAAATGTAAGCAATAAATTCTTTCATGGATGTTAAATATATAGACCTATCTATGTTGCTAACACATCTAGTCGAATCATGCGAGAAATGGTTTAGAAGTATGAAACCAGCTAGTAAACGAATGAGGTAATCAATATCGTAATAAGAAGATGAGAACGAAGATGAAATAATAAACTATAGTAAAGGAAAGAACAAGTATTTGAGGACGTGTGAAAGTAATCAGTAAACAACAATAAGTTTTAGAATGAGTGTCTTCATTTCATGATATTTCTGGAAAGGAGAAAATATTTTGTGTGTACTGTTAGAACCTAAAACTGCAAACGGAAATTATGAGTTTTAAAGGTAAGAAATAATTATATGTTTAATTTTTTAATTGGCAGTATTTGAATTGAAAAACAATACTTTGCACAGTAGTGTTGGGAATTGTAAAAAGTTTAGTAAAGTTAGTTGATGATAAGAAGAGTAAAAATGTATACATAGTACAAAGTTTAATCTATGGATTTAAAAATTGTGCTAGTTTTTGCAAACTGTTAAATGATTCCATGTATAATGCAGCACGTAATTCCTTACTATTATTTCCAGCATTTAGTAGACGAACTAAGAAATAGGTACAGATTATGGTTTGCGAACTTATTGATGTAATAATTAACTGGACAGAAATAATGTAACTTCATATTTATCTATGAAATATGTGACACAAAATTGGTTTCAAATAAAGATATTAACAGTTGACTGTATCCTGAGAGGAAAGTATTTTTAAATTTTAAGCTGTGAATATCAATAATGATTCTCTTACCTTTGATTGAGAAGGACCAATTTTTGCACAACCGAATCATTTATATCACTTTTGATAGTCTTGGCAGGAAGACTATCAATCACCAGGGCCAATACATCTGCAAAATGGAAGTAGTATTTGAAGTGAAGACATCTTTAAAGGATGGTAAAAAAATGGACCAATACAAAGGGAATTTAACTACTTAGACAAGAAATCTATAATTGTACAAGATCATTACCGATAGGTATACTATGTGTGATATAAGAATATGTAGAAACATAATAGGTAATTGTTGAAAGAAGTTCTCACCAACAGATTCCTTTTTTGCGTCAATGTATCTAGTAAGTCTTTCAAAGTCTGTGAAGTGGTAACTGATGTCTAGAAGAGCATCAACACTTTCAATTGGTTCAAGGATGGTCCTTGAATTGATTATCCACTGCATGGAAATCCCTTCATACTGGTATTCTTTTTTCAGTTTTTTCACTTCAGCATTTTTGATTTTGTATTTTTTGAAAACTTGCATTTTTTTCCCCATTCGCTCAATCTCATGGTTGAAAACAATGCCCTGGACTCTACCTCCCTATTGATGGAGAAGGGAAAAATATTTAATTGATACTTCAGAGAATCTGAGCTATTATCTAAGCAGAAGATAAAGTAAGACATTGGTAAACAAACCTTTGAGTCTGCAAGAACAAAGCGCTGATAACGAGATGGACTATTAATTGCAGTGGTAGGCTGTAGTTTTTCCTGGACAGTGACAACGCATGACCATGCTGTCATGCCTTCAAGAATATCTTCAATATGCAACAAGTGTTCCATCTAAAATGAATAAATACAGAAAATCAGGAATTTTCTGAACATGAGTTGGGAAGGAAAAAAGAACAAGAAAACAACATTATAAAATATGCGAACCTGTAAAAAGAAAGCATAAATGTAGATCAAGTGTATGCCAATTCAAAAATTTCATTATAAACAACATTTCTAGTTTTGCAATCTGTCTTACTGTCATTAAAAGTGGAAGGAAGTATTAATACTTTTACTAATTTGGACGTTCGTGCTCTTGAAAGCGCAACATAAAGTTGACCATGTGAAAAGCGGTTCTTGCAAATAAATACCAACATAATCTAATGTTTGTCCTTGGGCTTTATTAATAGTCATAGCAAAAGATAACTTCACTGGAAATTGAGTCCTCTTAAATGGGACTCCATTTTTTTCTTTGTCTGAACTATGTAAAGGAATTCTGGGTATAAAACAGAATTTCCCTTTGTATTGACCAGAAGCAATCTGTGCAAAAATTGTATTGGCTGCTAATTCTTTACAAATAAGACGCGTACCATTACAAAGACCTTCGGTTGGATTAATATTTCGTAGAAGAATAACAGGGCAATTTTTTTTCAATAATAGTCTATGCGGAGGAAGACTTGATGGATTTAGGGAGTTTAGGAAATCTTCATAATCTCCTTGGTGTTTTAGATCAATTGCTTGATCTGAACTGGTATAAGTAACTAAAGGTCCAGGAAAATTGTCTATCAAAATATTGTTGATGTTATTAACCGAAGAATTTGTGGATGACAAAATGCATCTATTTATCATCTGTTCTGGTTTTGTAGAATACAAAAGCAAATTTGGAAACACATGATCAATCAATCTGCTTAGGAAAAAAAGGAAAAAACAGGAAACAGAACAGAAATATGAGAAAACAGAAACTGGAAACATGTGCAAAATTGAAAAAATGGGACATTATTCAAATATAAAGTACTCACTCTTGAAGAGATTCATTTTTGTCATTATATGGAATGACAATTTGTTCTGGTAAAGTAATATTACCACATTCATCTGTTGGTTCTGAATTTTCTCCAATCCTTAGCAGGAAATCAGAAAACTGGGGGTCTAAAGAAGCCCGCATATTATGTTTTAGGTGAATTTTTGTTAGTTTAGGCCATAGTGGAGAATTCACTATGCTCGCATTAACTTGTGAGTTCCGTGTTCCTTTTTGAATAACTGGAAGTGTTTGGCGAAAGTCACCTCCAAACACGACAACTTTTGAACCAAATGGTTCATTTATTCCAGTTATATCTCTCAACAAACAATCAAATGCTTCAAAAGCATCTTTAGTGGCCATAGAAGCTTCATCCCATATTATAAGTTTAGCACTTAAAATGAGATTCGCAGAGCTACTTTGTTTACTTAACTGACAAGCTTTATTGACAGAAAAGTCAATTGGAATTTTGAATCTTGAATGTGCTGTACGACCTCCTGGAAGATTAGACGCAAAGAACACACGATGTTGCTACAAAGAATCGCAATAGATCTTTTGGATCTAACGGTAGCCAAAGGCACGATATAGAAAAGTTTTTCCAGTTCCCCCAGGACCATCAATGAAAAATACTTGTCCTTGACCTGAATCAATTTTTTGGAGGATAGATTCGTAGGCAAATTGTTGTTCAATATTTAATCTAGTTCGCAGTAAAATATCATCATGACTAACACTTATATTCAGTTCAGTTTCTAATTCTCTTGTTAAATGTTCAGACAAAGGCATTGATATGTTATTTGGAAGAAGATGGTATTGATTTAAGTTTTTACCCATCTCTTCTAGATAATGATTAATGTCATTTAAGACATTATTCATAACAAGCTGGTTTTCAATATCGGAAAAACCTAATGACCTTTGAAAGTCCTTTGGACAATTCGGTTTGGAACTGTTTCCACAATTTCTGTGGTTCGTTTGGAGAGCAAAAGACTAAAATAATAGCAAAAAGGGATCTCAAAGCACTTGGCATTTGATAAATACATGCTTCTTTTAAAGTATCCTCTACATAAGTATCAGATTCTAATAAACCTAATTTAAGAGCAGCATCTCTAAAAGTTTCGCATTTTTTTCCTGAAACAGTTAAAAGACTGGTAAAAGACGTAGGGCCTTTAACATGTGAAAGTAATAGTCTAAGATAATATCGCTCTCCTTCTTCTGGACTTACAGTAACCATCCGACCTATTACATTTCTAGATTTTCTCTCATTCCACATTCTTAAGGTGGAATTCCATACAAAATGTTGAGGGAAGTCTTTATAAAGACATTTAAGCTGTTTAGCTTTTTCATTGACAGAATTCATTTCAAAAAAATGAGTAAGCATAGTTTTTGAAAAATCAATTTCATGTATCAAAGTTGAAAGATCAGATTTGTTACTAAATGAAACAACTTGATGACCATGAAGATGAACTTGCAAAGTATAAACTGCTGGTGTCATTTCGCTAAGATTAAACGCATAAATTCTCCAAAGAGCTTCCGGAGGGCCTATCCAACGGCCATCCTGAAATTGTTTAATTTCATCAATTTCTTGTTCTATATTAGGTTCAGAAATTTGAAAGCTTACTAAATCATGACCCTTATAAATGTATTTGTAAACATATTTCATGAGTTTAATGGTAGAGCAAATCTCAACATTTATATGGCAATCAAAAGTAGCCAATAAGTATTTATTATACGGAATAACCCAACGATTATCCAACGTACATTGTCTAACTTTAATATGTTTACCATCATTTCTTCTTTTATAGAAAGGATAACTATCTTCCGCATGCACTGTTTGTTCACAAAATTCCCTAGGATAGTGATTTTTGCAATTACCATTTCGCATGCATACATTAGTCTTATTCATTTGGCCACACGGACCATGAATCATGTGTTTAAGGACAAGGTTGTACAAATGAGGATATGTGTCTGGATCAGGAATTTCTGCACACACAATATTATCATATGCTTCAGGATTTAATGGCTTAAATTGTGGTTTCAGAATTACTAATAAATGAGCATGAGGCATGCCTCTTTTTTGAAACTCAATCACATGAACACATGCTGCCACATCTCCAAAGATTTTCTTTTTTAAAATTTCTGTTTTAAGTACTTCAAATTTTGCTCTAAACACTCTAGTTAACAAATCTGGCCTATCAAATGCAGTTTCCTTGTTAGTTAGGTTTTCTTGTATTTCTTTCCAATTAGGATTACAAGTCATAGTAATAAATAGATCAGGCTTGCCATATTTCTGAACCAAGGCCATTGCATCTAAATATCTACTACAAGATATCTCTAGGTCCACCTACAAATGAAGCCGCAAAATAACTCGACGACCAACATTGGAACCATTCGACTGACCCATTGAAATACTATCAAGGACACCCTGCAATATTTCTGTTCTAATTTCTTTTTGTTTGACTCTATGGAAGTCTAACCTAGACGTTTCTATTTTTATGTACATATCAACAACAAATTGCTGCAATAATCGCATTGCATGCAATAGCATTGACTGGTCATCGTTTCTGATTTGGAATCTGTAACAATAATACTCCCTAGTGGACACACGATTCTTTGTCTTCTTTCCAGTTTCGAGGGCTACAACGAAACAATTATGACAGAAATAAATTTATAGACAATATATTTATTTGCACATAGTAAAAGACAAGTAACAGTATAGTAAATGACTACTTACTTGAAGCTTCATATGCTATTAAATCTTCTGGGGTTTGCATGGTTGGAAGGTCAACAATGGAAGCATTCGTAGTAGGCAGTTTTTTTTCGCAGTTGTTGTTTGTTTTAGATATTCTTTGTATATTATTATGCCAACCAGATTCCCCACGTGGAAACAACAGTGGGTATTGAAGAGGATCATAACATCCAAAGTAGTGTCGAATTCTATGGCTTGTATTACAAGCACTGTAAATCTGAATATGTGCTGTTCTACTGTCTGAAGAAGGTTCTATACCATCTTCAAAAAAAATAGCGCCTACTTGGCTACAGGTTGGAAGATTATATCGTCGTTGATCTAAATTTGGAGAAGAATTAAGGACAATCCTACAATCATCCAAATTAGAAAGATGCCTAAGGTTTTTCAAGAATTTGCAATACGGATTGTCCTCTAAAATCTGCATAAGTAGGCGAAGAGTCGTTTCACACAATTTATCAGAAGCTTTAACTCGTTGGGATAGTTCTTTTTCAGTGTCATAGAAATAGAACTGGATACCAACTATTTTTTCTTTGTCATTTGGCGATAGGCTAACAAGAGAATGATAAACGACCACGAACTCTAAAAGTGTACATTCCTTTATGATTTTTAGTCAAATCTCTATCATACTTGCACCAAGGGATGTGAATGCTAAATTATTATTATAAGTTCTAATGTTTTTCTAAAATTAGCGATTCTCGATCTTGACCGTAGTAAATGTGGCGAAGTGCATATGGCATTCTTGGTATCACCATCGATACGACCTCACCGCACAAAAGATGGAGGTTCGAAATAGAACCTCTTAGCTCCACAGTAAGAACACATAGGAACAGCAGGAAGGACCATGGAATGTTCAGGGATTTGGCTAAGTCGAGGAGTTTTTCTTTTGTTTTTTTTAGCAGGTTTCTTGACGTTTCCTGATAAGTTAAATGGCTTATAGGTTTCATTCTTTCGATGGCATGCACTACCTAAATGACGAGAAAGTCTAGATTGACGCAAGATTTGATATCTTTTCTGCCTAGCAAGTTTTGCCTCAGCATTCATGCTAAATAATTCAGATGGCAAAGCGTTCAGAGTTGTAGTTGAAACATTGAAGTTATTAGCCCACTCATTAATTGTAGACGGAAAATCAGGAATAATAGTTTTATTTTTTTCCTTATGTATGAAAGACTTCCCACGACAAGGCAGAAGTTTGTTTTTTTTACGTGGTGGCATTTTGACTTGCAGATTTTAGTCAGGAGGATTTAGATGGATTTCTATCGGTGCATAAAAGTCATAGATGACCAAAAGAAATAAACCCAAAAATTTATGACAGTCATAAGCAAGTATGAAATTTAAGAAGCGTCGGAAAAATTGTCAAACGATTGGATGAAATGTTATGGCGCAACAATGAGCAGAATAAACAGGCGCACAAAATTGCAGTAAATCAGTTTAAAGAACAAACAACCATGAGTCTAACATAAAATGACTTAAAACTTATAGATGAAAGCATTTAAAGCATGGACAATGTAGAAACCAACACACACTATACACAGCAACTGGAGTAAATATTGTTTGGAAATAAAACACCATTGTTGTTATTATAATTAATAGTAAGGAAGCGTACTCTTTAGTTTTCAAACGGCCAAAGTCCAGCAACGAGTGTGACGAATTTCTTTCTCCTACAATACACTACAAAGATTGAGAGAAAGGATAAGAAACAGATAGGGATAAAGCGATCTGCCCGAGCAGGAAAGCATAAGCGATTCAGATTGGAAGGAGAAAAAAACAAAAACAAATTACAAGCAACACATGGACAAACATGTACAAAGTGTACATTACAGAATCTGATAACATATCGACATTAGAAACAATGGTAGCCTGTGGTTGTTCTAATGCAATCATTTAAAAAGGAACAACGAATAAACATGTGCACAGGAGCAGAAAGAAAATAAAAGAAGGTATTAATTAAACTTGGAACCCAAAAACGATCTGACTCCGTCAACACCAGGGCATTAAAGACACATTTTATATGCATTGTCATGGACATTTGAAAAAGGAAGATCAGTTAGAGGCCACAGCATGCACACAGTACATAGCCACTCGGCAGGAGTCACTATCTAAAGAAACTGAAATACAGGACTTAATACTGGAGAGGCAGCGCATATTCATTCCACATCTAAATGCATCAAGCAATAAACTATATACAGGAGAACTCTAGATATAAAGGAGCAAGGCGAAATGGAACTGACTTCTGTTTGACGAACTGTATAAGCTAACCAAGTCTACACCGAACATTCACATTGAGTTCTAATCAGTTCACATATGCAAAGGACAAAGGACAAAGGACAGTTATGACACGACGCAGAAGAAAAAAATAAGGGTACTGAGCAAACATAATTCCAGAAGAAAATCAGAAGCAAACTTACAAAAGAATGAATTTATACCGTTTTATTCCGGACGGAAGAACCAATTGACTTTGTGAACATCATGTTATTAAAAACAGAATTTAGCACACATTGGCACAGGCATGTTAAAAAGAAATATTAGTTGCACTCCACAGGACATAGACAATTGAAAGGTATATCGAAGAAGTAGCTATGTAAAGCAATTGGCATGCAGAACTGAATATTGGACCGCCAGTACACAGTAATTTTCTAAGTCATCTAAATGTATGAAGCAGTTAGAACAGTATGTAAATTACTGGCCACCGGGAAAAATTGTTTAGCGGACGCAGGACATATTTTCTTTCAATTAATCTGAAAAAAGGAAACTGTTGTGCTTAGGTTACAAGGAGTACAAACAAGAAACCATATACAGCAAGAGTGGGGGCATAGACATAAAGAAGCAATATAAAATGGAACTTTACCTTTGGAAGTCAAAATGTATAAGCCAATAAATTCAACAAAGACGATCGACATTCAGTTTTCGTTGAATGCATATACAAGGAAAGGAAAAAAACGATTAGCATGCAATGTAGGAGAAGAAAACAGATGTATTAAGCAGAGATAACCTCACAGTGAGAATGAGAAGCGGTAGTGAAAGATGAAAGTTGTTTTCGTTTTGGTTCAGTTGGCAAAAATGAGCCTTCTTTTTTTCATGTCGCATTTATATATAAAGACAGCAAAACTAAAAGAGGAAAAATATCCATAAACACGCAGTTTTTGTTCTTCCATAAAAAGATGGTTATTTGTTTTACCACACAGGCTCACACACACAGTATGTATTTAGAATGTATAATTCCCATGGTACAAAGAAAGCGGCAAAAAAACTGACAAACAAATTATGAAAACTGAATAGACAAGAGTTTCTGAAAAGAAAGAAGAAAACAGATCTGGATAAGAAATATATGATGTAGAGCACTCGATAATTGCAACGTTATTCGAAATGCAGCGAAAGGTGACAGAAAGCAGCACACAACAGAGATAACCTAACAGAAAGCAGCAAAGCAGAACAGAATAGGAAAGCAAAAACTGAACAAACACATAACGGGGAAAAGTAAAAACCACACAGGTAGTGTTCCTTAACCTCAACACAGGCGAAACTGTAAAGCGGAAAGCACAAGAAATAAATGTAAGATGGATCCTAAATAGAGAAGTAAACAGAAAGAAGAAAAAGAGTTAGGATTCCCTTTTCATGCGGTACACAGCCTTCAGTATGCATACAAGTACGAAATAGGAAAACAACCTCGGTGCATAAAGAGAAAGAAAAGCTATTGGAAGAGAAGCAGATTTTTTGTTTGCACAACAGAAACACATGGTTTTAGTGTTCGTTGCAAGAGGGAAAAGGTTTTTATTTTGTGGACAAATCATACAAAAGCAGTCAAGAACCCCAGGCAAACACAAGAGCACCATAAATAAGGTAAGACAGATCTTAAGCAGAACGGGAAAAATGAAAAAGTATGCAGGTCCGAATTCCTTTTTTGAAGCAGGAAACAACGCTGGCCATGAACAGAAGTAAGAAAGTAGAAAAAGAGCGTCGCTAAATAAACCCAAGAAAAGCTACTCGAACAGAAACAGAATTTAGTTTTTACAAAAAAGGAACATAGTTTAGCGTTTGGCGGAGCAGAAAAGGCTTTCATCTAATTTCGCTTCAATGCACAACAAAAGGTTCCATTTCTTTTGGCATTTCCTATTTTTACATAAGAAAAAAGCAAAAGGTAATAACCAAGAATACAGAAACAAAAACATCCATCCGTGTTTTTCAAGCAAAAAGGCAGCCTGTTTTTGCAGAGAAAAGAAGGAACAAATACTGGTTATCCACATATTATGTATTCTGTGGAATTTTTTTTTCCCCTTCTTGCGAGAAATATTTAAAGAAATTGGTAAGAAAACGTAAAAAAAATAGAACATAATTTCGCTTCAATGCACAACAAAAGGTTCCATTTCTTTTGGCATTTCCTATTTTACATAAGAAAAAGCAAAGGTAATAACAAAGAATACTGAAACAAAAACATCCATCCGTGTTTTCAAGCAAAAAGCGACTGTTTTGCAGAGAAAAGAAGGAACAAATACTGGTTATCCACATATTATGTATTCTGTGAAATTTTTTTTTCCCCTTCTTGCGAGAAATATTTAAAGATGGGAAAAAAGGATTTTTGCAGATGGGATCCATTAGAAGGAAAATGCAAGTGGTACAAAGGGAGTTAAGAACGAAGGCAAATAAGATAGAGCAGTAATAAAATATCATGCAAACACAGTTGACAGAGCAACAGAGAAAAGGTAAAAAAAAGTAGAAGAACACAATGCAATAGAGAGAAAAGGAGAAACTATTTCCATTTTGCGAAAGCCAAAATGACATGGCTATTGATGTTTTCTTCATTTTCATGCAGTGGAGAAAGGAAGACATTGTATTAGATAAATCAAAGCAAGATCTGCAATGAACATGCAAAAGAGTAACAAAAGCATAGCATAAATAAGCCTAGTATAAATGCTAAATCCACAGTCAAATTCAAATTCAGAGGTGACATGAAAATCATTAAATGTGGTAGACAATCCTAACCTCTAATAACTTGATGAGAAAGAGGAAGACAAAGTCATTTATTTAACCAACCAAAAGCAAGCAAAGGTGAAACATAAGCGAAGGCATGGGTTAGAAAAATTTATTGCATGCGAGAACCAACCTCAACATTAATATCGACATGGAATAGGGAAAGCGATGGTTATTTCACCAAGCACAAACATAAGCAAAGCTTAAGAACAATGCATAGAAGGAAGGAGCGAAGAGGACCAAAACCACACCTAAGCGAGAAAGAAGAAACGTGAGCCAAACCACAAACACAATGTTAGACTAAATAAAAGCCACTGGTATAACTAAGAAGCATAGAAAAAGGAACAATGTGATTTTTTTTCCTTGTCAAAACTGACAGACAAGAGTTGTTAGACAGAAAGAAGGGTAATAATTGAAAGTCAGTCTTGACTTGACAAGAATGGACAATAAGCATAGAGACATGGGTAAGAGTGAAAGCAAAGATTTGACATTATTGAGTCCATGTACAATCTGTAAAAAAATCTAAAGTACCAGCTGAGAGTAGATGTTAATAATAGACCTATCTATGCATAGTAGGCACACTAATAACAGAAGATAAAAGATACGCATTCATATAACACAAGACAACAGATAAAAGGGAAAAAACAGGGGTAAAAGAAGTGAATTTAAATTTTCTTAGCTGATTCCTCTTCGGCTAAAGAAAATATGCAAGAACAAGTGGGGTGATATAAGGTATCGAGTAGGTGAAAGGGTAATAATTAAAATAATAAAAATTATAACACAAGACAACAGATAGAAGGGAAAAAACAGGGGCAAAAGAAGTGAATTGAAAGTTTCTTAGCTGATTCCTCTCATTAAAGAAAATATCCAAGGGCAAGTGGGGTGATATAAGGTATCGAGTAGGTGAAAGGATAATAATTAAAATAATAAAAATTGTAACACAAGACAACAGATAAAAGGGAAAAAGCAGGGCAAAAGAAGTGAATTGAAATTTTCTTAGTGATTCCTCTCATTAAAGAAAATATCCAAGGGCAAGTGGGGTGATATAAGTGTGAGAGTAGGTGAAAGGAAACAATATAAGTTTTCTTTTTAATAATAATAACCATAATAACACAACATATGATAACATAACATTAGGCGAATAAAAAATCAAGCTTACCTTGGGTGAAGGCATGCCGGGTGTAATTCGAATACTGACGTTTTCGTGAGAAAAAACATGTAAACGGCTCGGTAGTGATAAAACCGGTGGTTACAACAGCCGAGATCTGTAAAAGTAGATAAAGTGCACTGAGATAACAAAAGAAAACAATACAACCGAGGCAATCCAACAATCGGGCAATAAAAACATAGAACATTACAATCGCAGATGAACATGAATCGAGGAAGATCATTTGAGAACAGATCAATGAAGAAATTGCGCGAACGGCCAAAATCGAACATAACCCCAAGCAACCGAAGGAAGACAAGAAAGAAATAACCCTAAATTTAGATCTGAATAGCCATAAGCAAGAGAAGGAAGAAATTCGGCAATAAATGAAAACAGAATACAGGCCGGAGTTTTTTGTTCCAAGAGATTAAAGACAAACAAACAAATTCCACAAACAAATTCGACAATAAACAAAAAAGAAGCAGCAGCCTAAACGAATTTTGTCCTCCGACGATTAACAGATTAACGACAAGCGCACATATCAGCCAAAGGACAACGGAAATTAGGGTTTGTCAAAACCAAAGGAATTTTGAATACCTAGGAGAACAAACAAACTGGACAATAAATAAACAAAAAAAGCAGTGAGCTAAAAAAGTGTTTTCACAGATTAACGACAAGCGCACATAACAACCAAAGGGCAGCGCAAATTAGGGTTTCTCAAAACCAAGCAGCAGAAAGAATAGAAATCGGGAAAAAATGGTATCGGATGTGGAAGAAAGCGTAAAATTTGTCAAAATTGCGAGAACAAAACAAAACCAAGAGAAGAAGCGGTGATTACAACCAAGGGCGGACGGAAATTAGGGTTTCTCAAAACCAAACAAAAAGCAGAAAGAATAGAAATCGGGAGAAAATGGTATCGGATGTGGAAGAAAGCGTAAAATTTGTCAAAATTGCAGAACAAAACAAAACCAAGAGAAGAGCAGTCAGATTCGGAAGAAAACGAAGGAGAAATAGCGAGGAGCAAAAGCAAAGCAAGAACACTCCGCTAGAGGAATCCGTCCAACAAAATGAGAAGAAAAACTAATCGACGCGAAGGAGACGCCACGTACCTGCCAGCAACGCTGTTGTAGCTAACGTGGAAGGCCAACGTGGCCAAACGAACCTGCGCGAGGAGAAGAATTTTTTGTCCACGTGTAATAAGGAGGAAGAAGATGTTGGGGCTTTATTAATATATCCTAATGATGATGATATGATATATGCCGTACGGATCTTGAAAAAAAATTATGATGAAGAATTTCATGGCCGTACAGATTAAGGAGAAAAAGTTGATGTTTTTTGATTGCTTCAGGCTTTGTCTATTTTGATTGATTTCCGTTGCATGCTGTCAGTTGTGGTGGCTTTGGTTTTGATTGCTTGAAAATCAAGCAAATTGGGAAATAAAACATTGTTCGGCCAGCCTTATGTTTTTGATTGTTGCTTTGGTTTGTTTTGATTGACGATGACGGCTTTGGTAATGATGGCCGAACGTGGCTTTGGTTTTTTATTGATGATGATGATGATGATGCCGGCCTACTGTTTGGCCTTTTTTTTATTTTTTTAATTCAAAAGAAACTCATTATATTAACGTAAAAATTTTTAAATTAATACAATACAAGTAGAAATATTACCAAAGCTGAAAAGGCATAACTTTCACTGGATAGGTCCTAACACAACTAACCTAAACCCAATAGGAGTTGTTTAAGGCTATTTTTCCCGAATTAAATGGGACTGGCATAACCCCACCCAAGACACAATGAGACCGGTACCTTCTAACCATTATCTAGCTAAGAGATCAAAAGAACACCCTAACTTGTCGGCCTCTGCGTACATAGCTCCCCTCAACAGGATCAGAAGAAATGGACCGTAAAAATCCGTATAGTGCGGTTCTGCTTTGGTCGATCCCTCTCATTCGAGCGCAGTTTTGGCCATTTTCGATTTGCTTGGAAACCGAAGGAAAAGTATAATTTTAAGATAATTAAATTTATCTTAATTTAAGTATTACATTGACAAGAAATAAAATTAAATGATCATATTTTAGTAATGTTAAAATTTATGGCAATTATGTTATTTATCATATTTTTATTTATTTTATGGAATATTAGGAGATATTTTATTTTCTTATCATATTATGATTTTGGGAATATTAATGTTAAAATTCCCTTGACTTGCTAGATTTACACATGATATTAATATAAAGGATTAGTTTGTTAGTCACCAAAGTGGCCAAACTAATTAATTAAAATTTTTATCATATCGAAAATTATAGTCATTTATTTATGTTATGTTAATGCCTATTATTGTAATTATATGAATAAGTGACATTTATTAGTTGATAAAATTTTAGAATTTACCCAAAGGTAAATTAATTTTCTATAACTAATAAACATTATGGACGATAATCAATTTGCTTGTCAAATATTTTTATGTATCCAAAGATACTATTTTATTTGATGAGGCTTGTTTGATTATTTAATAAAGTTTGCATGGCATTAAATTTATGATAATATATTGTTGAGCTTACCCAAAGGAAGCCTGCAATATATTTTAAATGTTTTATGATTTGAATCCGATAATTTATTGAGCATTTATGTATTTGCAACTATTTCCCTCCATTCGCATGTTTCTTTTGTTGCTGTGTTTAATGGTTTGAATTTCTTTGAATGGTGCAAACAAGTCAATTTCCATTTAGGTGTTTTGGATCTTAACTTAGCATGATTGGAAGAAAAATCTATTGTAATTACAGACAAAAACAGTGAGGTTGAGAATTTAAACCATAAAACATGAGAAAAGTCTAACAGATTATGCCTTAATTCTATGTGAATGACAATTACTAACCACATTAAGATTGCTATTCTACAAACTGTAAGTGTTAAAGAATTCCTTAAGTTTGTGGAAGAGTGTTTTCATTTTGGTGATAAGTCTCTCGCTGATACTCTAATGGCTGAACTCACGACTATGAAGTATGATGGGTCGCGAAGCATGCAGCAAGATGTCCTCGAGATGACAAATATTACAGCAAAATTAAAGAGCCCGGGTATGAAATGATGACTCATTCTTAGTGCAGTTTATTATGAACTCGTTACCTCCAGAATATGGATCTTTTCAACTTAATTACAACACTATTAAGGACAAGTGGGATATTAACGAATTGTCCAGTATGTTAATTCAGAAGTAAACGAGACTAAAGAATCAAGGAGTTCATTTTGTTAACCTTGTGGGTCAAGAAGCTAGTAAGATTCATAAGTCAAAAGCCAAGAAATTTAAGAAAAAGTACCTGCTAAAGTGACACAGGTTACTATTAATGATGATAAAAAGGAACAAAAGACAAATAAGTGTCACTTTTGTAAGAAAGAAGGACATTATCAGAAAGATTTTCTGAAACGTAAAGTTTGGTTCGAAAAGAAAGGTATATATAACCTTTTTGTATGTTCCAAACTAAACTTAACTGAAGTTCCTTCAAATACTTGGTGGCTCGATTCTGGTGCTACTACTCATGTTTTCAATTTCTGAAAAGGGTTGCTTACAATCTAAACTATAAACCTAACTGAGAGTTTTTTATTCATGGAAAACTGTAAGAAGGTCCCAATTGAAGGCATAAGGACTTATCGTTTACTGTTAGATACTGGTCATCACTTGGATCTAACGCAAACTCTCTATGTATGTTCAATTCCTAGAACTTGGTTTCTGTTTCAAAACTTGATAAAAGTGGGTTTACTGTTAAGTTTGAACATGATTGTTTCAATTTATATAAACATAATTCCATTATTGGTTCTGGAATGCTTATGGATGGTTTATATAAATTGAAACTTGATGTTAATTTTTCAGCACCTCCATTTTCTATTTATCATAATGTTGGAATTAAACGTAGGATGATGAAGATAATTCTGCTTATTTGTGGTATAAGTGTTTGGGTCATGTATCCAAAGAAAGATTAAAAAGATTGGTAAAGAATGGAATTCTTTCGAATTTAGATTTTACTAATCTTGGTATAGTTGTGGATTGCATTAGGGGAAAGCAAACCAAATATAGTAAGAAATGAGCCACAAGAAGTACTCAGTTCCTTGAAATTATATACACTTATATATGTGGACCTTTTGATGCTACATCCATTGGTGGAGAAAAAAATGTTTTATCACTTTTATAGATGAATTGTCATGTTATGGATATATCTATTTGCTTAATGAAAAATCTCATACTATAAATGCCCTTGACGTGTTTGTAAAAGAGGTTGAAAGGCAATTAGACAAAAAAATGAAAATTGTACGGTCTGATAGAGGTGGTGAGTATTATGAAAAAATATAATGAATCAGGACAATGTTCAGTCCATTTGCAAAGTTCCTCGAGAAACATGGCATATGTACACAGTATACTATGACAAACACACCTCAACAAAATGATGTGGTAAAAATGAGCAATAAGACTTTAATGGATATGGTAAGGAGTATGATGAGTAATTCCTTATTACCCAAAATATTGTGGGTGCATGTATTAATAACTGCTTTTTATTTGCTAAATAGGATTCCTAGTAAGGCAATTCATAAAACTTCTTTTGAGTTCTGGACTGGAAGGAAACCTAGTTTGAGGCATTTGCATGTTTGGGGTTGCCCAGCAGAAGCACGAGTTTCTAATCCACATGAAAGGAAATTAGATTCTCAAACGGTTAGTGGTTACTTTATTGGTTACCCAGAGAAATCTAAAGGGTATAGGTTTTATTGTCCAAACCATAGTCCAAGAATTGTTGAAATTACTAATGCCAAATTTATTGAAAATGGGGAAGTTAGTGGGAGTGCTGAAAAAATTTATTGTGGATATTAATGAAGTAATGGTTAATGTTCCATCACCCATAAATGTTCAAATATCCACATCTTTATCAAATATTAACCCAGTGATAAAAGAGCAAAATGATTCTAGGCAATATTTGAATGAAACATCACCTCATGAAGAAACTAACTTACAACCAACTAATATTAATGAACCACATGGAGTAACTTTGAATAAACCTATAAGGACAAGAAGGTCAACTATTCTTAATAACTATGTGGTTTATTTGCAAGAGTCAGAATTTGGTTATGGCATTTATGAGGATCTTATTTCATTTTCACAAGACATAAAAGTGATAAGTCTGATAAATAGATTGATGCCATGAAAGATGAGTTGAACTCAATGGTACAAAACAAAATTTGGGATCTCGTTGATTTGCCAGAAAGATCTAAACGAGTCGGATGCAAATGAGTCTTTAAGACCAAACGCGACTTAAATGGCAATATAGAACAATATAAAGCCAGATTTGTTGCCAAGGGTTATACTAAAAGAATGGCGTTGATTACAAAGAGACTTTTTCACCTATCTCAAAGAAACACATATTGAGAATAATTATGACAGTAGTGGCTCAATATGATTTAAAGCTACATCAAATGAATGTGAAAACTACTTTCTGAATGAAGATCTTGAGGAAGAAGTTTATATGGACCAACTTGAAGGTTGTTCCATAGAAGAAAAGGGTCATATGGTGTATAAACTTAAGAAGTCAATATATGGACTTAAACAAGCTTCCCGACAATGGTATATTAAGTTTAATGATACCATAGCATCTTTTAGTTTTGAAAAAAACACTGTTGATTGGTGTATTTATCGAAAGATCGATGGGAGTAAGTTTGTATTTCTAGTCCTAAATGTTGATAATATTCTACTTGTTGCTAATGATTTAGGCATATTGCATAAGACTAAAGAATTTCTCTCTAAGAATTTTGAAATGAGAAATATGGTAGAGGCATCCTTTGTGGTAGGAATTTCAATATTTTGAGATAGATCATGAGGACTAGTAGGATTGTCTCAAAAAGAATATATTGAAAGAGTTTTTGAGAGATTTAATATGAACAAATGTTCTGCAGGAGTTTTCCCAATACAAAAGGGCAACAAATTTAATCTTATGCAATATCCAAAGAATGATGTGGAACGTAAAGAAATGGAATTTATTCTATATGCTTCTGTTGTTGGCAATTTGATGTATTTGCAAACATGCACAAGACCCAATATAAATTTCGCGGTCAAAATGTTAGGCAAATATCAAAGTATTAAATATAAGTTTCTGGTATGGATCATTGGAAAGTTGCAAAGAAAGTATTAAAATACCTTCAAGGAACAAAGTATTATATGCTCGTATAGGAGGTCTAATCCAAGTGATTGGATATTCAGATTCAAATTTTGCTAGATGCAATGACAATAGAAAGTCAACGTTTGGTTATTTGTTTCTTCTAGCAAAAGGAGCAATTTTATGGAAAAGTTCCAAACAATCTGTCATTACTTCATCCATTATGAAAAAAAAATTTGTAGCTTGGTTTTAAAGTTAGAATCCATGCATTATGGCTGCGGAACCTTATTTCAGGGCTTAGGGTTGTCGACACCATTACTAAGCCGATGAACTATCTAAAATAATTTCTTTTTTCGGCATGTTATACTACTACTTTCAGTGTAATCTAGAGATAAATATACACAATTTAGGGGTAATATATTAAAATGTTATGAATTGAGGCACTTGTAAACGTTTTGTCCCGACTTTTCAATTGTGACTACATGAGACCTGAATTTTTAAAATGTATAACAATAATGTCCTCCTACTGGAAAAAATACGAAAAAGCAACGCTTTGCGGCAGTAGTTCGACGGTGGTGCTATTCAACGTCTGCAGTTTGGCTTTCACACAACGGCATGCGGTGAGAGATAGTTATTAAGTTAAAGTTTCTTTCACCATAGGCCAATTGTTGTGGGCCACTTGAGTGTAGTGTAGTACTATTTTTGTATAGTATTAGCCCGATATAACCGGGCTTTTGTATTCGGGTAGTTCCTAGGTTGTCCAAGTCCTCAACCATTCCCGTCTTGGTCGGGGTTCAATGAGGTTGAACTTAGGTCGTCTAGGTTGTCTCCCTTCCCGTCTAGTGCGGGTTTAGCTTCCCGTCATGTGCGGGTTTATTTTATTTTGCTTTTTCTTGCCCCTCGTGGGCTTTTTGCCCCTTTGTGGGCCTTTGTTTTCGTGGGTTATTGCGCTGTTTTCAGTTGCGACGCCACGAAACTCTAAGCCCTTGTGGCTTTGTACATTGGCCTTTGTGCCACTCTATTAATCTACTACTATCGTTTCGAAAAAAAAAAAGACAAAAATGATAAAAAAATTGATATAGTTCAATTTTTTTATTAACTTTTTAAAAGATCAAATTTAATAAAATTATGTAAAATTTTCAAAAAAATTTTAATGCAAAAATACAAAAAATTATTATATGATACTTTGTTTTTTAACCTCAATTTTTCTTTTTATAGATACCTTGTTTTTTAACCTCATTTTTTTTGGTCATTTTTGTCTCTAAATTTTATTAAATTTTCATATTTAAATTTTATTTTTTAGTTTAAGAAAATTTATTATATAGTGTAAATAAGTTTATTAAATTTTTGTCTTTAAATTTTATCTTTTTTGTCTTTTTAAAAATTTATTTTAGAATTTTAAACTATATGCTTTATATCAAAAGGCTTTTTCGTCTTCTTTTTTTCAATCAGAGGACATTATTGTTATATTTTTTTAAAGTTTAGATATCATGTTATTACAATTGAAATGTCAGGTCAAAATGGTTACAAGTGCCTAAATTCGGGACATTTTAATATATTATCCTTAAAAAATATACACAAATTAGGGGCCAAAATTATTAGCATCTTCCCTGGGAAAAGTGTTGCTTCTTCAAGCATGAGTGGTTTCTAGTGTGGGCGAATTGATAGTGAATAATCCAATCAAAAAGTGAGTGCACACCGCTTGTGGTGGTGTTTTTTTGGAGCCGCTTCCCCCGAAGACAGAGGGGAAAAAAACACAAGACGGCTCCACAGCTGAGATATAATCATAGAATAGGATCATTATATCATTGGATAGTACAAATGGCCACTCCGGCCAGCTTTTTTGTTGGCATCAAAACTTTGAAAGACGAAAATAGCATCAAAACTTTACAAATAGTCTATGATCATGTCTTATTATGGGGGAATTACAAATATAGCAGGCCCAGCTGCTTTGTTTACAAATATGGTAGGTCCGCAAAAACCTTTTGAAATATGGTAGGTCAACTGTTTTTGACCATGTGAAAATACTATAATATCCCTCAAATATAGCAAACTGCATCGTTAAAATTTCAACTCACCATTCTTGATTCATTTTTCTTCATTCAAAATTTGCGAGAATCATCGGTTCAACATCTCATTTGCATGATAAGGAATGGTTTGCTACTTTGAATGTCATCGTCGGGTTGTGTAGATATAAGCTTTCGTAAGTTAGCAAGAAAAACAAAACTCGATCGATGAACATGGACCATTTCCTCTGGAAATTGGTTGTTTTATGGACTTGCATCCGATATAAGCTTCAAAGTAAAAAAGTATACATTTGTTTATGTATTCCACAACTTTGTTGACATTTTGGTCCACATTTGTTTATGTGTTCTATATATTGGTCGATAGTTTTCTCGATATATTTGTCGACATTTTCCTCGACGTTTTTGTCGACATTTTCGTCGACATTTTGGTTGACATTTTATTCTGAAGGTTAAAACTACAAAAATGCCACCGCATTTGAAAGTCGTGCCTGTTCGTTCTCCCACTCCCATTCAGTTATTCGCCTTCATTTTCAGTTACAAAAACTTCCAGACCGATTCAGTGTGCCCTCCCCAACGCAATTTCCAGACCGATTCACCATCTACCTTAGTTCGTTCTTATTCAGCAGTACTTACCTACACCATAATGGCACGCACAAGAGGTGGACGCCCGTCATCTGACACAATGGAGGAGAAATCAAAGAATGTGCAAAAGAAAAAGGTCAGTTTTTTCTAAGTGTGATGTTTTTGTTATGGTTGTTTTGCTTATTTGAAGCTTCCTCTATTGGTGGTGAGTTACCAGCTAATTGTTGTTTTGCTTTATTTCTGCCTATTTGAACCTTATATTTGAACCTTTTAAGTTAGAGTTTTATCACATAGTATTTTGTTCATATACAACAAACGGTCGAAAGAATACTCGCCTACAAATGTTAATGTTAGCCATAAACTGTTTGAGAAGAAATATATCGAAACCAAATGCCGACATTTTACTCGAGAAGTATGGTGAATGTAAACTGTCGAGTAAACTATCAATTAGACTGTCGACCAAAGTATCGAGTGAAACATTGAGTGTTTGATTGAGTAAAATCTCGTCTAAAGTATCGAGTTAAATCTCGAATAACATATCGAGTAAACTGTCGATTAAGATTTCGAGTAAAATCCCGAATAATGTATCGAGTAAACTGTCGACTAAAGTATGGAGTAAAATCTCGAATAATACATCAAGTAAATTGTCAAACAAAGTCTCGAGTAAAATATCGAATAATGTATCGACTAATGTATCGAGTAAAATCTCGGATAATGTATCGAGTAAACTATCGACTATTTACAATCACTGCAAACCTACCCTTTGAAAACTATTTACACTCACCAGCCCTAATTCTTCTGCCACTCCATGGATCTAGCACCTTTTTTATCCACATATTCTTGTTGTAAGATTAGTACAAAATGTATTTGGATCATCAAATAAAAAACTTGTATAAATACTTAAAAACTTTTTAGATTTTGATTCGTACTTTGACATCGGCATTATCTTTTGTATCATATGTTATGAATGAATCGAGTAATGTAAATGTTGCTTGCATTATCGAGTATTGTGACCAATTAACTATAAGCATATTGTTGTTGCATCTCAACATATAAATGTTGACTAATCTGGCTAACATTTAACTGTTGATAAGTGTGTGGAACAAAAGGTGGACTGCAATGTTGAAGCTTGTTGTTATGTACAGGAACATCTAAAGGATAGAATGGTCGTTCAAGGAGAGTTTTTCAATGCCCAGGTTTCACAGTACTGCTACTACGAAGCAAATATAAAGATGATATACTCCAAGATGACGAAGACGCAGAAGCAAATACTGCGAAGGGAGAGTTCTCTTGCTGAAATCGCTCTTGACCATGAGCATACATTATGGTACAAACAGATCATACATTCCGCGCTGATGAGGCAATTGAAGCCCGACGAGAAATCCACACGGGATAACAACATATACTTCAACTTCGCGGGTAAGAATGTGAAATTTGGCAAGAGGGAGTTTACCATCATCACGGGCCTGAAGATTGGAGATTTTGACACTGCTTTTGGCAAATACCATGCACCCCATGGTCCTGCACTCGTAACCAAGTACATTAAACCCTTGGGGTCGACTGAAGAAGCCACATATTATGAAGTGTTAAAGGCTTACGATCGCATCAACTCAACTTATCCAGACGCTGATGTCATTAGCCTCACACTCTTGCTCTTATACACATCAATCAACGGCCTGGCGAAGAGAATGAAAATCGAAGACAAGATACTACATTTGGCATGCGATTGGCCTCGGTTCGATGCAATGCCGTGGGGTGAATATCATACAAGGCCACCGTTGATAGTATTAGGAAAAGCATGGTCAATACCTTAAAGCAAACTAGTCACCCATATCTTAGAACTTACACACTGGGAGGATTCCCGCATACATTGGGGGTAAGGCTACCAAGTCACGGTTTACATTGTATTATAAATACATATAATGCCACATCTTCTTCTTATTTATGTTTCAATGTCTCAAGTCTTTGCATACGAGGTAATGCCCCATCTAGAGCATCTGAAGATGGTTCATAAGGTCTACACCGATTGGGTAAAGCCGAGGATGTTTAGATGAAAAGCTGTGAATGCACAACGTAGAGAACAAGAACGAAAGCAAGTTTGGGAAAAACAAACTGCCGACGGGGAGGTAAGATTTGTGTAATTATTTATTATTACTAAGTTATTTTCGTATTTAAATTATTGTTTTCTTACCTATGTAATTAAATGACCGGTTTGTAATCATATGTTGTCTTGCTTTATCTTATCTATGTAATAGTCACGCCTATCCTTACTGTAAATTCTGAGTAATACGTTTATGATATGCAGAAAGTGTTAGTAACACAAACAAAGCTGACACCGGAAGAAAAAGAACATTTTCTGCAGTGAGAAGATGAGACGGATGAGGGGGGCGCTGACCATTTAGGAGAGGAAGGAGAAGAATGAGAGTCCTCAATGTATTATGTGTCATATAGGAAGAGGACCAGAGAAGAAGATGTATCTGGAGTAGAGAAGAGAACAAAGGTGCGCCATGAGGGCGAGGCTGAAGCACATCCCAGAAATGCCCAAATCACACAGCTGCTTGAACGTCAGAGTATTACTAACCAAGAATTGTTGGATACACAAGCGGAGCTCAAGAGTCTGAAGGCGGAGATGGATTCTGAAGTAAATGGATTGACTATTCAACTCGAGCAGATGTCCGCGAAATTCGAGCAGCTTAGTGCATATGTACAAAAACTTACTAGCAAGGATGCTTCTCCTTCACCGACGAGTCCAGAACCAATACCTTCACCCAGTACTTCTTCTGATGATAGCAATAAAGAGGGGGGTCCAGGCAATGGAGATGGGGGCAATGAAGAGAGGGGATCGGGGCCTGAAGAAGGGGGTTCAGGCTTGAAGACAGGGGTTCTGCCCCTGGAGAGGGGGGTTTCCGCCCCAAGTGAGGGGAGTATTGAGAAGGCCCCGGCAAGGGGGATAAGGCCCCTGAAGACAGCAAAAAGGGTGATGCAGCTGATAAAGAGCAAACATTGGATCAGGCAAACAAAGAGGTCAATATAATGGATATTGCCCAACAGCTAACTGTTGAGCACAGTACTCCTTCGCCTAAAGCCACCGACCCTGCAAATAGTGCTCTGCCTCCGCCAATAAAAAATAGGGGTACTACATCAACGGTAGAGGAAGACATCGTGGGGCAAAATTTGGGCCCATTACTTGACTTAGAAGAGGTTAATGAGAGGCAAGTTACCTCTTCCACTTTGCCTTTGCCTCCGACTGAGGAATAAGAGAAGGAAATGAAGGAATGGATGACCGCATCACCCATCTGCTACTTATGGACCCCGCTTTTTTCGTTGGACTCTGAAATGCTCGAGTCAATGTAGATTGAGGGTTTTTGGCTCTTCGATCACGTAATATTTCACGTTTGATCTATTTTTCATACTCATTTCATTTAGTATGAATTTATCTTCTTTTCTCATGCTTTTTGTTTTGCAGCAAATTGATTTGTATACTTCCATACTACATAAACGGATCATGGATAATGGCGTTTTGCCTAAGAAATAACCTAGTGATTCAATACCTACCCAAATACCTATCAAACATTGGCGTTCTGCCTATACAGAATGATCGCCACATCCAGTGTTTTTTGAATGACATTATAAAACATTCTGAGGTCTCATAGATACCATTATGTGTTACCGTCAAAGAAGTTGGAGCAACGAACGATGAAGATGGGGCTAGCAACTCGTCAATGAAGCGATTGAGCTCGGATAGTCCAATATGGACTAACAATGTTATTAATTCAAGACAAATGAATGAGCAAATATTAACCATACCGAGCGAAATTGGTAGAGATAATGATGAGGAGGAGGATCGGGTTGACCAAACCTTTGTTGGGGAGGATCATGGACATTGAGTTTCAGCGAAAACAAGACAGAAGGAGATAGTGAATCTGATTAAAAAGAGCGTGCATTGTCTAGACGCAACAAATTCATCACATGCGGATGCTGGTACCTCGTCTGACAGATTATCCACATTGGTGGATGTTGCAGTAAAGGATGTGTTTGAGACCAGACGTCATTTGTACATGAGGATGTCCATGCTGGCCGTGAAAAATTTCTTCGAGTGGAAGGTTGTAAGGGCAAATAGCCAGTTCTGGTACCTACGGTGTAAGGACAAAAATTGCAAGTGCATGTTGAATGCAGCTGCCATTGGGAATTCGGAAGCCTGGAGGATCACTAAATATGACAACACCCATACATGCCAATCATCTTTGGTCCGAAGTGATAATCGGCAAGCTAACATCCGTGTACCTGGCTCGTGGATCAAGTGTAAGTACACGGACGTGTGTCGGCCGTATAGGCCTAAGGAAATCATTTTCGATGTTCGGACAGAGTTGGGTGTTAACATTACCTACCAAAAGGCGTGGTGATCAAGAGAAGCTGTATTGGACGAAATTAGAGGAAGTTTTGAAAATTCATATAGAATTTTACCAGCTTATTTACACGTGATGAACGAGGTAAACCCTAGATCATTTATTGAGATAAGTAGAGCAGACGATGGTACATTCAAGTATCTGTTTTTCGCATTAGGTGCATCCATTTGGGGATTCCGTACCCACCTGTGACGAGTTATTGCTGTTGATACTTGTTTCTTGAAAGGAAAATACCAGGATCATTACTTGTTGCAACTAACATGGACGGTAACAACCAAATCTACCCCGTCGGATGGAGAATTGTTGATTCTGAGAATGACGCATCGTGGGACTGGTTTTTACAAAAACTGAAGACTGCAATTGGCAACGATATGGATGGGTTAGTGATTGTTTCAGACCGACATAAGAGCATTGCAAAGGGTATTGCCAATGTTTTTCCAGAATCGTTCCATGGAGCGTGCATTTACCATCTGAGCAACAATCTAAGATCAAAATTCAGAGACCATTCAAGGATTCAATTATTCTTTAAGGCTGCAAAGGCTTACACAGTGGCTGAATTCAGTGAGATGTTTGAAAATCTTTCACTACAAAATTGAAGGGTGAGCGAGTATTTAAGAGAAGTTGGGATTGAACGATGGTCAAGGGCACATTTTGGTGGGCGACGATATACAATAATGACGAGCAACATAGCAGAATGTCTAAATGCATTGTTGAAAGATGCCTGAGAATTACCTATCCATTCTTTGGTCGATTACATCCGCAATACTCTTCAGAGGTGGTTCCACGATAGGCGTACCACAGCTGCCGAAGTGAAAACAATGACAACCCCATACATTGAAAATAAAATTGGCTCTAGGATGAGAAAAGCACAAGTGTACGTTGTGAAGCCGGTCAATATGAACCGATGGTGTGTACAAGACATTGCAAACCGTGCAGTTACAGTCGATTTGCTTGAGAAAACTTGCACGTGTAAAGTGTTTGATATGGATTAACTCCCGTGTGTGCATGCATTAGCTATAGCTCGGCGCCGACAAATTGACCATTACACCTTATGCTCACCACTTTATCACACAGATGCACTTTTAGGTGCATATGCAGATCCTATTATGCCCGTTGGTGGTCCTAAGGATTGGACTGTGCCCGAAGATATTTTAGCTTTTCAGCTGTCATCATTGAAATCGAGGGCTAAGAGTGGTAAGCGTAAGAAAAAGAGAATTTCTTCAACCGGCGAGCATGTGGTTCAAAAGAAATGTGGCCGTTGTGGACAGCACGGATACAATCGGCAAAGTTGCTCAAATCCACTCGTTAGTAGGGAGAACAATTGATGACGCTATTTTCTTTTCTTTATTGAATATTAAAATGTATTTAGGTTCACAAGGAAATATGATGTTATATTACTACAACACAACAATTTGAGGAATAAAATAAATGCAATATTCCATTCCATTAATTTCTATATTTGAACCATTAAATATTGCAAAAAAACCCATTTGGATCGCACTAGCCATTTGGTTTTCTTTTTCAAGAAGTCTTTTCGACAATTGAGTCGACAATTTGGTCGACAATTTGGTCGACAATTTTATGAAAATAGTGAATCAAGAATGAAAAATGTCGACACAAATGTCGACAAATATATCAAGCAAAATATCGACCAATATATAGAACACATAAACAATGTGGACCAAAATGTCGACAAAATTGTGGAATACATAAACGAATATATAATTTTTTACTTTGAAATTTATATCAAATGCAGGACCATAAAACAACCAGTTTCTAGTGGAAATGGCCCATGTTCTTTGATCGGGTTTTGTTTTTCATGATAACTTACGAAAACTTATATCTACACAACAACGATAACATTCAAACTAGGAAACCATTCAACCCAGGCAAATGAGATGATGAAACGATGATCCTCGCAAAGTCAGAATGAAGAATAATGAATAATGAATCAAAATGGTGAGCTGAAGTGAAACGATAAGGGACATTGTGGTATTTTCACATAGTCAAACACAGTTGACCTGCCATATTTCAAAAGGTTTATGCGGACCTGCTATATTTGTAAACAAAGCAGTTGGGCCTGCTATATTTGTAATTTCCCCTCTCATTATCAACATGTTATGAGGGGGACAATGAAAAAGGCCCACCAGGAGTGCAAAAAAATCTCGGTGATATCTTTTTTCCTATCCAAATTTTCATTAAATGAATTAATAAATTTACATAAATCTTTTAATTTATATTAATATTTATATTACTGATATTCATTTTTATTATAATAAATTTTAATATTAAAGGTTTATTTTTTTAATTTTAGGTTGTATTTATTTTAAATTTTTAGTGTAAATAAATAATAAAATACTATAAAGTTCATATAATTAAAATATACAAAAAATACAAAGTTTAATATTAAAATTACCTATAATGAAAGCATATATTAATAGTATGTATTAATATAAATTATAAAATATATACCAATTTATTAGAGTATATAATAATAAATTATATAGAGAAATGTAATAGAATATGCAATGCACCTCAGCAGTCTCAAGTCTAAATTAAAATGTTCAAAAAAAAAAAACACAAAAAAGGAGCAAAAGTCTAAATTAAACAAAAAAAAAAAATCACAGCCCAATATTTTAAAAAAATAATTCAACGCCTATTGTGCAGGTTGATTCACCACAATGGTCTAGATTATATTCGGGTTTCATTTAAGAGAAAATATTTTATATATTTATTGTGTCAAACATATAGGAATAACAACTTATAATTTAAGAAGGATAATTTGAAAGTAAAAAAATATATATATAATTAACTTATTATATTACAAATAAGGATTAATATGATGTATAGGATTTATACATATTTTTTTCATTTACAAGGCAAACAAGGGCTCAAATGAGTAAGATTTTGATTTTGATTATAGTTTAAAGTCCAATATTAATTTAATTTTTACTATTATTTTCTAAATGAATCTGTATATTTTGTGATAATTATGTTAAGTATTGTCTACCTGTTTATCAATGACGGAAGAATATGAACTTTCTACTTATGATTGTTATGAGTTGAATTATAATCAATTTTTGTTGAATTGACTATCGATACAGTGAGAATTACACAATTTGAACAAGTTTGAATTTAACTAAAATAGAAAATGATATTGATTTATAACTGGACATCCCATGCAAAGAGAATCATTCTTTTGTCGATGAGCAATTAATGCGTTACATAGTAAAAACTAAAAATAGAAATTTTTTTATACCATTTATGACATGACAAAAATTTCATAGCATGACAAATCCCAAGACGACAACAAGAACCATGCTGGAAACGATTACTGATGAGCAGAATTATACTATATTACTGCTCAAAAGTGAAAAAAATAATGCAGATTCAACAATCATATATCGAACCTCTTCATAACTTTAACTGGGAAGCCACCCTTCATCTTTGACGTCAAGTAAGCCTAGAACCCAGGTCAACACCTTCCTCCATTGCCGGCACCACCCTAAACCTCCGACACCCGCAACAACCCTTTTCATTTGCAAGAAAGCCATCTCCTTCCCCAGACAAATTCTTGGCCCTGCCTGAAAAGCAGGGTAGGTGAATGAATCCTTGGCCACAAAGTTCCACTTCCCTGACGATTCATCCCTCTCCAGCCACCTCTCGGGATGGAATTCTGCCCAATCCGACCCCCAAACCTTCTCCACTAGTCCCATCGCGTAGGGATGACAGGTCACTCTTGTGCCCTTCTTCACCATTGTCCCATCCAGCAATGCGTCATCCTGGGCAGCTTCTTTGGTATCTGTAGGAACCGGTGGATACAGTCTTATGCTTTCACAGAGGGAAGCATGAGTGTAAACCATGTCCTTCACTTCATCATACATACGGGTGATTCAGATTTCTCTCCAATTTCTCTAAGAATTTTCTGCTCCACCTCCTGGTCGCCAGAGATTAACCAGAAAAACCAGGTTAAAACCGCGGAAGTCGTGTCACGGCCCGCTAAGATAAAGCTGATGACAATATCAGTGACAAAATCTTCATTGGAGTGACCAGAGCTCAAGAATCGTGACAAAAGATCAACCGATCCAATATATGATTTCTCACTGAGCTCTTCTTTCTTTTCTTTAATTATTTGTTTAGCAAAGTCACGAACTTGGTCCACAGCCTGCTTCAATTTCCTCTCGGATCCAAGGTTGAGAGCCCGCTTGATTTTCCAAACCAGAGCGACAGGGGAGTTGAATCGTTCGCTACTAAACCGAGTGCATCTTCAAAAGCAACCACAAATTGAGCCTCCGGGAGAGATGGCAATAGACACTGAGGATCATACCCGAACGGAATCTTGCAAATGTTGTCAAAAGCAAAGCGTTGAAGTGTGTCTTGAAAATCAAGAATCGTTTTGTTATCGGCTGCAGAGGATAGGACTGGAAGGAGACGTTCAGACAGCTCAGTGTCCACCAGTCTCTACAAATTTCCTAAAGTGACTTGGTATTAAATTCGTGACTGGAGACTTGTCTTTGGAACTTCCAATTACCACCATCCGCATTGAAAATGCCCTGCCCAAGGAAGTCAGCCAGATTTGTCCTAGAAAGGCCACCCTTTCATAGATATGGAAATGAGATTTGAGAATGTGCTGTACAACTGCGGGATTCGCAGTTAAAACTAGGCGTTGGCCCAGAGGGCGGTGAAGAGTGAGAGTGAAACCGGGGAAAACTCTCACAAGGTCAGATGTCCACTGAATGCGGCGGTCGTTGTTTGCCCAGATCGAGAGGTACGAACCGATCAAAGGGTAGAATCCGGGAAAGCTGTTACTGGAGTTGGAGGCAATGAAGAGCTTCTTCAAAGTGGTTCGGAAGAATATGCAAAGTAAAGGGAAGAGACAACAGAGAAGTGACGTTGAGAGATCAAGGTTTAAGATTGCCATAGTTGCCGCTGCTGCTGCTGATGCCGATGATGATGATGATTAGATACGAACAGGATAAAGATTTCAGTGAATCTGTGACAAACATTGGAACGATGACGAATTTATAGATCCAATCCTAGTCTTTCCAGAAGTGAAAAAATGTACATTCATTCGTGAAATTCCAAAGGCAAATTCGTCTGCAACTCCTTTGTGGGTCAGGACTTGGATATTAAGATGTGTGTAAACTGTAAGATAACGAGTGTTTAGGAAAGTGAATCCTAGGATGATGGTGCGTCAACCGTCAAAGACATCACGAGTGTGAACTAGAAAACGTTGGTTGCATTTCCTATAATTATATATTATTCTTTTCCTCGTATTAGTGTAACTTTATTTAGTTATGTTTTTCCTTTTTTTTTTATTATAAGTTGTATATAGTCATTATTGGAGACATTTCATACAAAAATGATTTTTTTTTTTAAACAAACAAAATTTTTTGAAGTCATTTCTTATTTAGAACAAAAGAACGGTTTCCTCGGTCAATGAATAGCACAAACAAACTTGTTAAAAGTCTAACTCTTTTTTAAAACAAAATAAATATCTTTATTTCTTAAAAAAAGAATAAATTTTTATTAATTATAATATATAATACATTAAATACAACTATTAAAATATAATTTTATATTTTTATTCTTACTTTATAATAATACTTTTGAAATTTTTATAAGAAGAATAAAATTTTTGAAAATAATTTTTAGGATTAATATATTACTATTTATATATCGTTTGAAATAATATATACTCTTAACATCCTAAAGTAAGGAGGAAGACAGCTCAAGATTCCAACCACGCATGACATTAGTGTAGGTTTGGTCGTCACCAACACTTCTAGATAAAGCACTGAAAAGGGTCGAGTTCTAAATTTATTTTTTCTTAAAAAGAGTTTAATTTTGCATAAAATTTTTAATAGTGATAATAGATCATTTAAAATAAAAAAAGTAAAAATATACTTGTAATAGTGTATTAAACATGTTTTACATTTTAATGTTAAAAAATTATATTAAACTAAAAATGAACTATTCGTTTTAACGTATGAATTATTAAAATGTGTAAAATATTCTACATATTTGTTGCAACAAGTAAGATATTGTAGTTAGAAATAATTAGAAAATACAAGTTTAATTTTGTTGACCAAATGACGTACAAAATTGAACAAAGTAGTTTGTAAGCTCTCAAAATATTTTCTGTCAAAATATTTTCTATTATCATTCGTAATAGTAACTCAAGATCTGATGCCTTGATGCCCTTTCTTATATAGGGACTTTGGGTTTGTTCAAGTGTGTAATAGATTCTATCAAGATAGAATGTTGTATATTCCAAAAGACACAAATCCCACATTAGAAACTTACAAGAGTCTTTACCACTTTAATTATATTGAATTTCTTGTGAATGGGTTTGTAATCAACAGAAAGAGTTGTTGGCTCATGCACATGTAAGGGTCAAATTGGGCCAATCTAGTTCAAAACCGTGGATTAGTCCCCCTTACACATGGGTTAAACGCGGTCTTGTCCAAAATAATTTATTTAGATTTAATTTTTTACTATTGCTTTACCAATTGATTGGGTTTTTTATCGGTTTACTGTTTTACCCAATCAACAACTACTAAACCCTTGACCCGCACATGAGTTGACCATGATCTTCGACCACGTAATCAGTCACATGTTTGGTCAACACCACTAAACCCTTGACCCGCACATGAGTTGACCACGATCTTTGAACACGTAATCAACCACATGTTTGCTGAATGTTGGACTGCTACATGACCCCATATCTTATGCATGTTTGTTGAACATCCCAATTTTTTCTCATTTTTTGTTCCATGACCATTGACCGCACATGAGTTGACCACGATCTTTGACCACGTAATCAGCCGCATGTTTGCTAAACGTTGGATTGCTGCACAACCCCATATCTTGCACATGTTTGCTAAACATCCCAATTTTTTCTCATTTTTTGTTCCATGCAGCACTATAAATAGTGCTACATGCCAAGCTTCCAATGCGCCAATTTCCTCCAACCTTTTTTTAAGAAAGCTCTAAACCTTCCTTCATTCTTTAAGTTTCTCATCATTCTGCTAGTTTCCTTTTATTGAGATTTTTGTTGTTCCTGTTGCCCTCTAAAGGGGAAGACTTGTTTTATCTTGGGAAAATATTTCACAAATTCTTAAAATAGTTTCTTTAGGATAGTGCAACTTTTGCACAACTCAAGTCGTTTCTTGATACTCAAGTCATTTCTTGCTGTTATTATTTAAATCTTCAACAATCTAAAGAAACTATGGCTACTTCTAGTGCAAATACACTCAATTTTACTACAAATGTTAACCCCACGAGTGACAATCAAACTAGCCAACCTGACATTCCACTCACACAATCCGTGCCTGTTCATTTACCCTGTGCCAAACCTTTTCCAAATGGCTTAAACATTGAGATTTTTGCCAATGAAAACTTCAAACATTGGCAAGAAAGAATTTTCTCCTTACTTGATGTCCATAGTGTGGCACATGCTGTACTAGAGCCTAGACCTGCCCCAACTGCTAATGACAAAATTCAACAATTATGGCAACATGCCAACAAGGCTATATGGGAAGCCTTAATTAAAAAATTCACTGCTGAGATGCCACCACGCAGAAGTTTGTGGTAGGAAAATTCTACAACTGGCAAATGGTTAAAGATAAAGACATGAAGAGTTAGATTAATGAATACAAAAAATTGCTCGAAGATTTGAAAACCGAAAACATCAAGCTTCCAAAAAAATTTGCAACTGGATTGTTGATAGAAAATTTTTTAGACTCCTAGAGTGACTACAAAAATAGTCTGAAGCACAAACCAAAATCCTTCACATCGATGAACTAGTCATTAACATTCTTAGCGAAGATACAAACAGAAAGAAGATAAAAGCTACCAAAGTCAAAGAATTAGCATTGAAGGCAAATTTGGTGCAAATGAGTAGCTCCAATAAAGGTATGAAGTCTAAATCTAAAGATTTCAAGCCTAAAAATACTAACTTCAAGAAAAGGAAATGTTATTGTTTTATTTGTGGTAAGCCAAGTCACCATACTCCTCAATGTCATAAAAGAGTGAGAAATGAAAATCCTCCTAAGGCTAATCTAGTCGAAGGAGATTATGTTATTGTTGCTGTCACTTCTCAAGTGAACATGGTAGTTAATGCCAAAGAGTGGGTGGTAGATTTTGGGGCCACTCGACACGTTTGTGGTAATCGAGAGGCTTTTCCTCCTATACTCCAGTAAGGGATGAAAATGAAGTAATCTATCTTGGAGACTTTAGAACTGTAAAAGTTCATGGCAAGGGCAAAGTCTTTCTTAAATTCTTGTCTGGAAAGACTCTAGCTCTCAATGATGTATTGCATGTTCCAACCACTAGAGCAAATTTGGTATCTGTGCAACTACTTGACAAAGCCGGAATCAAAATATTTTTTGAATTTGGAAAAATTGTCATGACTAGAAATAATATGTTTGTAGGCAAGGGTTATAGTAATAAGGGATTATATGTACTTTTCATTTCCAAGGTTATCAATGAAAATGCATCTACTTCTTCTGCTTATATGATTGAATCATTTTCTTTATGGCATGCAAGATTAGGATATACTAATTTTAGCTACATAAAGAACATGCAATCACTTGGCTTAATTTCTGGTTTAAGTTCAACCAATATAGATAAATGTGAAATATGTGCTGAATAAAAAATCACTAAAAAGACTTGTATTTCTGTAAATAGAGAAACTGGACTATTGTTTTTAATTTACACTAATTTAGGTGATTTAAAACAAACTATGACTATAGGTGGTAAAAAATACTATGTTACTTTTATTTATGATTTCTCTAGATTTACTAAAGTGTATTTACTTAGAAATAAAGATGATTCATTTAATGCCTTTATTTCTTATAAAATTGAAGTAGAAAATCAACTTAGTAGAAAAATTAAAAGAGTTAGATAAGATAGAGAGCGTGAATATTTATCACTAAATGATTATTGTGAAAAAAAATGGATAATTCATGAAGTAACTCCTCCTTATTCACCTGAATCTAATGGTGTAATTGAGAGGAAAAATAGAACACTTAAAGAAATGATAAATTCTATGTTAACTAGTTCTAATGCACCTCAAAATCTATGGGGTGGGACTATTTTATCTGCATGTCACTTGCAAAATAGAATTCCACATAAAATGACTGGAAAGGCACCATATGAATTGTGAAAAGGTTATACACCTAACTTAAATATTTAAAAGTGTGGAGGTGTTTAGCTAAAGTTATGTTGCCTGAACCAAAGAAAAGAAAAATAGGTTTGAAAACATCTGATTATATGTTTATTGGATATGCTAAACATAGTGCAGCATATAGATTTCTTGTGTTAAAAAGTGATGTGCTTGATTCTAATACAATAATGGAAACAAAGAATGCTGAATTTTTTGAACACATTTTTCCACTTTCTCGAGAAGTTTCTCATGTACCTATTGAAAATAATAGAGAAATCAATTCTGATGAAGAATTGAGAAGGAGCAATAGGCCTAGAAAAGAATCTTCTTTTAGAAATGATTTTTATACTTATCTTATTGATAATGATTCATTAACTTTTGACGAAGCAATTTCTTTTTCTGATTCAAGATTTTGGAAATAAGAAATTAATGATGAAATTCACTCAATTAAAAAAAATAAAACTTGGATTTTAGTTGATTTATCTGCTGGTGCAAAACCTATTGGTTGTAAATGGATTTTCAAAAGAAAATATAATTTTGATGGTTCAATTGATAAATATAAAGCTCGTTTAGTTACAAAAGGTTTTTTTTGCAAAAACATAAAATAAAATTGATTACTTTGATACTTTTGCACCAGTAACAAGGATTTCATATATTAGACTTTTATTTGCTTTAACTTCTATACACAAACTTTTTATTCATCAAATGGATGTTAAAACTACATTCTTGTATGGAGATTTAGAAAAAGAAATTTATATGACACAACCTGAGGGTTGTGTCATTTCTGGATAAGAAAATAAAGTTTGTAAGTTAATAAAATCACTCTATGGCCTAAAACAAGCTCCTAAATAGTGGCATGAGAAATTTGATCAAATCTTACTGAGTGATGGTTTTTCATCAATAAAAGTGGACAAATGTGTATATATGAAAACTATAAATAGTGATTATGTGATCCTTTCTTTGTATGTAGATGACATACTCATATTTGATACTAGTTTGAATGTTATAAATAGTACTAAATGTTTCTTGTTCTCAAACTTTGACATGAAAGATTTGGGTGAAGCCAACGTTATATTGGGTGTTAAAATCTTAAGGAGAAGGGACGAAATAATATTGTCACAAAATCATTATACTGAGAAACTTATTAAGAAGTTTGAAAACTATGATGTGACACTTGTGAGCACTCCTTATAACGCTAACTCCCAATTGAAAAAAAATCATGGTGACCCAGTTGCTTAGTCTTAATATGCTCAGATTATTGGGAGTCTGATGCATTTAATGAATTTTACAAGGCCTGACATAACCTATGCCGTATGTAGACTAAGTAGATATACTCATAATCCCAATCATGAGCATTGGTCTGCTTTGGTTAGACTAATGAAATATTTGAGAGGAACCATTGATTATGGTATTTAATTTAATGGATTTCCCACTGTATTAGAAGGATACAGTGACGCTAACTGTATATATGATTCAGAAGACACTAAATGCACTAGTAGTTACATATTCACACTCGGTGATGGTGCAATAGCATGGAAATCAGCCAGACAAACTATTATTGCTAGATCAACTATAGAGTCAGAGTTTATAGCTCTGGAATTGGCTGGTTCAGAGGCTGACTGGTTAAAGAACTTCTTAGTTGGTATTCTTATAACCAAGGGGTTAATACCTCCGGTTCCTATGCATTGTGATTGTCAAGCCGCAATTGCCATAGCAAAACACAAATCATATAATTGCAAAAAATTGACACATGAAATTGAGACATGATGTCATAAAATAGCTGCTAAGAGATGGAATAATTTTTAGATACTCAAGTCATTTCTTGCTGTTATTATTTAAACCTTCAACAGATAGAATATATTTAAAACTCATAAATCCTAACAGATACGATGAAATCATGTATATTAACGTGATAGAGTCTATTAAAATCATGTATATTAACGTGATAGAGTCTATTAAAATCATGTATATTAACGCGCTTTAAACCGACAAAATTTTCCCTCAAAATTACCCTTTACATTCTTGTAATATTTTGAAAGAAAATACAATACCTTTTTATTAAGAGATACTTGGATGAATTATTTTACAAATTAACCCTCAAGAATTATTATTTAATTATTTAATCATTTTAATCTAAAAATAATTCTTAAGTGTGTGATTTTTTAATTCCTAATTTCTTGGTAATAATTATAAATTATAATTTTTGAATTAAAATTGACTTCAGTAAAAAACCAACAAAGGTCAGATCTAAAAGTATTGCCCCCGGAAAAAAAAAATGAAGAAAAGAATTTGTGGGTCGGGGGGAGGGAGAAGGAAGGTAGACATTGAAGAGATACCAGGAAAGAGGGAGGAAGAAGACATTCAAGAGATACCACATTGGATGAAGTGAAACTCTAGATGACGTATTGACGTGGAGAGAAAAGGAGCTCTCAAAGTGATAAACTAAAGATGGGATTTGTTACGTGTCTTGCAAACATCCTTCAATGCATTGGATTAATTTAAATCGCGAAAGGAGCGTGGAAACTGATGTTTGACTGAAGTGATAGATACCGTTTTTTTTTTTTTTTCTCTATTTAGAGATATCTCCATATTCACTGATCAAGTATATTTCAAACTCCTTTTATCCTGTGACTCATTAAGGTACCCCATTGTCCAGTAACGCTATGTAAAGTCTTAGAAATTATTGCAGTCTAGAAATCAGTATGATTACGTGACCTATCAAGTAAGATACGGGATTAATCCTTTAAAATTAAGTAAAATCGTTCCAAATTTTACATTTGTAACGGTAGTCAAGATTTATCCCACGAAATCAATTGAAATTACTCCCAAGTTTTTGCCCCTGGACCATCCCTTGGGACAAGTGATGGATAAGTTAGGGCGGAAGAATCCAAGTTGTTGCTATGCATATTCTATCTTCCCATTTAGAAAATCAAAATAGCACGAGGAAAAACACTTTTCCACAGAGATAACATAATTATATTATTTCAGATATATATTGGTTGCTGTCTGATGTGAAAATGTTTGTGGGATTTGAGAAAAATCAAAATTTTCTGCTTCAAAAACATGAATGACGGGGCAGGAGTTTAATTCTTGGTTCAAGTTTCTTTACAGATTCAACACATGACTTAATTTGTTCAAGCTTGTTTACAGATTCAACAGATTAACTCCACATCTTACGGTAAAACAAAGGGAGCTAAAGACTAACCGCACTCCCCAACCCACCTCCCAAAATTCCATTGGTAGTCATCTGAACAGAGAACCAAACGCAGAACCGAAACGACTGCAAATATTATATGCATGAAGTGAGGAGTCACAACACGAGGGAATCCCAATATATCGTTCGACTTTGTGCAATGAGTCGTGGCAGGGGAACAAGAACACGTGGAAGTAGGGGTGGTCATGGTTTGGTTAAACCGAATAAACCGACCGAAAAAATCGAATCGAAAAATCAAAAAAATCAAACCGAAAATGAATTTGGTTTATTCGGTTCGGTTTTAACCAAACCGAATAAGTTATTCGGTTTTCGGTTCGGTTTTTGGTTTGGGCTGTTGAAAACCGAACCGAACCGAATAAGGAAACCGAATCGAAGAAACCGAATAAACCGAATAAAACCAAATAAAATCGAATTTCAAAATTTATAAATATATTTTATATATATAAGTATAAATATAAATATATGTTATTTTATAGAATAGTTATGGTTTATAGTTTATAAAACTATTGTAGACTTTGTAGTTATGTATATATATTTTTGTAAAATTAATTTATTGTTATTATAAAATTTATCATGTATAGAACTATATACTATATTGTTATCATTAATATGCTATTATTAATATTGTTTTCATTAATATACTATATTGTTATTATAAAATTTATTGTTATTTTATAAAATTTATCATGTATAGAACTTTATTTATTGTTATCATTAATGAATAATGATATGGACAATATAATGAATATATAGTAATATTAATATAGTATATAACTATATACTATATACTAAACAATTTTACTATATATTATATATTAAACTATATACTAAATAATTTTACTATATACTAGTATAGTTTATATAGTAATTTTAACTTATCAATTTATTTAAAAGTTAAACAAATATGAAATATCAAATTACAAATAAAGAAAAATAAAATAATGCATAAGTTGACAAAGTTGTTAAAATGTTAAGCATCTAGAAGATGTAAGGCCTGTAGGCTGTAGGCTATATAGCGTACTAGCATGTAACTATATAGCATGCGATTAGCCGATTATTATGTTTTATATATTTAATTAGAATCAATATCATATATTCATAATATCATCAATAATTAATAACTTATTGTTGTTAACTAAGTGATTACTAAGTATTAACTATTAAATGACTGAGTGTTGAGTTTTTGAGTAATCAATTATAACTATATAATATTTACTAATGGTTATTTATTCAAAATTTTAAATTATTTATAATTTGCAAATTAATTATACGTATTTAAACCGAGTCAAATATTATAATAATTAATACTTATAATTAGTTATTATTGATCAAGTAATTATTATTACAACTAAATACTAACCTAGTTAAACTTATAATACTAAGAAGTACTAACATGTAACATAGTTAATACTTAATACTAACTTAGTTATAGTAATATGTTAATAACTAATAATGATTAATGAATAATGAGTACTAAGTTTACTAACGAACTAAGCACTAAATTAGTTAGTACTTATTTAATACTAACTTAGTGTTGAATAATACTTAATATACATAAGTTAATACTAACTTAGTTAACACTGATAAGTGATAAGTAAATAAGGAATAAATTACTAATTAGGCATTAACTTAGATAATACTATGAGTCTATGATTACTATCTTAGTTTTGACTTTTGAGTAATAACTAATAAGTACTAACTTAGTAACTTAGTTACTTAGCTAATGCCTAATAGGCTAATAAGTAATAGGCTAATAGTTTTGAGTAATAACACTAATAAATTAATAATTACAATATGCAAATGATTTTTATATTACAATTACAAATGATGAGTACTGAGCCATAACTCATAAGGAGTTAAGGAAGTTTGTAAATTTGTAATGCTTTGTGAATGTTTGTTTCATGTTTGAAACCGAATTTGAAAAAATTATTTGTGAATGTTTGATTTGAAACCGAATTATTTAATTTATTTGTGAAGTTTTGAAAAAAAAAAGAAAAAAAAGAAATTCGGTTTATTTGGTTAACCAAATTCGTTATTCGGTTTGTGAAACCGAATAAAACCGAATAAACTGAATCGAATTCTTATTCGGTTTTATTCGGTTTAAACCGAATAAAACCAAAAACCGAATAAGAAATTCGGTTTAGTTTATTCGGTTTTATTTGGTTTTCGGTTTGATTTTCGGTTAGGGAGTTTCAAAATGTCAAACCGAATAAATCGAACCAAATAAACCGAATAAATCGAAAACTGAGCTGTTAACCACCCCTACGTGGAAGCACCCTTCTTTGAAAGCCGCGTGGCATAAACGCAGGACACGGGAACAAAGTCCTATCTCCGAATTCAAGATTTCAAACTTCATACGCTTAGACCAGTACCTTAAAAAACACGGAAGAAACGATCAGTAAACATGATTTAGTCTAGTGTGGATTGGATAGTTGCCCGGGTCAAATTAATTTTTGCATTTTACATGGCAGCGAAGAATATGGCATGAAATGAAACTAGTTTAGTACGAGTATTATGGAAATTGTCACGAAGAACAACAGCAAAGGAAAAATGCAACGACCACTTTACTTTGACCTACAAACTGGAAATCTACTAGTTATCTTAAATTCAATCACACTAAAAAAAAGGCAAAAAAGTTTAGTCATTTGCATTGAATATACGCTGCATTGTTTTAATAAGAAAATTACATCATTGTTTTAACACTTCAACGATTCTGCGTCGTCATCAACGCCAAGCCAAAAAAAAAAAAAAAAACCCAGAAAGTAGGAAAAAGAAAAGGAAAAAATTGGGAATTCCCTGGGAATGAAATTTAAGGTTGAAAAGGATTGGCCATCTTGTAGTTTAAGTTTTGAAACCTGCGGCATGGAATATATTATGGAATTTTTGATTCGTATGCTTATAGTAAGTAAACCATGGCAGTAACAGTAGCATAAATTAAGTTTCTCATTACAAGACTTTGCACGAGAACGACCCATTCAATATTCAGACTTTCAATGCAAATCCCCGTAGTCAAAAGTCAAAAACTAGAAAAAATTCCAATTCCCACAATGCAAACAGCGTTCATCATGAAGAGCTATATAAGCATGCACTTGCCAATGTTTTGCAATAAACATTAAACATAACATCAGTTTTATCCAAAACAAAAAAGAAAAAGTGAGAGAATTATACCTAGGTTGGTTAGTGTTTGCTAATTTTGCTTGCTTGTCCAACAAAATCATGAATAAACTAAACCTTGGATTCTGTGTGGTAATATTGCTAATGCTTTCAATCAGCATTAAGCCGAATGAAGCTGTTAGACAAGTTTTCTCAGACGAGAAAGATCAACGAGAAGAAGAATGTGGTTGGATGAGAAAGCAACATCTGGTATTGCAATCTCTGCAGTCCCATGCTCCGGTTAACCCTCCATCGCCAAATGGCTGCACCCACATTCCACGTGGTGGTGGTAGCCCATGCCCGGCCATGACAATCAGTGAGAAAAACTTTGCACGTGAGGTTAAACCACAGTCTCCAAATCCCTCCACCTACATTCCCAGTGTTGGTGGTAGAGCATTCAGCGCCCAGACAATCAAGAACTCTGCGCGTACGGTTAATCCTCCGTCACCAGATCCCCCCACCCACGTTCCCAGTGTTGGTGGTAGAGCATTCAGCGCCCAGACAATCAAGAACTCTGCGCGTACGGTTAATCCTCCGTCACCAGATCCCCCCACCCACATTCCCAGTGTTGGTGGTAGAGCATTCAGCGCCCAGACAATCAAGAACTCTGCACGTACGGTTAATCCTCCGTCGCCAAATCCTCCCACCCACATTCCCAGTGTTGGTGGTAGAGCATTCAGCGCCCAGACAATCAAAAACTCTGCAAGTACGGTTAAGCCTCCGTCGCCAAATTGCTCCACTAACATCCCCGATGGCCCATGCACCGCCAAGACAATCAGTGAGATGAACTTTGCAGGACGTACCATGGTTGTGGCTCCTCCCCATCCTGCTAACGCCTACCCGGAACATAGGCTCCAATCAGGCGTAGCTACCAACCGCAAGTTACTACAAAATTAAGCTGCATGTGCTTTGCCTGCCTTTCGCCACCATCACAAGTAATAACCTAGTTGACTGAGTAACTACAACACCAACTTAAACAAGTTTAATTGCTGCTAAAACTTAAAAGATATATTTCCATTTTTTTTTTTTTTTATTATTCCACTTCATGTACTTTGAGCCTGTAACATAGACAGGAAAAAAAGAACAAAGTCGGCGCTGACCGAACCGTATGTAAAACTGAAACCATTTGGTTCAGAAAATATGGATACACAAATGAATCAATTATATACTTTCCATTGATTAATAGCTCTTGAATTTTGATGATCATCCGTTACTGGTTATCTTTATCCAATGCATTTTTGTTTTTAACCTCCTTCTTCCTGTTTGTAGCAAATGGTAAAACTCATACTCAGAAAACAAATGGTGGAAGAGATCATGGCAGACGTTACAAAGAGAAAGGAGGATTTGAGAATATAGCAGGTCCACCGAAGTCTTTTGCAAAAATAGCAGGTTGACCAAGTCTTTTGAGAATATAGCAGGCTGGCTGTAAAACCGACGGGAAATGTCCGAAAAACCCCTGATACTCCTGAACTTCATCGTGTAACTTCATTTCACATTTCTTCTGCATTCTTTCATTCTTCATGGATTGAACATGCCATTTTCACGGTGCGGTGCGTACATGAAATCAAATCCACGTACAGGTTAATTCGTTGTTAATAATTAAAAATGTAAACTACATCCCGACCGACCGACGAACAAACAAAATCCCGACGTCTCAAACTGCATCTTCACCTTTCTTCTGCATTCTTTCTTCTGCATTCTTTCTTTCATTCTGCATTGATTGAACATGCCATTTTCACGGTGCGGTGCGTACATGAAATCAAATCCACGTCTGAGTTAATTCGTTGTTAATAATTAAAAATGTAAACAACATCCCGACCGACGAACAAACAAAATCCCGACGTCTCAAACTGGCAATTGGATATTTGAAGATGGCCGAAGATTTATTAAGGTTCTACGACAAATAAGGAAGGAAGTCGGCATCTGTTGGACGAATAAACGATAATTAGTCGATGTTTCGTCGAGAGGTTAACCGACTTGTAGACGACCTTTAGTCGAGGTTTTGTCGAGGCTTTTTACGATGTTTAGTCGAGGTTTTGTCGACTCTAAGTCGATGTTTAGTCGATATTTTAAACGTCGATGAACATATTACATCTTATTGTGAATGACATCTTATGGCTGTTGGATAAATCGAGGTTTGCTAATTTATTTGATATTGAAATAAAAGAAACTAACATAAGT
This sequence comes from Gynochthodes officinalis, assembly GCA_020080225.1. Classification (NCBI taxonomy): domain Eukaryota; kingdom Viridiplantae; phylum Streptophyta; class Magnoliopsida; order Gentianales; family Rubiaceae; genus Gynochthodes; species Gynochthodes officinalis. Next base: position 18,554,849 of record CM034622.1, read on the forward strand.
CCATCAACATCTACTGGTAGGAAAAAATAAGGTTTTCTACTGTTTTGATTTGTGTGTTTTGTAATGCAATGAGTCAGAGAGAAGGAAGAAAAAAAACAAGAGTCATAATATTTTGGAGCTTTCCTTCATATAGAGCTTTATGCATTTTGTTAAACAATTGATAATTTTTTAAAACAAGCACAAATTAAGAGGCTTTAGCACAGTATCTCGTTATTTCCATGTGTTTTGTTTTTCATTTTTTTACATTTCTATCACATATTTCTTGGTGGTGTCTGAGAATATCATGAGCGAAACTAGCGGATTTTAACACTTAAATATGTCGATTGTCGACAGAAACTACTGAAATGTCAAATGAGTATGTGTTTAATTGATAAAACATAATACGGATAATGAACTGTAACTATTCATTACATCAAACAAGAGAGTGTCAACAATTTTAGTCCCTACAAACTAATTGATTTGTGCACGTTTGCCGGTTGTGTCCGCGCTGTCCACAACGACCACAGTTCTTCTCAATTTTTTTCTCGCCGGTTGAAGGAATTCTCTTTTTCTTGGGCCGACCACTCTTAGCCCTTGGTTGCAGGGTGATAGTTGAATGGATAAAATTTCTTCGGCACAATCCAAGCCTTAGGATCACCAACGGGCATAATAGGCTCCGCATAAGCGCCTATAATTGCAGCAGTGTGATAAAATTGCGAGCATAAGGTATAATGGTCAATTTGACGGCGTCGAGCTGCAGCTAGTGCATGCACACATGGGAGTTGATCCATATCAAACACTTGACACGTGCATGTCTTTTCAAACAAATCCACTGATGCAGTACGGTTTGCAATATCCCTTACACACCATCTATTCATATCGACCGGATCAACAACATAGGATTGTGCTTCTCTCATCCTTGATCCTATTAACTCTTCACAGTATGGTGTGGTCATTGTGTTGATTTCCCCCGCAGCTGTACGCCTATCGTGGAACCATCTTTGGAGTGTGTTACGGATGTAGTCCACCAAGGAATGAATAGGCAATTCGCGGGCATCTTTCAACAGTGCATTTAGGCATTCGAGAATGTTGGATGTCATTATTGTATAAGCGTCTCCCACCAGAATGTGCCCTTGACCAACGTTCAAGCCCCACCTCTCTTAAATACTCGCCAACCCGTGGATTTTGTAGTGAAATAATTCCAAACATCTCATTGAATTCAGCAATGGTGTAAGCCTTTGTAGCCTTAAAGTATAATGGGATCAAGGCTTCTTGTTTGAATTTGGATTTGAGGTTGTTGCTTAGATGATAAATACACGCTCCATGGAAGGAATTAGGAAAAACGTTGGCAATACCTTTGGCGATGCTCTTATGTCGGTCAGATACAAATACCAACCCATCCACATCGGAGCCAATTGCAATCTTTAACCTCTCGAAACCACTCCCACGATCGTCATTCTCTGAATCAACTATTCCCCAACCCACGGGATATACTTGGTTGTTACCATCTATGCTAGTTGCAACAATTAATGAACCGATATTTTCCTTTCAAGAAGCAAGCATCAACGGCAATAAGCGGCGCATGTGCGTTGGAATCCACGAATAGATGCACCAAATGCGAAAAATAAATACTTGAAGCACCCATCTTCTTCTCGACATACTTCAACAACGGTTCGGGTTCAACTCATTCATGACATGCAAATAAGATGGAAGTATCCGATCGAATCCTCAAAACTTCCTCGAACTTCCTCCAAAGCAGCTTCCTTGCGCGCCACGCCTTATTATGCGTTATGTTAACGCCCAACTCCGTCCGAATATCTGAAATAATTTCCTTGGCCTATCGGCCGACATACATCTGTGTACTTACATTTGATCCATGAGCCAAGAACATCTCGGTGGCGTGCTTATGATCACTTTGGACCAATGATGATTTGCATGTATGGTTGTTAGCATATTTTGTGATCTTCGGTGAAGAATTCCCAACGGCGGTGCATTCAACATCCAAGCGCAATTTTTGTCCTTACACCTCGGTACGGAATTGCCTATTAGCCTAACAACCTTCCACTCGAAGAAATGCTTCACGGCCAACATGGACATTCTCATGAACAAATGCCGCCTAGTTTGAACACATCTTTCAACGCAACATCAACCACTGCGTGCCAATCGATCGGAAAGGCGTACCACACTCTGCATGTGATGATTGCGTCGCGGTAATGGTTGGCAAATTTCTTGAGGCGATCTGTTTGATTCCTTTTGCCTTGTTCCCACGGGAACTCTTTGTTCATCTTACGAGATAAACATTCCCTCATCGGGATCATCCCCTCATCACCGGCGTGAGGTCTTGACGGAATGCAAGCGATCTTTGTCATCGATTAGTCTTGTATGTATGACATCGTCCGTCCGGGCCGGACAATCAAATGAAAGATTAATTAGCGAGTTGCTAGCACCAAATTCATCTTCCGTCGTGTCCCCATCTCGAATGGTGACACATAATGGTATCCTTGCATCACCCCGCTTAATAATCTCATTCAAAAAACATTGGACGTGGTGATCATTTTTTATAGGCAACACCGATATCTTGGATAGGTATTTTGGTAGGTACTCGATCACCAGTTTTGGTATGATCTCCGAACCTAAATCCATTATGCCTACGATTTGATTCATCATTTCCAAGAAGTTCGAGTCTTCCTTTAACAAAATGGTTTCAATCCTCTTATAGCCCACGAATCTATGTTCATTCATGGCGGGGTCAACACTCCATTCTCCCCCGAGAAGCACATGAACAGCCCATTTATCATTGTGCGCCATTCCGTACTGGAAATAAGAGGAGTTAATTTTCTAATCAAATAAGGCGGCAATAATGGAAAAATGCTAGGAAGAAAAAATCAATTCGGCAATTATAATAACCCAAGGGAATTACAAATCATAAAAAATCAAGGAAGAACAAATCCCGCCGGCAATTATAATAATAACCCAAGGGAATTACAAATCATATTAGGGAGTCATTGAGAGTGTACTTCATACTTACTGATTGGTATAATGAGGTGAACTTGATATCTTGGAGGAAGTTCGGTTCGGTGCTCGAGTGGCGCAATGTGCGTCTCAAATGTATATTTAGGTCTATTGAGGACAAAATGTTTGCTAATCGTTTTTCACTCCAGAGGCTCTGTTTTTTTGTATAGGAGATTGTTCAAAAATTAATTTCCCGCGCTTGCCGCGCGCTAACACCGTTTTGTGCACGACTAAGGCGCTCCCTCGCGTAAATGTCGACAAAATCTCGACTAACTATCGACAAACTATCGATTAAATATCTCGAATTTTACCTCGATTTAATCTCGATTATATGTCGACTATATCTCGACAAAATATCGATTATATCTCGAATTTTCCCTCGAATATATGTCGACTAACAGAAAACCGACCTTCATATAATCTCTCGCTTCTACAACATTTTGGCCTCCTTTTCAATATTTAATAATTTGTAGTGTCTTAAATATATTGAGTGTCTTGACATGAGTATTAATGACTTTCACGGTTCTCTATCTTTCAAAGGTAAGTTTGGGTAAATAATAATACTATATGCCACAAATTTGAATCATGATAAATATAATGCAGGAATTATGCATTCTTTTCTGAATTCAAAAAGAAGTCCAGTAGGAGATAAATATTAATTTTTATTACTTATGATATACAATATTATGTTTGTATACAACAAAATAAAGTAATTACACATTCACATAATGGATATTAACATACGCTTACAAAATTAGTCACTAAATGTTCTACATTTACCCAAATTCCTAGCTAAATTATGTAAAGTTATTGATTGCTACCTATGCTTCCCTCCTTGCCTTCCTTCCCTTCTCGCCGCTTGCTCTCTTCCTTCTTGCTTTTTCCGTTCTACCTTTCTTCCTCTGCTCGCTGGAATTTATCCTCATCAAGTGCGTGGGCGTAAAGTTAAATGCGCCATTTGTTTCATCGCAGTTGCATTCGTCGGTGCAATGGTATTTAGCGGAAGTCCATGGATTATGCATTCTGCCCACTTGAGTACGTAAATACCACAGTCGCCGCTACTGCAAGCACGATGGAACACATATTTATACAAATTTCACATTATAAGTGATCAAACATGCCGTAAAGGAAAAAATAAAGATACTAGCCTCGGTGCTTGGTGCTCCTCTATGTGCTCAACCACGACTTCTCATGCATCCCCAACTGGATGTTGTTTGCGATAGCATGTGTTAAAATCGCACGCCTTAATTATCTTGGGCATTGTTGTAGTTAGATACTCTAACTTCGCAACAAGCGTGCCACTGGGCGATGGGTTATAAACACATAATTTCTGCATTTATGTTCATCTTCACAAGCATCCGAGTGGTTGCCATCTACGTGACATGGGAATAAGAGGAAGTCCAGGTTTGTCAGGTCGTGTGGAAACGAACCATCACCGACAAACTGCTTCAGCGCCATGTCATCCACGTTTGCATCCCTCTTGTCATTATGAATCATCTTCATGCCGCCTAACACAAGCGAGTACGCATCGCGTTAGATACGTTACAGATATATATAACCAGTCATCTAATCTAATAAAAATTGACATAAAAGTGGCAATTGTTTTAATAATGCCAACTTGTAGTACTTTTAATTTTTGTCAAAAAAAAATGATATACACAATTATATTTAACTAGTTATCCTTTAAATGCGATGTATGGAATATTTTTTTTTATAAAGATAATAATTATAATAATTAATTCCCATAAACTAACTTACTCTCTCTGCTAGAAGTCAATTAAGAGCTTATATTTATAAAAATATGCCAAAGGGAAAAAAAGTCTCGAGATCTCAATATTTTTAGAAACAAATTTCGTAATCTCTTCCAAGTTATAATGGTTAGTGCTAAATAAACAAGGAAACAAAAATTAGAAAAAAAATGAAAATCCTACATTAGGCCATTCACATAATCAACTCCTAAAATAACATAGAATTCACAGTTGCACAAAATAGAATTGGAAGCATGACAGAAAGATTGGCATCCACAGGAAGACAATCAGTGCGTCTATATCTAGTAATCCATACTTGCTTCTATAGATCAAGAATAGCCATAACTAAGATTGGCACTAATAAAGGCCAAAGAAATGAAACGGAACCGAATAGAAACAAGATTATGAGTAGGCAATTTTTTAGAGGTTTAGAGTTTATGATTTCTATTAAAGCATATATGATTACTCATGCACGTGTCATTGTGATGAAGATAAAATTTATTGAACAGTACACTTATTTTTACAATTGAAAGAAGTCACCGGATCTAGTACTTTGTAATTGTACTTGTTATCTAGCATTTCCATAAAAAAAATTCCCGTAGGCTCAAAAAAAAAACAAAAGTCCATTTTGAATTGATTATAATTTTTCAGTTGTTAACATAATACTTTTAATATATTATTAAATGTACAAGATTATATTTTTTTCCCTTATTTTTTAATTATGATAATATATATTTATTACTAGTATAAGTAATATAAAACTTTTATAAGAAAATTGATTTTAGGTGAACAATCTTACATCGAAGGTAGACTCCATAATTGACATATCCTTGCGGCCCATGTTAATGATCCGTTTGCGCAGCATTGAGGTATACAAATCAATTTGCTGCAAGGAAAAAGGATTCAATTCAGGGAGAAAAGCAAATATTAGGAAGGTTTTAATATTACGTCGACTAAAAACCCTTACGGATCATTGAGCCAATATCCTTTTGTCCACATAGTCTTCAGCAAATCGGAGTCCAAAGAAATCCCTATTCGTGTCCACAAATAGAGCGATGGTTTGTGCCGCATCCACTCCTTCATTGCTACATCCTGTGCTTCCGTTGGAAGCACAGATGACAGACTATGTTCCTCTGACGCAAGGCCAAGAGTCGGGCCCAGATTTTGCCCAACCCCTTGCTCCGTTGGGGGTTTGGTACCTCTTTCCTTCATTGGAGGTGGTGGCGCACTTGTTGCAGGTACGGGGACATTAGGCGAAGGAGTTCTGTGTTCGATACTAAGCTGATGTACTATCTCCAACACAGAGGTCTCTTCCTTAGACAATTGCTCCACTAGCCCCTCCTGCACCGGCCCTAAGGTCTCTCCTGCCGTGGCCTGTTCATCACCGACCGCCCCAGTTGAGCCCTCTTCGGCTATAGGAATGCCCTGAGCCCCTGGAATTTTATTTATATCAAGGCTGTAGCTTGGGGAAGTGCCTTGCAAGCTGGACTCGGGGATGGTCGCGTTGCACCACGCGACATAAGGATGTGCACATACTCTTCCAACATGTACACCTTAGCCGTCATCACATCCATTTCCTCTTTTAGGGTCTTCATCAGTATCATCTGACTTTAGAAGCCTCAGCTCATCTTGACAATTTGCCAATTCTGCCTCGGTCTTGCTTTGCCGTTCAAGTAGCTATTGGATGATATCATTTGGTCGATCTCCTTCAGCCTTGACCTCATGCCGGACTTTCTGCCGCTTTTCACGGTCGATGTGTTCTTCTCTACTCCTCTTCCTATAGGACACATAAAAATCAGCGACATCGGCATTCTCTCCCCAACTCCGCATCGTCCCCTCTGCTCCTCTGTCTCTTGCTCCCATTGCAAGAAATTTTCCGTTCTTCCGGGTAGGCTTCATTCGGGTTATTTTCACCTTCTGCATTAAATTTTGGTGCATGAGAAAGTTACATTTAAAGAAGATCTCAAATAATTGTACTTGTGTGATGTCATACCTCGCCCGTCGGATGTCCGTTTGCCACACTGCTTCCTTTCTTGTTCTCTCCGTTGACAACTCACGCCTTTCCACCTAAACATCCTCGGCTTGTCCCCGGAGGATTCAACCCTTTGCACCATCCTCGACGCTCAAGATGTGGCATTATCTCATATGCAAACACACGACAAAATGGGAATATTAGGCCATTGAAGTCAATATTACACATGTAGTTATATAACTTAAAACACAAGTGAACCGTAATCTTACCCCAAATGCCACTGGGAATCCCCCAAGAGTGTATGTCCTGTTTTCAGGGTGAGTTGTTTGCTTCAAGGCATTAATCATGCTTTTTCTAGCACTATCGATTGTCATACAGAGGGCCAGTTCACCCACGGGATTTCATCAAAGCTCTTCCAATCATAGGCCAAATGAAGGAGCTTGTCTTCAATTCGAGTTCTCTTTGCCATGCCGTTGAATGATATGTACAGAAGTAATAGTGTCAGGCTCACCACATCAATGTCTGAATAACTTGAGTTTATCCGCTCGTAGGCCTTCATCACTTCATCGTAGGTAGCTTCCTCCGTCGCACCAAGGTGTTTAATGAACTTCGATATTGACGGAGGACCATCAGGTGCGCGGTACTTGGCATATGCACTATCAAAATCGCCCATCTTCAGGCCCGTGATTATGGCAAACTGCCTCTTGCCAAATTTTACCTTCTTCCCAGCAACGTTGAAGTAAATGCTATTTTCCCGCTTGGATATCTCGTCCGGTTTGAGTTGCCTCAACAATAGGGAATGTATGATCTGTTTGCACGAGCGTATGCTCGTGGTCAAGAGCAATTTCAGCTAGACAACTCTCCTTCAAGTATTTCCTTTTGCGTTTGATCAATTTCGACCGGATCATCTTCATATTGGCTTCATAATAGCAATATTGCGATACACAGCGTTGAAAAACTCTCCCTGAACGACCATTTGCGCTTTCAAATGTCCCTACACATTGCATTGTCAAATCCGTTCAATTATTGCACATAGTCACTCTCACCTTTTATTATGAAACATGGAATATATGCATTCACTGTAATTTGGAAAACTATAAATTTTACAAGAAGTTGATATTTATAATCAATTTATTCGAAGGCCATTCATAAACTAAATACAATTATACACTTGCATCACCGTTCTAGTTTTGGTATCTTTGTGTGATAGATTAAATCGACACTTGGTCGAGGCATTTTGTGAAATTAACCAAATAATCTCATTAGAAAATAATATCGCACATTACAAAGCAAAGAGAGATAGATTAAATCGACACTTGCTCGAGGCTTTTTGTGAAACTAACCAAGCGAAAGTTTAGAAAAATATGGCACATTACAAACCAAAAGAGATAGACTAAATCGACACTTGCTCGAGGCTTTTGTGAATCTAACCAAAGCAGTTTAGAAAAATATCGCACATTACAAGCGAAAGAGAGATAGACTAAATCGACACTTGCTCGAGGCTTTTGTGAATCTAACCAAGCGAAAGTTTAGAAAAATATGGCACATTACAAACCAAAGAGAGATAGACTAAATCGACACTTGCTTGAGGCTTTTGTGAATCTAACCAAATGAAAGTTTAGAAAAATATGGCACATTACAAACCAAAGAGAGATAGACTGAATCGACATTTGCTCGAGGCTTTTGTGAAACTAACCAAGCGAAAGTTTAGAAAAATATCGCACATTACAAACCAAATGAGAGATAGACTAAATCGACACTTGCTCGAGGCTTTTGTGAAACTAACGAAGCGAAAGTTTAGAAAAATATGGCACATTACAAACCAAAGAGAGATAGACTAAATCGACACTTGCTCGAGGCTTTTGTGAATCTAACCAAGCGAAGGTTTAGAAAAATATCGCACATTACAAGCGAAGAGAGATAGACTAAATCGACACTTGCTCGAGGCTTTTGTGAATCTAACCAAGCGAAAGTTTAGAAAAATATGGCACATTACAAACCAAAGAGAGATAGACTAAATCGACACTTGCTCGAGGCTTTTGTGAATCTAACCAAATGAAAGTTTAGAAAAATATGGCACATTACAAACCAAAGAGAGATAGACTAAATCGACATTTGCTCGAGGCTTTTGTGAATCTAACCAAGCGAAAGTTTAGAAAAATATCGCACATTACAAACCAAATGAGAGATAGACTAAATCGACACTTGCTCGAGGCTTTTGTGAAACTAACGAACGAAAGTTTAGAAAAATATGGCACATTACAAACCAAAGCGACAGATTAAATCGAGGCTTTTTGTGAAATTAACCAAATGCAAGTTTGTCCATTCTTTGATCGATGCTTTTGCCTCGAGCCTATGATTTACAATTGATCAAGGCTTGATCGAGACATTTTCAATCGGCATCTGAGAGGACTCATTTGTTCGAGACTTAGTCGAGTTATTTTGGGCATTCGATCGACACTTGTTCTCGCCAAGTGTTAATCAAGAACATGGTTCTCGAGTGTTTTGTGGGCCGGTTTTGTGTGTTTGAGTTATAAAAAGCGGTATTTCTAAAGCGTAACAAGCATGTGCAAAACCCTAAAAACTATAACGATTCTAAGCGGAATGCGCAAATATAAGTAACCATGAAGCAACCAAGCACTATGATTTCTAAGCGTAACAAACATGAAGCAACATGTGAACTAACCTTCTTCTTGTCCTTAGTCGGCTTCTCGATGTTCGCTCCATTGCGCTATGCGGACGTCCACCTCGAGTACGTGCCATTTAGTTTGCAATGCTTGAATATGGTGTAAATGGTGGATTATATGGGTTATCAAGATCGAGAGAATAACAATCGGTTGAAAAATGTTACTTAGTGTTCTTGGCGTCGTGAGTGATGATGGGAGAACGATCGATCGAGAGAGAATACAGTGGCGCGGTTTTCAAATAATAATTCCGTAAATTTTTATATCGAGAGAATACGAGAGGGTGCGACTATTAAACATCGACTTAGAGTCGACAAAACCTCGACTAAACATCGTAAAAAGCCTCGACAAAACCTCGACTAAAGGTCGCCTACAAGTCGGTTAACCTCTCGTGAAACATCGACTAATTATCGTTTATTCGTCCAACGGATGCCGACTTCCTTCCTTATTTGTCGTAGAACCTTAATAAGTCTTGACCATCTTCAAATATCCAATTGCGATTTGAGGCGTCGGGATTTTGTTTGTTAAATCGGTCGGGATGTAGTTTACATTTTTAATTATTAACAACGAATTAACTCAGACGTGGATTTGATTTCGTATGCGCGCATCGTGAAAATGGCATGTTCAATCAATGCAGAATGAAAGAAAGAATGCAGAAGAAAGAATGCAGAAGAAAGGTGAAGATGCAGTTTGAGACGTCGGGATTTTGTTTGTTCGTCGGTCGGTCGGGATGTAGTTTACATTTTTAATTATTAACAACGAATTAACCTGTACGTGGATTTGATTTCATGTACGCACCGCACCGTGAAAATGGCATGTTCAATCCATGAAGAATGAAATAATGCAGAAGAAATGTGAAATGAAGTTACACGATGAAGTTCAGGAGTATCAGGGGTTTTTTTGACATTTCCCGTCGGTTTTACAGCCAGCCTGCTATATTCTCAAAAGACTTGGTCAACCTGCTATTTTTGCAAAAGACTTCGGTGGACCTGCTATATTCTCAAATCCTCCCAAAGGGAGAAATGAAGGACGTGGGGAGTATAATCCTGGTTTCCCTGGAATAAGCAGTGATTCAAACATTCAGGGGAAGTTTTTCTTTTTTGAAATTGATGAAATGGTTTTGGTCTTTTTTGTTTGTTTCGAGTGATGAGACTTTTGTTGAAAACACAGATAATGTTCAGTCGTTAATAACCCACCAAATGTTCCTTTGTTGAGCGTTGAATCTTGTCGAGTTGGCATCTTCCCTTGCTCAGGAGCAAATCCACCATTTTCATTTTAAAAGGAAAAATTCGCAATTTATTGACCTTTATTTTGTTGGAAAAGCGGGCGATAAACTTGTCATCATCTGGGTATCAATTATATTTCATTAATAAACAAATTAGATACTCTCTGCAATCCGTTATGTTACTTATGTGCCATAATTAAAATGTCATAATTTTAAATTTAATTTTAATTAAATAATTTGTCAACTTTAGATTAATTTCTATAAAATGATTTAAAACTACATCATTTTAATTGTCCTATATAAGTGGAACAAAGAGTTAAAAAAAGAAAATCTGATCAAATTAATAAAATGACATAATTTCGTAAAAACTAAATTCATAAAATTTATCCATTTTAAATTAAACTTTAATATTTATTAATAAAATTATGTTCTTTTATTAATGGGACACTACAGAATTGGTTGTAGGTTAGAATTTAATATTTTGACATTATTTAATTACTAAGACACTTGGCTGTAAGTTAATATTTACTTCTTTCGTCCTAAAAACGTAGTTCACTTTAAAAAAAAAAAATTGTTGTCCAAAAAAAGAGTTCACTTTTAAACTAAAATTTTAAAATGTCCTTACTAATAATAATTATGTATATTCAAAATTTAAAAGTAAGAACAAAAAATAAAAAATTATACATTTAGTAGTGAATTAATTGAATTGTACCTAATAACTGATAAAAAATTATATGTTAATCAAAATAAACCTTTTTTTTAGGACAGGACGGGTAATATTTATTAATGAAACTATATTTGGGGAACTTGCCCCGATGTATTTTTTTTTATGTAGGAAGTCCTATTTTTCCTTTAAGCCCCTCCCCATTTTGCTATATCTGTGACTCTTGGAAACAATTCCATTTCAACAGCGATACCATGGGAAGGAACCAAGAACATCATAGTGGCGATCATGCATTTTCACAACACAATAAAAGTACACAACAATTATCAACTAGAAGAAACCACAAATACAAAGAATTTAGATCAAATGGTAGAAAAGCTTTTGAACTCGGCTGCTTTGAGAGCCGAAGAAGAGGTGAGAGAAAGTGATGCAAACTAAGTATTCAAAGTTGATAAGCTACAAACTAAATAAAGAAGTGGTAATCACTATATTCTTTTACTGTCACATAAATAATCGATTCAAATACAACTACTACAAATGAGCTAGGAACGAATTGATTGGTGCCATTTCTATGCTAGGCTGCACTGATCAATCTGTAATTGGTCCCATTTACTACTAGAGATACATGACTAATATTCTTACAAACACCATTCGACGAACACATCAATTTGAAAGAGCTGCAACCAGCTTCTCTTTGATATGTTCAAAATCGCCACCATGAGTTCGGATGGAGAAGGTGTGAACAACCTCGCCATTCTCAGTCAAGGAACTTCGTTCCTTTCATGAAGATCGATATCAGTGATGATGGCAGGCTGTTTTTGTTTACAATTTACTGTCTCTTTCTCTCCTTCCAAATTTCTGATCTTTTTTCTGGAGATCAGTGATATATGCAATTGCATCACCAAGCAAAGAGGCCTTGTCCATCTTTGAGATATTTGGGACAACTGCTCTAAGTGTATAAAATCATTGGTTTAGCTTCTCACGCCTTTGCCTCTCTGCTTCTACGTGATTCAATGGTTCATCTCTTCCATTGGCTGGTTTTCTACCTCTCTTTCTAGGTCTATGCTCATCAGACAACATCGAAGAATCATCCTTACCTTGATCCAAACTAGAAATTTGTTGGGTATTTAATATAACCAAAATATATGTTTTAATATAAGCCCAATAGGTAATGCACATTTGTAGTGGGCCTGTATGGGCAAGAGCCCATTAACTTGTTTTAACCCTAGTGTATCTCTATTTATATGCTAGCTGGAGGCAGCATGCTATGTATTCCAAATTAGATACCTAGGGTGTAATACTTCAAGCAATCGCATATACTATTGCTTGACTTTAAACCCTAACAATCTTGAAGCATTAGGTATTGAAAATTTGGAGACATCCCTCTTTCACATTTTTTGAAAAAAATAAAAATAAAAATTTGTAAATAGTGTCGAATGGTGAAAGTAGGGGTATTTTGGTCATATTGAAAATTGACTTTTTACTCCAGTGACGAATCGAGGCAAAGGAGGAGTCCATCTCGTGTATCTCGAAGAGAGGAATCCATTGGTGGTGTCGGTTTTCTGATTTTGAGACCGGAAGATGACGAAATCGATGTTTAAAGTCGCAGTGGCCGAAACTTCAAACGCGATTTCCGGCGGCTTTGGTGGTCGGTGGTGCACGGTGCAGGTTGAGATTTGTTCCTCGTGATCGGGCGCTTTGTTTTGGTGGTTGTAAAGCTCCAATCGGTGATCGGAAGCGGAGGAGATGAAGCTTTGCCGACAGTGAAGCTTTGGTGGAGAAAAAAAAAAAGAAAAGCTTTGCAAATCTAATTTGCTGACTGGTCGTTGACTGTACAGTTGACTGTTGACTGGGGGATGACTAGGCACTGACTGTTGACCAATTTGACTGGTTGACCCGTTGACCTGTGTTGACTTTTCAATTTTTTTTTTCTTTTGAAATCAGGTGCACTCATTCTAATTTTTTTCATTTTTTTACTTATTAAAAATGGAAAAATGCATGCTAATTGAGATGGTCAAATTTCATACTTTTAGTGGATCTGAATTTAATTCATAGAAGTGAAAGACTCAGTTTGGTTTAAAATATGAGAATATGTTTTACACTATTTTGAGTACCTTTGCTGACAAGGATGATGACTTCTGCAATGACTACTTATTGAACTGTCTTTCAGACCATCTTGCAGAAGTTTATAGCAAGTTTAAGACTACTTAAGAAATATGGGACAATTTAGATACTCAATTTAAGAAGGAGGAGGAATTGTCAAAAACACATCTTGTTGACAAATTCATAGATTTCAAAATTCAAGGAAGATATGGAAATCACTCCTCAAGTAACTGATCTAGAAAATTTGAGATCTAAATTGACCAGTGAAAACATCATCGTTTGTGATCCTTTTGTGGTTAGTGCCATTATTTATAAATTACCATATGTGTGACATTCTTTAAAAATTGAGATGTACAAGAAGAAAGTGCGGGTAAGACTGGATGATCTTAAACGATTCATTCGAATCGAGGATGAGAATCGAGTTAGGAATAACTTGGAGATGGTTAGACAGTAACAATCAGATGCTAACGCGGTAACAAATTCCAAGAAATTTCCTAAGAAATCCAAGTCACCTAAGAGTAAGTCTCAACAATTGGAGGCCAAAAAGCCCATCTTTAAGAAAAAGAAGGGCAAGTGCCACAATTGTGGAAAGTGGGGCCACTTTGCAGCAGATTGTAGGCAACCTAAAAAGAACAAATTTGACACACTAAAGAAGGAAGCAAATATGGTAGTACAGAAGACTGAGCTCAACAATTTGTTGCTATAGTGGGCAATAATGGAAAGGCCAGTATTTCTTCAGAATGGTGGTTAGATTCTTGGGCAACGTGTCATGTCTGCAAAAATAAAAAGTTACTTGATGATGTTGCTGAAGCTAACGAAACTATTGCTGTGGCTAGTTGGGTAGCGAAGACGGTGACTCACATTGGTACTGCAAATATGAGCCTTTCTTTAGGTAAACTTTTAACTTTAAAAGATGTTAAAGTAGTTTCTGCTATTCAAAAGAATTTTATTTCTGTTAGTTGTTTAGACAATAGTGGTATGAGCATATTTATTTCTGGTAGTAGAGTAACTTTATCTATTAACTCTCATTATTTTGGGTGTGGATTCTTGACTGGTGGTATGTATAGATTGAGTTCTGTAAATGAAACGATTAGCCAAGTTAGTTCAAATTTAATTGATCATACAACATTGCATAATTGGTTAGGACATGTGAACTACAAGAAAATGGCTACACTAGCTAAAATTTATAATATACCTCTAGATACTTCGATCAGATTTAACAGATGTGAAGGGAGTGCTCAAACGAAAATTACTAGAAAACCATTTCGTACGGTCTCGAATAGTACACACCTTCTTGAATTAATACATTCTGATCTCTGTGACTTTAAAGGTTTCACAACTAGAGGTGGTCGGAAGTATTTGGTCACTTTTATAGACGATTTTTCTAGATATTGTCATATTTATCTGTTAAAATCAAAATATAAAGTATTTGATAAATTTAAGATTTTTAAAAATCATGTTGAAAACCAGTTGAACTTGAAAATTAAAAGGTTTAGGAGTGATAGAGGAAGAGAATATACATTGACAGGGTTCAAGAAATTTTGTGCTTCAGAGGGCATAATACTTGAAACTACTGCTCCTTACTCACCTCAATCCAATGGCTTAGCTGAACGTAAGAACAGGATGTTAACAGAAATGTTAAACTCTATGTTATTGACAGCTGACATGCCTTCTTGTTATTGGGGAGAAGCAGTTTTGACTGCTATTCACATCTTGAATAGGTTACCGCAATCTAAGTTGTCTTCAACTTTGTATGAGATAGGGCATAAACATCCTTGTAGATATGATACTCTTAAGACTTGGGGCTGTATTGTTCATGTGAGGATACCAGACTCTAGGAGACCTAAAGTGGGGCCTAGGACAAACACTTGTGTGTACCTAGGTAGTACAGAGAATAGTGCAGCTGATCGATTCTTGGATCTATCAACCAATGTGATTATAGAATCTAGAGATGTAATTTTCTTTGAAGATAAATTTCTTTAAGATCAAGGGTTAATAGTACCAGGCACTATAGAAATAATTTCAGAATCACCTAAAGAAATTGAATCGAATTCCTTTGACACTAGGATAATTTTTGAATATGTACCTTTAAAGGTATCTACAAGAGAACGAGTTCCCGAAACATTTGGTGAGTATTTTATCACTTACCATTTAGAAGATGATCCATCAACTTATAAAGAAGCGATGAGATTTAGGGACTCCTTATTATGGGTAGAAGCCATTGATGATGAAATAAGCTCTTTGTTACAAAATCAAACTTGGCAACTAGTCGATTTGCCAAAAGGGGCTAAGACTATAAGTTGCAGGTGGATTTTGAAGAAGAAACTTAATCCTGATGGATCTATAGCTCGGTATAAAGCACGTTTAGTAGTTAAGGGCTATACTCAAGTAAGTGGGTAGATTATTTGATGTTTACTCCTCGGTTTGTCACTTGACTACGATAAGAGTTTTTCTTGCTTTGGCATCTATTGAGCACTATATTGTGCATCAAATGGATGTAAAGACAGCTTTCCTAAATGGAAATCTGACTGAGGAAATTTACAGGAACCAACCTGAAGGGTTTGTCATGAAAGGTTTCGAGAACAAAGTTTGTAAGTTAAACAAAATTTTGTACGGTTTAAAAGAAGCACCTAAATTGTGGTATCAAAAATTCAACAAGGTAGTAATGAGCATAGAATTTCGATCCAGTTACTAAGATAAATGCCTTTACTACTGTTCTGTGTCGAATAAGGTTGCGATTATTTGCTTATAGGTAGACGACATGTTGATACTTGGTTCCGATCATTCTACAGTGAGTGATGTAAAAGTCGAGTTGACAAAAGCATTTAACATGTCCGATCTTGGTGTGGTAGATACCATTCTTGATATGAAAGTAATTTTTACAGAGCAAGGAGTTACTCTTAGCCAAGCTCACTATATTGAAAAACTACTTTCTACATGAGGATACAGTGAATGTAAAGTGGCTGAGACACTGTATGATCCTAATAAACGGCTGAGCCTCAATGAGGGAGCTAGCATGAATCAGTTGGATTATTCTAAATTGATTGGTAGTCTCATGTATGTAATAACATGCACTAAACCAGACATAACCTTTTTTGTAGGCATGCTGAGTCGTTTCACTAGTAATCCCAGCCCTGAGCATTGGAATGCCCTCATGTGACTTATGCGATATTTGAAGGGTACCTCTAACTATGCTCTATGTTATAGTGGCCATCCTCCTATCTTGGAAGGATTTTTTGATGCATCGTGGTGCTTGGAATTAAGAGACAATAAATCTATCAGTGGTTATGTTTTCACACTGGGTGGAAAAGCTGTTGCGTGAAAATCTAAGAGACAGATTTGTATTGCTTTGTCGTCTATAGAATTGGAACTTTCTGCTTTAGCTTTCGTAGGAGGAGAAACAAAGTGGATAAGAGAATTGATCCTGGATATTCCACTAACCCGTTTAAAGATTAATTCTTTAAGGATGTTCTGTGATAATCAGGCTACAGTTTCGGTAGTGAAAAAATCACTCTTTAATGGTAAGAGGAGACATGTTAGGCTGAAACATGCCCTGCTGAATTATCTCATAGAACACGGTATTATCACTTTGGTCAATGTGAGATCGAAGGATAATATGGCTGATGCTCTCACAAAGGGACTGAATAAAGATCGAATATTAAAAATTGTGGGGGAAATGAAGTTAAAGACTATATAGACATGTCTTAATCTACATTTATGTTATTTTGAATTTTTCAAATCTCCCTTTGTCGGCTAAGATAAGCACTTGATAATGTTTTGATGATGTTTATGGTTGTTAATATATCATTCCATATTGATGATATATCATTTTTGGGTGAGTTATCTCATTCCACATGTGATGAGATAATTTTACTCATTTTGGATGTTCTGTTTAGAGCGGTTGTATCATTCCATATCTGATGATGCTGCTTAACTGAATTTGGACTTGACAGCTGCAACATTCCACATAAAAACATGAAATGGTTCTTTTGAAAAGAAACTGTTTAAATCTTGTTCTTATAAATAAATTGGACATTGATGCTTATTGGAATGTGATATTGATGCATATTGACATTGATATATATTTATTTTTAGTCATCGTGGTATTGTGCGAAGTTCTTTTGGTAGAATTAGACACTTTAGTTTGTTATACAAATGATTGAATTTATATGAAATTCATATTTGGTAATTTACAGAAAATGACGAAAATGGAGGAGCTGATTTCAACTGGGATCCTGAAGGGGATGTTCTACTTAATAGATAATTCCTCTAGAGCTCTGAACTGTGGGGAACTATTATTTTCTTTTCATTTGAATAAATAGTTCACTTACATATGAAATTACCCATTTAGTTTAAGTTTAGAGTCTTTCTAAAACTCTTGTGCTCGAAATTTAGAGAATTTCTAAAACTTTGATTTGGTTCACTAATGAGTGAGACCTATTTATTGTGTTTGGTTGAGTTTAGATTGTTTCTAAAACTCATAATTGAATCTTTTTGTTTAAAGAATTAATATTTTTGAGTAATGAATCTTTTTGTGCTATAAATGATTCAATATTCTGTTGTGAACATTATATTATCTACCTATTGGATTGTGCTATATGTAGAATATAGGAGGAGATTATTGGGTATTTAATATAACCCAAGTATATGTTCTAATATAAGCCCAATAGGTAATGCACCTTTAACTGGTTTTAACTCTAGTGTATCCCTATTTATATGCTAGTTGGAGGCAGCATGCTAGGTATTCCAAATTAGATACCTACTTCAAGCAATCGCATATACTATTACTTGACTTTAAACCTTAACAAAATTTGTGGGAAAAGCTTCACTTCATCATCATCACTCCGGTTTCCAACTTGACTAGCACACAAGACTGGCAACTCATACGAGTTGGAAGAAAAAATTGGATCATCTTCCGCTTTTGGAGTAAAACTAATACTGATTGGATCCGATTTCCCTCCTGTAAGACTAAGATCTTTGATAGAGTGTATAATTGCATATTTATTGGATCAATTCTCTTGTGTTTTAATTGATTAAAATGCTTGTTTATAAGGATATTAATTATTTTTGTGATTAATGGTTAGATGAAGCATTTTTCCTAAAGAATGGAGCCTCACAAGACAAGTGGCACAAGAAAGACACAATTGAGGCCACCAAATTCCACAACAAAATGTTGGCCATTAAAGAAAAGCAAAGCCTTGAATTAAGGAAAAGCAAAGCCTTGAATTAAGGAAAAGAAAAGCCTTGAATTAAGGAAAAGCAAAGCCTTGAATTAAGGAAAAGAAAAGCCTTGAATTAAGGAAAAGAAAAGCCTTGAATTAAGGAAAAGCAAAGCCTTGAATTAAGGAAAAGCACAACCAAATGTCTTGAATCCTTGCCTATAAATAGGCAAGGCTTGGAGACAATCAAGGCATCCCATTTTTAGGCTTTCCTAGTTCAATAGAGAGAAAAACAAGGTTTGGAATTCTCAAGCCACAATTCATCCTTTCATGGAGTGAGCTACGGCCGAAGAAGACGAGAGCCGCACGGGATCGACAAAAAGGGCAGTCATTTGATTTTCTTTGTATTTTCTTTTAATTATGTTTAGCTAAATTTAATTTTCCAATCAAGTTTAATTGAGGTTTGATTCCAACAATTGTGAGGTTCCGGTAATTTTATTGTTTCTTTTATTCTTGAGTATTTATATATTTTCTATGCTTCATTATATTATTGAATTGAATTGTTAGACAAGAGGCCTATTGTTTGATAGTTGAATTCAATATATAGTCATTTAGAATAATTAATCTTTTGTTGATTGTTCTAATTCAAGTGACAAATAACAACATCGAAAGGTAATCAACGCTTTAGATTGTATGTTATGAAAATATATAATCTAGCTTAAATAAACAAGGCGTTTAGGGTTTCTTGGTTAGTAATTGGGTCTTTTTTAATTTTAATGCAATTGATAGACATAACCCATAGGATGGATCCGAAGGTTGTGTTTGTTAATTAGAGAAATAACTTATAGCATGGATCCGAAGGTTATCGAAAAAGTAAGAAAAGATTGGTTGTTAGAGGACGGATCTTCAACAACTATAACCAATTTATTCAAGATAAAAGAACCTATCTTTTGAATCAATGATCAATTTGAGGAATCAATACCGAAATTAATTCTTGATTGGAAGCTTCTTCTTATTAATTTTTCCTCATATTTTTAGTTGGTTATTTAATTTGTTTAGTTGTCTTAATTGATTCTTGCTTAGTTTCATAATACAAAATCCCCCCTTTTTTTATTTTATTTTGTTCAAGGAATAAATCTAACCAATCTCTGTGGATTCGACCATCTCACTGCTATCTACAAAGCTCAGCCCAGAGAAGGATTATTTTTGGTGGTTTCGACACCCATCAAATTTTGGCGCCGTTGCCGGGGATTGGTTTTTTAGAATTTATTCCTTTTATTTATTTATTTTCATTTTTATTTTTTCCTTTATAATTGTTTGGTTCTTTTATGCCACGTTCTTCTCGCACAGGTCAACTCACATACGATCCAGAGATAGAGAAGACAGCACGTAGGCTTAGAAAAGAAACCAAACAACGATCTCAGGGAGTATCATCTTCTTCATCTTTTGAATATAATTTGTCTGAATTATTTAATAGTGAAGAAGAAAACATGGCTAGAAATAATGAACGAACTTTAAAGGAATTAGCTATGCCTGATTTAAACCAACAACCGTTGTGCATTGATTATCCTACTTTAGAAGTGCCTTTTGAATTAAAATCAGGATTGATTCACTTACTCCCCACTTTTCATGGCCTTGCAGGTGAAGATCCTCATAAGCACTTAAAGGGA
This sequence comes from Gynochthodes officinalis, assembly GCA_020080225.1. NCBI lineage: Eukaryota > Viridiplantae > Streptophyta > Magnoliopsida > Gentianales > Rubiaceae > Gynochthodes > Gynochthodes officinalis. Next base: position 18,575,065 of record CM034622.1, read on the forward strand.
TTCCATATGGTGTGTTCCACGATGAAACCGCAAGGAGTGACTGAGGATCAAATTAAGTTGCGAGCTTTTCCTTTTTCTTTAGATGGAGTTGCTAAAGATTGGCTATACTACTTGCCCTCTGGTTCAATAAACACATGGACCGAGATGAAGAGGCAATTTTTGGAAAAATTCTTTCCTGCCTCACGAGCTGCCACAATTAGAAAAGATAAATGTGGTATACGGTGGGAACATGGAGAAACTATGCATGAAAATTGGGAAAGGTTTAAGCAATTATGTGCTAGTTGTCCTCAACATCAAATTCTGATCAACTTCTTATCCAATATTTTTATGAGGGACTAAGTGATGGATAGGAATATGATTGATCTTTGCTAGTGGAGGTGCATTAGTGCACAAAACTCCAACCGAGGCAAGGACTTTAATCTCCAACATGGCTGCCAATACACAACAATTTGGCATCAGACGTGAGGATACATCTAGGAAGGTAAGTGAGGTAAGTACTTCCTCTATTGATCAACGTTTAGACAATTTGACTACTTTAGTGGAAAAGTTGGTTGTAGGCAATATTCAACAGGTAAAGGCTTGTGGTATTTGCTCCAATTCAAATCATCCCTGACATGTGCCCGGCGTTGGCAGAAGGTAGATTTGAGCATGCTAATGCCGTTGGTGGATTCCCAGGGCCACCCCAAAGGAAGTATGACCCTTACTCAAATACCTACAATCCGGGATGGAGAGATCATCCCAACTTCGGTTATGGGCCACGACCTAGTGGATTTCAAGCTTGGCAAAGAAACCCACCACATCCACCGCCTTCCAAACTGTAAGTCCCTTGAAGAGTTAGTTGAATCACTTGCTAATAGTTCCCAACGCGTTTCCAACAGAAACTCGAACCAAGATTCAAAACTTGGAAAATCAAGTGAGCCAATTAGCATCTTCCGTGAGCAAATTGGAATCACAAGGTAAGTTACCTTCTCAAACTTGTTAACCCAAGGCAAAATGTTAGTGCAATGACTTTGAGAAGCGGAAAGGTGTTGGAAGAGGCCAAAACACGTGATCATGAAGAGGTGGAAAAAGAAGTAACAACCCCACAGCAGCCTAAGGTAATCGAGACAACCCCTCCTTTCCCTACAAGATTGGCCAATTCAAGAAAGATGAGGAAGAAAAGGAGATTCTTGAGACTTTCGCAAAGTAGAGGTAAATATTCCTTTAATTGACGCAATTAAACAAATACCTCGATATGCCAAATTTCTCAAAGAATTATGCACCAACAAAAGAAAATTGAAAGGCAATGAAATTTTAAGTGTGGGGGAGAATGTCTCGGCTGTGCTACAAAGAAGTTGCCTTCAAAATGCAAGGATCCAGTATGTTTATCATCCCTTGTAAAATAGGCAATATGAAAGTTGAAAAGCCATGTGTGATTTGGGTGCTTCCATAAATGTCATGCCGTTATCTATTTATAATTCTTTGAATTTGGGACCTTTGAAAGAAGCAGGCGTGATAATTCAACTTGTCGATAGATCTAATGTTTATCTGAGGAGTATTAGAAGATGTTTTGGTGCAAGTGAATGGATTAGTGTTTCCTGCAGATTTTTATGTACTTGATATGGAGGAAGATCACTCTTCTAATTCAAAGTTAATTTTATTAGGAGACCTTTCTTGAAAACATCTAGAGCAAAATTGATGTGCATGATGGTACATTAACTATGGAATTTGATGGTGAGATTATTAAGTTTAACATTTATCCGCCATGAAATATCCTAATGATGTATGTGCTGTTTATGCTTTTGATGCTATTGATACTCTAGCTCAGAAAACATTTGATTTTTGTGATAAGGATAAATTAAAAATTGCACTTGATAATAGTTTGACTCCTAAAGAAGTGCAAATTTTTGAGCAAGAATTTGTGATGGATGGCGATATTCAAGACACGGTTTATGACTTAGAGTCACTCAAACCTATGAGGTATGAAGTGTCTTATGTTGAATTACCTGTGTCTAATACAAAACTCCTACCATCTATTGTGCAGGCCCCCAAGTTGGAACTTAAAACATTGCCAGATCACTTGAAGTATGCATTTTTGGGAGATAATGATAACCTCCCTGTGATAGTCTCGAACAAACTCAATACTTTGGAGGAAGAAAGATTGATTCGAGTGCTTCGAGAACATAAAGAGGCTATTGGATGGACTATAGCAGATATCAAGGGATTAAGCCCCTCTACATGCATGCACAAAATTTTGTTGCAAGAAAATTGCAAACCATCTAGAGGAGCTCAGCGCCGCTTGAACCCACCTATGATGGAGGTAGTAAAAAAGAAGATTTTAAAACTCCTTGATGCAGGTATAATCTATCCAATCTCAGATAGTGAATGGGTAAGTCCATTCAAGTGGTTCCAAAGAAAGGGCATAATCGTGATAAAAATGAAGAAGGTGAGTTGGTGCCCACCCGAGTGCAAAATGGGTGGCGGATTTGTATAGACTATAGGAAATTGAATGCATTAACCAGGAAGGATCACTTCCCTCTTCCTTTCATTGACCAAATGCTTGAACGTTTAGCTAGAAAATCTCATTATTGTTGTTTGGATGGTTATTCAGGTTTTCATCAAATTCTAGTTGCGCCAGAAGATCAAGAGAAAACAACTTTCACCTGCCCATTTGGTACGTTTGCATATAAGAGGATGCCCGGACTTTGTAATGCCCCCACTTTTCAAAGATGTATGGTTAGTATATTTTCCGATTATGTTGAGAACATCATAGAAGTGTTTATGGATGACTTTACGATCTATGGTGACTCTTTTGATATATGTTTGACTAACCTCACAAAAGTGCTTCAAAGATGTATAGAGGTAAATCTTGTTTTGAACTATGAAAAGTGCCACTTTATGGTGGATGAAGGCCTTATTCTTGGACACATAGTTTCTGCCAAAGGTATAGAGGTTGATAAGTCTAAAATTGATACAATAAAATCCTTGCCTTACCCGTGGTATGCGGGAAATTCGCTCTTTTCTTGGTCATGCAGGATTTTATCGTCGCTTTATCAAAGACTTTTCAAAGATTAGTCAACCTTTATGTAGGCTACTACAAAAAGATGTGGCATTTGAGCTTGATAAAGCTTGCAAAGAAGCTTTTGACAATTTGAAAGAGAAATTGACTTCAGCCCCTATCCTTCGATCACCAGATTGGAATCACCCTTTTGAAATCATGTGCGATGCAAGTAATTATGCAGTGGGAGCTGTTCTTGGACAAAAGATTGGACGGGATTCCCATGTCATCTATTATGCTTCAAGAACTCTTGACAATGCTCAATTCAATTATTCCACAACTGAAAAAGAACTATTAGCTGTTGTTTTTGCTTTAGAAAAATTCCGTTCTTATTTGCTTGGCACTAAAGTAGTTGTTTATTCTGATCATGCAGCTCTAAAATATCTGCTTTCAAAGAAAGAGGCAAAACCAAGGCTGATTCGTTGGATACTCTTATTACAAGAGTTTGACTTGGAGATCCGCGACAAAAAAGGTGCCGAAAATTTAGTCGCGGACCATCTTAGTCGACTGATTGCAAATGAAGAATCATCACCATTACAAGATAATTTTCCAGATGAGCATCTCTTTTCTATTCATAAAAGTATTCCTTGGTATGCTGACATAGTTAACTATTTGGTTACTAGAACTTTACCTAAGGATTTATCTAGAGCTCAGAAAGACAAAATAAAAAGTGATGCAAAATATTATGTATGGGATGATCCTTACCTATGGAAGCATTGTTCAGATTTGATTATTCGTAGATCGTTAATCAACAAGAGATTCTTTCCATTTTGCAATTTTGCCATTCATATGCTTGTGGAGGCATTTTGGTCCAAAGAAACGACTAGAAAGGTTTTAGAATGTGGATTATATTGGCCAACTTTGTTTCATGATGCATATAGATTTTGTAAAACTTGTGAGCGTTGCCAAAAGACGGGAACTTAGGACATAGAGATCAATTACCACTTATCCCTATACTTATTTGTGAAATATTTGATGTTTGGGGTATAGATTTTATGGGTCCTTTTCCCATTTCTTATGGTAATTCTTACATTATTCTTCTTGTGGATTATGTCTCAAAGTGGGTAGAAGCTAAGGCTACCGAACTAATGATGCCAAAGTGGTTGTGGACTTTGTCAAGTCTCAAATTTTTGTCAGGTTCGGTACACCAAAAGCAATGATCAGTGATAGAGGCACTCATTTTTGCAATAAAGTGATCGAAGCATTGTTCAAGAAGTATAATGTCACTCATCGCACTTCCACCGCATACCATCCACAAACAAGTGGACAAGCCGAGGTGTCTAACAGAGAAGTCAAGTCCATACTTGAGAAAAGCGTCAATCCAAATCGAAAGATTGGAGTATGCGACTTGATGATGCATTATGGGCTTATCGGACAGCTTACAAGACACCAATAGGTATGTCTCCTTATCGTTTAGTGTTTGGTAAAGCTTGTCATCTTCCTGTAGAGATGGAACATCGGGCATATTGGGCTGTTAAGCAATGTAACATGGAGATGGACAAGGTGGGTGAACAACGTAAGCTTCAAATACAAGAGTTGGAAGAAATTCGCAATGAGGCTTATGAAAATTCACGCATCTACAAAGATAAGACAAAAGCATTTCATGATCAATCTTTGCGTGGTAAACAATTCAAAATTGGTCAAAAAGTTTTACTCTACCAATCTAGATTGAAATTATTTCCTGGAAAATTGCGCTCTAGATGGATAGGGCCTTTTGTTGTTACTAATGTTTATTCTCATGGTGCAGTTGAAATTGAAAGCTTAGATTCTGGAAAAGTGTTTAAAGTGAATGGACATCGCTTGAAACCTTTTTATGAAGGTTTCCAAGTGCATAATGTTGAAATTGAATTGGGCTATCCAGAGTACGAGGATTGAGAATGCATAACGTCTAGCCAAAGACGTTAAATGAAGGCGCTTTTGGGAGGCAACCCAAAATTTTTAATTTAATTTTTTCCTGTTATTTAAGTTATACTACTTTGTTCAGTTTCTTCTACCAACCAATGCTCAGCCATGGCCATAATATCGTCTGATCCTTCATGCCTTCTTCACTCATATAGGATGTCCCTCACCTTCACCACAGCTCCAGTTGTCTACCGCGGTTCAGGGAAGTGTCTTGTTCCCTTGTCTTTATTTTATTTTCTTTCTTGTCCGCGTGTGCATATTTTCCATACATTGAGGACAACGTATGATTTAGGTGTGGGGGGGAGTCTTGTGCTTCATTAATTATTTCTAAAGTTTTCTTGTGCTTCATTGATTATTTCTAAAATTTTCATGTAAAAAAATAAAAAATGAAGAAAGTCCTTCCAAGTAGGTTCGACATTTTGATATCTTCTTTAAAATTTAATACTCTTTTGATGCTCATTTAGAATAATTTTGAGTTATACGCATTGGTGATTTGGATTGGAATATATGAATGAGATGAGTATGATTAGCTTTGTTTGGAAATTTTTAAAGCATCTTGTTAATTTTAATTGAATGAGAATGTGCAACATTTGATACATTGAAATCATTGTGAGTATTTGAGCCTAAGAGCATTTTCTTTTTCATGCTCACATATTTCTTTGTTGAGATTGACAAATATGGTATAATCATTCTAGAACTTGCTTTGTTATGCATGTTGAGATCACATTGTGAATTCATGTTGAAAAATGATAAGGGCATTTAGGATTACCAATTTTAAACTTTCTAAAAAAAAAAAAAAAAACTTAACCTTATATTACATATACCCCTAGTCACCCAATTTTGAGCCTTAGCCTTTCTTTGTTATAACACCACATTGTTTAGCCTTAAATCCTTATCTTTGTTTACCATCGTTGAACCATTGATCAAGAGTATGTGGGAATGAATTGCATGATAAAATTTCTGTTGATTCCGAAGGAAAGAACCACTGAGAAAAAAAAAAAAAAAGAAAAAAAAGAGAAGAAGTGAAAAGTATTCCCTACAAGTATTGGACAAAGTAAATTCATTGTGTACACATTGGTCCAATTGTATGGTGAAGTTGTAAAAAAAAAAAAAAAAAAGGAATGCATGTTATGTGGAATAAAGAAAGTGGTTCTACTATGCTATTTGTTACTTTTGAGTCATGCAAGGAAATTCCTATATATCTTGATATCTGTAGCCTATATTTTTCTTTCTTTTTACCTACCTTTACCTAAGCCCCATTACAACCATTTTCAAGACCCTTTGATTTCTGCATGGATTTATATTATAAGTGGTGGAGATGTGATATATAAGCAAGCCTATGGTAATGACATGCTATGTTTGATCTGAAATGAATGAACCCTAAACACTTTGAGTGATTAGAGTGCAACTGTGAGAGGTTATCAAATTTTGTTACATTTGATTTCGATGAAATTATTGGGATTGATGAGATGCATATGTTTTGTTTTGAAAAATCAGGCTATGAATACTTATTCTTTGATTTGTTATTCCAATTTAGATCTTTAATGTGTAATGACTTTGAGTTATTTGTGGATGGGTTGAAAAAAGGTATGGAATTGAGAGGAAGATATTGATCAAATACAAGCTTGAGGACAAGCTTTGATTCAAATGTGGGGGAATTTGATAGAGTGTATAATTGCATATTTATTGGATCAATTCTCTTGTGTTTTAATTGATTAAAATGCTTGTTTATAAGGATATTAATTATTTTTGTGATTAATGGTTAGATGAAGCATTTTTCCTAAAGAATGTAGCCTCACAAGAAAGACACAATTGAGGCCACCAAATTCCACAACAAAATGTTGGCCATTAAAGAAAAGCAAAGCCTTGAATTAAGGAAAAGCAAAGCCTTGAATTAAGGAAAAGAAAAGCCTTGAATTAAGGAAAAGCAAAGCCTTGAATTAAGGAAAAGAAAAGCCTTGAATTAAGGAAAAGCAAAGCCTTGAATTAAGGAAAAGCACAACCAAATGTCTTGAATCCTTGCCTATAAATAGGCAAGGCTTGGAGACAATCAAGGCATCCCATTTTTAGGCTTTCCTAGTTCAATAGAGAGAAAAACAAGGTTTGGAATTCTCAAGCCACAATTCATCCTTTCATGGAGTGAGCTACGGTAGAAGAAGGCGAGAGCGCGCGGGATCGACAAAAGAGGCGATCATTTGATTTTCTTTGTATTTTCTTTTAATTATGTTTAGCTAAATTTAATTTTCCAATCAAGTTTAATTGAGGTTTGATTCCAACAATTGTGAGGTTCCGGTAATTTTATTGTTTCTTTTATTTTTGAGTATTTATATATTTTCTATGCTTCATTATATTATTGAATTGAATTGTTAGACAAGAGGCCTATTGTTTGATAGTTGAATTCAATATATAGTCATTTAGAATAATTAATCTTTTGTTGATTGTTCTAATTCAAGTGACAAATAACAACATCGAAAGGTAATCAACGCTTTAGATTGTATGTTATGAAAATATATAATCTAGCTTAAATAAACAAGGCGTTTCCGGGTTTACTGGTTAGTAATTGGGTCTTTTTGAACCTTAATGCAATTAATAGACATAACTCATAGGACAGATCCGAAGGTTGTGTTTGTTAATTAGAGAAATAACTCATAGGACGGATCCGAAGGTTATCGAAAAAGTAAGAAAAGATTGGTTGTTAGAGGACGGATCTTCAACAACTATAACCAATTTATTCAAGATAAAAGAACCTATCTTTTGAATCAATGATCAATTTGAGGAATCAATACCGAAATTAATTCTTGATTGGAAGCTTCTTCTTATTAATTTTTCCTCATATTTTTAGTTGGTTATTTAATTTGTTTAGTTGTCTTAATTGATTCTTGCTTAGTTTCATAATACAAAATCCCCCCTTTTTTTATTTTATTTTGTTCAAGGAATAAATCTAACCAATCTCTGTGGATTCGACCATCTCACTGCTATCTACAAAACTTAGCCCAGAGAAGGATTATTTTTGGTGGTTTCGACACCCATCAATCTTGGCCAAATATCTTTGGAACTACCTTGGGTTGCACAATATTAGGTCCGATAGTAGTTTTGACCATTTGAATCACATTCTGATCTTCAGAGAATGACTTTGCGGAACTAATCTCAACCACCCCTGACTTAAACGGAATAAAAACACAGTCCGAAAATGAGTAGATCTTGCCAAATTTGCTCTTGACTGATAATTTTCTGTCCAACTTCTAGGATTATTAACCCAAATGCTTCTGTTGGTATTGAACACTTGAGAAGGAATGGAAGGATTGTCAAAAGGAAATGCATAGTACATGGATGTTAGATAAAACATTTCCACTTCCGAAACAGAATCCAACTTAGCAACAACATTTTCATCCTCTGCATCCCCAAAACAAGCATGGATATTTTAGAGAGCCAGTTTCCTCCTTTCTCATTCGACTAAACTCTGATCCTTGTGATTCCTCCCATCATGCTTCTATGTAGGCTTGGATTCTCTGCAATGGCCATCACCACAGATTAAAGCTGATTTCCCAGATTTTGATGTCACCAGTTGCCAATAGATAGCATAAGTTTAATCAGAACCCTCAACGATCTTGGTTAACCCATCCTGAACTCCTAGGTCTCCACCAATAGCAGAAAATTTCGACAATGCATTATTGGAAGCCAACCAAACAAAAAACTCAACAGCTTCAGTGCCTAGTACGCTTTCAACAAGAGCCTTGTCCTTTTCAACCAACCAAAAATTTTCTCCCATCCTTCCTACTATCCCACAATACAAAACCCTAATTCCAGATCAAACCAGAGACCTAATCCAAATGAAATCTCTATCACCTCCCCCCAAGAATCGAACAAAAATCTCAATATCTGGTCAACAACTCCAAGTCCCTAGTCTTCACAAATTTACCACTAGCAATTCATATAAATCACATAAACATAAAAAAATTGTAACTTTTTACAGCCTAGAGCGTGCTATCTGCATTAAAGAGCATCTTCTGTTGTTCATGAAAATATTTTACCCATGTAGTTCTTGTTATAGTTCAACAGTATGTTATGCTCCACACCGGATTTAGGCCTTAGGTTGCATTCGACTGGATTTTGACGTTCTGCTTTCACCCGTATGTCTTACTGACTGGAGGAATTGGGCAAATTTGATTCACTTTCTTATTGTGCATAATTGCATGTACGATCGTTACTAAATTATAGAAATAGTTCATTCTACTTGTCAACCTTCCTAGGGTATTAATCTATAAATTACATAATCTCATTTACAAATTTGTAGCATTTGATATGATATACAGAGTAGAACAAATTTTAATGTGAGCTTCAGAATACGAATCTGTCCCAAAAAAAATCTAATATAATTATAGATGTTAGATTGTTCTTAGATTGAAATGCATTTGTAAAGAGTTTTGCTGTTGTAGCATTTGGAGCTCTTTTGTTATTTTTTCCTTGCTTGTTTGTTGCATTTCTCGTTCCACCTTCTTATCTACAAGGTCTTTTTTGAATCTATATATTGGGGTTGCCTTCTCTCTTTGATGATTTTCCTCTAGATTTGCAATAAATCAAGAGGAAAATTTTCAGATAAGTAGTGTGGTTTAGTAAATCTATATGGCACCATAGTCTGATTTTTGGATCCTTTCTTTCTTGGTAGCGTTGCTGTAATTTTTTTATGTGCGCAACACATCAGAACCTTTGTGATTTTTCTATGTACAACTTTGTTGAAGTTACAGTCTAGGAAATTGTTATTAGAAGCTGAATTTCTGTTGAAATTGATGCTCCTTCTTTAAGTTATGGGTAAGGGTAGTAGTATAATCTAGATGTATACGACTTCTTAATATACCCAAAGTTCTAATTTTTGTCGATTCAGAGGTTTAAACTGATTCACTTTCTCTATTTCTCTACAGAAATGTGTCTCAAAATGGGTTGACACGCAACACGCAATAGACACATAGTCAACTCAGGCACCAAAAAGTAACCAAAGAGTAAGTCTGCTTATTATCCAAAATTTGCCCACATATGGGACGGCTTAAGTATAATCCTCATTTCTATTCTTAATGCTAATCTATAGTGCACCCATTTGAAAGTTGATAAATTATTCATTTCTAGCCTCCTAACATTAGCTTGTTATTGTAGTTCAATTTATCGATTAATTAGGCGTTGTGTCAGTCACCCTCGTTGTTATTTAATGCCGTAATTCATAGTTCAGACAGCCTAAAATACTAATATTTCCTGCAACCTTTGAGGTGAATTTTATGAGCGACGATTCCATAATCAATTGTACAGGTAGGCTTACACTAATTGATTTCATCATTGATTATGTTATCAAATTCATAACTTTTTATTACTATCGTCCTATTTTCATTGAATAGGTTTGGGTAGTGATTTAAGATTTCTTACCCCATCAGTAAGAAGTGAACATTCGGAGATAGGCTCTAACGATCTTGAACTCTGCATAAAAAATTGGGAAGAGGTAACATATGCATGATAAGGACTTTCTTCTTTGAGTGAACATAATTGACTATGAGGACCTCATTTAATTTACATACAATAAGGATGTAGAAACACACATATGGACATATAAATTTAGTTCACATGTCTCTTTTTATTATGAAATTGCTTTCGCTCGCAATAATACATTTGTTTTGTTTCCATGACAATAGAAAATGACATCCACTTCTTATTCAATGGCTTTGCACGAGTTGGCTCACTTCATACATATAATGCTAGAGGTTAAAGAGAACGAAGGCATGATTACTTCTAACTTCACCAAGCAACATTACGAGTTGATTTTTAGGGAGCTACACAACCGTGTTAGTATTGTGTACCTGGAAAGTTATCTGCGAGGTAAATACAATCAGCTGTGCATGCTATGGCGCCTTTATCACGACCTAAGAACCCACCACACAGGGGTGGGTTGGGATCCCAAATGTGGAGCCATAATTGCTTTAGAATATCAATGGCAATCCTGGATTGTGGTATGTGCTTGACAACGAACTATGCCTTACTTCCCTTATATTATTTTTTGCGTATTGGACATGAAAACCAGCTTGATTACCTACTAATACATTTTCTGACTTCTCAAAAAAACAGAGATTACGCGAAGTTCAAAGTGTGAGGGGTGCTAGTGTGCCACACTTCGAAGAACTCAACAATCTATTCCTCACCACGATAGCCACGGGTGATTTCTCTATTGACGCCGACCAACATCCTACCAATTCAGAGGAGGAACGTGAAATGGAGCAACATTTTCAAGGAGATTCGTCTATGCCACGAATCGTGTAAGCGGCCCACCCAGTGTGAGCACCACTAGCAGCACAATACCAAGAGCAAGTTGGAGGGTTCTGACAAATTGGCAAGCGACCTTTCATTAGTGGCACTCCAACACCTAGACGGTCCTCAAAAAGGTGCCTGAGCGAGATGGTGGACCTAGCTCTAGAAGCTTGGGCATTGAGGCAGCTAAGAGTTGTCTCGTGTGATTTTCTGTTAGAGAGTGTATAGACGTTCTAAATGCAATGCAGATTCCAAATTCTACAATGTTCACCAAGGCCACACAGTACATCTGTGATCTAGTGTCGAGTGTGATACCCCACAGCTCTGACTAAGATCTTATTAACTCCTTGTGATGTACTTTATGTTGCTCAAGAACTTTAAGATTCAAGAACTTTATGTTTCTATAAATTTCTAGATTCAAGAACTTATATTATTGTAGACTTAAGTATTTATTCAGGTTTCTAGATGTATGGTACTAGCTTAGTAACTACATTAGTACAGGCTATTAGTATTGTTTTATACATGGTAATGTATGAATGATGTTCATCATGTAATTCAATATTCCAAGCAAAGTTCAATTTTTCGGGATGAACTTGACTTATCCAATGCGTATTACAATTTTGAAATGTTACAAATTCAGTTTACAATGCTACATGTATGTGACCTAGGACGTTTATGTGGTATCATAGAAGTGAAATATGGCATTTCCTGCATATGGCATTATGTGATTCCTTATAATCAATGTCTGTTGTGATGCGGTTGTGAATTATTGCCAGTTCCAGATGAATGTTTTATCCTAACTGGAATTGTGCAATATTGTGGTAGTCTTTTTTTTTTTTTTGTTTTTGTGCATTCAGTTTGGAAACTAGAAAATGTTGAGTTGCCTTTTTGTCCTGCTACTTGTAATTTTTTGTAGGCTTGCATGCAGTGGGAAAGATTTGGCATTGAATGTTTGATTGAAATCATTAGGGAATGTTGTGCTATTTATTACCAATTGGAGAATGACTTTCATTTGTAATGAAATTATAAAAAAAGAGGAATTAAAGCATAAGAGTTTTTGGTTAATTGTAAGCAAATAATTGAGTATTGTACTAGAATAGTGTTATTAACAACATACGCCCAATTTCTCAAAATGGAATGAAGATGCAGTACTGTGAAGGGTCCACTATGCACCATTTCATAAAGAGATGTGTACAAGATGCTCCTTCATTAAAGAAACATCGACTAAAGGGGTGCTATAGTGACTTCACATACATGAAGTATAGGTATTGTCTCCATCTTGACATCATGTGAGTATGGATCCCACATATGGCAGCAATTTGATGGATGTGTCGGGAAGATAGACAAATAATTCTAATGTGATCACTGCAAGCTTGATTCGAGAGGATATGTAGGGACCAGAAATCCTTATCATATCTTGCCACATTCATTTTATGGAAATGGACCGAATGCATACTTCTACTTATCTTGCATATTATAAATAGAAATGAATAGTATAAGTACACCAAAATAAAGTACAATGTTGTTGGGTTTATAAAGCAATATTCCAACATAATTCAATGGGCACAAGCACATAAGGTATTAGTTGTTAAATGTGAAGTACTTCATTCAATTTGTGAACAAAGCTTGTTGTTTCATTCATTCCATTAAATGGAATATTGATCACTATATGCAGAGACCTATTTCAAAAGAATGACAAGTCCCCCATCACCAGCAAACGGGTTTCTTTGAGTCTTAGCCTCAACTAGTGCATCTGGTGGATAGAACTTGGATGAGAATAGTGATGATAAGCTAGTGGATTTACTCATCGCCATTAAACTTATGGAAGAGCAAGACAGTCAACAAATTGGTTTTCCGTGTCTTGAAGAAAAATTGATTGGACAGCTACCAACCTTGAATCAATTTTGCCCTAAAATTTTTGTTTTAATCCTTCTTCAAGTCTAATTGGTTCTTGAATCCAAATTCCAGCCATCATCTTATTTGTTTTTGCCCTAGTTTGTTGCAAAATTGCAATCCTATTTTAATTCTAAATTGTTTTCTAAGTAGATTGCATCGTGAAAGCCAATTCCAATTATAAATAGATTGTGTATCTTTGTTGGAATTTATTTTACAAATTGGATTAGGTCTCGTCTTCTAATCCAAGTAATAATCGAATTTGTTATTTCCCTTCTCATAAAAGAACTTGGATTGATTTGTTTGATTGCTAATTAGACTCGGAAATCTTACTTCAATTAGGATTTGTTGTTCTACCTCAATTAGGATTTGTTGTCCAAATCCAATTAGAATAGGAATCCTACTTCAACTAGGACTTCTTGTCCTACCTCGACTAGGATTTGGCATCCTACTCCAACTAGAAGTCTTACTTCATCTAGGAATTCTACTCCAATTAAGAATCCTACAACAATTAAGATTTGGAATCTTAATCTAACTAGGATTTAGAATAATTGTTTTTGCAAATATTTCCTTGGTTGAATCATCTTTGCTTTTTGTTCTTTGAATTTTCCTTGTTTTTTCTTCTTATTTCTTTAGTTGCTCTTTCTTTGGGTCTCAAGTGTTACACATTTGATAACCTCAGTGTGCTTTAGAAAGTTCAATTAAGAACTTTAAAATGTGAATTGAGAGGAAAAAGTCTGAGTAATTTCATCAGGTATAAAAGCCAAAAAAAGAGTGAAAACACTCAAGTTGTGCATAATTTAGGTTTGGGTGAGGGAAAATGCTTTTGTGAGGAAATTTTCTTTGTCTTTTCCATCTCTTAAAATGGCCATGTAGAAGTACCAAAGGAAACCCTAGACCAAAAAGTATTAAGAGAACATCTTGTAAAATTGGCCCTCATGGTAGAGGACATAAATGAAAGACTTCCAGCAATTGAATCCAACAGCAAAGGATGATTAAAGAGAGCTTAAAAATCTCAATGAATATACCATAATCTTGTGTTCGAAGAGGATGAGGCTTAAAGAGAAGAAGAATTGGAGGTATCTCAAAACTCCTAAAGGAGACGAGGTGTTTTTAGAGTTGACAAAGACCTTGTAAACATCAAGTTGAAGATTTCACCCTTCAAAGGGAAGAGTGATATGGAAGCCTATCTTGAACGGGAAATGAAGGTAGAGCTTATCTTCTATGTGCACAACTAATCAGATGAGCAAAATGTCAAATTGGCTAAAGTGGTGGGACTAGTTGGTTATTTCTAAAAGAAGAAATCGAAAGAAACTGATCAACACTTGGGAGAAGATGGAAGCAATTATACGTAAATGACTTGTGCCATGTCATTATTATCAGCAGTTGTATAAAAGACTTCAAAGAATCACTTTGGGGTCCAAAATTGCTGATGTATACTACAAAGAAATTGAGGTAGCTATGATTAGAGTTAACGTGGAATAAGATCTTGAGATGATCGTGGCTCGATTCCTAGAAAGATTGAACAGGGAAATTGCAAATATTGTGGAGTTGTATTACTATTTGATTATAAAAAAGAAAAAAAATGGTGCACATGACTGAGAAGATTGAGAGGCAATTTTGAAGTCAAGATTCCTCTAGGCAGATTATATCATATTCTTTATCAACTTGGTGAGGTTCTTGGCCCAAGAAGGATACAAAAGTTGAATATAAAAAAGCTGTTATTCCCAACACTTCTAGTACAGCAAAGACTAGTACCACTACTCAAAAGTTGAAAGTGTCCACTGCTAGTCCTGAACCCGTCGTGAGGTTACTTGCTTCAAATATTTGAGTGAAGGACATATCGCTTCTCAATGCCTTAATAAATGCATAACAACACTTTGAAAAGATGGTACATATGAAAGTGAAAGCAATCAGGAGTCCGACCATAAGAGAATACCATCTTTAAAAGGAAAATATGATGAAGAAGTTGAGCTACTAGTTGGAGGCAAAGCATTGGTGACAGTGAGAGTATAGAGTGTGCAAATAAGGGAGGAAAATGATGAGTAAAGAACCAACATTTTTCATACTAGCTGCCACATCCAAAATAAAGTGTGTGTGGTGATTATTAATATGATAGTTGTACCAACGTGGCTAGCACTACATTTGTAGAAAAGTTGAAGTTGCCCATGACTAAACCTCCATGTTCTTATTGTCTACAATGGTTCAATGAATGAGGTCTACATAACAAACCAAGTGCTAGATCCATTCTCGAATGGCAAATACCAAAATGAGATTCTTTGTGATGTAGTATCAATACAAGCTAGTCATCTATTTCTTTGCCGTCTTTCGGCATATGTTCAAAAAGCTATTCATGATGGTTATATGAATATATACTCTTTTGTAATGAATGACAAGAAGATAACTCTTTGTACCGTTGTCATCTTTGCAAGCATATAATGAACAAATGAGAATAAAAATGAGAGTAAGAAAAGGCAAAAAGAGTTGGAAAGTTCAAGAAAACCCAAAGAGAGTAAAAGTAAAATAGAAGTAGTTGAAATAATAATCGAGGGAGAGCATAAGGTAAAACTCGAGGGAAAAGAAATAACGACAATACAAAAAGTGAAAAAAAAAATCTAAAAAGAAGCCTTTATTTAAAGAAAGCAGAAAAGGCAGTGAGTCGAAAGGTAAGGGTTTATTACTAACCTTGTTTTGCCATATTTGTCTTTTTTGTAGCCTTTTGTATTAGAATTTCCTATAACCATTCAACTTCCTAAAGTTTCAAAAAGTTCACACCTAGACTTTGTGTTTGGAAAAAGCCAATTTTACCATACTTCGACACAAACTTGGAGCTTTCAAAGTTTTGTAATAAAACTCTACTATAAGGGTGGATCAATGAGAGCTAGATTGACAAGACATCAATTTCCTTGGCCAAACTATTCCTTCTACTCCTTAAAGTGGTAAAAATATGTTGATTTCATACCAAAGGCTATTGTTAAAGATTCAAAGATGAATCTTTTCATGAAAAGGGGGAATGATGCAAACCATATTCAAAGCCAGTCATCATTTTTGCACATCATTATGAGTTGGGACTTAAGCTCAAAAAGTGTTCAAAAATCCACTTCAAGGTTTTCATGGACCAATGACAAGGGTTAGAATTAAAAGACTTAAAGAGGTTCTTAGTGGGCTCATTCAAGAAACTCAAGTTAAAGAAGAGTCTAAAATTGGTGATTACAATCACAAATTGATTAATATTTTAAATGTAATTACCAATGGGCCTTGTATTTAATTCCTTAAATTATTAAAAGGTCATATTACATATAAATTAGAAGGCTAAGGCTGAAATTAGGGCCTTTTCGAATTTAGGTTTAACCCTAATCCTAATTGTATTGTTTGCTTTATTTTAGTCTAGTCTAAAACAACTAGCTATGGCCGAACTTTTACGAGTGTTTCTAGAATATTTTCAAGTCCTATTCAGGCCAGTTTTTTTAATTTATTATTGGTTTAGAATTGTGTTTAATGGTGGGGTTCTTGTAAAACATCTAATCCAACTAATTATAGGATATATTGAACTACGAATTAGGAGTTCATTTTTGTGAGGATTAGACCAACCCTTACCCTATAAAAAGGACATTAGGGTCAACCACCATAAGCATATGTTTGAATAATGAAAATTTTCATTTTGTGAGGTATTCACAATTTTAAACTCTTTTGAGATCTTTTAAGTGCATTAAGATTGTCACTTGTGCTATTCTTGCAACTTATTAAGTTAAGACTTGGTCCCGTAATTTGAAGCATTGCTTCAACATATATTGATATCCATATTTCAATTCACACTATTGTGTTGGGGTTGAGGTTTTTCCCACCTCAGAACAAATTAGTTTAGCTTTTTGGCAGATTGTTTTTAGCGCCATCCATTCACGCTGTGAATTTTTATGACGAATTTCTTAAGGGTTTATATCAATTTGATTTTTCCAATTCCAAGAGCTTCATACAACAAATACCATCTTTCCCATGTCTTTCTAAGCTGCTTATAGTAGACTTGACTTAGGTTTTGATTTGAAGCGAAACCGAACTAACGGTTCCAGTTCAAGAACGAAAACCTTGGCCCACGATTCTATGAACCATAACTAGAATTAAACCTGAAAGTCTAGTTCTAGTTTTTGAAAATGGAGAACTGAATTGGAAATAGCAGTGATCGAAACTGTCAAAATTGCAGGCCTTCAACTACAAGCCTGTAGTCTAACTCCACGATTACATCAAATTCATTCCAATTTACCAAATGATCATTTTTTTAATTATTTTATTACTTTCCCAAATCTTATAAATATTTTCATTTTCTCCATAGAATTCATTCCAACTCTTTAATCCTTTCTACTATCTCTCTAGTATTCACATATTCTATCAATTCTCAATAATCTTTCTTTCAAATTTCTTTATATATTATCTCAAATTTCAATTAACTCTCTATATTCTCTATCAATTTCTAATTGTTTTTGTTTCATGTTTTCATTAAATTTCTTTAATATATTTTATTCTTTTAATTTCTTCTGTCATTTATAAATTTACAAAATGGCCAGCCACTAAGGTTCATCACATTTTTAAATTTTTGATATTGATGAATATAATGTTACCATCAAGGGTCTATCAGAATTTAGTGATGTACCAATGAAAACTTCAAATCCAACAACGCCTTCTAGTCCAAAATCTGATTTTTTTAAAAAAACATTTTCATAAATTTTTTATGATGAAGGAAAGCCCTATAAGGTGATTTGTAGCTATTGCAAAGTAAAGTACATCTACAAAAAGAGAGGTGGTTGCAGAACTTATCACAAACATTTGAAGAACACCACCCCTAACAAATTGCTATTGGCTTGGCATAGACACAACTCACGAATTTGGTTGGTAACGTTTCTAACCCTCCTTTATTTGAATAGTGACCAAGCTAATAGAGTTGAATTTGTTAAAATAATAGTTATAGAACATTTATCATTTAATTTCAGTGAAAAAGTTGGTTATGTAAAATATTGCCAAAGGGTTTTAAATCCACAAGCTAAATGTGTACCTACATTAATTGTCACACATGACATAAAAAAATATAAACAAAGAAAAATTAAATTTTATTGATATTTTTTCAAATTTAAAAAGTAGTGTGCCAATATGCTTTGATACTTGGGGTGCATCTACTGACCACTTATGATCAACGTCTAAAATGGGTGAATATAATGGATAAATCTTTGAAACAGAGTTATTTATTATAGGTCAAATTGAATTGGATAGATTATTTGGGTGCACCGGAGCAGACTAGAAAAGAAAAGTAAACTTATTTTTCAAAATCATAAGAAAGCCAATGGTCTTGGATTTGTCCAAGGAAAATTTTGTTCCTTAATCTCCTTTTGATTTTTTTATTAAATTGTACTTTTTTATTTTTGGGATATGGATTTGAATACGTACCAAAATTTGATTTGGAATGTGTAGCTGATTTCGAGAATGATAAACTTGTCCCTAGTAAAGGAGATTTTAAAATTTTTTTATCACATTGAAAATTTTGGATTGAGGACATTTTTTAGTAACAGTAGAGAAAATCCAAACCCCATTGATTTGCCTAAACAAAAAGAAGAAGAAACTATTAATTTAGAGAGCTAGTTAGAAACCATCACCATAGTTGAAAAAGATATAAGTCAAATGGAATCTCATAGTCTCAAAAAGAAATTGGATGTCCTAAAATATTTTGAATTGAAGATTGATGGTGAAAATAATTATTTTGAAAAGAAATAGGTTAATATTGATGAGTTTTTTTGATAAAGATGAAGAACCAACTAGAATTTTTTCAAAGTATAAATTTTCTTCAATGGGATAATGATAATCAACTACAAATTGGTATTGTAATGTCTATATAACAATAGATTTTGGAAAAGAAATTCATACTCGTGATGATATAAAAGTTGCTCTCCTGGTAAGTTTGGTTTAAGTGAGGCAATATTGGTGAATTAAACCAATTTTATTTAGGAAATTATATTTTGATTTAGATTTAGTAATTATTACATTAAATGAATTTGAATTTTTTTAGGAAAGTAGATTGTGTATAAGATTTGGTCATCAAATCTTAGTTTTTTTAAAGTAAGTATAGGTTTTATATAAAGAACCCAAGCCATTGATTTTTGAGAGGCTACAAGAAAAATAAAAGTGAGGCTCTAAGAAAAAGAGAATTATGAGTAGAATATGATTTTTTTCTTATTGTTTGTATTTTTTGGGTGTAGAATATTTCCTCTTTTATTGTTAGCTAAAAAGGTTATATTTGTGAGAAGACATAACAAACTTTGTTGTTATTGTTGAATGGCTCCAAATAAGTTGGTTTTGTTATCTTAAATAAGAACGTTTTTCCATTGTGTGACTATTATACATAGGATTTTATAACATACAAAACCACTAAAAACCTCACTACATAGAGCTTGTTGCTCTTTTTGTTATTGAGTTTATTATTCTAATTTTCGAATGAAAAACCAAGAACCAAAGCATGTTTTTGTAGAGCAAACTAGGTGCCTTAATTAGCACTAATTAGATAAGTAGATTTTTGGCCTATTTCTCAACTAACTAGATGAATCTGTGGTTGAGTCTTGAAACTGCCAACAAAATGCACCTGATAAATATACAAATGAAATTGACAGTATTGGTTGCTGAAATGTAATAGTGGGGTTGGAAGAAGGGAGAAAAAACAAAAAAAAAAAGGCAAAAGAAAAAAGAAGAAGAAATAGGATCTATATATAATTTAAATTAAAAGGTAAAGGCAAATTAATCTAAATTAAAGATAGAAATAGGCTCCATGGAGAACCTAAATAGGTAATATGTATTACATCATAATAATAGTGATAATGTATAATTTAAATTGAAAAATAAGGATAAAAATAAAAATTTATATATTTAATATAGTAATAAATGCGTTATACTTTGTTATTTAAAAAAATTTATTAAATTAAAAGTGGACTCTTTTTTTAGGATGAATTTGTATAACATTTTATTCAACAATAAACTTACTAGCTCAAATTATTCGGATTGAGTTCAAAACCTAAGAATTGTTCTTAGGCATGAAAAATTGCTTCATGTTCCTCATGACCCTATTCCTATTGAGCCTGATGTTGGTGCTAACCAAGCAGTTAAAAATGCATATAAAAAAATTTTAGATGATTTTAAAAATGCATATTGTATCATGCTCATTTCTATGAGCTTTGATCTACAAAAGAAGTAAAACATTTAGATGCTTTTATAAATGCAAGTTGTATCATACTTGCTTCTACGAGTCTTGAGCTATAAAAGCAGCATGAGAAAATGAGTGTTTTTATAGCACTTCAACACTTGAAGGCATTATTTGATAAAAGGACAATAAGTGAGAGATACCTCTAAGAAGTTATTTCATTGCAAAATGACAAAAGGCTCTTTAGTGATGGCTCATGTGTTGAAAATTGATTTAAAAAATGGAGAACTTAAGTTTTTGATGTATAATTAGTTAAGTGTTAACTTGATTTTGCAATCCCTACCTCCAAGTTTTTTTTAGTTTGCGTTGAATTTTAAAATGAATAGGATAGAGATCTCAACACTGTTTGAATTGATGAATATGTTTAAGGAAGTAGAAAAGACAATCAAGAAAGAAAAGGGTAATGTGTTGTTCATTGAGGGATTTAAGAAAAGAAAGTTTAAACTTGGTCTTAAGAAGACCAAAAAGAAAGGACACAAAACAATATAAAATGCCAAAAAAGACAAAAAGCCAAAGGGTACTTACTTTCACTGTGGTCAAGGTAGACACTTAAAGAGGAATTGTAAGGCTTATCTAGATACCGTGAAATAGAAGAAGCTTAACGAAATTCTATTTTAGATATGTTTATGATTAAAATAAATCTTTCTACTTCCAAATTAAATTGTTGGGTATTAGATACCGAGTATTTGTATAAATATGCTGGTCTAAAGATGAATAGAATGTTGGCTAAGGGAAAGTGGACTTACATGTAGGAAATTGAGCAAAAGTTATTGCTTTATTTGTAGGAACATGTACTCTTTCTTTGCCAAGTGGATTGTTTTTGGATTTGAAAAACTATTATTTTGTTCTAATAGTTACTAATAATATTATTTCTATTTTATGTTTATATATGGATAGTTTTGAAATAATTCAAAAGAAAAATGTTATTCTTTTTATCGTGAAATTTTTTTTATGGTGTTGGTTTACTTGACTAATGGTTTTTATATATTTGATCTAAATAATGTTGTTATCAACATAAACATAGAAAAAAAAACATAAAATTGATAATTTTATAAATTCTTATCTCTTGCATTATAGACTTGGCCACATAAATGAGAAACACATAACTAAATTGTATAATGATGGTTAGTTGGGCTCATTTGATTATGAATCATTTGAGACATGCGAATCTTGTTTATTATGAAAAATGGCCAAAACGCCTTTTTGTAGAAAATGTGAAAAATTTACTAAATTAATAGGTCTTATACATTTTGATATAGTTTAGATCTATGTCAATTCAAGTTAGACGAGGTTTTTCATATTTCCCTATCTCCACTAATGATCATTCTAGATATGGTCATGTATATTTATTAAAATATAAATTTCAAGTTTTTGAAAAGTTCAAAAAGTATAAAAGTGAAGTAGAAAAACAACTTGGTAGGTTTATTAAGATAATTCAATCAGATCGAGGTGGAGAATAGGTAAACCAAGAATTTCAAGATTATTTAAAAGATAATGGAATTGTTTTTCAATGGACTTCTCTATATACACCACATTTAAATGGTGCATCTAAGAGAGGAAATCAAACTTTATTAGAGATTGTTTGTTTCATGATGACTCATACAACTCTCCTCGAATCGTTTTGGGGATATGCCCTTAGTACTACTTCTTATCTTTTAATCCATGTTCCATCTAAAATTGTAGATTCTGCTCCATATGAGATATGGTATAGGAGAAAACCAAATTTTAAAATATTTAAAGGTTTGGGGATGTCCTGCATTTGTTAAAAAAAAATAGAATTACATAAGTTTGATGCAAAATCTGAAAAATGCTTTTTGTAAGATATCCAAAAGAAAGTTTTGGATATTATTTTTATAATCCCATTAAGCAAAAAGTGTTGTTCTCAAAAACATGTTGCATTTTAAGAAAAAAGAGTTTATTCCAGAAAAAGCAAGTGAGAGTGATATAAAACTTGAAAAATTTCTAAAGCCACAGATAAGCAAAAATGTGAACATGGAGTAAGAATTTACATTTCATAATGATGCGGTGGAAATCAATACTCAAAATACAAAAGTTATACATAGGTCAAGTAGGATATGTCAACCACCCAACAGGTAAGATAATGTCTTTATTATTAATAATGATGAACCTGCTATCTACAAGGAAATTTTATCTGATAAGAACTTTGAAAAGTGGTTTCAAGCCATAAAATCGAAAATGGATTTCATGTATAACAATAAGGTTAGAACTTTAGTCAATCTATCAAAGGGGATAAAACCCAGAGGGTGAAAATTGGTCTTCAGAGAGAAGACAGACATGGATGATAATGTTTCTACATATAAGCTATATCGGTTGCTAAAGGTTACACATAAAAATATGATATCGACTATGGCAAAACCTTTTCATCAGTTGCTATACTAAAATCTATTAGGATTTTACTTCTTATAACTACATACTATGATTATAAAATCTGACAACTGGATGTTAAACAACTTTTCTTAATCGACATTTGCAAGAAGAGGTGTATATGATACAATTTGAGAGTTTTATATCGAAAAATCCTAATAAAGTGTGTAAGTTACATAAATTCATTTATGGGCTCAAGCAAGTTTCAAGCAGTTGGAATATTTGTTTTGATGAAACAATTAAAAATTTTGATTTTATTGAAAATGAATATGAGCCTTGTGTATATAAAAGAATTAGTGGCAGTATTGTAGTTTTTCTGATATCATATGTGGATGATATATTATTGATAGGAAATGACATACCTTCTCTTAAGTTAGTTAAGGTATGGTTGTCCAAACACATCTCAATGAAGGATTTAAAAGAAGCAACTTACATTTTGGGAATCAAAATCTATTATGATAGACCTAATAAATTGTTTGGCCTTTCACAATCAACATACATTGATAAAATGTTTTAAATGTTTAACTTGGATCAATCTAATAAAGGTTATGTCCCTATATCTCATGGGATTCACCTTTCCAAGGATGTGTCATAACATGCAAAATGTTCCTAATGCTTCTGTTATAGGATCAATTACATATGCCATGTTGTATACAAGACAATATGTCTCTTATGCTTTAAGTGTTATGATTATAAACTAATCTTAGTGATGGTTATTGGAAAGTAGTCTAGAATATCTTTAAATACTTGAGAACTAATGATTTGTTCTTGATTTATGGAGGGACAGAGTTTAAAATATGCGGGTTCACTAATGGTAGCTTTCAATATGATAAAAATGATAGTAAATCTTAGTTTGGGTACATATCTACCTTAATAGTGGCACGGTTAGTTTGAAAAGTTCTAAACAAGATACTATCACAAATTCTATAATAAAAACTGAATACATTGTTGCTTCAAAAGTCATTAAAAAAGCTATTTGTATCAAGAAGTTTATTTCTAAATTTGAAATGGTTTCTTAAATTGTGGATTCGATACTCTTATATTGTGATTACAATTGAACTATTGCACAAGTAAAAGAACTTATGTCTCATTTGCAATCCAAACATGAGAGATCATGGGTTTAAATAGAGTAAAGATAGAAAAGATTCCTACAATGGGCCTGTTTGGTTGGCAAGGATTCTTGACTTGGAAAGTAATTTGTTTCCTTAGTTTTAAATTCCTATGTTTGGTTAGTTTAGGAAAGTAATTTGATTACTTTCCCGTGTTTGTTTCAATTTTAATTTTTTTGGGAAAGTAATCAGATTCCTAAAAATAGGGAAAATAAGTGCAACATTCCAGGATTCTGATTCCTTAATAAAAGTTGGTATTCTCATTACTTTTTTAAAAATTTTAGTTTAAATAAACATAATTTTTACTATTTTCGTAGTAATTATAGAAAAATTTTGGCAGTAATATCTATAACTTTAATTAAATTACTATTACTCTTTTTTTTCTTCTTTTATGACCTTATCTACTCCCCATCCCCACCCACCCTAATTTGACACTTTTTTTGTTTTTTTTTTTTTGGCATTTTGAATTTTGGGCACTATGAATTGTACTTTTATAGGGTCATTTTACATTTATTTATAAGAGTTTTAGTCTCTTGCTTTATGGATTTTTTAATTGTTTTATATTTTATTTCTAGGGAATAATTATTCAATTTATCTACTTATAGAATTTCAAAATATTATAATGAAATAAATATTATCAAATTATGATAAAAGTCAAACTTACAATTATTTTTATTATTTATATGCAATCATGATTTAGAGTTTTACATTTTATACTATTTTTTAAATTATAATCATTATTTAGTAGTTTTATTTTAAAATACTTTCCTACCATAGTCTATGAATTCATTATCTATGTTTTTATTTAACAAATATTATTTTATACTTTTATTAATTTTATTTTTTATTCAACAAACATTTTTAAAATTTTGTTTTTCCTAAACTTTTAACAATATGTATTTAACAAATTATTGGACATCCCATGCCTTGCATGGGAATCCTACATTAGTATAAAATAAGAGAAATAATATGATAGATGTACATACCAAATAAATCATATTTAAAATATATTTGTGATTCATTGTTACATTAACTTTCCCATAAATATTTTTATTTTATCCAAACATAGGTAAGTATTCAGAATTCTCATAATTAAATTTCTAAAATTTAAATTCCTTAGAAAAGTATTCATTTTCCTTAGAATTAAATTCCTAGAAATCATATTCCCACTTAACTTTACTTTCCCGCGAACCAAACGAGCAGGAAAACATAGCAAATCTATTAACTAAACTTTTATTACAAAAAAAAAACATAATAATCATGTATCATCATTCGGTTGAGAACACGTGAATACTTGGTTTTAATCATAGTACTTGGTTTTAATCATAGTAAGAAATTTATTATGTATTTTCAAAACAATTATATTTTGGTTGTAATTTTGACATTTCATTTATACAATAAAGATATATAGCATTTTATTATTTTGAAATGAATATATTTAATGATAATGCTTTTAGAATAATATTTATTTTTTAAAATGTCCTTAATTGAGGTATTAACAAAAATAAGGACATTGTTAACACATATAGATTACTATATATGTTGATATATGAATGAATTGTTAAAGAACAATTCGTTAGACTGATTCCTTTAGAGATTTCCATAAGGTTAACTATTTCAATGCCAATGTTATAATCTCTACATGAGAGCAGTGCAAGTGATTCTTAGACTTGAAATCAAAATAGTATTTTTAGTGTAAATTATTATGTCTTAACACTATTTATCTATAATTGTAATTGGTTATATGTGTAATAGATATTGGTTATGATATAAAACATTAAAATGTATTTTATGATCAATAAAGGATTCACCACTTTTAAAAGTAAGAAAAGTATATCCCATTGATGGCCCCATATTGAAATGTCAACTCAAAATATTTGCAAACAAGTAAATAATTTTAGAAAAGTTTTGGGAACAAGAAATTATAATAATTACTCCTTCTGTACCCAAAAAAGAGTCTAGTTTGGTATAGATACAATTTTTTATTAGTTATTAGGTACAATACACTCAATGCACTTACTAAATGCAAAATTTTATAATTTTTTTATTGCTTTTTAATTGTGAGTATAATCGGTTTTCTCATAATTGTACATCTCTCTCTGTAGAGTGCCTCCTCTCTCTCTGTAGAGTGCCTCTTTCTTCATCCCGGAAGAACTTTATCCTCACAATGGGGAATGGTTTTACCGTTTGAACACACCACCTTTAACATACTCTAGTTACTTCAGAACATTTATACTCTAGCAAAAACACCTTCAACAAAATCGGACACACTCAATACCAAAGTACAAACGACTGAACAATATCATCACCAATCCACTTCCTGGCGCCTACCAGTAGAGGAGATAAGCAGAGTAGGTAGAAACTCCGGGAAGTAAAGATTCAGCTAGCTCTGTCACTAACCGGGAAATGAAATACAATGCTCTTAGTCTTGCACCTAGGTTTCAACCAGTCCTTTCTATTTGAGCTGCGACAATGCGAGTGGATACTTATGAAACGGGTTTCAGTCAGATATTAGCACAGCGGGAGCAATTGGCAAGAGAAAATTTCTTTCGCTCGGTGGCTCAGACTTTAATCCAGCATTGTTGGTTTGGGATTTTTTGGGTTTTCCGGTCAAGCCCTTCTTTTTTGCTGCTCTGCTACATTCGGCAAATGGAGGATGAAATATTGGATAAGTTACAAAAATGTAAGCTCTCCACAGCTGAGGAAATTGGCATAGGGCTACAAAACCAGGATGTCCTTATAAGTAAGGAAAGATGTGAAAGAAGCTTGGTGGGTAAAATCTTTGGAGATAAAAAGGCAAACTTCATGGCCTTAAAGACTACATTGGGCAGAATCTGGCCTATTGTTGGAGCTTTTTCAGTCATTGAGAGAGGACCTAACCTGTTTCAGTTTGTTTTTGCTAACCAGGAGGATAAACGGAAAGTGCTGATCAGTAGGTAATGGGCTTTTAACAATCAATATATGATTCTGAAAGAATGGAGACCTAACCTAAACATCAAAACTGAAGAGTTTAATACTATTGATCTATGGATTCAAGTTTGGAATGTCCCAAGCCAGTGGATGTCTCGGGAAACAGGGCTAAAATTGGGCAAATTATTCCACAAGGTGTGGGATGTGGTGATTCCTGAAACGGGAAGTAAAGATGGTCACTACCTCAAGCTATATGCTACCATTCACTTGGATCACCCCTTACCAAGAGGTACGAAGCTCAAACTCCAAGATCATACCAGTTGGATATACGTCAAGTATGAGAAGCTGCTGAATTTTTGCTTCTACTGTGAACAAATCGGCCACACGAAGGCAACTTGCTGGTGCCACAAAGAGGATCTCAAGAACAATACCTTATTAGAGGGGCAATATGGTGACTGGCTAAGAGCGGAGACAACTCAGGGCAGGAGCAGAGAAGGCAATGAAAAGAGTATTAGCTTTCAAAGTAAGCCAGGGGGTCAAATGTCGGCAACCAGCACTAGTACACCGCCGATCCCACTCCCTATAGTAGAAAATCAAATACCAGCTGTAGTGGAACCCATTAAAGCAAAGATGGTATCAACAGTGGCACAAGATAAGGCAGGGGCTCCAATGGAGGGGGATAGGATACCACCGAAAATGGTAAGGGCTGCTGAAATGGAGACAGCAGAGAGACTGGAACATCCACTTATGGATGCTGAAATTGCTGACATTGAGCAGAATTTGGTCCCGGTACCTATGATGTTGATGCCCACACCAACACAGGAATCAGCACTTCCTTAAAAATCGGATCACAAGATCTCCGACATGGTCGCCAAAGTGCCAGGGATCCGAACAAGGAAATGGCACCGCAATAGTGTGGCTAGAGGGCACAACCAACTAGAGACACAATACGTGGCGCAAGCTAAGAGTACTGCTGGGGAAAAAAGAAAATGGCCAATACTTGAAGAGGAGGATGCAACTGATATTGCGAGGAGCCAAGAAAGAAGCCAAAAAAGACAGTCGCAAGGAATCATAATTCGGGATATGCAGGTGAAGGAAGCCAGCCTTAAATGGCCCCAAGATGATCAATGAAATTTTGTGCTTGGAATTGTAGAGGTCTAGGAGGGCCCTCTACCATTTCTCAGCTGAAGGAAACTCTTAGATTCCACCTCTCGGATATAGTTTTTATTAGTGAAACTAAACAAAAGACTCCTTTTATTCAAACTTTTTGTAGAAATACTCATATCCACGATCATTGGAAAAATGTTGATCCAGTGGGTACTAGGAGGCCTTTTGCTCTTTTGGAATGACACAGTGGTAATAAGTCAATTCCTATCAACGGATTTTTGCTTTGAAGTTCAAGCTCATAAAAAAGGGGATCAAGAGCTTTTTTGGGTAATTTTTGTATATGCGAGTACAGATTCTAGAGTCCGATATCAGCAATGGGAATATCTCTTACAGGTCAAAAATAAATGGGGACACAATTGGGTAATGGGTGGAGATTTTAATGACCTTGTTGAGCAGACAGAGAAACGAGGTTGCCAACTCCGTTCGGAGTCCAGTTTTCAGCATTTTAGGGACTTCATCAATGACATGGGTATGGCAGATCTATGGTTTATAGAGAGACCATTCACTTGGGCTAACAATAGGCAAAATGAGGGGTTCGTGGAAGAAAGACTGGATCGTTTCTTTGGATCAGCCCAATGGAAGCTCAAATTTCCTACCTGGGTAGTCAAACACTTGGAGAAATAGACTTCAGATCATTCCTTGCTATTATTGGATACAGATAGGGACAGGACTAGACAGAAAAGGAGATTCTTCTTCGACAAAAGATGGACCCAAAAAGAAGGAGCAACAGAAATAGTGGAACAAGCTTGGTCCAGGCCTCAAGTTGAAGCCCCAATGTACCAAGTCATAGGCAAGATCAAGCAGTGTCGCATCGAGCTGCTAAAGTGGGCCAATGCGGGAGAAACTAATGCGGCACGGAAGATAAGGGAGCTCAAAGGGCAAATGGAATCAATGAGCCATGAAGGAGATATAAGGGATTGGCACAATTGGAGAACGCTGAGAGGTGAACTGCATAAAGCATATCGAGATGAGGAACAATATTGGCACCAAAAAGCCCGCACTCAATAGCTTAAAGAGGGGGATAAAAACACAAAGTATTTTCACGCCTCTACAGTGCAACGGTGAAGATTGAATACAATTGAGAAATTGGTGAAAGCCAATGGCTGGATTTGTACCAATCCAGAGGAAATCAGGGAGGAAATCTCCACTTATTATTCTTATCTCTTTACTACTTCAGCTCCTAACCCTGACCAACCTTTTTTGCTAGGTATCCCAAAATCGATAACAAGTGCAATGAACCAACGGCTCACTAGGCCAGTGGAGGATGCCGAGATACAGAATGTTTTGTTTGGTATGAACCCTTATAAGTCTCCAGGCCCAGATGGTATGACTCCACTTTTCTTTCAAACCTATTGGCAGGTAGTTCAAAAGGATATTATCTTTGTTGTCAAAAGTTTCTTTGTCCATTCTAGAATGCTAAAAAGTGTCAACCATACTCTCATCACTCTCATTCCCAAAGTCATGAACCCGACCAACATAGGCCAGTATAGACCTATTAGTTTATGCAATGTTGTGTATAAAATCATATCTAAGATACTAGCAGAAAGATTGAAACCTTGTCTAAATGTCTGCATCAATGAAAGCCAAGCAGCCTTTGTTCCTGAAAGGCAAATCACATATAATGTGATTATTGCACATGAATGTATACATTACATCAAGAGTCTTAACAGATCAGGCAGGAGTTTCATGGCATTAAAATTAGATATGACAAAAGCTTTTGATCGGGTGGAATGGGGTTTTTTATCGCAGGTCCTAGTGCAGATGGGATTCTCACACAAGTTTGTAGTTTGGATCATAACATGCATAAGTACTTCATCCTTTTCTTTTAACATCAATGGTGAGGTAAGTGGGTATGTGAAACCCACAAGGGGCATTAGACAAGGAGACCCACTGTCCCCTTACTTGTTTATCATCCTTTCAGAAGTGTTTTCATTTTTAATTAGAAAGGCTGTACATGAGAGTACCTATAGGGGACTGAGATTGTGCCGTAATGGTCCATTTCTCACTCATCTCTTTTTTGCAGATGATTCCTTACTATTCGGTGAAGCCACAGTACGGCAAGCTCGGCAAATTAGGAAGATCATAGACGAATACTGTGAAGCTTCAGGGCAGCAAGTTAATTTGAGCAAATCATCGATTATTTTCAGCAGGCATCTAGCAAGTAAAGAGAAAAAGGCCATTGTTCAAGTTTTAAATGGGATCAAGGAACAAAGGAGTGCCAGATACCTAGGCTTGCCTTTGGGTATCGGAAAATCAAAAAAAGAAGTTTTTGCGTATGTCATTGAATCGGTCAAAAACAGAATAGGTAATTGGAAAACTCAATTCTTGAGTCAGGCAGGTAAAGAAATTCTCATAAAATCAGTCCTTAATTCTTTACCTATTTATATAATGTCTTGCTGTAAATTACCAATTGGCATATGCAAAGAATTGAGCCGTGAGACGGTGAAGTTTTGGTGGGGATCTAATGCAACCAGTGGCCACAAAATACACTGGAGAGCCTGGTCAAAATTAACACTTCTGAAGGGGCAGGGAGGTCTTGGTTTTCAGGATATACAAGTGTTCAATGAAGCCATGTTAGCTAAACAATTATGGAGATTAATCCAGTCTCCTAATTTGCTCTTAAGCCGTGTAATGAAAACGAGATACTATCCCTTGGCACACTCATGCAAGCTAAAGTCCACACCAATGCATCTTGGCTTTGGAGAAGTTGGATGAGAGCAAAACATATATTAGAGATGGGAATGAGATACCAAGTGGGAAATGGAAAAGAAATCCGAATTTGGGAGTCTCCATGGCTAGCACATAGAACAAACTTCAGACCATTGCCAAAAATCCAAACTGACGAGTCAACATTTTGGTGCCACCAATTAATGATGGAGGAGGGAACGAAGTGGAATCAAAACCTGCTTGACCAACTTTTCCAACCAGAGGACGCAGAGGCCATTTCTAAACTCCCTCTAGACAAGGAGGCCAGTCCGAATAAGATAATTTGGCAACATGATAGCAAAGGAAGGTATACGGTGCATTCTGCATATTAGGTGGCTATGGAGCAAAATCGAGCTCAACTAAATGTGAACGTAGCTACCAGTAGTTCTAGTTTGACTACAGCTAACCACATGTGGAGTAGACTTTGGAAGCTTCCGGTCAAAGCAAAACTGAAACATTTTATTTGGCGATGCTACCAAGGAATCTTGCCAACCAAAACGGAGCTGTGTAAATGCAAAATATTGCAGGATGCCATTTGTGGTTGCTGTGGCATGCAGGAGGAAACCATGGAACACGCCCTTTTTACTTGCGAGAGAGTAACTACGGTGTGGCGACTCTTCCCTTTTCACTGGGACGGTTTGAGGCAAGCACAGTTAAGTTTCAGGCATTGGTGGGAATCAGTAAGTGCACTGAGTAAGAACTCCATTAACAATGATAGGATTACTCTTACCGTATACAATCTCTGGATATTATGGAAAGCGCGTAATCTTTGGCTATTTGAGGGGAGAAGTCATCCAGCTCTTGAAGTGGTTAACAGGGCTTTGTTGGAATGGACGGAATATCAAGAGACTCTAGAAGAGGCTACCCCAATTTAATGAGCCAAATCTTGTTACTATCTTATTATATATTAGTTTAGAGGCCATTAAGCAATAACATCCCTGTCCTACTAGTATATAAAGAAGTTTTAGATTGGCCAAGTTTGCACTAGTACAGAAAGTGACTAGAGCCGTTTTCTGCATGTTGTTTTCACTCCTTAGCCCTCATGTAGGCCTTGAGTTTATTATGATTTGAATCTCCTTTTTCAAAGATCTAAGGATAATGTCTCTCCTTTCCTCAGGCATAAAAGAAGACACAAATGGCCCTTCACTCGGCAGCCTTAGCGGATTTCTCACGATTGATTCCCCTGCTACTAGTACATATTTAACCCGAGTCAGAGGGTTCATGTGATTTCATGGAGTACAACAGAAATGAATTTAGGAAAAGGCACCTTCCTCTTCTAGAATTCAACATCTACAGCCAAGAATTGGTTCGGAGATTGGCAATTAAATATCAAAGGCAAAGGTGATGAACCAAAAGACCCCCAACTTGGCATATCCAATTTCAACAAGAGGAGTGATTAATATTAATGCTGGAAGCTCAAACTCATTTTATTTTGTTTCATGTTACAAAAAAAGTAAGTTTGGTACATTTAAATTCCAAGTGACTTTGAGGCCGAGCCCTCTTCCCACGCCAGTACGTCTCAGTTTTCTCTTTCCATGGCTTAGCTCTTTCGAGGTCGTAAGTTGTTCAGTTTCTCTTTCATTGTTCTGTCTTTTGTGTCTTCAAATTATTTGGGGCGGGTTTACTATTTTCTTATGCGGGTCAAAAGGTAAAAATGGGTTATGATGGTTACTACAAATCCAACTCATTTTATTTATTTTATCCTTAGATTCATTTGTTGGTGAAAGAGCAAGAGTACTGACATCCCACTTCCGGAATTCACTAACTCGTTCCCATTCTTGAAGACAGAAAGAAGGACATATAATCTAAGAAGACCGAAATCAGCACATCTAATCTCAGCAGGCCGAGAAATTCAAATTCTGGTATGGATATTGAACTCTCCATTGCATCCTTGGGGGCGAATTTGTCATTGTTCTTTTTGGAAATAATTTGGACTGAATTGACTGGTAATGAGTAGCTTGTTGGGTCTGAATATAAACTTTTTGGTTGATATGGTGATAGAAATGCTGAAATATGGGGTCCTAACATTCCATGAATTATATGTTTCTAAGCCTTGGCTTGAAAGCAAACAACTTGTTTGTTAAAATGACTCAAAGAACTTGTTTGTATTTTTCCTTGTTGCACGCTATGGGCACTCACGTGGGATGAGATGAGCTAATACAGTTTGTACAAGTTTGCCTATCTATCAGCTTCTACGGTTAATGGTTTAAGTTGGATAGTAAGGGAGGTAGTTATGTGATGTTCTTTGATGGAGAAAAGGTGGACATGTTCAACTTTCTATTTCTTCTCTAGAGGGTGTCACAATGTTGATGATACAGTCCATCCGCAAGGAAGCAGCACAGGCAGAAGTTGAAATGGAGGGGAAGGAAAAAAGGGGGAAAAAAACAAAAAAAAAGGAAAAAAGAAGGGGCAACAAAGATGTGGGGATATATAGGAAAATAGAAAGTAAGGTCAGCACAAAGTCCTCCCTGAAGCTCTACACTCCCCATATCCTTGCTAATTTTGGTTTCTAAGGGTCTCCTTGTTGTTATGTAAGCTTAGGACTCTTAATATTTTTTTCATTCTTTGTTATCTTTGTTCTTGTAGTAGGGATAAAGGGTATCTCCTATTAACCAAATTGGCAAGTTATACTTCTTTGTCTCATTAATTATGGATCTATGGTCTCCTAAGGTATTCAGTTCCCTATTGCTCCCATGAATATTGAGTGGGCTGATTTGGTATTACCCATCTAGAAAAAGATCAAAGGTGGTAACAAGAGGGGAAAAAAAAAGAAAAAAAAAACAAAAACACAAAAAAAAACAAAAACACAAAAAAAAACAAAAAACAAATAAAAAAACAAATAAAAAAAAGAAGAAAAGCAAAAAAAAGGAAAAAAAAACAGAAAGAGGAAGCAGCTAAAGGTGAATGAGGTAGACTTGGTTATAAATACTCTTGGTTTGGTCTCATGATACAAATGATTTATGGAACACATACGCTTCCTTGATCGGTTAGGGGTATTTTCACTCAAGATAGGTTTTTTAAGTTCTTTGGTAAGGAAAGCCTCCTTTGCTTTCTGTCACCCCATCTTTGTTCTCAGCTATCTTCACATTTTGGTTCACTCCTGGGTTAATCACTCCTGGCTGTCAAGTCTCCAATGTTCTCTGTTCTCTAATCCTTGGATAGTAGATTCTCTCTTTTTCTAATCTCAAAATTCGGTGTACACAAAGCTGAATAATTCCTGCTGGTTTGAAGATCTTTAATTCTAATAGCTGCTCTGAAGTCTCTAACTCCTGGTTACCAATGCTGCTAGGATGCTTTTTAATGCAACTTTCTGAACTGAAATCTTTACATCCTGGTTTATCAATGCTGCTATTTTATTGCTGCTGGTTTCACTCATTAACACACGTTCTTTTCTGATTGGCTTTCCTATGGTTGGACTGCTCTCTATTGTTGTTCCATTCTCACTGGCCTATTTACATTTTGATTGATTATTTTTGGCAAGTCTGAACTCCTTTTGAAGACTGAAATGTGATCATGATTGAGTTGAAGAATGGTAGCATTATGCTTTTGGCTTCTCCAAATGGTCCATTTCCTATCTAGGTTTTTTCAATTTCTCTTATGTAATAGGTACACAAAATGTGTGTCTGGATTGTAATTGATGTTCAAGATATATTGTCCAAACTTAGTCATTTAGTTGAAGTTAGCCACTGACACTATATCTCAAAACATCAATCTTTTGGCAATCCTTTTGATAGTGTAGTTTCTTTCCATATTTTAGGATAGATTTATTGTTAGCTAGCACTATGCAAAAGCTAACTTTCCTTTGTAACTAATGGGATAATGGCAACCCCAATCCATTCTCCCATTTTCCTCCTTGGCTAATATTTGTAAAGAGTTTATTCTTCAATCAATGAATTTGCTATCGTTCCGGGAAAAAAAAATTGTGAGTATAATCAATTTTTATTAATAAGGGTATTTTAGAAATTTAGTTTAAAAGTAGACTCTTTTTTTGGGATGGAGGGAGTAGTAAATTATAAGTTGGTACTTATATCTTACTCTTGTACTAATTAGGGATATAATAAGGTGAAAGGATATTAATTACAGAAAATATGGAGCATGGAAATGTGAAGTCAATCAATTGACTTTTCTTCACTCTAGGGTGGTCACAATACCTCACTAGAGGCTAATTTTCATATATAAATATGAATTAATTAATATTGATTTAATGATAAATTAAAGTCATTTAATTATTTAATCTTAGAAGTCTTGTGACTAAATTGACTTTAGTCCAAGTGAGAGTTTGTTGGTTTTATACTAAAGTCAATTAATTCTAAAATTATAATTTATATTTATTGTAAAGTGATTAGTAACCTAAATGGTCACACACATAAGTATTTGTTCTTGGGTTAAAATGATTAAATAATTATATGATAATTATTGGGTTAATTTATGAAATAATTAATTCCAAAGATCTCTTAATAGAAGGGCTATTGTGTAGAAATTAAATTTTCTCTTAAAATATTTACGGTAATGTAAAAGTTATCTTAAAGGAAAATTTTATCTAGATATCAATTCTTTTTTAAAGAATTATTATCATCCAAACTCTACCAAAATAAAGTTTGCTATGTATTTTGTTTGTTTTGAATAGACACAAGCTGAACTATATTAAAATAGAGTCTGCTAAACGTTTTGTTAGTTTTTAGGGAAAATTGCATTTTTAGTTCTTAAAGTTTGGACATTCAACACTTTTAGTCCTTAATATTTGGAGGTCGACACTTTTAGTCCTCAAAATTAGGAAATTACATCAATTTTGGTCCAATTAATAGAAATTAATAGAAACTAACATTTAAATATTAGAGTTTCATTTATTTTAACATTTTTAGTCCCTAAAAGTTTGAATTATTGACTCTTTTAGTCCCCAATATTTGAGAGTCAACACTTTTAATCCAAAACTTACAAAAATAACTTAGTATTTGGGCAATGAAGAGAAAATAATGTCACACAATTAGGATTTGCTTATGTAGTTGTTAGATGTATTATTTAATTAGATGAAAATATATGTTTTCAAGTAAAATATACTTTTTCACTACAATAAAATTATTTAATTTGAAAACTCATATTTAAAGGCTTTTCTTATGTGGAAGTGATTTTTTTTTTATCATAATACCATAATAACACTAGAAACATTTAATTGCGGAAAAATAATATTATAAAATTTTTCTTCTATTATAATATTTAATTAAGTGGAATACATATATTTAAAGGTTTTTTTTTTGTATACCTGATTTTTCTTTTTCATAATATTATTACAACACTATAAATACTTAATTTAGAAAAAATCCTATAATAACACAATAATAATACTTAATTAGAGAAAAATAATATAATAACTTACAATAGCAAAAACATTAGCAAAGCCTTGTTCTCACTATATGGGGTCAGCTACATAAATAAGATATCATAATAGTCTATAAAAGAAATTATTTATTATAATAATGAAAATATATATATTATATAGGTCGTAAAATTGAATAGATCATTTGAAAAATATTGTAATTTTAGAATTGAGCATGTTATGTTTTTATTAATTAATTAGAATGTACATATTAAAAGAAATGTTTTTATGTAGACGGGAATTTTTTGTCCATAATGCTATAAAAACACTATAAGCAATTATTTAGAAAAAAGTACTATTATAACATTTAACTAGGAAAAAAAATTATAATAACATTATAAAAACATACTCCATCCATAAAAAAAAAGAGACCACTTTTAAAATTTTTCTTTGCCTGAAGAAAGAGAGAGTTTTTTTTTAATGAAATTCCTACATTATATATCTTTACTAATGATAACTATGCATGGATCGTGATTAAAAATAAAAATAAAAATATAAAATTATAAATTTAATAGCATAT
Organism: Gynochthodes officinalis; assembly: GCA_020080225.1. NCBI lineage: Eukaryota > Viridiplantae > Streptophyta > Magnoliopsida > Gentianales > Rubiaceae > Gynochthodes > Gynochthodes officinalis. Next base: position 18,611,584 of record CM034622.1, read on the forward strand.
TAATCGTATTGTACCTGAAACTAAAAAAAAAGTTGTACCTGTACAAAAGTGGACTCTTTTTTGTTTTTCAATGAAGGGAGTATTTTTTATTCAAAAAGGATTTTATTTCTCTAATTAAATAATACAACTAACGTCCATATAAGCAAATCCTAATAGTGTGAAATCTCTTTTGATCGATTTCCAAATATTAAATTATTTTTGTAACTTTGGGACTGAAAGTGTCGACTTTCAAACATTAAGAACTAAAAGTGTTGATTATTCAAACTTTTAGAAACTAAAAATGTCAATATAAAATTAAATCCTAATGTTCAAACGTTAGTTTCTATTTCTTTCTGTTAATTGGATCAAAATTGATGTATTATCTTAACTTTGAGGATTAAAAATGTGAATTTTTAAATATTAGGAACTAAAAGTATCGAATGTCCAAATTTTAAGAATTAAAAGTGCAATTCTTCTCGCTTTTAACAGAAATTAGTTTTTTATTTAAGACTTGGATGTCAAGTTGTGAATCATAACGAGAGAGCATATGTTTTGAAAAAAATAAAAAAAGAAATAGAGCATAGAGAAAATTTGTTTTTTTTTAAAAAAAGTTTTTGTGTTTCTAGGTTTACTTAGTTTTTGTGTTTCTAGGTTTACTTATGTGGTAATTTTTTTAAAAAAAAGAACTAATATATTAACATGGTGTCAATTAATCCCAAAAGAATCCCAAAAATAGGTTCATATAGATGCCTTGGAGGGCGAACAAGTGTGCCGCTGTGATTGACTTAAATTTCTAACGTAAACTAATTTTCATCGCCAAAGATATTTTAATTATTAATTTTGCTTTTTTGCATAGGTATCAAATAAATCCTACTATTAGGGGAAATCAATTTTATTCCGCTACTATTTTATAGTTTTTAGTATATTTGTTTTTCCAACTAAATAAATAATCTTTTATGTTTCAAAATTCACCTAAATTTTAATTAGTTTTAAAGTAAAATTTTCATTGATGTATGGTCTGTTAACCATCAGTAAATATTATTGCGTGAGGGGAAAATAATTACAAACGTGGCTAGGGCTAGACCATAGTCGGGCATATGCTAATTAACAACTTCCCAAGAATGAAAAGGATTTAAAGTTGATATGGTCAATTTTATTAGTTTCACCCTAGCACATCTGTACAAAAGTTCAAAGCAAATGACTGTGACCCTTTTTTGGGGACAGAATATATTACTTCTATTTGGATCTTACTGATAATTAAAGAGTAGAAACATATGCAATTATAATATGACCGCTCCACATTTTTGGTTAAAAATATAAAGTGTATCAACAAAGAAATGAAATGTCAATATAAACGTCTTCTCCTGAATGCGTAAAACCAATTATCCTTCAACTCTAGCGGTACGAGATTTCAAAGGGGAAAGATGCACTCTACCATCCCCAAATAGAATCAGCAAAAAGATAGTCTGTCTTTCTATTATTTAAGAATTAGAAATTCACCTTCCAAGTCATTATTTAAAAATTAGTAAGGCCGCGCGCGGATAGGAGAGATCGACCAACGCAGAACCACACTATACGATTTTCTGCAGTCTGTTTGTTCTGATCCTGCTGAGGGGAGTTGTGTACGCAGAGGCTGACAAACTAGAGTGTTCTTTTGATCTTTTAGCTAGGTAGTGGTTAGAAGATACTGGTCCCACTGTGTATTAGGTAGGGTTATGCCGATCCCATTTAATTCGGGGAAAATAGCCTTAACCAATCCTTACTGGATTTAAGTTAGTTATGTTAAGGCCTGTCCAGTGAAGACTATGCCTTTTCGGGTCGCTACTTGTACTATAATAATTTGGGAATTCCCATGTTAATATAATCAGTTTCTTTTGGACAAAAAAAAAAAAAAAGTCATGCATCATCAATAATTCAAATGCCGGATCTCCATAGCAATGATCCCTCCCATATTAATTAATAATTCTTAAACAAATGTAGTAATCTTCATACCCTTTAGATCAATCTTAATCTTCACATAATAATGGAAAACTTAGTACACCAAAAATATTAACTTTCAACCATCATCATTAGTACACTGATAATCATGATTTTTTCCCCCTAGTTAGCAAAGAAGGGCTTTAATTCTTGTCCTTCTCATTCTTTTATTCTAATTCATCCTTCTCTTTGGAAACAAAGAATGATAACTATTTTCTAGGTCCGAGAGAGTAATAATAAAGTAATACTAATTCACAATATGGGTAGGTTGGTGAGGAAGATCGTTCTTGACAGTGCAGGTAATGTAAAGGGAAGGAGATGGGGTAAATCAAGAAAAAAATTACCCGTCATAATACGTGCCGGACATGGTGATAACGGCAACGAGATGGTTGCCGATCAGGGTGGACCAAATGAGGTAGCCGGTAGATCGCTGAACACAAAAAACGTAAACAGGAGCTGTCATTCAAAGAATCAACATATCATCCCTCGATTTACAACCTGGCGCCAGTGATGCGTGCAGGTGGAGCTACCGTAAGGAGGACTTTCTCCAAATCAAAGAATCAACATATCATCACCGGCAATGGCGGGAGTTGACCTGGCTATGTTGCTGTTAGTCTGTATTATCTGACCTCCGCTAATTCCGGTTAGCGCTCTTCTGTGTTTTTAGCCCACACTAAAGCACCATCTGAGGCCTTTACTGCGTACAAATACCCATTCCAGGCAGTAAAATATAGAATCCCTTTGTATATAGCTGGTGTTGCTGTCACTGAATTCCCTACATGGAACTTCCATTTCAGGCGTAGCCCTGGTGCAGTTGAAGGGCTGATTTCAGTTTCAGCAGATGCATATCGACGGTTGTATATGTCTCGTCCATGGTTTAGCCAATTCCGTGAATGGTGGTCGTAATCTCTCTGGAACAAAAAAAAATTTATAAGCCAAGCAAAATAGAAATCCAAAACAATATTGTGAATTCAAAGGCGAGAAACAAAATCTTTTAACTACTAAGCTAAAAATAATGACTTTTTAACTACTACAAGTTACAGTGCTGATAATTGCTTGACAAAAAATGCATGAGAAAATCAGAAAGGTGAATGGGGGAACTTTGTCTGGTGCCATGGCATGATCCGACGGTTGATGCGTCCCAGTTAGGGTCCAAAATGGCACTTTTAAGGGGCTGCGTTGAGCTCTGACTTCCCAACAAGAAAATAATAACAGCTATAATCTAACTTTACACTTGAATTATTTTAATTTAGTTAAGAAAGTTAACTTTCTTTCCACATGTTAGATGTATTTCTGGGAAATGCCATAGATGGGAGAATTCTTTTTTAAGTTAATAACAGTAAATAATTTTGATAATGCGTTCACGTGGCTTTCAATTAGTGGTTATTTAGAGTGACTGTTTTCTAATGACTCCTGTGGTCAAGTCACTCATTAAGAGAATTAAATGATATTTTTTTAATGTCTGTATCATTATATGAAAATGATAATTAATAATGTATATGAATCCAAATTAATGTCTATCAAGCTTGAAATTTTTTTTTTCTTTTTTCCTTTTTCCTGTTTTTGTAATAATTTTCTTTTTCCTATTTTTGTACCACCTTGTCTCCAGAAAAAAGATTTTAACTTCAAAAAAAAAAAAAATTTGTCCCAAAAAGAGATCCTCTTTTATTGTGAAATTTTTGTATTACTCTTACTAATAATGAAATGAACCCAAAGGATATTTCATTGCCTTTATAGTAGTCCCGATTTGCCTTTATAGTTTTAACATTTTTAACATTTTTATTTATTTATTTATCTATTTATATATCTATTTATTTTATTATATTTTCTTTATTTTATGGATTAATATCTTTGGGTTCATCGACGGCCGACCCCAACTAGTTTGGGATAAAAGTGATGATGATGATGACGACGACTCTTACTAATAATGATAGTATATAATCCAAATTAAAAAATAATGATAAAAATGTAAAAATAAATTGTGCATTAAGTGTGTTATATATTATAATTAAATTTTTTTTATGAAATTAAAAGTAGACTCTCTTTTTAGAATAGAGAAAGTAATAATTTTGTCTTAAAAGGAGACATGATTAATTATAGTTGCATCCATTTAAGTGGAGGAAGTCAATTACAAAACATAATAAATATTTCCTCCTAATTTAATTTGGATTAACTATAGGATTAATTATATTTAACTCCGTAAGGTTTAGTTTAATAATCATTTGAACCCCATAATTTATAAATATTATCATCATTTGAACCCCATAGTTTAACTCCCTAAGTTGGAAAGCATAACATATACCCCCTACGTAAGCAAAATCTTTTTTATGAATATTCTAAAATACCCTTTTGACACAAGTTTTAAATTACATCTAATCCCTTGTGGCACACTTAAATTACCAAACCACCCTCTTACTACAAAGTTGTCAGTTATTAATTTTTCTATTATTCTTATCCTTTTATATTTTTTACCATGATATATTTTGAATTTTTTCTCACAATGAAAAGAATAGTATGTGATTACAAACAATAAAATCCACAATGATGAAGCATTAATTGTTTTTTATTCAATTACAAGCCATATTATTCTTAATTTACAACTATTAAATTATTCTATTCATCCTAAGAAAAGAATCTAAATAACCATAGTGCCCTCAAAACTTAAAAGGCACAAAAAAAGACATGTCAAATTAAGGAGAAAAAAAGTAATAATATTTTAATTAAAAATATAGATATTACTAGTAAAATCCGTCCACTAAAGAAGAATTACTATGCAAAAAAAATAAAGTAATTAATTAATTATGAAAAATATACCAATGAAATTAAATTAAATTGTTAAGATGTTATGCATAATATTCCTGTAGTTTGGTATTTTTAACAATTCAAAATGTCGTAATTTGTAATTGTATAAAACAAATCTTGAATTTGGCAAAGAGAATGAATAATAATAAGCTAGTTGGTGAGTTCATAAGCACCATAGTATATATGGATAAAAAAGAAACAAATTATAGATGACAATGAAGACGTGAATTCTAGCTATTATTTAATAGCAATTTTGATAATCGTAAATTAAGTAGCCAATAATTCTAGTCTCATCTAACTCACAAATAAATACCAATTAATCAAATTAATACTTTTTCTTCTTGCTACATGCTAATAAATATAGAATTTATCATATAATAAAATTATAAATTAAGTGAGAATTTAGGATATTAAAAGATGCAAAGTTTAACAAGTAATTTTTACATATTTCCTTTTAAATTCTAATAGTTGAAAATTGACGTATTTAAAAAACTATTATTCTAGATTTTATAGTGTACAGTTTTCATTTCTAATTTTCTTGTGTTTTCTATAATCAATTATATAATTTTTTAACTCACATAGATATTGACAAAGAAAATGGGGAAAATGCCAAAAAAAAAGGAAATAATCACACAATACAAATAACACAGTTCAAAGTTTAATAGCAAATATGCAAAATTCAAAAATTCAAAAATAATAAAATTTATTATCTGAAGTGTTTAAATTATTCTCTAATTTCAAATTTTTGTTGCAATAGATTTTGAAACTTATACACAACCTCTTTGCATTTATAATCATGTGCCTTTGTTCTCTAGTATATCTTATTAATTTGACTGCCTTACAATTAGTAGATATATATATATACACGATATAAAAAATTATTAATTCAAATGACTTTATAAACATGTAATTTGGCTTTATTAAAAGAAATAAGAATTTTAACCATCTTCAAATTACTAAACATTAATATTAATATTACAAGAAAATAAAAAAAATTTAATCCTTAATAATTATAATAATTACATTGAAATCAACTAATAAAATTTTTGCCCTTATATAGTAGAGATACACAGTTATACATATATAATTAATGACACTTTTTAATACAAATCTTGAATTTAAACCACTGGTCTGCTTATTATATTTTCCAATTCATTTTTTTTATTATTGATGTCGTTTCAACCCATGATTCAATACTACATATATAATTGTCGTTTGCAATTTATTCAATTAATTATTCAAATGATTGTATCATTAATTATTAAGTTTATGTAATTTTATAAATGTTTAGTCTAAACCTCCACTTGTATTCTGTAATGGCTAAAATATACTCCTTTCATCCTAGGAAAAAAAAGTTATAATTTTTCAAATTTTAATTCTTCCAAAAAAAAAAAAGGCCACATTTGAATCCAATTCCTAAAGTATACTTACAAATAATAACTCTGTGTATCCCAAAATTAATAAAAACAAAAATAAAAAACTATACACATAATGGTACTTTATAATTAAAAATTTTGTACCTATTCAATGGTAGATTCTTTTCTTAGGAATTTAGGATGAATAGAATAATTTAATAGTTGTAAATTAAGAATTATATGGCTTTTACTTGAATAAAAAAACGATTAATGCTTCATCATTGTGGATTTTATAGTTTGTAGTCACATACTATTCTTTTCATTGTGAGAAAAAATTAAAAATATATTATGATAAAAAATATAAAAAGGATAAAAATAATAGAAAAATTAATAAATGACGACTTTGTACTAAGAGTGTGGGTTGGTAATTTGTAGCATGAGGGATTAGATGTAATTTAAAACTTGTGTCAAAAGGGCATTTTAGAATATTTCATAAACAAATTTTTGCTTACGTAAGCAAATTTCTATGGCGTTCTCACAGTAAGGGGTATATGTAATACTTTCCAACCTTGGGGAGTTAAACTATGGGCCTCAAATGATGATAATATTTATAAATTCTGGGGCCCAAATATTAATTAAACTAAACCTTAGGGAGTTACATATAATTAATCCTATAGTTAATCCAAATTAAATAAGGAAGAAATATTTATTATGTTTTGTAATTGACTTACTCCGCTGAGTAAATGGATGCAAGGAGTATTATTAAAGGGTTCAGCCACCGGCAGCATTGGGAATTAATTAAGTTATATATTTTCTTTCATACTTGGAAGTATCTAAAGGGTTCTTGAATGAGTAACAATACAAATGGTGACAAATCATAGTAACTTTATATAGTGACTTACGTGGCAATTATGAAAAGACAAAATCATCCATCTATTTTCATTACAAAACACAAAATAATGAAAGATAATTTTGTCTTTTCATAGTTGCCACGTCAATCACTATACAAAGTTACTATAATTTGTCACTATCTCAATCATTACTCTTCTTGAATTTAGGTTTCACAAATATTTTTATTGCTTTTTAAAATCTAAATATAAAATGTTTTATTTCTTTAATAGTACATTTAAGATGTGGTCAAAGTATAGAGATAACCTCCTTGCCTTGATTAAAATGAGGTTTTTGCTTCCTTCGAAAATCTGGATTCTCTTTGTTGCAAAAATCAAAGCGCATAAAATTGGCTAAAAATTAATTGATTTTTTTCTTAAAAAAAAAAAAGAAAGAAAAGAAAAGTAAGAGTACACGGTCAATCATCTCTAAGATTATTTTGTTTCCTTGGAGAAAATTTGCTTAGGAGAGAAATATTGGTTTCTAGAGATGGAAAAAGCAAAAACAACTTAAAAATTCAATCCAACGCACTTTTGATTTTAATTGGTTGGGTTGGGATATATGGGTTTTGGGTTATAAATTAAATAATGATTTGTAATTTTATATATTAAATTCAACCCCAATATAACATATGGATTAAAATTATTAATTAAAAAAAAACTGTGAGCTAGTTGGCAAATTGATTGCTAGTAGATCATGGCCCGCTATTGACTAGCCAAACAGATTTCTACCAGTTTCGTGTTGCTAGTTTTATTTTTTAAAATTAATAACTTTAATAGGTAATAGTTTATATTATTATATTAATTACATTGGGTCATGACATATAAAATTAACACTCGAACACTTATTTGCCACCCTTACCCGTTTACATTGACTTAGATTAGACAGCTCAAGCATAAGCATATAATTCATAATTAATTAGGTAATATAAAATTTAGGATTCGTTTGGATTGTTCTTATTTGAGAAAAGTTGTATTAGAATATGTAAAAATTTTGGTAAGTATTTTTTGATAGAAAAAGTATTTTGGAGGAAAAAAGAAGATGAATTTTTTTAAAAAAAAATTATGTGAGAGGGATTTAAGTGGGAAAATTTGAATTTTAAATTTTAAAATAAAATTTTGTTTTTGTTTAAGAATTTCTTATTTGCAAATGGAAATGTGCTATCTAAACAGGGCCTAGTTATGTGTGTGTCAGGTTTCAGGCCCTGACACTCAACTTCAGAAGATCAGCAGAATAGCTTGAAGCTCAAGCTACGATAATTCCTAGAAAACAGAAGTGTAGAGAAGAGAATTGAGGGAAGGAAGAAGAGAGAATTAGAGACGAAGAAGAAATAGAAAAGAGAAGTAGGGAAATATGGGAGCAGTTTCATTAATTCCAGCCTATCATTCCTTAAGCTTCAAGTTTACATTTATACTTCAGCTTCAACCTTTTAGCTAACTAATTAACCAACTAACTGTAACTTATTCCAGTAACTAACTATCTACTTAGATCCCTGACAAATGCCCCTTGAAAAAATCAGTCTTGTCCTTAAGAGTGGAATTGAAAACATTGAAAGAGCTGATTTCTGCTGCTAGTTGTTGTGTGCCTCCCTTAAATCCCGACACTGTTACAGGCCAAGATTTGTTTACATTTTTGTTGATTATTCCTACAGAAACTTCAAGGTACTCATTCACAGCAACAAGAACTTCAAGTCTGAAAATTGACTGCAGCATCAAAGGACCCAATACATGCATCTTAGCACCAAGTGGCCAACTCCAATTTAGTTTATCTTCAATAGAGAGAGTAATTATCGAGAAAAATTATTCTAGGAATAATGCATATAGAAGACTCATTCGTTGCGCAAACAACAGCAGCAAGGGCTTGAGGACACTCATTCTCATGACTGTGAGGCTTTTGACATGCAGCAACAAGAGGAGCAACAACTCCAGGTCTCCTTAGCTCAAGAAGATTCTTAAATCTTGCACCAATGTCTACCCAAATCAACTCCATTTGATCTCGAGTTCTGGCATGTGAAATTAAAGCCTCCATTAGATGACGGAATGAAGTTTTCTCTATTAAACTTAGAAGAGTTTTCACTGCTGTGACTAGTAATAGTTTCTCCTCAATGGTATTTTCACTGTTGCATCCAAGAAGAACAGGAATAATATGCAGTAACTGTTGTTCTTCACCAGTTAACAATTTCATAGCAGTCTGCAGAACCAAGCTGCTGTATTGATTGCATTGAATTGTGGCCATATCTTTCCTAGAGGAATTTAACATCTTGGACACAAAGAAGTGAAGTAATTCTGCAAATCTCTGCTGAATAGTTTGCAGGTCATTACCACTCCTTTGAGAAACTTGTATGTTTAACCTTTCAGCCAGCACAATAGATGACTTAGTGGAATGAAGCACGGGAGAGTCTAAGGGCACTCCTCTACAAAGACAAAGAAGGCTCCGAAGAACATGAGATCCATGACAGCTTGCCAATTGCGTTTGGTCTGAGGCTCTTTTGAATAATTGGGTTTGACTTTCGACAAAGAAGTGGAGGATGAAATAGTGTTCTTCCACCTTCAACTTCAAGCCATCAATTTTCAAGTTTGTAAAATGCACTTCTTGAATATTCCCTAAACAAGTCTCAATCATCATATTAGAAATTCTCTCTCGTTTGTGAAAATCACAATCAAAATTCTGGGCAAGACTTTTGTCAAACACCCTTTCTTCATTTTCCTCAACTTTGGAAGGGCTACAAAGAATACTGCTTTCTACACCCAGATATTTATCTCCAAAATCTTGTTCATTGACTGGAGCAATTTCTTTTGTAATCATTTCCTGAATATCAGAATCTTGCTGGTTGACTGGAGTAATTTCTTTTGTAATCATTTCTTGAATATCAAGATCTTGCTGATTGGCTGGAATAGATTCTTCTACTAACATTTCTTGAATAGAATTTGATCTTTCGAGGCAAGAATTTGGGAAGCCAATGTGAGAATTCCGCAATGGACTTTTCTCCATGCTTTCTGAATTATCTACATGTGATTGTGCCCCTTTAGATAGCCAAGTTATCAAGGTGCCAAGCTGAGCATTTAGATTCCTAAACTTGTTGTCCAGTCTCTTGTTATCTTCAACCATAGCCCACCCAAACTCCTCCATTCTTTTCGATGCCTTTTCCATCTTTTCTGACCATGTTAAATTCATGAATTCCTCTATTTCGATCTCAAGTCTGTGTTTCCAAATAATTTCTTCCTGTCGTGTGATTAGATTTACTCTTTCCATTTTTGCAATGAGAGACTAACGTTTGTGAAGTTACTGGTGAAAGAACAAGTATGAACATGAACAGAAAGCAGAGGAGAAAGAAAAGAATCTTTGGAAGAAAGGGAAAATTCAAGGATGAAGGTTGATAGAAATCAGAAGAGGAAGAAAAGAATTGTTGGAAGAAAGGGAAAATACTAAAGAATAGAAAAAGACTTAGAAATGAACAAGAAAGTTAAAGAATTTTTAGAGAAGGAACGATCTGCTCTGATACCATTTGTCGTTTCAGCCCCGACACTCAACTTTAGAAGATCAGAATAGCTTGAAGCTCAAGCTACGATAATGCCCAGAAAATGAAGTGCAGAGAAGAGAATTGAGGAAGGAAGAAGAGAGAATCAGAGACGAAGAAGAAACAGAAAGAGAAGTAGGAAATAAGGAGCGGTTTCATTAATTCCACTTATCATTCCTTAAGCTTCACTTTACATTTATACTTCAACTTCAACCTTTTAGCTAACTAATTAACCAACTAACTGTAGCTTATTCCAAAGAACTAACTATCTACTTAGATGCCCGATTGTGCGAGGGGTTAAACCGAATAGACCTTGCGAGATTGTCCCATTAGTAAATTTCAGTTTGCCCATTTAGTTGGAGGGTCTTTTTCAGATTTGCCATCCATTCGGAATCTCTTTATGGTAAATAACCATATTGTCAATGTAAAATTTCATATTCCCTTCAATTTTGTCTTGGAAACCCTATTCACTAACCTCAGTGAATCTGCAGTATTTTTAAGCCGAATATTTATTGGAACAGCAAATATGAAACGATATACGCACTCAATACACTGTCTTTTTTTTTTCTTTCATTCCTAAAGTAATCTATACTAGTATGACATTTTGAGGACGAGAAAATTGTTGTTCAGTGTAATCGGTAAAATTCAAATTCTTAACTTTTAGAATGGATAAATTCTTAACTTTTGGAATAGACTTTTAAAACACAATCGCTAAACCGGGTTACTTAATATATGCACTATTTGTACATTCTTATAGTAAGTATTATGTGACTTTATTGTTCTTTTTCAATCATTTTTACCCTTTATAATTAACTAGTCAAAAGACCTTACATAAAGATCAATGAGTACTATCTTAGGGTGTTTGGAGAACAAAGTTTTATTATTTATTTTTTAAAGAGAAATGAAAATGAACCAAATAGAGTATATAGTTAATTTACTCTTCCCATCCTTTTAAGGCAATAATGTCAATATTCTTAATTGTAATAATTAAATTGAACATCTAAAAATTAGATTTGCCTAAGTAAATTATTGGGAAATTTGCAAATATAGCAGGGTTGACCGTTGACTTTGCAAATATAGCACCCTCCTTTTTTTCCTTGCAAACATAGCACTTCAGGGCTGAACAAAGACCAACATACCCCTCTCTCACCTTATAGCATCCTTCTTCATAGCATCTCTTCTTCGGTTTTTTCTCTCTAAACTCTCTAAATTCGCAGACCATCTTTTCTCGTAATAGAATCTAGTAAACAAATTTTCTTCTCACCACATTGTTCACAAACTCCATTGGCCCATCATCTGTAAGCAAAAAGATCGCTACTGTGGAGTCAAAGGATCAGCTGTTAGAGGTTAGTCGAAATTTACTTTTTCGAACTGAGTTTGTGAAATTGAAAAGAATGTCGAGCCCTATAGTCGAGCACTAGGTCGAGCAAAGTAAAGGTCGAGTATTATATCGAGTAATATGTTAAAAGGTCAAATAATTGGACTGTCCTTCTCATGATCGAGCCCTTGGTCGAGTCTTGTATTAGGTCGAATAAATGGTCGTGCATAAGGTCGAGTCTGGTAATTGGTCGAATAAACGGTCGTGCATAAGGTCGAGTCTGTTAACTGGTCGAATAAAAAGCTCGTGCATAATGTCGAGTGAGTGCTTGGTTTGGTCGAGTATTTCTACCAGTTGTGGTGAAGCAATATTCACATTCCTTCCACTATACTATTAACTTGGTTATGCCTAATTTGGGTTATGGTTTCGTTGGATTTGTAGGAATGTCGCATCCCATTATGGTCACAACCCATGTGTTTTATGGGGGAGAATGGGTCGTTGATCCCAATACAAATGAACGAAATTTTATTAATCACAAGAGGCTTGAACCTCTCATGTTAAAAGAGGATGCAAGTTTCGATGACCTGGTGAATCTCATAGTATCTGTCATGGAATTAGATATGGAGCTCAAAGATAGACTTGTCATCGAATATCTACCAAAGTACTTGTCTAAAGTCTCCATTATCCCCATCAAGACTGATTACCATGTGAAGTGTTTTTTGAATGAAATTATTAGATGGTCCGAACATGCTAGGATCCCAATATGTGTTAGCATCCAACCATCCACTGAAGCATCACATGCTGAAGTTAATGCTAGCAATTCACCGATAAAGCGACTGGGCTCAGATAGTCCGATATAAACTAACGATGTTCTTCCTCCAAACCGTTTTGTGGAAGACAATTGTATGGATAAAATTGACCCTGAAGGAGCTAGCAATGCGGGTGGCGTACCGGTTGACAATCCCATAGTTGTTGAAGAAGATAGTGTATCAACCAAGGAACAAGAAATACGTGAACAACCATCCATACCATGCCATACAATAACAAGGGCATCTCATGCGGACAGTGGGACTTCTTCTGATAGATTAGCCTCTGTCGTAGATGTTGCGGTAAATGACATATTTGAAACGAGGGAGCAATTAGCCTTGCGAATGAGTATGCTGGCTGTGAAATATTTTTTCGAGTGGAAAGTTATTAGGGCAAATAGCAAATATTGGTACATACGATGCAAGCATGACAATTGCAACTGGGAACTGAATGCATCTTCCATTGGGAATTCGAGAGCTTAGAAGGTCAATAAATTTGAAAACACCCATACTTGTCAATCATCGTTGCTACATTGTGATAATAGGCAGGCAAACAGCAAAGTGATTGGTTCATGGATCAAGTGTAAGTACCAGGCAGTTTGTCGGCCGTATAAACCCGGGGAAATCATGGCAGATATTCGCCAAGAGTTGGGTGTGAACATAACGTACAACAAGGCTTGGCGATCAAGAGAATCCGCTCTGGAAGAAATGCGAGGTCAATTTGAAGATTCTTATAGAATACTTCCAGCTTATATGCACATGCTGCGGGCATGTAATTCGGGCACGTTTACTGATCTTGAAATGGAAGAAGATGGACGCTTCAAATACCTTTTTTTCGCATTTGGCCCATCTCTACGTGGATTTCGAACTTCTATGCGCCCCGTTCTTGCTGTTGATGCATGCTTCTTGAAGGGAAAATACCCTGGGTCATTACTTGTTGCAACTTGCATGGATGGTAACAACCAAGTGTACCCCATCGGCTGGGGAGTGGTCGATTCAGAAAATGATGCGTCGTGGGAGTGGTTTTTGGAAAGGTTACAGGCTGCTATAGGTGATGAGATCGAGGATTTGGTGTTTGTTTCGGATAGACATAAGAGCATTGCGAATGGTATATCAACTGTTTTTCCGAATGCCTTCCATGGAGTGTGTATCTATTATTTGAGCAACAACCTTAGAGCAACATTCAAAAGAAACGACATGCTCCCTGTCTACTTTAGGGCTGCCAAGGGTTACACTCTTGCTGAATTCGATGAACTGTGGAGAACCCTTGAACGCCAAAATGCACGGGTGTGTGAGTATTTAACTGAGGTCGGCATTGACCGATGGGCAAGGGCACATTCTCAAGGTAGACGCTATACCATAATGACCACCAACATCGTGGAATGTCTCAACGCACTCTTAAAGGATGCGCGTGAATTACCAATTCATTGTTTGGTTGAATACATTCGTAACACGCTACAGAGATGGTTTTATGAAAGGAGTACGGCCGCCCGTGAATTGAAGTCACACACAACCCCATACATCGAAGCTGAGCTTGATGGTAGAATGAGAGAAGCACAAGCGTATGTTGCTGAGCCGGTTGATCTACACATATGGAATGTTCGAGACCTATCAAATCGGTCGGCTATAGTGAATTTGCAAAGTAGAACGTGCACGTGCCGGGTGTTTGATATGGACCAACTGCCTTGTGGCCATGCATTAGCTGCATCCCGGCACAGACAAATCGACCACTACGCCTTATGCTCGCCTTTTTATCACACTGATCCACTGTTATCCGCATATGCAGATCCCATTCTCCCAGTCTGAGAATTGGGTTGTCCCTGAAGAAGTTCTATGCATTCAACTAGCTCCTCCGGAACCCAGGTCTAAAAGCGGGCGGCCCAAGAAACAGAGAATCCGTTCAACTGGAGAGGAGAAAGTAACAAAGAAATGTGGTCGTTGCGGAGGAAGTGGTCACAACCGTAAAACCTGCTCGAATCCATACGTTTGTAAAGCAAATAATTGATATGTGATGGAGTTTATGTAAGGAAGTTTCATAGTCTACAAATGGTCAAATGGAGTTTATGTAATGAATTTGTGAAGTATTTCTTTCAAATATTTGCTATTGTTATTGTTTTTTTATCTTCATCTCAGCCATGACTGCTTAATTTTATCTTCTTCTGCACACCGCCCGCCTCAAAACAAAAACAGATAACAAAATTTGTTGTGGCTGTCATATGCTCGACTTGAGACTCGACTCTACACTCGACATTAACTAAAATACTTTTTTAAGTTGCTTTGTGCTCGACATTAGCTCGACGATATACTCGACTAAACTTTATTTCGTTTTTTGTTGCTGTTCTGTGCTCGACTTTAACTCGACTATTGACTCGACTTTTATTAAAATATGTTTTTCTCCTGCCTGGTGCTCGACTCTAAACTCGAGTTTGGACTCGACCTTTGTAAAATTATGTTTTCCTGCTGCCATGTGCTCGACGTTGTACTCGATTTTAAACTCGACTTTTTTGATAATTATGTTCTTGCTGTCATGTGCTCGACTTTAAACTCGACATTTGACTCGACTTTTTATTTTTAATTGTCATAGCATGCATGTGCTCGACTAAGCTCGACTAGAGACTCGACTTTTTTGATAATTTTAGTATCTGGCTGTAATATGCTCGACTTTGAACTCGACTTTGGATTCGACTTTTTAAATTTTAGTTTCTGTCTGTATGTGCTCGACTTTGAACTCGACTTCGGACTCGACTTTTGTAAAAATATGTTTTCCTGCTATCATGTGCTCGACTTTCAACTCGACTTTGGACTCGACTTTTGTAAATTTTAGTTTCTGGCGACAGTAGGTCTTTTTGCACGCGAAAATAAAATTAAAAAATAAACTAGACTAATTATTAGGTCGAGTTTTCTGTCGAGTTTTCGGTCGAGTGAAAATAAAATTAAAAACACAACTATACTTAGTATTAGGTCGAGTTTTTTGTCGAGTATTTGGTCGAGCGAAAAAGAATGTTTAAAAAAATTAGACTTAGTAATTGGGTCCAGTATTTGGTCGAGTTGTTGGTTGAGCGAGACGTAATACACGAAAATATAAAATTTTTAAAACACTAAACCTTCAGTGAAGTCGAGTAACAGTGACAAAAGTAAAAATGATACTTGACTGAAGTCGAGCAAGATCAAAATTATATCAAAATTCAATATAACAACAAATTGTTCCAAACACAAAAGTAAAATTGACAATTTCTTAAAACACAATGGTCCTTAAAATAAAAGTAAAGACTAATACAAAGTTAAAACATGTCAATTGTCTTCAACTGCGCTACTACATTCGTCCACTTCGGAAACAGTTCCGACTTCTTCAGAATCATTGCCCCTGGCATTTTGTAAACGCCGAATTTTGCCCTCCAACTTGTCAAGACGAGCATCCAATTTGGCCGTCTGCTTCGCAACACGTTTGATGCCCTTATGTTCCAACTTGGCAACACGAGCATCCAAACGGTTGACTCCTTCTTTTAGATCTTTGACGCCCATTTCTAAGCGGGCAACGTTTTGCTGGCATCTCTCTGCCAACTCCGCTATGTCGGGGCCGAGAGCATTCATGGCATATTCTGAGATACAATGACCGATTTCTCCTGCAAGACATGAAAAAAGTAACATGCTGCTTGATAATTTGCTTGACTATTAACTCAATATGAATACTCGACTTCAGGCTCGACTATTAACAAGACTAAATACTGGACCAACAATATGGCTCGACTAATTACTCGACCTATGATCGACCAAATTGCATTTCTGGTCCAAGCCCTAATTAAACTCGACATTAAACTCGACTATTAACTCGACGTGTACTGTTACTCCACTTCAGGCTCGACTATTAACTCGACTAAATACTCGACCAACAATATGGCTCGACTAATTACTCGACCTAGGGTTCGACCAAATTTCACTTCTGTCGAAAACCAATTACAAATTCAAACAAACCCAACTCAAATTCCAACATTCAATAACACCGCACTCTATCAAAACACTCTCAGTATGAATTCATAAGAATAAAAAGACAATTTGTAGTTCAATTTCGACTGACCTTGTGAGCCTGCACATTCTTACTTGAAGATGATGGTCCTCCTTTTGTGCTTGCCATTAAAACGGGTGATATATATTGTTTTGTTGTAGAGGGAGTTTTGTAGTGTTAAGAAAATGAAGAATTATTGAGTAAAGTAACTGAGCAAATGGGGTCTGCAAACTTCTACGAACTTAGAGAGAAAAGAAATTACGAGCAATGGGGTCTGCGAACTTAGACAAAAAAACGGAAGAAGAGAGGGTCTGCGAATTTAGAGAGTTTAGAGAGAAAAAACCGAAGAAGAGATGCTATGAAGAAGAGATGCTATGAAGAAGGATGCTATAAGGTGAGAGAGGGGTATGTTGGTCTTTGTTCTGCCCTGAAGTGCTATGTTTGCAAGGAAAAAAAGGAGGGTGATATATTTGCAAAGTCAACGGTCAACCCTGCTATATTTGCAAATTTCCCTTTATTTAGGGACTAAAGATATCAAATGTTTAAATATTGGGGGATTAAAACTGTTAAAAATATTATATAAATGTAGGCCCAATATGTTCCAACTGTTAAATAGCTGACTTTTTCCATTGGTTATGGTTAAATTTTTATAAATTGAAACTATAACAACTAAATTTGTCAACCTGAAGTTTTTTGAATACTCTAGAACATTTATTATATTCTAGTTAATTAGTATAAAGAGCAATTTGGTTTTCCTTGCTTAAATTACTTTCGAAGCACCCTTTATTCTAAATTTGAATAATGAGGATTGGATGTACTTATAAAGGAGTGGGGGACTTTGTCAATAGACAATGCGAGACAAGCACCTTCCAAATCCCTCTCAAGTCCCACAAAAGATTTTCATTTGACAAACTAATTAATTCAACAGCCAATATAATGACTTTTATCTAAGCTTAATTTTCCAAAATTTGAGAACCAAAAATATCAATCTCTTAAACTTTGAAAACTAAAAATACAATTTTCTCTAAAGCTTAAAGTAAAAAAGAATTTATGTGAATGGAAGGTAGTTGATGCTGTTTATGGTAATCAATATAATTGAAAATGACTACCACAAGAAAATTAATTGTTGGACAGGCTTGATTTGTACCCATTGAAAGACATACCAAAAGCCTCATATTTTAATTTATATCCATCAAGTTTTCTTTTTTTTCTTTGTTTGAACTGTATATTAATCTTCCTGTCTCCACCAGATGTAGCCGGCAAATCATAGTTTTTCCCTTTTAGATTTTTTTTCCTCTAAGTGTCTTTTGTTGTAAATCCATAATTAAATTCGAGGACGATTTTTCTCAAGCACTACCATTTAGTGATGTTGAAATTTTCTTAATTTGTCTTTCAACCCAATTCATGAAGAATATTACTTACGTTCGTATCCAGGAAAAGATACAGATTTTTGAGGTAAGCAGCGAATCGCCAGACATATCAAAGAATATGCATGACTTGCATCCAATTGATCCAATGGTGGATTTCAATATATTGCTCATCTTTGGGCAAATATATATTCTTCGGGAACAAGAAAAACAACTAGCAACAAAAGAATAAGAAAAACCAAGCCCCTTAATTAGCTATCTAGATTCTGCTTTCAAAAGAAATAATAATAATTGTCTTGTAACAATTAATTAATGAAAATGCAAATATTTAAATGTTCATATGGATGTTTGTCTTTGAATTGGATTTTTGTAGTTAAGTTTATTAGGGGAGTAAAACTTCTTTTATTTGAAAGTATAAAGTGAAATTTTGACCCCTTTATACATTTGATAACTTCCACTATCCTTTAGGTATTTTTCATCAAGAATTCAAAGATTTTTTTCGCCTCCCTCATTTTGATTAAATATTTAGTGCATCCACTTGCATCTTAATTTTTCATGTAGTGAACTAATCAAAACACCAAATATAAAACATCACAATTTCTTTCTTTTTTCTCAATTTTTTTAAAGATTTTTATTTTCATTCCAAAATAACTTGTTAAGTTATATATTTCTTTTAATTGGAGTCAATGTACACAATACATATGTTAGTTGAGAAGATCAATTTTCCAGCCCTAAAAAAAGTAAAAAATGCTTCTTTTTTTTTCTTTCAAAATGATAGTTATTTCAATTGATGAATAATTACTGTACAAGGGTTAGTCCAAAAAAGCTAAATGCTCTCTTGGACTTCTATAAAAAAATGCATTGTTTGTTACTAGCAAGAAATGCTCCATCAGGTAAGAAGATTCGTTCTCCAACTACGCCGAATTGCTCATGGTAAATTTTCTTGATTGAGCAAACCAAAATCCTTGAATTGATCAACAGACAGGTGCCAACGTCCAAAGAACTTGCCTTGAAAATTTCACCATCACTAAGACTCTTAAGCCCTGTTAAATAATAAAGCCAAAAATCCCACCAATGATCATCCGTTGAAAATAAATTATAGCTTGTAAATAATCTAGATTCTATATCAACAATGTCCATATAGCCGGATACTTTCATTGGACAGCTTTTCACAAGAATCATCAACAAATTTTCCCTCTTTATATATGAACAATTAGCATCAAATATTCATATCCCCATAGACATAGCATTAGCAAACCTATTGATATTCTTGTCAAAATGAGTCAAACGCCACCACCTCCATACTTCTTTCTGCCCAAAAATTTAATACCTGATGATGGCAACCCTGAATGGATGAACAAGGGGGACAATGCATGGCAGCTCACGGCAGCGACACTGGTTGGATTACAAAGCGTTCCGGGGCTGATAATGTTGTATGGAGGGGCAGTGAAGAAAAAATGGGCAGTAAATTCAGCTTTCATGGTCTTATATGCATTTGCATGTGTATTAGTTTGTTGGGTTTGCTGGGGATATCAACTTTCTTTTGGGAAAAAATTGATCCCAATATGGGGGAAAGTGGATGTTGCACTTGAACAAAAGTACTTGCTGCAACAAGCATTTCTTGGCAACTTTCCAAATGCAACCATGGTTTTTTTCCAATTTGTGTTTGCTGCAATCACTTTGATTTTGATTGCTGGTGCTCTGTTGGGAAGAATGAATTTCTACGCGTGGATGATGTTTGTTCCTCTATGGCTAACATTTTCTTACACTATTGGAGCTTATTCCATTTGGTCCCTTGATGGTTGGCTATCCACTGCTGGGATTATTGATTATTCTGGTGGTTATGTTATCCATTTGTCTTCTGGAGTTGCTGGTTTCACAACTGCGTATTGGGTAAATTAATTTTCTCATGAATTTCCTTAATCTCTCTTCTTTTTTTTTTTAATTGGTTTTCCCATATTTCTAAAATTTATTACTGGTGAAAACTAGTATTTTCTCCGGCACAAAAAAAAAAAAACACTTGGATTTTCTACAAAAAAAAAAATTTTAATTATAAAATACAACAAATATAATGCAACATGAACAATTTTTCATTTTTATCTTTACTTTTCAATTTAAATTATATATTGTTATTATTAGTAAAAAATACAAGAATTTCACAGAAAATTGAACTTTTTTAAGACCCAAAAAAAAATAAAATGGTACTAAACATTTTTTTCTTTGGGGGGTGGGACGGTGAGTAATATATGATGTTTATGAACGTTTAATCTCCTTATTTCTCCCAGGAGGAAAAAAAGTTGCTCACATGATTAACACTTAAAATCACTCTATGTGATGTGTATCTTAAGAGGGTAAAGAATGCGGCATTAAATTTGTCCATGGAAGAAGTAGTCGTAGTGCTTTTCGAATTAGCCAACTTTGAAGGGAACTTCGAGGTCCTAAAATTGTCAATTATAGATGAAGTTTGTACACTATATTTGTCTTTTTGAGAAATTTAATAGTTGAGTAGAATATCCATTATTGAGATTTTCTTCGTTGATGCTTAATGCACAGAATTTCGATTAAGAACCAGTTAAAAATATCTAGTATTGAATATTACTACCAGTATAAATTTGCAGTGCTTTGTCTGGGAATCTCAAAACGAATTTATTTGGCTTTTGTGGGATATTTGATTCAAGTAGAATTTAGATTTTGTTTCTATCTTTTTCAATGAATATTAAAGAAATGAAATGATTGGAGTTGTTTTGATTCATTCATATGGCATTACCGCCTGAACTAAAAAGCTCACATCACACACAATTGGATTTTGACTCATTCATGTAATTATTTTGTATTTATACATTACAAAGAAAATTTTGGGCTCGTTAATTTGTATTGTTTATCAATTTCTTCAGCTTGGAGGCAAAAACACAATTAAGTTTCTTTTTTTTCTTTTTGTAATTAGTTGACTGGGTTCAAAAAATGTTGCATTTATTATTTATTTATGGCTTCTAAGGACGTAAATTGTAATAAACTTTTTATGTTGTTCTGTATAAAGGGCGTTATAAGATTCGAATTATATTAACAGAAATATTTAGTCATAGTATAGAACCATTTGTTATAACATTTCCCTGAGACAATTAATAAATAGCATATGAGAGTTTGAGCTATAAGAAAAATAGTTTTGTCACACTAAACCAAGCAAATCACCTTATTATAAACTAAATTTTTCAAAAAGAAGGGGGGACATGTAGCTCATGAAGTGTTTTGTGCTCTATAATGATCAGGTTGGTCCTCGTTCGACAAAGGATAGACAAAATTTTCCTCCAAACAATATTTTGCTTATGTTAGCTGGAGCAGGGCTGCTGTGGATGGGGTGGACAGGATTCAATGGTGGAGACCCCTATGCTGCAGATACTGATGCTGCTTTGGCTGTCATAAACACCCATGTTTGTGCTGCCACTAGCTTGTTAACATGGCTTATACTCGACATTGTTTTCTTTGGCAAAGCTTCTGTGATTGGTGCTGTTCAAGGCATGATCACTGGCTTAGTTTGCATCACTCCTGCTGCTGGTAATTTCTTTGTTGCTCTCTTTATTTCTTTGTTGTTAGTTCTGTGAAGATCCCTAATCTGTTTGTGGCTATAGGCGTGGTTCAAGGATGGGCAGCCATAATAATGGGAATTTGCTCTGGTGCAATTCCTTGGTTCACTATGATGGTTGTGCACAAAAAGTCCGAGTTACTTCAAAGGGTTGATGACACAATGGCTGTTTTCCACACACATGCAGTTGCTGGGACCCTTGGAGGAATTCTCACTGGCCTTTTTGCAGAACCAAATTTATGCGCTTTGTTCTATGGAAGCCCTAAACAATATATTGGCCTATTCTATGGCCTCCACAACAGGCATTTTCATAATGGGTTTAGGCAAATAGCACTTCAACTTCTTGGAGTGCTTTTTGTGGCTGTACTTAATATTGTCGTCACAAGTTTAGTATGTCTCGTGGTGCAATTTTTTGTACCACTAAGAATGACAGAGGAAGACATGGAGGTTGGAGATGAAGCTGCTCATGGAGAAGAAGCATATGCTATCTGGGGCCAAGGTGAAAGGCTGGATAACACAAGGTTTTCAGTCGGTGATCTTGAAGTGGGAATATCCACAAGCAAGGGTGAGGTTGAGATGGCGTGATGATACGAGGGGCCATAAGAAATTGAAAATGCACGTTTGTATTCAGTTTTTAAGAGTAGGTTTCTTCCCATTGTTGTTTGGAGAATCAGATTTCTCATGTTGATCAGATATAATTTTCACGAAAATGGAGATATGTCCTTCAATTCCAAGATGCTTAGAAAGCACATAAATAAAACATCTGTTTGTTACTACTCATTTGTAAAGTTGCCTAATATCATAGCCTGCTTGCTTTACTGCGTTTCTCTTAGATGGTCTATGCATTATAAATTATAGTAAATATTCAGTTTAACAACTTTCAATGTCGATTTTCAATTTAATACTTGACGATTTTTCATCCTTCTGAATTTCTTGTCCAACTTTCAACCCCTCATTAGAAGAACTTGCAAAGAATTCTAGGTGCAAAAAATAAATCTGAAAACGACCTAGATCTCTTCCAACTTCAATTTCTTAAACTTTATATGCAAGTGCCAAACAGCATGTAAATCAGCAGTGCTGCAAATGAATTTATCCATTCAAAACTTCATTATTCATTCTCTGACAGAAATATTTGATGGTTGCCGTCATGGTATCATATATATTACTGACAAAAAGACTTGAATACAAGGACAAAGTGCAAAGCAAATGATGCCGAGATTTTTCCGCCATCTCTACTCTTCAAGTAAATGGGAAAGGGATTACAAGAAAAAGATTCAGTATATTAAGACTGTTTTAAATCACTGGCAACTGCAATGTTTGAATAAGAAGCAGATGCCAAGACAATTAGAAAAGCCGACAAAACAGCAGAAGCAAATGTAACAACTGACACGATTTTTGCGTGTTCCTTGTTTCCACAAGGTACTTCCCATACTATATGACCGTCTAGGGACTTGGCACTTACATCCTTTGGAACAAGTAAACAGCTCTGCTTAGTCAAATTCCCTTCAGTTCTACACCGCAGCAACACACCAGGTAGGCTAAATTCAACTTTTGAATAGCTGAGACCTAATGGCTATACAAAGATGCAACATTGAACTCAGTTTTCCACATATCGCTTCTAGACCAACAAGTGAAAACAATATACAAAGCAGTAAACAAGAACTATAGTTCTTCTCTTGAAATTATTTTCTTTCAAAAGAGATGAATATAGTTTAAACTAATTTCTTGAAACTTGCATATTAATGTCCAAAGACACATACCTGATAACGTGCATGTAATGGAAGTTCAATTTTGATTTCCAGCTGCAAATGATCTCCTGAATACATGTCAGGACTAATCTCCGAGTGTACCTCAACTAATGATCTATTTGACCGGAATGAAGGCAATTCTAGATTTGTATCTCCAAACACAGCTGCATCATTCAATACTGCACAAAATGGTGCAATATAAAAAAATAAATAAATCTCAAAGAATAATTTCTATAGGTAGAATATATGTTGAAGAGGACTAGAACTAATCTACCTCCACGAAGGACAAGGTGTTCCAACTCAAATGGATCCGCAAAAACTCCAGAGGGAAGTCTCTCAACAACAATGGCTTCACAAGAATATTCAGATAACTCCAATTCTAATTTAATTGATGTCACTAAACGACGATGTGAGCCTTCACCGATTAGATTCCTATGTAAAGCTACAATCTTTGGCTCATTGTTAAGTTTAGGTGGCACCATTTGGCACGAACCATGGGAAATCTCACTATTTAAAAACCTCTGAAATTCTGAATCATTCAAAGTTTCATGTCTTTCGAAGTACGGTTTTGTAATGTAATCCTCAAGACCCTAGTAATTTGAAAATCAGAGAAAATAAGTCAAAACATCAATGTAAACATCCAGCAAACATAAATTAGTTATGTACATGATGTAGGAATGAATGAATTGTCTATAATTATTAAATAGCAAGTGCAGATGAGATTTATGTCCAACATTTTCACTTGATAAAGCTAAATATTCGTACCCAGACACGTATGAGAAAGAGTTTAGCACTGAAGCGAAAGAAGTTAAAGAGAGAAGAAAGAACACTCTAGTCCAACTCACCTGGCTAAAACTAAACATCAGTATGATTCCAAGTATGACGCTACTTTGAATTTTGAAATCTTGGGCTTCCATATCATAACCGAAATGATATTTGTATTATTGCCAAAATTCTAAATGGAGTATTTTTGGGTCATTTATACAACAAAATGTCTCCCTGTGGGTTTCTTTTATACACATACTTTTGCCAGTAAATTCATTCACTTATGGAAGATCATGAATTGAGCTGAATTTCTTGGAGATCAGATTTGCAGCCTTATGTGATTAATTTCTATGAAAAAAGTGCTGCTTCTGAATGCCCTGCAATCTTTCAGACATGAAACAAATTAAATTTAGGTCAATAAATTAAACTTCAAGAGATTCAAATATTCTGAAAATTAGTTATAAAACAATGCTCAAAAGGTTAATATATTACTTCAAACATGAAAAGAATTCAAATATTGGATCATTCCACTGTTGGATACTGTTTTAAACAAATCGCATGAAGTAAAAATTAATGCATCATTTTAAAAGTTAAAAGTTTAAAGAGAAAAAGAGCTGCAAAAATGGTAAGAACATGAAGCAGCAAGTTAATGAACCATTTTAACCACATTTTCCAATGTAAAACTAACTGAAAGGCCCCATACTCTTTGGAAGAAACAGTGCTACTTTCATAAACGCATCTTAGAATGAATAACATGTTTTTTGCTGGTAAAATACGTATTGATTTCATCCTCATGGTTGCTCGGAACATAGAGTAACTAATCCAGAAAGACTGAGAAATCAAATGAAGTTTAGTTCAAGATTCAATGACAGAATAAATTTTGGTTTTATTGACAAAATTTCAATGTAAGCATCTAAAATACCCAAGAAGAAGAACAAAGGAAAAAAGTATAAATCAATTGGCTAGCTTAAGATATTTCAGTGGGCGAATTCATTGGTTCAATTAAGCAACAATACAGTTTAAATGCATCAATAAATACTAGAGAAAAATTATCAAACAAAAAAAGTGAAATAAGACCACAAGTTTACATGGGAGAAAGTCTGCAAAACCGAATAAAAATGAGCACCAATTCAAACCCCTACCTAGCAAACAAAACAAAACTGTCAAATCCAAAGCTATAGTAATTAAAGCATCAGCAGGTTAAGGAGAAGGAGAAGGAGAAGGAAGAGAACGATGCATGAATCAGGACTTGTCAACCTACAATGAGTTGAGTTAGGGTAGCGACTTCACTAACTTGGCAGCAACAGGGGTAGGAACAGAGCTGATCAAGGGAAAGGGGATGGTAGAGACTTGGGAGACAAGAGTGAGTAAAGATGAGAATGGTATTTCTCAATCATATCTAACATGTATATAATATTCCCAATTTAATAAAAAAATATTAATGGCTTTTGTTGAGAATTTGTATACTTTACATGTCTGTTTTTTGAGCAATTAACTGTGATAAAAGATGGTTTCTTGGACTACCAATTATGTTGACCCCTAAAGTGGTGTAAGCAAGTTGATTAAGTATTATCAGATTGAAGGGAATTAATAAGTAGCAAGTTTTCTGTAGTTGGATTACTCTGCTACTAGGAAGCACCAATACAGATTCGTGAATCGGACACGATACGAGTCCGATACAATGATTCGAGATTTTTCAAAGAATCGGGAAATCCGCGATACGTTTTCAGTATATATAAAAATACATAAAAAATCCAATGAATATTTCCTCCTGATGCATTCTGTTGCCTAGCAGTCGGAACAGTAACGTATGCCCACAAAGGTTTGGTAACATCAAAATCAGAACCTTTAGCAAATGAACTCACGCTAGAACTGTTAGAGCCACTACAAGAGCTTGAAGATCCAGCCATCTATTGTGCAATACAAAAAACTGAAAATTAAAGAAACTAAATCACAAATGCCAAACAAACATTTCATCAAACAGGTGGAAGACTTGTGTAAAACAAGAAAAGAAAAAACCAAATTTGTAAGACCAATTGTCCTGTCTCAAAATTCAAGTTTCAATCTTTTCACATAACTAAACCAAAAACGAACTAAGTCCCTACACAGCACAATATTTCAGCTACCATAAATGCAACACCAACAATTTTCCACTAATTAGAGATACAAACTTGAAGAACCTTGATTGTTGTCCGATTTATGAGAAGAAGCAGAGGAACCCACGGATGAATACAGAAGGAATTCTTGTTTCCTTGTCCTCTGAGACTGAGAGCCCCAAAAGATGTAAAAAACTGAGGTTTGCTAACCAATCTGAAATGGGTTCTTGGTGAACAACTGAAAATTCATTGAATAAGGAACGCTGGATTGGGACAAAGGAAGAGGGTGAAAATCTAACCTTGGGAGTGAAGATATTTTTGGAGAGAAGACGGGAACGCCGGATCTGGAGAGAAGACGAGGAAACAAGAAGACAGGACAGTCGGTTTTAGGAAGGCCTGCAGATTTCGTTGTCTATGAAGCTGCTCTTCAAGATGAAGCCAGTTTTTGTCACAAACGAATCGCGAGGAACGAGTCGGAACTGGTCAACGAGTCCCAAAAGAATCGGAATAAATTTACACGAATTGAGACCGAATCTGAGTGAATCCGAATCGAGACCGAATCTGACTCGGATTCGGCGGCCAAAAAACCGTATCGGTGCTTCATAGCAGTCTGCTATAAGTTTAATTTACATAATCAGCAATGTGTAAGGACATACTCCCTCTATCTTATAATTTGAATCATGTTCCGGGAAACTAATTCATTTATAAGAAATGTAATGATTACGTTTGAAACAATGTTGTCAAAACCATATTAGAAGACAAGCGGGTCGAGTTAAATGGTCGAGTTAAAGGGTCATGAGTCAACCAGTAAGACGGGTACTAAAAATCATCATGATGTCATACATAAATTTAAATTATAAATAAATTAATAGTGTCTACAATTTCAAAATTATGTTATGCGCCCAACCATGAGGAAAAAAAAGTTCACTATTACATTCAAATATATATGTCTATTACATAAAAATTTAGCATTTCATATACTCTTCTACTGGCATATCAGTATTCTAAAAGCAGCAAAAACTTTCATCAAAACATTCATGTACATACATGATTTCAGTTCAAAATATGAATATGTGATTATAAAATGCTATTTTGCATGCTTATACTCCCACGGCAGAAGCTTCCATATTGCTACATTATTAATTCCCAAGGGGGAAAAAAAAAAGTTGCTTGATTAGGGCCAGAAATAGAATGGAATTCAAAGGCAGTATGTTGCAACAGTCTATAATATGGAATTCAAAAAATGGTTAAAAAAAAAAAAAGAAACTTGCAATAGATACCTGAGGAGGAGGGTAAACGATGGTGCTGCTACAATTATAGTCCCACGGCTCACGAAAGTTTGGGCCAGAAACGGAGGAGAGTGGCGGTGGATTCCATTGGAGATGAGAAGAGGAGGAGAACAAACGGCGGTGGTGCTATCAATTTGATTTCTCAGCTCACAAAGGAGTGTTGGTGGGCAAAAATTAGGGCAAGGAACTAGCGATGGATTTAATTGGAGATTAGAGGAGAAGGAGGAGAAACGATGGTGGAAAAACTTGCAACTTGGAAAAACTGGAACGCCAAACACACTCGAGAAAAAAAATAAATCGTTTCTTTCGCAACCCAAAAAAGGGTCAACCGGTTTTGTAGGTTTCCAGTTGAATCCAGTTTTGATCGATTTTTAAATTCAGAGGATTTTTTTAAAAATTCGGACCAAATACCGGTCCGATCTCTGATTGAACATGTCTGTCTGATTCTGGTTTAAAAATACTAGTTTGAACGAGGTAGATATGTATAAATTTAGAATATAGTTTTAATTTTGAATTTAAAAGGTGTATTAGTATTATTGGAAAATTATTGTTTAAATAATGTTATAGAAAAATATTTTTAAATTGTAAAAGTGGGATTCTTATTTTAAAACAATGAAAAAAATAAAAATGTGACAGTAATAATGGAACCTAGGAAGTATTAGTTTTATTCGGTCTTGATTTGCCCAAAATGAACCAATCAGTCTAAACCATCATTGGATAGTTACTAGAGTTTGTTTGGAGTGTGATGTATTCAAAAAAAAATTGTATTAGAATATATGAAAATTTTGGTGGGTATTTTTTTTTAAAAAAAAATATTTTAGAGGGAAAAATAAAAGGGAAAATTTTATAAAATTATATGAGAGAAATTTGAGTGGGAAAATTTGAATTTTAAATTTTAAAATAAAAATATGTTTGGATAATTTATTTTGGTTTGATTTTATTTATTTGCAAATACAAATTGCTTGTCCAAACATACCCTAAATGTGTGCATATATTTCAAGTAGATTTGGGCCGAATGACCATCTTATTTTCATTTTATAATTTGATTTTCATCTATGCAATTATACTTGATCTTTGTTCGGGTCATATGATTTGATAATTCCGTCTATTCTATTTGTCCTCTAACTTTGTTTAATTGTTGAATATGTATGTGTGAAACTATAATTATCTTCGGTACAGATCGGAAGAGATTGAGATGGAAGTTGGAGAAAAAAAATGTTGAACAATGTTCTTTACTTAACTTTTCTTTTTATTTTATGAATGGTCGAATCATTACATATAGTATCCGTCCGTCTCATCAGCCTATTTTTTTATTTTACGTTCCGTAAATTTTCATCAGCCTTGAGCAAAATAGTAGAACAAGGACAAGTTTTAGCAGCATAACAAAAAAAGCCTTCCTCGCCATTAATATTTCACGACAATTGTGACCTCTCTAGTTTATGATCAGATGAATGAACTATCAAGAGCTCGTATGAGAGTTGGTTTGATTGCCCTAATTATGGCAGAATATTTTCGAGATGTTAATGAACCAGACATACTTCTATTTATAGACAATATATTCCATTTCGTCCAAGCAGATCCAAAGTTTCAGCCTTATTGGGTCGAATGCCTTTTGCCGTGGGCTACCAACCCACCCTGAGTACTGAAATGGGTTCTTTACAAGAAAGAGTTACTTCTACCATGGAGAAGTCTATAACTTCTATTCAAGTAATTTATATGCCTGCAGACGATTTAACCAAGCTATATTGATGGTGGTGGGTTAAAAAGGATTAAAGTTGCTAAAGGAAAGAAGGATAATAATGTTCAAACTTCTGTCTTAATATTCATATATCAGTTTTCAATTTTCATGGTCACATGAACTTACCAAATGCCCCTGTAAACGCTTATTAACTATGCTGTAATTTGCTCTTCAAAGTGAGTTTTAGTGACTTCAACTTGATGGTTAAATTGAGGATTTAAACTGAATATGATCTAAGCTTGTAAGTACAAAACCTTGGGAGCATTTTGCTTCTAGTTCTCCAGCCACACTAGGAATGTGTATAACCAGATAAGGTTCATGTTTTGAAGAGTGTAGAAGTTCCATTTGGGCCTATCTGGCTACAAATTCCCTAAATTATCTAGTGTTGCAAAAATGTGTACTTTTTAGCCTCCAATTTTATAACTTAGATATCACGCTAATTGCTGCGACTAGTGACAAGGGAATGAAATCAGCCGTCGCCCCAGAACTTCTTGTTTCAAGGGATGAATTCATCAAATTTGATCAATCATTAACGTGTAATTATTCGAAATGTGGTTTCCTCTCTACATTTCGCAAATACTGAATGTGATCAGTACTTGACTCCATTATTGGCTTTAACGCAGATACTTTATTTGTATTGTTTGATCTTGGTTTATCTACTAAAAACTGAGGGAATACACTTTCCAGAAGTGAACAGAGTAAGAGTTGATTTCATTCAATTCCATGGCTGCCTTTTGTTGCCAGCAGTCGTTCCAGTATTCTTATTTCTGACCGTTCTTTATTGATTGTTGCACAGAACATGCCAAAATCAAGCTGCAGCAGCTCTTCTAAGAAGCATAACTGTCAAATCCAAGACCTTTACTCTTCGAACTCCATAAAGATGGGATCAAAAGGAGGCAGGCAGTTAAAGAAGCTGATCGTGAGATTTTGTGAACAGGGAAGCAGTAGCAGAGGTGTAAAAAAAATATCGTAAATCGTTCACGTTCAACTATGCAGTTTAGCACCGGAGCTTAATCATGATCAGGATCCATATTTGAAGGGGATATATAGGAACAACAAGGAGAAGGTCTATTCTGTCAAAGATATGGCCGCTCAGAAAACATTCTCTCCTGTCAAGTTGACGAATTGGTAGAAATGTGGTAAAGTAGAAGACCAGAAGTCTTACCAAGCACCCAAGTGGTACAAGGACAACAGATTCAGACTTGAAGATATGAGCTGAAAAGGAATAAAATGATTTGGCATTGGCCTAGCTCTGTTTGCAGTCGATTGGAATGAACCTGGGTGATCAGTCTTTCTCTTGAATCATTTTGTTTTAGTGTTTGGTGATATATGTAATATTGTTGCTTGTTAGGTGGACTAATAGGTGCACTCATCATAGTATTATATGATAAAATGAGGTTTTGTTGTCAAAGTTTTGCATTGCAACATACATTTTGAATGCGATTTGAGTTCATTTTATCAATAATCAACTCGGATCCAATCCATCACAAGGGATTTTCAAGAATAATTTTGGTTTTTTTTTTTTTTTTTTTTTGTGGTGAAGAGAGTGTGTATAACTAAGCGAGATTCGAGAATGAATTGATTTAGAATCAAACTCTTCGTCCTCTTCAACACTTTGGCTTTAGGAAATGCCGTGACTGCTGGTTGAAAAACAATTATGTATCCAATTGTTATGTGTGTTAATTGTTCCAATTGTTATATGTGGTTAAACCCGTGTTGGAAAGTACAAATTTAATTTCTCTAAAATTTATTTTTTATAGTTATCAGTAAAAATTAAGTGCAAAAAGTGATTGCAAATTTTTTTAAAAAATTTTTTGGTTATTGTTCTGAGATAAAAACGGATTACTTTTTATCTTCTCAATTTGAAGTTAAGCAAAGGATTATGCTGTTTTCCCCTCCACATTTTCAAATCAAATAGAGATAGGGAAAGAAAAATCTTTTGCACCAAACAGCATTGCCAAATCTGAGTTTGATTTTGAAATTAAAACAAAATCAAGAGATATTGCCGAGGATGTGAACACACTTTTGAAATCAAAATCTTTCAAACCCACGCAAGAAACTCTATAAATGGCCCCTCTCCAGTCCTTCACCCCAACACATTTCCGCATTGAACTTCTTCTGATTTCATCAACAGAGCCATAGAGCCATGATGAGGAACACAACCTTAATGTCCCTTCTCTCATGTCTTTGCTTAGCCCTTTTGCTAAATCTTGGGTTTGCCCAATCATCTACAGATGACTATCAGCAGCCGGCTTTCAACAATTGGAACCAATGGTACCATCCAGGATATCAATGGAACCAACCACCATGGACAAGATGGACAGGAGGGAACCATTGGAACCTACCACCATGGGGCCAATTTGGACATGGTTTCAATCCAGGGGGTCATCAGAGTTCGCCTCCATCACCATCTGGTTCCAAGGGTCCATCCCCCCCAACCGGCAAATCTTCAGGAGCTCCTCCAGGATTCGACGATCTCCCTGGGTGGCTCAAAGAATGGTGTAAACAATTTCACGATTGGTTGTTGGATCATTCCAAACCATTCCCCCATCCACCATTCCCTAGCCCACCCTCGCATCAACAACCGCCATCCCCTGCTACTCCCAAGAGTCCTCCAGTTGGTCAGAAAGCGTGATTTAGTTTTCAGCACAACTACAACCTCTGGTTGTGAAAACGGGATTTGGATGCGTTGTTTTAGTCTCATTATGTCATCACGCATTTAGGAAGATTTATTTTAAAAACAAAAAAGAAAAAAAAAAAAAAGACGTGCGTGGTGTACAAGTTCTTCGTTGTTTCATGTGTTAATAAAAAGGTTTTATACCTTCTTTCCATTGCACAATAAAATGAAGATTTTATATTTATGATTGTTTGGTGTCTTTTATATATATACTATATATGTCTGTGTGTTTTTATATTTATGATTATTTTTGTTTTTATGGTCCTTTGTGGGCATCCCTATTGCCTTGACCCTTTCCTCCTCCTTCATTTCCAAATAAATATAGAAATTAATAGACCTATATATTATCAATAAGAATAACTTTAGAAAATAAAATAATCAATATTTTATTGCCAAATATTTTTGAGAATATTATTTGATGATTAATCATTGTCTAGAATTAATGTAATGTGAAGTATATTAACAATAAGAATAACTTTGAATTCTTTTAATTTTCTTTTTGTTACAATAAACATGCATGACTTGATATTTGGTGGTAGCAAGTTCCATCCTCGTTTATATGCCTCCAAAAATACATATTTTGCGTTATTTGGAGTGACTGCAGCATTAATTTATTAAGTATTTTAACTTTACCCAGAACTGGTGTAAAACAATTGTTATTGAACTGTTGTTTATGCTGAATGGCTATCAGTTGCGGTAGTGCTCTTTGGAGTTTCTTTTTAATGTCACATCTTTTTCCAAGCTTAAATAAGTATTGAAGGTTTATTTTACATTCTTAAATCTCCTTTCTTGTTGGGTTTGGACTTCTTCTAATTGGGTTGAATTATGCTATAATAGGGCCAATGAAGTGTAGGAATGCATCCGTGCTTTGACATGCAATTGCACGGCTTCCTGAACTAAAGAATTTCCTTTTCTTCTGCAGCTATGCATTTCTTGGAAATAGTTTAAGTGTTGGAGTGGTTGCTCCACTACGCCTGTATATGTTCACCCATCCAGTATGACCATTGAATAGCAATGTTTTTGGTACAATCTCACCTCGCGAAGACCATTTTGATGCTTGAATTTAAAACCATTCTAAAGTTTGAACATTTCTTCCAGGCCTGTGGCATTTTTTTTGATTCAGAAGTTTTGACTTTCATTACTGTTGCAACATGCTTAATTTTACAACTTGTAGCGACGCCTGTTTTTGTAACCAGTATGTGTTATTTTTGGATACAATATGACATCTTCCAATGGTTGAGACCTCATAATGTATGTGTTCTAATCGCATCGTAGCAATTGAACTAGATGACAGTTGTTATGCGTGATCCCTTAGGCTGGAAATGAACATTCATTTTGCCTACTTTTCAATTCCTTATTTTTATATTACTCGAGTACTTTTAACATTTCTGAACATTTTGCCAGTGTTGCCTGTATCTGAAAGTTGATTAATTTGTCCAAAACAGATGGATTATCTGAGAACGTGGTTAATGAATTCTGTCGTTTGACCCAATCAGAATTATATTCATTGTGTTTCTTCATTATGCCAGAATTCCAAGGGCTTGTGAGAGATTGTAGTTAAGCTGCATTTAGGTATGTCGTTACAAAGGGGAGATATTTAACTGCTTTGCAGATCGCAATAAACACCTTGAAAGATGCTGCATTCGGCAGTCAATAATACTATAATGACAATTAATCTTCCAAATGGTAACTCCAGAAAACAAGCAAATGGGAAGACTAACATTTGTCGAAAGGTAGAGAAGGACAACTTTGGGGAATATTTTATTTTTGTAACTTATAGTATATTCCTTAGGGAAAAGGAGAAATTTATTTGGATTATAAAAAGGTGAGAACTTAACCACTAACTTGCATAACTAGAGTAAATTTTTAAATTGATTGTAAAATTTGATTCAAAGTATGATATATTCTCATTTATAATAGTACCACACAACACATTGTGACAATATGCCTTTTTTTTTTTTTTTGACAAGCCAAAAAGGTAGTGCATTTTATTCGAAAATGAGAGTAGAGAGTATATAAAGTGGTTAGAAATAATAGAATAGAAGGAAAGAAGAAGAAAAGTAGCTAAACCCGCCTTTCCTATAGGACAAGAAATGGCACTCCTAACCAAAGGCAAACATTAACTACTTGAGAACGGCCAACAGATTGTGAGATCCAGACACACCAGCTTTCGCCATCCTATCAGCCACACTGTTGATCTCCCTTGGGACATGATGGCCCTGCCATTGCTTAATTTCTCCTTCAACACCTCTATATGATTCGAGACATTCTTAAGATGCCAGGGGGCATTATCAGAGTTCAATAACCAGTGGATTGCGTTAATAGAGTCACTTTCAAGAACATGAGAGCTCTTCTACTTAAATTTAGAAAACACCCAAATGCCATGTTACCCTAGTTAAAAGTAACTTTTATTTATTATTAATACTTCACTGAAACATTTAAACAAGGGATTCAAAAATTCTCAGTCACATACATCATTATACATAAATGAGAACTTTTTTCACTATAAGTATCACTTTCTCTCTATCTAAATAGAGAATAGTTTAAACATTGAAATAATTTTTTTTATGACTGAATATTGGGATTTCGACTACGAGTGTTGTGTTGTGTCATTACTGATACATTTAAAATTTTAATGAAGTTTATTTTGTCTTTAATGGACCATATGAATATAACAAACTAGGTTTCATCAAATACCAAACTAGATTTAATGTCAATAGTCAAGTTAAAAGACTGATCAAATATTACTAATTTATTTTGATACTGTTACTTTACACACATAAATGGAAAAGTCACCTAAAGATAGGGATGATAATTTGTGACACGCTACGGAAATATGACATAACCTAACAAACACATATTTAGTAATTATAGGTATATGATAACTCTATTTTATATAGAGTTTTCGTATTAATTTTGGTTAGAAATTGGCTTGTGTTTTAATTTGTTTTTATATATTTTGGCCAAATTTCCCTTTAATTTCATTTTCATTTTATGATCATTTATTTTGTCATTTTATTGTCAAAAATCAAGCGTAGGATGTTCATAAAGTTGATTTTGCTGGGAAAGTTTGGAATACTTGAACTGTCTCAAGATCGTGTGATTTTCTTGGGTTTCAATTACTCTTTTTGTTTATCAACAACTCGGCATCCTCATTTGATCTCTCATACTATTTACTTTCTTGATGACTTCCTCAGAATACAATCACGAGCCGTATCCCCATGTAAAACATCTTGCAGGCATTTATCATTATGTAAAACACTGCATTGTTCCATTTCATTCCTTCGTTGCACCATATCCAATCAGAGGATCAATTTTCTCGTTGGCACCAGGACCATCTTAAAGACCACAATTGATGATATCTCTATATGGCTTCCATCTGGATGAAGAGATGAACAGGAAGATGAAAAAGGGCAACCGCACAAGGAGGCAGCAACCTTTTTCATTCTTTACAAAGGAGGCCAACTGTAAAGAAATAAAAGAAAGGAAGAAGCCAGCTTTTGAGTGAAGAAACTGAGCACATGAGAGCATAACCAACCCAGCTGAAATCTTTTATTTTTCTGAAGAAAGAATTGCATGAGGACAGCAAGAAAGTCTCTCCAAAATGCAGTCTCACATGGGAAAAAGAAAGGCAAAAGAAGAAAAGAAAGAAAGTCAATTTGGCCAAGGAAAACAGTAGAAAAGAAAACAAAGCTCGAAAAATCGGGCAGAACATAGAGAGAAACAAGCAAACAAATGAGCATGCACACAAAGAAAGAAAAGAAAAGAGAATCAAGTCACATGAATTGCCAACTACAAAAGCAAAGCTTGGGCTGTTTTATTTCTTTGGAAAAGAAACCAAGCACATGGCGAGAACAACACCTTCGGCAGAGCAAAGAAAGAAGAGCAAATCCTTGCTTATAAATAAGAAAGCTTACAACGGAGGAAGACATCCCATTCTTAGCAGCATATTTCTTTTCCTTTCTTCCTTAGTTTAGGAGTAGTTTCTTTTCTTTCCTTAGCAATTTTTCAGTAGTTCTCTTTGGTTTTTCTTTAGAAATTTCAGTTGTACTTCATCTCAGTTTTTCTTCTACAAAACCAGTAGCTCACGGTTTCTTTCTTCAGCAAATTTTTGCATCCTTTCATCGGTTTTTCAGAAATTTTTTCAGCCTTCCTCTTGTTGTTTTCTTCAATCTTTCTTCATTGTTTTGTTCTTGTTGTTTGCAGTAGTTTAGCAAAGAGAACAGCCGCCAAGCTTGATGTGCAAAGCAAGGAGCAGAAATTTTTTTTTTTTTTTTTTCCCTCTAGAACTTCGGGTGAAGCAAACAAAGCAGCAGAATTTTGATTGCTTGGTCTTCAAGTCTACTGGTTTTATCTTTTCTTATTTCCTTTAGTTTAGTTCAGTTATTGTATTTTTCTTTCCTTGTTTTTTTGTTTTTAGTTTTATTTAGCAATTTTAGTAATTTAAGTTTTGTATTTTGCTATGAAATTTTTTGGCTAAAGTACCAATCATCTACGGCTTTTGTTTGGATTTTATCTCTTATTTTTCTTTTCAATCATGTTTAAATTTTTTGTGATATTCTTTTATATTAATATGAACTAAATTCTTTTTCTAGGGTTTCGATGTAGCCTAACTATGAAGTCTTAATATTTTTCCATTAATATAATTTGATTTAATTTTCTATGGTTGAGTATTTATCTTTGTGCTTAATGCTTCTAATTACTTGATCACTAATTAGATGATTTGTTAATCATAACGAATTGGAAGAGGAGTTATGTGTCAAGTTCATTGAGATAAATGCCATAAATTGCATGTAGGATAGGAATATACCTACATGGTTTGTGTAGTCGCTATATGAGAATCCATAGAAATTAATGACTTCATAATTGTTGTAATTCACATAGGAATATAGTGAATTAGCAATTAGGAGGATTTTTATTAGATCTCGGGAGGGACTAGTAAATAAATTAGGGAATCTCGACTATCAACCAAGAAATTAAATTAGATTATAGAAATAGATGAATATTAAGATGGAATAGTTATGGTGAAATCGAAAACCCTAGAGCTTTAGCCAATTTGATTTATTACTTTACTTTGCTTTGCTTTACTTTGTTTTAAATTTAGTTTTAATTCAAGTTTTAATTTAAATTTAGTTTTTAATTCAAAATTAGTTTATTCATAAAATATCTTTTTATCATTCAAATAGAGGTAGATTTAACTAAATTTCGGTAGTTGATAAACAATTAGTCCTTGTGGGAGCGATAAATTTATATTCACTTTATATTACTTGTTAACGATCACGTGCACTTGCGTGTGAAATCGACCAACAGTATATATCCCTTCGTGGGTTCGGGTCAAAATCAAATCAAACCCGTATAACATGAAAAATAAATAAGTTCAATCAGGTTCCTATTTAAAATATTTTTAAAAATTATTTAATAATAATTTTATAAAATTAAAAGGCATTGTATAAGATATACTTTTAGGTATTTTTAATGTTTTAATCTTTTATAAGTATATAAGTTTTTTTTTTATTGTGTTATCCATAAAATAAATAAATAAATAAGTTTTTATAAATTTCACATGTATATAGATATTTTCGTGTCAATTTTGTGTCGTGTTGTATTACTCGCGAAATAAATAGATCGTGTTCAAACTATATTATCTGACACATATAATTAAACAGGTCGTATTCGGATACGTGTAAAACCTATAATAGCCATGTCTAAATACAATATACGAATCCGAAATACGACCTGATTGCCACCCCTACCTAAAGAGCCCAAGAGCGGGCCCAAGAGCAATCAATAGAAGAACCTAAAGAACTAAGAGAAATGGTTGCGGTTGCAACGTTATTTTGGCAATTTGCTTATCACTACTCAAAATTTGCTCTTTCTAACAATCTTTATTTTCCATAATGACATTTAGCAAGTATTCTAATTTCTCTGTCTGGCCTGATTGCATCGGAAAACATTTGTCATATTCAAATCATAAAAATACAAATAAAATTTTTAAAAAAAACATGTGTGCCTTATTTTTGAATTAAACAAAGTTGAACTTCAGAAAAGAAAAAAAAACAGAGGAAAACTCAATTAAAATTTTCCAAGGGTAAATGACTCCAATAGTCCCTTATGTTAAGGCTAAGTCACGATTTGTCTTTAGGATTGAAAAAGTTACAATAGAGTCCCTCAAATCTATGATTAGCGCAATTTTGTCCTAATTTGGTGACGCAGTGATTCTGACAGGGGCAATTTCTTCCTATTTTATTTATTTATTTATTTTTTGTATTTTATTTGCTATTTTGTGTCTCCTTTGCATCTGCTTCGTATTTTTTTTTAGGATGAAATTTTTAGAATGAAAATTTGCAAGTTATTAGGATGATATCTGAAACTATAAATTTGAAACTGCCTTTCCAATCCCCAATTGCCAAATCTGAATTTATCTCTTTTTTTTGGGTTAATTACCAATACCCCTCTGTGGTTTATGTTTATTACCAATCACACCCTATAATTTGTCAAAACTACCAGTACCCCCTGATAATAATTTCCGTTATATTTAACGGATTTAATGAGTAAAAGGACAAAAAAACTAAGAAAAATGTAGATGCAAAGGAGGCACAAGTCCACAAATAAAATACAAAAAAATTAAAAATTAAAATAATTTAGTCCTAATATCTTACAAAATATAGTCATAATATCTTGCAAAATTTCATCCTAAAAAAAAATACAAGGTAGATGCAAAGGCGACACAAAGTAATAAATAAAATACCCAAAAAAAAAATTTATTCCTAATATCTTACAAATTTTAGTCTTAATGTCTTGTAAAATTTAGTCCTAAAAACAAATACAAGGCAGAAGTAAAGGCGACACAAAGCAGTAAATAAAATACAAAAAAAAATTTAAAAATAATATAGTCCTAATGTCTTGTAAAATTTCGTCCTAAAAATTTCATCCTAAAAAAAGATACAAGGTAGATGTAAAGAAGACACAAAATAGCAAATAAAATACAAAAAAAATGAAAAAATAAAATAGGATGAAATTACCCCTGCCAGAATCGCTGCGTCACAAAATTAGGACAAAATTGTACCAATTATAGATTTGAGGGACTCAATTACAACTTTTTCAACCCTAAGGACTAAATTGTGACTTAGACTTAATATGAGGGACTATTAGAGCCATTTACCCAATGTTCCAACGATAATGTCCCTTACAAATATACTCCTATAATCCATCATGTATTTAAGTGTAACTAGAAAAAAAATGATTAATCAATTACTTGTGTGACTTAAGATATGTTGACAATTTTTGGTTAATAATTGGATTAGACGCGAAGAAAAATAAGATTATATGCAAAATATACAAAGTTAGTTAATAATAGAAATTTTTGGTATGGTTCTATATTCCTCAATTTCTATATTGAGCATACAAAATTCCACCTAAGATGTAATAAATTTAGTTCTTCTATCTAAAAAGTCCTTATATGGCGTAAGCAAATACAAAATGGTTTATCAATGAGCTTGCTTGATTGCCTACAAACTGCATTCTATTTGAAGAGAATATTAACTAATTCTAGCTGCTATAAAATCTTCAATGGTATTAAAATTTAATTCCTCCCATCATAGATATATAATAACGGTTACTACTTACTAGAAAAATTCTCCTCATACATATAATTTGCTCTTTTGCCAATTTGTTCTATATTTCCAAAATTACAATAATTTGATTAAATGTCTCTATGAAAACCCAATTTACACAAAAACAAAAACCCAATTGCCTCTGAACCATAAGACCCAGATCATGATGAATTTGGCAGAGGACTTATTGAAATTTTGTTGGGTTGCCCATCAAATGTTTATCGATGCATTTCTAAAACTTTGTGCGTTTTAATCAAAAGCACCTGTTTCGGTGTGCATTTTAACCATCCCAAAAATGAAGTTATATATTTGTTGCTCAAGCTGTGCAAGTTATACATTGAGATCATAATTGTATTATCATTCTACACTTGTGATAATAATAAATTAGTCTGTCTGGTTGCCCTAATATATTATGTTATGATCGAGATTTAATCTTATATAAACATTGCAATGAACATTGTGCGCCTTACAAATGAGTCTGATACACTTTGTGCATTTTTCCTACTCATGTATCCAGGAGACTTCCTGTCTATTCCTTTAGATGTCCACAAGGATTCTCTTCTGGAAACAAAATTTAGAATTTGGGTTTGATCATTTTACCAGTGAGTATAAAGTTGTCACCTTGGGGGCATTGATGCCTGTATCTGATAGATATCCTCTTCTTGATCTTTCTTGCATCAAGCCTGAGATCTCAGCTCCAATTCTTGTGGAGATCTAGATGCCATCTTGCCATCTGCTACTACTTTCAATGGTTTATTTTTTAATGGATCGTACCATTGGTGTTGATTCTCTAACTACAGCCATGTCATACGTTAAATTCTTTACTTTGATATGAGCATTAAGTTGTTTAAAAAATGCAATATCCTAATGAAAATGTTGCAAAAGTAGGTGATTGTTATTTGTATCTTATTGTATTAGGTGATTCCCTTACATTGGTAATACGCTTAACTGGAATTTATGGTGATCTAACCACAATTCCACAATTCATCAGCATATGGGTGATGATAGAATTTGGAGTTCGGGATTCATGAATGAAAAAATTTCCATTGGACAGTTTTATGGAATCCATTAAACCCGCGTTGAAAAGTACAAATTTAATTCCTCTAAAATTTATTTTTCATAGTTATCAGTAAAATTTAAGTACAAAAAATGATTGCAATTTTTTTAAAAATTTTTTTGGTTATTGTGCTGAGATAAAAACGGATTACTTTTTATCTTCTCAATTTCAAGTTAAGCAAAGGATTATGCTGTTTTCCCCTCCACATTTTCAAATCAAATAGAGATAGGGAAAGAAAAATCTTTTGCACCAAACAGCATTGCCAAATCTGAGTTTGATTTTGAAATTAAAACAAAATCAAGAGATATTGCCGAGGATGTGAACACACTTTTGAAATCAAAATCTTTCAAACCCATGCAAGAAACTCTATAAATGGCCCCTCTCCAGTCCTTCACCCCAACACATTTCCGCATTAAACTTCTTTTGATTTCATCAACAGAGCCATAGAGCCATGATGAGGAACACAACCTTAATGTCCCTTCTCTCATGTCTTTGCTTAGCCCTTTTGCTAAATCTTGGGTTTGCCCAATCATCTACAGATGACTATCAGCAGCCGGCTTTCAACAATTGGAACCAATGGTACCATCCAGGATATCAATGGAACCAACC
Organism: Gynochthodes officinalis; assembly: GCA_020080225.1. Taxonomy (NCBI): domain Eukaryota; kingdom Viridiplantae; phylum Streptophyta; class Magnoliopsida; order Gentianales; family Rubiaceae; genus Gynochthodes; species Gynochthodes officinalis. Next base: position 18,652,768 of record CM034622.1, read on the forward strand.
ACCATGGACAAGATGGACAGGAGGGAACCATTGGAACCTACCACCATGGAGCCAATTTGGACATGGTTTCAATCCAGGGGGTCATCAGAGTTCGCCTCCATCACCATCTGGTTCCAAGGGTCCATCCCCCCCAACCGGCAAATCTTCAGGAGCTCCTCCAGGATTCGACGATCTCCCTGGGTGGCTCAAAGAATGGTGTAAACAATTTCACGATTGGTTGTTGGATCATTCCAAACCATTCCCCCATCCACCATTCCCTAGCCCACCCTCGCATCAACAACCGCCATCCCCTGCTACTCCCAAGAGTCCTCCAGTTGGTCAGAAAGCGTGATTTAGTTTTCAGTACAACTACAACCTCTGGTTGTGAAAACGGGATTTGGATGCGTTGTTTTAGTCTCATTATGTCATCACGCATTTAGGAAGATTTATTTATAAAAAAAAAAAAAAAAGATACATGCGTGGTGTACAAGTTCTTCGTTGTTTCATGTGTTAATAAAAAGGTTTTATACCTTCTTTCCATTGCATAATAAAATGAAGATTTTATATTTATGATTATTTGGTGTCTTTATATATACACTATATATGTCTGTGTGTTTTTATATTTATGATTATTTTAGTTTTTATGGTCCTTTGTGGGCATCCCTATTGCCTTGACCCTTTCCTCCTCCTCCTCCATTTCCAAATAAATATAGTAATTAATAGACCTGTATATTATCAATAAGAATAACTTTAGAAAATAAAATAATCAATATTTTATTGCCAAAATATTTTTGAGAATATTATTGGATGATTAAATCATTGTCTAGAATTAATCTAATGTGAAGTATATTAACAATAAACTCCAACTTTTGAATTCTGTTAATTATCTTTGTGTAACAATAAACATGCATGACTTGATATTTGGTGGTAGCAAGTTCCATCCTCGTTTATATGACTCCAGAAACACATATTTTGCCTTTTTTTTATTTTTTTGGTTTTTTTATTTTTTTTTGTGTTAAAGGGAACATTTCTTGACAAAATATACCTATGCTTCTGTTTGTGGTTTACCGTCATGTTTTTTTCTTGTGATTTCAAAAGAGACTGAGGGTTTAAGAGTAAAAAAAAATTGTTAAAAACTTCGGCTTGGGGATCTGAAAAATTATTATTGCGTTTTTTAAGGTGAATTATTATTATTATTTTGTAGCATTCATCCAAATTCAATTTCTTTTGCCAAAGTAGGGATCATGCTTTGAGTAGTCTTCTATGTGCATAAAGCATGTATCATCAATAATTCAGAATATAATCTATATAATCTGTCTTGTAAGAAAAAGACAGGATAAACCTTCCATAGGGATAATATGTTTAGAAAATTATTACCTCAAAGAATGGGTTTAAACTTAAAATGTGATAATTTTATGTACTAATTATTACATTTCATCATTAAAAAATCATAAATTTACTTAAAGGAAGAAAAATATTAGTAAAAAAAAAGGACAAAAAAATGCATTGCTGCCAGATATAGCATTGAATAACGATGACTAATAATGATGGATAGGAGGTATTGAAAGGCATAATTTAGGTGGTGTTTGGATTATAGGTTTAGGTGGGAATGAATTGGAATGGATTCAAATTTTATTATTTGGTTTGTGGGTTTGGAATAAATGGGAATAAAATAAAAGTGTTATACGTGGGTTTTGATGAAACCCATGGCGGTGTTGGGTTTTATTAGAAAAGGTTTTAATCAAACGACGTTATTTTGATTCTTTTACAAGAAAATAAAATTCTCTGACTACATTAGGCGCATACGTGTATGCCGTTACCGTCGAACACTGATTTGCAACGGGCATTTCACTTTTTTTTTCCTCTCTTTTTAAAAACAAATTTCACTAACGGGTAAAAAATATTTTTTTCTACAAATTGACATGCACTTTGCCTATTTTTGGAACAAGATCTGATTTTCTTAAATGTAGTATAATGTAAAATAATAATATACTTATTATAATATTAATATTAAATTTTAATATAAAATCTATTAAATGTTGAATCCATTCCAGAAAAATAGTATCAAACATTATAATTACTATTATTCCATTTTATTCCATTCCAAATTTTTCCTTTTATCAAATTCATTTCATTCCTGAACCCACAATTCATACCAAATGCCCCGAAACTTGATGATTTCTTCAAAGTGGAGAATATGGAGGAAGCAGTGGGAGGTTTGGCCCTAGTAGAAGAGCAACGCGTCGTGCTGGATTTGCCTTCTTTTCTTTTTTAAAATTAATATTAATAATGCATAATTTAAATGAAAAAGTAAAAATATATAAAAGTATATATTTAATTATAATTTGTAATTTAAAAAAAATATCAATTTTTTTTTAAAAAAAAACAAACTGACGAGTATTAAATAATTATTATCACCACATAAACACATTTTATTGATATTTTTATCTTCATCGTCCCTTTAAGATATAAATAGCCAAAAAATATATATATATAGTTTCTAAACAAAAATCGACGTCTCTAAGGAGTTGTCAAATATTTATCAGAATATAGTTTTAATTTGAATTTAAAAGGTGTATTAGTATTAGTGAAAAATTATATTTTAAATAATGTTATAGAATTTTTCTTTCTAATTGTAAAAGTGGGATTCTTATCTTAAAACACTTAAAAAAAAATAAAAATGTAACAATAATAATGGAACCTAGGGAGTATTAGTTTTATTCGGTCTTGATTTGCCCAAAATGAACCAATCAGTCTAAACCATCATTGGATAGTTACTAAATGTGTGCATATATTTCGAGTAGATTTGGGGCGGGTGACCATCTTATTTTTGTTTTATAATTTGATTTTCATCTATGCAATTCTACTTGATCTTTGTTCGGGTCATATATATGATTTGATAATTCCATCTTTTTCATTTGTCCTCTAACTTTGTTTAATTGCTGAATATGTATGTGTGAAACCATAATTATCTTGAGTACAGATCGGAGGAAGAGATTTAGAGGGAAATTGGAGAAAAAAAATGTTGAACAATGTTCTTTACTTAGTTCTAAGTCCTATACTTGGTAAACAGAAAAATCAGAAGCTATAATATTGATGGTGGTTGGGTTAAAAAGGATTAAAGTTGCTAAAAGAAAGAAGAAAAATAATGTACGAACTTCTGTCTTTAATATTCATATGTCAGTTTTAAATTTTCATGGTCACATGAACCTACCAAATTAAATGCCCCTGTAAACGTTTATTAACTATGCTGTAATTTAATTTGCTCTTCAAAGTGAGTTTTAGTGACTTAAACTTGATGGTTATATTGAGGATTTAAACAGAATATGGTCTAAGCTTGTAAGTACAAAACCTTGGGAGCATTTTGCTTCTAGTTCTTCTCCAGCCACACTAGGCGTGTGTATAACCAGATAAGATCCATGTTTTGAAGAGTGGTAGAAGTTCCATTTGGGCCTATCTAGCTACAAATTCCCTAAATTATCTAGTGTTGCAACAATGTTTACTTTTAGCCTCCAATGTTATAACTTAGATATCACGCTAATTGCTATGACTAGTGACAAGGGAATGGAATCAGCCGTCGCCCCAGAACTTCTTGTTTCAAAGGATGAATTCATCAAATTTGATCAATCATTAACGAATAATTATTCGAAATGTGGTTTCCTCTCTACATTTCGCAATTACTGAATGTGATCAGTACTTGACTCCATTATTGGCTTTAACGTAGATACTTTATTTGTATTGTTTGATCTTGGTTTATCTACTGAAAACGAGGGAATACACTTTCCATTAGTGAACAGAGGAAGAGTTGATTTCATTCAATTCCATGGCTGCCTTTGTTGCCAGCAGTCGTTTCAGTATTCTCATCTCTTACTGCTCTTTATTGATTGTTTCACAGAACATGCCAAATCAAGCTGCAGCAGCTCTTCTAAGAAGCGTAACAGTCAAATCCAAGACCTTTACTCTTCAAACTCCATAAAGATGGGATCCAAAGGTGGCAGGCAGTTAAAGAAGCTGATCGTGAGCTTTTGTGATCTGGGAAGCAGTAGCAGAGGTGTCAAAAAAAATATCGTAAATTGTTTGCGTTCAACTATGCAGTTTAGCACCGGAGCTTAATCATGATCAGGATCCATATTTGAAGGGGATATATAGGAACAACAAGGAGAGGGTCTATTCTGTCAAAGATATGACTGCTCAGAAAATATTCTCTCCTGTCAAGTTGACGAATTGGTAGAAATGTGGTAAAGTAGAAGACCAGAAGTCTTACCAAGCACCCAAGTGGTACAAGGACAACAGATTCAGACTTGAAGATATGAGCTGAAAAAGAATAACATGATTTGGCATTGGCCTAGTTCTGTTTGCAGTTGTTTGGAATGAATCTGGGTGATCAGTCTCTCTCTTGAATCATTTTGTTTTAGTGTTTGGTGATATATGCAATGTTGTTGCTTGTTAGGTGGACTAACTGGTGCTCTCATCATAGTATTATATGATAAAATGAGTTTTTGTTGTCAAAGTTTTGCATTGCAGCATGCATTTTGAATGTGGTTTGAGTGCACTTTATCAATAATCAAGTCGTATCTAATGCATCACAAGGGATTTCACGAATAATTTTGGTTTTTTTTAAGATCGTGTGTATAACTAAGTGAGATTCGAGAATGAATTGATTTAGAATCAACCTCTTCGTCCTCTGCAACACTTTGGCTTTAGGAAATGCTGCAACTGCTGGTTGAAAAACAATTATGTAACCAATTGTTATATGTGGTTAAACCCGTGTTGAAAAGTACAAATTTAATTTCTCTAAAATATATTTTTCTTAGTTATCGGTAAAAATTAAGTACAAAAAATGATTATAAATTTTATTTTTAAATTTTGGTTATTGTTCTGAGATAAAAACGGTTACTTTTTATCTTCTCAATTTCTAGTTAAGCAAAGGATTATGCTGTTTTCCCGTCCAATTTTCAAATCAAATGGAGACAGGAAAAAAAGAAATCTTTTCCACCAAACAACATTGCCAAATCTGTGTTTGATTTTGAAATTAAAACAAAATCAAGAGATATTGCCGATGATGAAAACAAACTTTTGAAATCTAAATCTTTCAAACCCACGCAAAAACCTCTATAAATGGCCCCTCTTGAGTCCTTCACCCCAACACATTCCGCATTAAACTTCTTCTGATTTCATCAACAGAGCCATAGAGCCATGATGAGGAGCACTACCTTAATGTCCCTTCTCTCATGTCTTTGCTTTGCTCTTTTGCTAAATCATTGCTTTGCCCGTGCAAAGGAATCATCTAAAGATTTTCATCCAGCAAGGAAGCTTCAACAAGAACAATACCAATATACAAATAACCATCAACAGCCGGCTTTCAACAATTGGAACCAATGGTACCAACCAGGGTATCAATGGAGTTCCCAATGGGGCCAATTTGGAAATGGTTTCAATCCAGGGAATCAATGGAACCAACCACCATGGACAAGATGGACAGGAGGAAACCAATGGAACCAACCACCAGGGCAAAGACAGCCAGGAAACTCTCAATCCGGTGGACCATTTGGCGGTTCATGGGGTCCACCCATCCCAGCAGGGTGCAAAGTAGTCGGGACCCCAAGTTCATACTCTTATGTTTGCCCCGGTGATGACAACTCTTCAGGGGGTCATAAGAGTTCGCCTCCATCATCATCTGGTTCCGGGTTTGCCCCTCCAGGATTCTTCCCACCTGGGTGCAAAGGAGTCTACCATCCAGGGAACCCCTATTCATACTCTTATGATTGCTCCGGTGATGACAATTCTTCAGGCGGTCACAAGAGTTCACCTCCATCACCATCTGGTTCCAAGGGTCAATCCCCCCCAACCGACCAAGCTTCAGGAGCTCCTCCAGGATTAAACTATCTCCCTGGGTGGCTCCAAGATTGGATGAAAGAGATTCAGGATTGGTTGTTGGATCCTTCCAAAGCATTCCCCCATCCACCATTCCCTAGCTTACCCCAGCATCAATAACCGCCATCCCCTGCTACTCCCAACAGTCATTCAGTTTCAGATGAAGACTTGGTTGGTCAGAAAGCGTGATTTAGTTTTCAGTACAACTACAACCTCTGGTTGTGAAAACGTGATTTGGATTCGTTGTTTTAGTTTCATTGTGTCATCACGCTTTTTAGGAAGATTTATTTAAAAAAAAAAAAAAAAACTACATGCGTGGTGTACAAGTTCTTCGTTGTTTCATATGTTAATAAAAAGGTTTTATTCCTTCTTTCCATTACATAATAAAATAAAGATTTTATATTTATGATTATTTGGTGTCTTTTATATATATACTATATATGTTTGTGTGTTTCAGTGTTTATATATTTATGATTATTTTAGTTTTTATATATGGTCCTTTGTGGGCATCCCTATTTGTTGAGAATGTTGTTGGATTTCAGGTGCGTTTGACATTAAAAATGTGAAGTCATTTTTCGATCTTTGAAATGGTTGATATATTGGAAAAAAAAAACAAAAGAAATGGTTGATATACTTTACATCTTATTGTAACTAATTTCTTCTGCAGACATCTGACACACTTGAGATAATGGATGGAATGTTGGAAGAAAACAACTTTGTTCTACAAGAATTTATTTTGAGCCCACTTGCAGTTTGGTATACCTTTTTCTTGTCCTCGGTATTTCTGTTTGGGCTCTATCTTTCTCTCTCGCTTACATGCATCAACCCCCCCATTTCTTATAAAGTACTCTTCGTTTATGTGAGATAATCCATGGATACTCTGATGCATGGCCATGGACTGAAGCTAAGTCATCTAACACATTTCATTCCAAGAGCAAGATGACTAGAGTTCTTATATCAAATGATATGTTTTCTTTCAATGAAATTTAATTCCATGTTATTAGAAAATAATTGTGTTGAAATGATCTCTATTTATTTTGAGGTTGTATTCATTAGTTAAAGATTATAGATGGTCCAAAATGCTGCATGAAAAGAGCTAGCTAGGTAAACACCAAAGAGTTCAGAAACTGAGAAGTAACCAAGCTTCAAAAGATAGTCCTCTTCTACTTATGCATTGAATTGGTATAGGGATTCATATTATATTTTTGCTGCTGCTTTTTTTTTTTTTTTTGTCGGGGAGATTTGGAAAGTGACCACAAGAAACTTGCAGCAAACAAGTATAATTTTTGCACCTCTAATTTACCAAATCTAACTAAGAACAATGTGCTCTTTGTAATTATTGATTATTCTATCAGGGGCCGCTTGGTTCATGTAGGGGAATGGAAAAAGTAATGAAAATGATAATAGTAGGGGTCCTTTCATTGGTTTGTGTTAGGGAACGAGAATGATTATATATTATAATTATAATTAAATTGTAATAATTACTATTAATTAATTAGTTATTATTAGTTAATTATTCATTATAATATTAAATTAATCTTAAGTAATTAATTATTTATAAATTAATTAATATTAACTATACATTAATTATAATAATTAATATTAATGAATGAAATTAACTAATTATTAATTATAATATTAAATTACAATATTAAGTAAATGAATGATTAATTAAATTAATCTTAATTAATTAATTTATTATTAATTAATTATAATAAGTTAATTATAAATTAATTTATATTAATTAATTAGTTAATATTATTTAATTATTTATTATAATATTAAATTAATTAATTATTAATAAAAAAATATTGATTAAATTAATCTTAAGTAATTAATTAATATTATCGATTAATTACTTATAAATTAATTAATATTAACTATACATTAATTATAATAATTAATATTAATAAATGAGATTAATTAATTAATAATTATAATATTAAATTACAATATTAAGTAAATTAATGATTAATTAAATTAATCTTAATTAATTAATTTATTAGTAATTAATAATAATAAGTTAATAATAAATTAATTTATACTAATAATAATAATTAGTATTAATTAATTAGTTAATATTAGTTAATTATTTATTATAATATTAAAATAATTTATTATTAATTTTTTTGATAATTATTAGTTAATTAAAATTTGTTTTTGTTTAATGAAACCCATTCCCCTCCTCATACCCCCCATCGGGGTAATCAAACCCCCAAAGCAAGCAAAGGAAATGTGGAGGGAATACTTTGAAATCCAATTCCCCCACCCCCACAACCCCCCCTCCCCACCCCACCAAAGCAAGCACCCCTTCAGTTACTTTCATTTGATTGTGGCTCAATTTCATAAATATTGGTAAATTATGAGTGATAAGTTGGGATGGATAGCTTTGCATACATGGATGCTTGGCTATCTAGCAGTAATTGTACCAAATCTTGCAAATCTTTGTTCGAAAATGTCTAGTAATTAAGAGTTATCTGCTTCAATGCTTTTGCATCAAATCCTTAAAATTAGTTTGTGCAACTTTATGGTAACAAAGATCCACTGAATGTTGAATTTATCCATTAAAGATTGGATTCTTTCTGATTTGCTTCATAGAGAATGTGGATACACAAAAAGTAGCAGCACCTTTGTTTTTGTTTTGCACCACATTCCTGAATTTTAAAACATATAATTGATTTCCTCAAAAGACAAGGAATCACTGACTTCAAGTATCCGCATTTTTCTGGCAGTTGTTGCTTGGTTTTATAGTCTTTGAACTGTTTCATGCTGCAGGCCAAGAGGAAACCTCTATCCTTTAGCCATCCAAATTTCAACAAGCAACTTCTTTGGGGCCCTGGTCCTTTGCATGGGCTTGAGGATACAGAAAGCAATGGAGATGATCAATCACAGGGATGCTTGAATGAGTCAATTCAACGTTGTCAGCCTGTAATGGATTTTCTTGAGTTGAAGGAGCCAGAAAAAAGGTGAATTCAGAATCCTATTTTTTGCTTGCTAATATTTCTGAACTAACTGAGCAAATTGATGAGAGAAGTAGTTGCAGTTCCTTGAAACAATACTTGGTTCCACTGACTTTCGAGTGATGGAAAAAAAAATAGAAGAAATTTGTAGGTTGACAGTGGGTGCCATGACAGAGAAGGTGATGTTCGCATTTGCTAAATGCACCCAAAGGGTTTGGGCGCATTCGCAAGCTTTGGGCGCATTCATCAAATGCGCCCAAAGGCTTGGGCGCATTTAGCAAATGCGCCCAAACCCTTTGGGCGCATTTCCTAAATGCGAACAACACCTTTTTGGAAGCCAATCAACTGTCAACCTACAAATTTCCTTCCTTTTTTTTTTCAACTTACAAGGGGAATTCTTTCGGTTCCATTAAGCTTGGTAGAGAGATGGGGAAGTGCCATGGGTATCCATTTTTCTAATGTTTGCAATTTTGTTTTCCCTTGTCTTTCTTCGCCAAATTGTTTATAGTTTTCCATAAGAGAGTCCAGATATTGTTTTCGCTGATTCAAAGTGTTGCTGTTGTTTTACAAAAAGCTACTATCGCTTCGTGAAGGGCACCGGTTCCCTATTGGCAACTGTCCAGGTATGGTCTTTTAAGTTCAAATGTGCCTTGTTGATGGATCTGCTTTGTTTTTGGTTGGGGAAGGGGGGTTTTTTGACCATAATGTATGTGTGTGTATGTATATACACTTACATTCTGGTTATTTCTGCAATTCATGCTGTCCACCTGTAAATGTAGTCTTCAAGTCTTAAAATCAGTTGAAAAATAAAAAGTTTGTATAATGTTGTCGTGTTGTGCCTGCCTGTGTGTTTCTTATTCTGTTGCTTCTTAATGATATCAGGAAATGAGGAGTGCCTTTTTCTTCCCATGTCATGTATACTGTACATTCAGATATTAGTAACTGGTTGGATAATTTGTCCATCAACCATGCCTGAGTAAGTGGAGGATCAAATTAGGGGATAATCTCTAGACATTAACATGGGTCTTCCTGAAAAACTAATGGTAGGGCGGTTGGGGGGGAAAGAAACCTTTTTCTGAGTACCTTAAAGAAAATTTGAAGTGATAAAAAGAGAGGTGGCATCTGAGCACAGAGGAAAGGGATGAATTTTAGCTTCTGTAGCCGGAGTCAAAGCAGATAAATACTTTCTAGAGTCTTGTGGGGTGGTTAAGATTTGGAAACATAAAAATGGAAAAATATAATAATAATTATAAATAAAATTTGGAAATGCACCTGTTTACAGGATACAACCGAACTGCGGATGTATTTGATTAGAATTTCATGTACACAGAAAGAATACATGAAATATGCCTGAATATAACAGATCAGTTGTAGGTCATTGAGGAAATCTTGTATTCTTGAAATCTTTATTAACCTTGTCAACTAATGAAAGTTTTTTGTCTTGCTTGTAACATGCAGAATGGAGACAGGGATAAGGCAGCTCCTCTGGAGGAGCTTTGCCTGAGATACTTTACCCCTAGGGAGGTTTGTCATTCACTTATTTTGTCATGAATTACGCATGTATTAGTATCTTCTGCCAACCCTTCCCCCCACTCATCCCAGCCTCTTACCCATCCCCCACACACTCCATTATCATAAATGTTGCGCTATTAGGCTTTGACTGCTTCCAACATCCTAGGTTGCAAATTTGCATTCTTTTCCTGAAGATTTTCAGTTTCCACCACACATCAGCCATTGTCAGCGGTATGTTTTCTAAAGTTAAGCACCACCATGAAGTACAATATTTACTGTTCAACATTTTAGGGCATGCACAATAGCCCTAAAAACAACCAGCCTAAGACCGAGCCACATCAGCGCCACATTAGCTTTGAACGGTCTTTACTATTCAGACAATCATCATCAAAAAAAAGTGCCCACGCTCATGAACGGCCTTTACTATTCACGCAACAAATTTCTCTCTCCTCTACCTTCATTTACACCATTTATTTAATATATTTAATACTTCTTATTTAAATTAATAATTCTAAAATATTATTTATTTTTCATTTATAAAATTCAATATATATAATTCGAAAATATTATTTATTTTTCATTTATAAAATTCAATATATATTAATAATACAACTTATAATTTTAATTCGTTAATACAATTAATACTTAAACAATTAATGAAAAATAATTTTCATTACATTGAAATTAAATTTTGATAATACATTTAAAATATGAAAATCAATACTCTCAATTAAATATGAAATACTTAAAACAATTAATAGAAAATAAATTTACATTATATTAAAATTGAAATTTAATAATATACTTCAAACATTTGAATAAATACGATAAATTAAACATAAAATTTTTACTAGCGTGCATAATTTTTTTGTAACGGTTGTATGAATAGTTAAGGCCAGGCCTTGAAATGGCCTGGCCTTCACTATTTTAAATTGTATTATTTAAAATTTATTTATTTTGCATTTATCAAATTCAATATATATTAATAATACAACTTATAAATTATTGATAGAGTGTATAATTGCATATTTATTGGATCAATTCTCTTGTATTTTAATTGATTAAAATGCTTGTTTATAAGAATATTAATTATTTTTGTGATTAATGGTTAGATGAAGCATTTTTCCTAAAGAATGTAGCCTCACAAGACAAGTGGCACAAGAAAGCCTTGAATTAAGGCTTGAATTGAGGAAAAGCAAATCCTTGAATTAAGGCTTGAATTAAGGAAAAGAAAAGCCTTGAATTAAGGAAAAGAAAAGCCTTGAATTAAGGAAAAGCAAAGCCTTGAATTAAGGAAAAGGAAAACCTTGAATTAAGGAAAAGAAAAGCCTTGAATTAAGGAAAAGAAAAGCCTTGAATTAAGGAAAAGCAAAGCCAAATGTCTTGAATCCTTGCCTATAAATAGGCAAGGTTTGGAGACAATCAAATCATCCCATTTTTAGGCTTTCCTAGTTCAATAGAGAGGAAAACAAGGTTTGAAGATGAGAAGGAAGAAGAGGGAATGAATTCCAACCACAATTCATCCTTTCATGGAGTGAGCTACGGCCGAAGAAGACGAAAGCCGCACGGATCGACAAAAAGGGCAGTCATTTGATTTTCTTTGTATTTTCTTTTAATTATGTTTAGCTAAATTTTTATTTTCCAATCAAGTTTAATTAAGGTTTGATTCCAACAATTGTGAGATTCCGGTAATTTTATTATTTCTTTTATTCTTGAGTATTTATATATTTTCTATGCTTCATTATATTATTGAATTGAATTGTTAGACAAGAGGCCTATTGTTTGATAGTTGAATTCAATATATAGTCATTTAGAATAATTAATCTTTTGTTGATTGTTCTAATTCAAGTGACAAATAACAACATCGAAAGGTAATCAACGCCTTAGATTGTATGTTATGAAAATATATAATCTAGCTTAAATAAACACGGCGTTTCCGGGTTTACTGGTTAGTAATTGGGTCTTTTTGAATCTTAATGCAATTAATAGACATAACTCATAGGACGGATCCGAAGGTTGTGTTTGTTAATTAGAGAAATAACTCATAGGGCGGATCCGAAGGTTATCGAAAAAGTAAGAAAAGATTGGTTGTTAGAGGACGGATCTTCAACAACTATAACCAATTTATTCAAGATAAAAGAACCTATCTTTTGAATCAATGATCAATTTGAGGAATCAATACCGAAATTAATTCTTGATTGGAAGCTTCTTCTTATTAATTTTTCCTCATATTTTTAGTTGGTTATTTAATTTGTTTGGTTGTCTCAATTGATTCTTGCTTAGTTTCATAATACAAAACCCCCCCTCTTTATTTTATTTTGTTCAAGGAATAAATCTAACCAATCTCTGTGGATTCGACCCTCTCACTGCTATCTACAAAGCTTAGCCCACAGAAGGATTATTTTTGGTGGTTTCGACACCCATCAATTATGCTTATCATATATTAAATAATTGAAAACATGAAAATGGAAAATAATTTTACATTACATTAAAAGTAAAATTTCTTAATACACTTAAAACATGAAAGCAAATACTCGGAATTAAACATAAAATATTTAAACATTAAACATTCAACTCTAAAACATAATAAAATATAGAAATCTTCCGTGATTATATGTCATTTTCACCAAAATGCTGCCATATGTGCTCAATCAAATCATTTTTCAACGCATTGTGGACATTTCTGTTGCGAAGTTGATCCCTATTAATAAAAAAACTTCTCATGTCTGGAACTGTTCCTGTCGGGAATTGCAATGTAGTATTATCTCCTCACCTTTCTGTTGCTACTTTCTGGTTGCTCCACAATGAATGCTGAAGGATCAACGTAATGTTGATAGTTAATTCGTTCATCCTCGACAATCATGTTGTGCATTATAATACATGCATTCATGATACGGTGCAAAATATCCTTATCCCATGCTAGTGCCGGATTTTTAATTATATGCCAACGTGCTTGCAGCACTCCAAACGCCCTCTCAACGTCTTTACGAGCAGCTTCTTGACATTGGGAAAACAGTTTATGTTTATTTGATTGTGGGACTGGGATTGATTGAATGAATGCCGCCCATTTTGGATAGATACCATCTGTTAGGTAGTATCCCATGTCGTATTGATGACCATTAACCGTATATTGAACAGCCGGTGCCACACCATTCAAGACATCATTAAACATAGGGGAACGATAAAGAACATTAAGATCATTACACGAACCTGGAGTACCAAAAAATGCATGCCAAATCCATAAGTCTTGGGAAGCTACAGCCTCGAGTATCAATGTAGCTACACCATCACGCCCTTGATACATGCCTTTTAATGCCGTTGGACAATTTTTCCATTCCCAATGCATGCAGTCAATGCTTCCAATCATGCCCGGAAATCCACGGTTTTCTCCAATATGCAATAGCCTTCGCATATCGACTGGGGTTGGCCTCCTCAGGTATTCAGCACTGAACACATCAATAACGCCTTGACAAAAAATGGAAAATGCACTGTTTAGACGTACTTGCACCAATGCGCAAGTACTCATCAATTGAATCTGCAGAACTTCCGTAGGCTAACATTCGTAATGCAGCAATGCATTTTTGTAAAGGTGTGAACCCCATTCTACCAGTTGCATCAGAACGTTGTTGAAAGTAGTGAATATTTTGTAGCTCTTCCACTATACATAAGAAGAGACTTTTATCCATTCTGAAACGAATTCTAAATTGCCTGTCGTCATAGATAGGGCGTTCGGCAAAATAGTCATTCAAAGACGGTTATGACCGTTTCCGATCCGATCGAGCAGCGATTAGGATCTTCATTTCGTCTATGCCTTCGTCTGCTCCTCAATGGTCATTCTGTATTTTCCACATTCACACTATATGCATTCATCATTTGAAAATATGTTTCTTCGAACATGCGATCCATTTCTGCATCGAACCAATCGGGTTCGTCAAATGCATGATACCGATTTCGTGAGGAAGACATTCTTTGTTTTTTTGAGTTCAAAACTTTTTTTGATATGATGCAAAATAATAAAAACTACATGGTTTATATAGACATTTTCATATTGGTCATACATGCATTCATGATTTGACAATACATGAATTATTTGTACCGATTTTTTTGATTATTGAGCATGATTTGACAACACATGAATTATTTGTACCGATTTTTTTGATTATTGAGCATGATTTGACAACACATGAATTATTTGTACCAATTTTTTCGATTATGGAGATTGATATGACAACACATGAATTATTTGTACTATTTTTTTTGATAATGGAGTATGATTTGAAAACACACTTATAATTTGTACCGATTTCTTGATAATTGAGCATTGATGTTGAAAAATAATCATGATGTTGACATCGCATGAATTATTTGTACCGATTTCTTGAAAATCGAGCATGATTTTTACTATATTTAATAATTAACGTAATAAAAAATAAATTGTAAACTTTTGATCGCAATGGGAGATGGGCAATGATTAATATAATAGTAATAATAATAATCGGCTTGACAATTTAATAATTGGATAACAATTTGATCACTATGTCACATGCAATTTACCTCATGAAAAAATCCCAACTCATTCAAAGGGTCAAAAAAGCATGAATAGAATGAGACAGATGACCTACTTATATAAATTAAGATAAAAATGTCTCTAGGGTTTAAGAAAATTAAAATTTAAAGCAACATGTATTTTTTTTTCTTACAAAAAACCAAAAGTCAAAATTATAAATTTTCTAAAGGATAGTTAATACTGAAAAACTAGAGGCGAATAAAATATTTTTAAAATTTTTTTTATTTAGTGATCCATATCCAAATTTTAAAACTTATATTATTTATTAAATACCTTATATTTTTTTTCTGAATTCAATGTAAAAATTGGTGCAATTAGCCATGAATCTCAACATTTAGGAAGAAGACAACGAATGAATTGTTTTTAAAAAAATAAATTTTTATAATTAACATAATAAAAATTAAATTGTTTCTTTAATTCTTATATAAAATTCTAAATTATAAATTTAGCATTATTTATCAATTAATTACAAAAAATTCTTTTTCATTTAGACAAACCTGATTATTTCTTTAATTTTGTAATTATTTATGGTATTTAACTATGAATACATATAATTTTAATAATCACATTCAATAATTTTATACAATATTATAGTCAAATTAATTGTTTTAAATTTTTTGTAATTATTAAATATGTATAAATAATTTTACATAATATTAAAATAAAAATTTAATATTATTAAACTTAAACTTAAAATTAATAGAAATATTAATAATTTTATATTAAAATTTATAAAATATTAATAAGTATATTATAATTTTTAATTATATTATATTTAAGAAAATCATATATTGCTCCAAAAATAGTCAAAGTGCATGTCATTTTGTAGAGAAAAATATTTTCTACAATTTGGTAATTTTTAAAAAAAGAAAATAAAAAAAAAGGAGGCCAAAAGGGGGTTGCAAACCAGGGGGAGGTTTGCAACTTCTTATGCGTGCGCGCCCATTGGGCGCGTCCATCCGTTAACGACAGGCGCTTCAACACTTTTTTTTAAAAAAAAACCAAAGCGCCAAACGACGTCGTTTGGCGTCAAATGGACGCCAAACGACGTCGTTTTTGTAAGCCAATTTGGCAAAAAAAAATAAGCCCCGTCGTCCCCGCAATTCTCGGAACAAACGGTCAGAAGACCGTTTGTTCTGAGAAGGCCTCCAGATCAGCAAAAATTGCTGATCTGGAGGCCTTTCCTGCCAAGACCAGCCCCACGACGGGGCTGGTGTAGATGCTCTTAGTGCAGTCTGACAGCGTCTTATACGACTGGGATTTCAATATTCAGCCCATCTTTTCGTTTTATCATCTAGGTGCTCATGTTTTGCTTTTGTTATTTTGTTTTTTGGGGGCACATGTTTATTGCTATCTCTGCTCCTCCAAGACACCCACAATTCACCCTGTTGCCAGAAGTGAAAGTGAAGTATGAGAAACAAAAATACAGGGATTACTCAGAACGAAATTCATATCCTCTTCTTGATCTTTCTTGCATCAAGCCTGAGATCTCAACTCCAATTCTTGTGGAGATCTAGATGCAATCTTGCCATCTGCTACTACTTTCAATGGTTTATTTTTTAATGGATCGTACCATTGGTGTTGATTCTCTAACTACAACCATGTCATCCGTTAAATTCTTTACTTTGATATGAGCATTAAGTTGTTTCAAAAATGCAATATCCTAATGAAAATGTTGCAAAAGTAGGTGATTGTTATTCGTACCTTATTGTATTAGGTGATTCCCTTACATTGGTTATACGCTTGGCTGGAATTTATGGTGATCTAACTACAATTCCACAATTCATTAGCATATGGGTGATGATAGAATACGGAGTTCAGGATTCATGGATGACAAAATTTCCATCGGACCGTTTTATGGAATCTGTAATTCTGTAGCTTCCAAGATTAATAATAAAATCTTTATTTAAATTTTGAATGGGTTGCTGGTTTCATGTAAGATCCGGGGGAGTAATCATCCAGTGAAGAACTATAATATTAATGAATGTAGAGGTTCAATAGAAGCTATAATTTGTAACGGGAGTTCAATTTCTATCATGTGAACAAAGTGATAAATTGTTTGGTCACCATCTCATATCAATTGAGGGTGCTAAAACCACAATTGGTGCCAATGAAAAGTTGAAGAGGAAACTAAGCAGGTTTTGAAAATAGTCATTTGGTGGGTGTCGAATCCAACAAAAAATAAACCTCCTCTAAACTGGAACTTGTAATAGCAGTGAGTAGGGTCGAATCCACAGAGATTGGTTAAAACCTGTTTCTTAGTAACAAACGGGGGTTTGAGGATTTTTTAACTAATTAAACAAATAATTCTTCGGTAATAAACAAGAAAATAAATAAAAGAAAAACTCAATTCAAGAAAAGCTTTCAACCAAGGATTTATTTCGGTGTTGATTCTCTTAATTGATCATCGATTTAAAAGATAATTTTTTGTATTTCAAATAGATTAGTTATAGTCGTTAAGGACCCGTCCTATAACGACCAATCTCTAAAATTGTCGATAACTTTCGAAATACGACCTATAGGTTATTTCCCTAATTAACAGACATAATCTTCGATAACGATCTATAAATTATATCCGTTAATTGCATTAAGAACTGTAAAGACCCAATCTCTAGCCAGTAAACTCGGAAATCGACCTAGTTTATTTAAGCTAGAATATATATTCCCATAGCATAAATCTTAGGATTGATTACCTTTCGAAATTGCTATTTGTCACTAATTTAGAACAATTACATGAATAGCATGAATTTATTCTAATTGACTGATTATTGTATTTAACTATTAAACAATAGGCCTGATTTGTTTAACATTCAAAACAATAATAAATTTATTTGCAAAGAATATATAATATTCAAAATCAAAGAAATCAATGAAAAACATGAAATCTCACAATTAATTGAAATCAAACCTTATAATCCTTGGTTGAAAAGAAAAATTTAGCTAGACATAGTAAAAGAGAATACAAACAAAATCAAAGGAGTGCTGCTGTTGTCCATCCCGTGGCCGTGCTCTCCAGACAAAATGAATTGCCACTCTCTGTCCCAGGAAGAATGAAATTCGGCTCCAGGGAGATTCTCCCAATTGAAATTGGAAAGTCTAGAAAAAATGGGATGCTTCCTCCGTTCCAATGCTTTGCCCATTTATAGGCAAACCTTGATTTGCTTTTTCCTTTTTAAAATTGATTGTACCCATAATTTGTGTTTGTGGCCAACAAGCTTGTGGAATTCGGTGGCTTCCACATTTGATGGGTCCAATTAACACAATTATTAATTGATGTAGCCATTTCTTTTCAAATGAAAAAGCAGCCAAGCCTTGCTTTTGAAGTTGGCAATTCATGTGCAGCCTTGTGTTTTGTTGTCTTCCACGTTGGTGGTTTTTTTTACAACAAGGAAAACAGCCAAGCCTTGCTTTTGAAGTTGGCAATTCATGTGACTTGATTCTCAAAGAATGTGATCATGGGATCACAGAATCCAGCCAACGTGCATCATCTACGTTCTTGTTTTCGGAAGCCTCATAATCCTCCATTTGGTTCCATAATTGCATAAAACTTGAAATAAACAAAACTTTCCCAATTCTTTCCAATTAAACTCAAATAAAATCAAAATATAAGGGAATTAGTAACTAAAAATATGACGAATTAACGACTTATCATCATTTCTTTTTTTGTAGCACTATATACATGTGTGTGTGTTTTTGGGTGTTGCGGTAGTAGAGAATGGTTGACTAGATTAACTTCAAAAATCAAGGTTGTTTCTAATGAAACTCACAGAAATGAAGGAAAAATTATCTAAAAAGGCATATATTTATGCTTGGTCAAAATGTCATTTTTAAGGCAAACCAAAAGCACTACATAAAAAATAAAAAGGTTCTTAAACTTATTACGTATAACGTTAGCCAGGCTTCCATTACTCATGAACTCTTAAATTAGCATGTGTTCTCCATTGTCCACAAAATATCCGAACAAATTTATCAAATTTCAATGATGTGGTCTAGCTACAAAAGAAACCCGCAAATGAGGCAAATTCAATGTAATCATGAATTTGAATAGAGAGGACATGGAACCCTTAGTTGATCCACAACTCCTCATTTTCAAATTAGTGCTAAGGTTATTGATAGCCTCACTCACCAACCCTAGCCTGACTGATTATAAGCCAAGACCTAAACTAGCGTTAATTTCATTTCACGATTTCAACAGTTCATTTATTAGTTAAGGAGAAGATAAAAGATTTCTTCTAAACAAGTTTGTGACTCATAGTTTTTATCTCTTTTTCCCCTCGTTTAGAATTAGAAGCAAGTGCTTTCAAACTAACCACTTCACCAGTAGGTAATAAAGAGTTTACAGACAGGACCATTTAATGATTCCAGTTCTCGAATAGTATTCTGTATTCCTTATTAAATGTCCCTAAAAATTCTTATAAAAATAAAGAAAACTCTAACTCAATAAATCCAACATGATATACGACACAATTATATGAGAAAACATCACTTGGCTTATCCATTAAATGAGGTACCCGCTTAGTATTTAATATAACCAGACCTCAGATCAGTAGTATAGAACCATTTGTTATAACATTTCCCTGAGACAATTAATATATAGCAGATGAGAGTTTGAGCTATAAGAAAAACAGTTTTGTCACACTAAACTAAGTAAATCACCTTATTATAAACTAAATTTTTCAAAAAGAAGGGGGAAATGTAGCTCATGAAGTGTTTTGTGTTGTATAATGATCAGGTTGTTCCTCGTTTGACAAAGGATACACAAAATTTTCCTCCGAACAAAATTTTGCTTATGTTAGCTGGAGCTGGGCTGCTGTGGATGGGGTGGACAGGATTCAATGGTGGAGACCCCTATGCTGCTAGTACTGATGCTGCTTTGGCTGTCATAAACACTCATGTTTGTGCTGCCACTAGATTGTTAACATGGCTTATACTCGACATTGTTTTCGTTGGCAAAGCTTCTGTAATTGGTGCTGTTCGAGGCATGATCACCGGCTTAGTTTGCATCCCTCCTGCTTCTGGTAATTTCTTTGTTGCTCTCTTTATTTCTTTGTTGTTGGTTCTGTGAAGATCCCTAATCTGTTTGTGGCTATAGGTGTGGTTCAAGGATGGGCAGCCATAATAATGGGAATTTGCTCTGGTGCAATTCCTTGCTTCACTATGATGGTTGTGCACAAAAAGTCCGAGTTACTTCAAATTATGTATCCAATTGTTATATGTGGTTAAACCCGTGTTGAAAAGTACAAATTAAATTTCTCTAAAATATATTTTTCATAGTTATCGGTAAAAATTAAGTACAAAAAATTATTATAAATTTAATTTTCAAAATTTCGTTATTGTTCTGAGATAAAAACGGTTACTTTCTATCTTCTCAATTTCAAGTTAAGCAAAGGATTATGCTGTTTTCCCCTCCACATTTTCAAATCAAATAGAGATAGGGAAAGAAAAATCTTTTGCACCAAACAGCATTGCCAAATCTGAGTTTGATTTTGAAATTAAAACAAAATCAAGAGATATTGCCGAGGATGTGAACACACTTTTGAAATCAAAATCTTTCAAACCCACTCAAGAAACTCTATAAATGGCCCCTCTCCAGTCCTTCACCCCAACACATTTCCGCATTAAACTTCTTCTGATTTCATCAACAGAGCCATAGAGCCATGATGAGGAACACAACCTTAATGTCCCTTCTCTCATGTCTTTGCTTAGCCCTTTTGCTAAATCTTGGGTTTGCCCAATCATCTACAGATGACTATCAGCAGCCGGCTTTCAACAATTGGAACCAATGGTACCATCCAGGATATCAATGGAACCAACCACCATGGACAAGATGGACAGGAGGGAACCATTGGAACCTACCACCATGGAGCCAATTTGGACATGGTTTCAATCCAGGGGGTCATCAGAGTTCGCCTCCATCACCATCTGGTTCCAAGGGTCCATCCCCCCCAACCGGCAAATCTTCAGGAGCTCCTCCAGGATTCGACGATCTCCCTGGGTGGCTCAAAGAATGGTGTAAACAATTTCACGATTGGATGTTGGATCATTCCAAACCATTCCCCCATCCACCATTCCCTAGCCCACCCTCGCATCAACAACCGCCATCCCCTGTTACTCCCAAGCGTCCTCAAGTTTCAGACGAAAATTCGGTTGGTCAGAAAGCGTGATTTAGTTTTCAGTACGACTACAACCTCTGGTTGTGAAAACGTGATTTGGATGCGTTGTTTTAGTCTCATTATGTCATCACGCATTTAGGAAGATTTATTTAAAAAAAAAAAAAAAATACTTGCGTGGTGTACATGTTCTTCGTTGTTTCATGTGTTCATAAAAAGGTTTTATACCTTCTTTCCATTGCATAATAAAATGAAGATTTTATATTTATGATTATTTGGTGTTCTTTATATATATACTATATATGTCTGTGTGTTTTGATATTTATGATTATTTTAGTTTTTATGGTCCTTTGTGGGCATCCCTATTGCCTTGACCCTTTCCTCCTCCTCCTCCTCCATTTCCAAATAAATATAGTAATTAATAGACCTATATATTATCAATAAGAATAACTTTAGAAAATAAAATAATCAATATTTTATTGCCAAAATATTTTTGAGAATATTATTGGATGATTAAATCATTGTCTAGAATTAATCTAATGTGAATTATATATATTAACAATAAACTCCAACTTTTGAATTCTTTTAATTATCTTTGTGTAACAATAAACATGCATGACTTGATATTTGGTGGTAGCAAGTTCCATCCTCGTTTATATGACTCCAAAAACACATATTATGTATTGTTTTGGTATTTTATTTTATTTTATTTTTTATGTTAAAAGGGAACATTTCTTGACAAAGTATACCTATGCTTCTGTTTGTGGTTTACCGTCATGTTTTTTTCTTGTGATTTCAAAAGAGACTGAGGGTTTAAGAGTAAAAAAAATGTTAAAAACTTCGGCTTGGGGATCTGAAAAACTATTATTGCGTTTTTTAAGGTGAATTATTATTATTTTTTTGTAGCATTCATCCAAATTCAATTTCTTTTGCCAAAGTAGGGATTATGCTTTGAGTAGTCTTCTATGTGCATAAAGCATGTATCATCAATAATTCAGAATATAATCTACATTATCTGTCTTGTAAGAAAAAGAAAGGGTAAACGTTCGATAGGGATAATATGCTTACAAAATTATTACCTCAAAGAATGGGTTTAAACTTAAAATGTGATAATTTTATGTACTAATAATTACATTTCATAATTAAAAAATCATAAATTTAATTAAAAGAAGAAAAATATTAGTAAAAAAAAAGGAAAAAAAATGCATTGCTACAAGATATAGCATTGAATAACGATGACTAATAATGATGGATATGTGGTATTGAAAGGCATAATTTGGGAACTTGATGATTTCTTCAAAGTGGAGAATCTGGATGAAGCAGTGAGACTGTGAGAGGCTTGGTCCTGTTAGAAGAGCAGGGCGTCTTGCTGGATTTGCCTTTTTTTTTAAAAAAAAAAAGAACTTTTTATTAATATTAATAATGTATAACTTAAACTTAAATTTAAAAATATATATAAGTATATATTTAATTATAAATTTTAATTTTAAAAAAAATGTATGAAATTTTAAATAAAAAAAAACTGACGAGTATTAAATAATTATTATTACCACATAAACACATTTTATTGATATTTTTAGCTGCATCGTCACTTTAAGACATAAATAGCCAAAAAAACGGAAAATGACATCGGCTCCTAAATGATTTGTACGATATCAAAATCTTAGAGCATCCACAACGGCCCCTTTTAAAACTATGCTAAGACCAAACCTTAGATATGCCACTTAGTTTAAGGCATGGCCGCTACTATTCACACACGTATCGTCAAAAAATTGCCCACATTAATGGCTTGGTTTTAAAATTCATATTATCAATTTCTCTCTCCTTTATCTACTTTTTCACTATTTAGTTAATATATTTAATATTTCTTATTTAAATTAATAATTATTTAAAATATTATCTATTTTCATTTATCAAATTTAATATATATTAATAATACAACTTATAATTTGTTCTTATCATATATTAAATAATTAAAACAATTAAGGAAAAATAATTTTACATTACATTAAAATTAAAATTTAATAATACACTTAAAACATGAAATTAAATACTCTAAATTAAACATAAAATACTTAAAAATTAAACATGCAACACTAAAATATGTCATAAATTTAAATTCATCATGGTATTTTTTATATTATTTAGGATGCTTAACTTGAACCTAATAATAATTAACCTAATAATAAATTTATTGTTTCTTTAATTCTTCTATAAAATTCAAAATTATTTTACAATTAAAATCCTTTAAAAAATTTAGCATTCTTTATCAATTAACTACAAAAATTCTTTTTTATTTAGACAAACGTGATTATTTCTTTTATTTTGCAATCCATTTTGCAACATTCTTATTTGTGTTTTTTTAACTATGAATAAATATAATTTTTAATCATCACATCTGAGTAATTTCATACAAAATTATATTTAAAAAAATTCACCAATTTTTTTGTAATTATTAAATAAGTAAAAATAATTTTACATTATATTAAAATTAAAATTTAATAAATACATTTTAAAATATCATATTCTGCATCAAAAATATGCAAAATGCATATCAATTTATAGATAAAATATTTCCTATTCGTTAGTGATTTTTTTTTTTAAAAAAAAAAGATAAGTAAAATGACCATTGCAAACCAGTAGTTGGTTTGTAACAGATCTTACACAATGGATGTGCATCACGTCTACAGCTGACAGGCACTAACGCATCTGTTAGCTGCAAAATAATAATAATAAAAACAAAGGTAGAAACGACGCCATTTGGCATCAAAATGACACCAAACAGTGTCGTTTTGCTATTTTGCAAAAAGAAAAAAAAGGACAGGTGTGGCTGCCATCTAAAAAAAAAAACAACAACGATGCCGTTTGGCGTCATTTTTTACGACAAACGGCGTCGTTTTTATTCTTGGAAAAAAAACTAGCAAGGCCAGGCCGTGGGAAGTGCAACCCAGGGCGCTTCCCATGGCCTCCTCATTTTAAGGCCACACCACATCAATAGCTGTGCTGATATGGCATGGCCTTAGCTTTTAAAGCTTGTGGGGCTGGTGTGGATGCCCTAAAAGTTTTTGGGGCTGCTGTGGATGCCCTAAGTAGCCCCAAAAATAGTTAGGTTAAGGCCATGCTATCTTAGCGCCACATCATTTTAAGGTTTGACCTCTACTATTCAAACATACATTATAAAAAAATTGCTCACGCTAATGTCATGACCTTAAAATCCACATCACTAATTTCTCTCTCCTCTATCTTCTTTTTCACTATTTATTTAATATATTTAATACTTCTTCTCTATTTAAAATATTATCTATTTTTCATTTAAAATTCAATATATATTAATAATACAACTTATAATTTGTTTTTATCATATATTAAATAATTAAAACCAATTAATGGAAAATAATTTTACATTACTTTAAAATTAAAATTTAATAATACACTCAAAACATGAAATGAAATACTCGTAATTAAACATAAAATACTTAAAAATTAAACATTCAATACTAAAACATAATAAACATAACTTCATTTAGACAAACGTGATTATTTCCTTAATTTTGTAATCCATTTTGCAACAATTTTTTTTTTTAACTATGAATAGATATAATTTTTAATCATCACATCTAAGTAATTTCATATAAAATTATATTTTAAAAAAATTTAACAAAGTTTTTTAAATATTAAATAAGTATAAATAATTTTATATTATATTAAAATTAAAATTTAATATTTCATTTAAGAATATTAGATTTTGCACCAAAAATAAGCAAAATACATGTCAATTTATAGAGAAAAATATTTTTTACTCGTTGGTGATTTTTTTTAAAAAAAATAAAGATAAAATGACCGTTGCAAACTAGTATTTGGTTTGCCTCGGGGCATCACACGTGGTGCGCACCCATCGGAGAAAAATAAGAAGCAATAGATGTAGAGAGATTTTTCTCCTGAAAGTGTAAATAAAAGCTAGCAACTCTTAGCACACTCAAGGCTACCCGAAGCTGGTCCACCTTCTCTTAAAACATCAAAAGATAACAAAGGAAGTTCAACCAACACTTAAGTTTTTAAAACAGCTTTGGCTTATGAATTATCTAATTCACCATACCTGATGACCTGATCAATAATCTGACATTAGCCATTGGCAAGTGACGTCAATTGGTTGGAAATGGTTTAGGGGTCTAACAGAATCTACAGTTAAAAATTAGTATTAATTCGTGAGAATATTAAGCTTAGTATGTGATCTATAAGAGTAAGAACGCAACCTTTGCAAGTGGAGATTCTTAGGATTTTAAATGTGACTATATTAATTTCTATTGTTATGAGTATAATTATAAGGTTAACAAAGGTAAAAGGGTTGTAGCATGAGAGCACACAATTATTAAATGGGAGAATCATTATGAGGTTAATGAAAATTCTGAATTCGAGTAGCATTGAATTAAATTAAATCAAGAATTTGATAAGTGAACACAAAGTCCTAGGGTTACTCTTTGTTTAAGCTATTATTTCATTGCACTACAAGAAAAACCCCCCTTTAGTGACGGAAACCACCGTAACGGAAAAAAATTCCGTCACCAAATGACATATTTAGTGACAAGAACTGAAGTCGTCACCAAATTTTGTGCATCTCACCATCTTTAGTGACGAGTGACTAATACTCGTCACTATTTCGTCACTAAAGACTTTGGCGGGAAGTTTCCCGCCAATATGGCACATTTAATGACGAAAAATTGGTGACGAAAAAACACTCTCGTCACTAAAAGCTTAAAGTTCAGCCATTGGTGACGAAGTTATGGTCGTCACCAATTGGATGGCTTTAGTAATGATTCTGTCGTCACCAAAATGGATGCCTTTTATTATTACCCTTAATTTTTAATAATTATTCTATGACACCCTAATAGTGATAATCTTTTAATTCATATCTCTATATAAAAAGTTTTAATGTATAATATTATTAAATATTGATGTATAAAAGATTTGTTTTGGTATGTAATGAAATTAAATATCATAGGATGTAATAACAATATATGTATTTGGGTATACAATTAGAGATATATTGAATAAAATATTTTGGCCTAAATTGATTGACCACAACTTATATAATTATTTAACTTGTTGGGTTAATGATCATGATTGGACTATGTTATTTATCCATTAGACCAAAGTGCACATTTTAAAGTTATGACTCCTAATTTTTACTAATTGCACTAAGACACCCTGACGTATATGAATTTGCCTACATCATTTTTAAGATACACCATCAATTAATTATGATTGAATTTCCTTGGTTAAAAATAATGATTAGACAAAGCATATTATTCCTTATACCAAACATAGCTTACTTACATTATCACTTCTAATTCCTAATGATTGTACTATTTCTAAGAGTTTAACATAGGGACTCAATATTGATTAGTAGTAATTGGTTTCTTTGGTGAAGAATAGTAATTGAACTAAGTATTCTCTATTGGCTAAGCCAAAGGTTGATTGGCTTATTCATGTTCATGTTTCTTAATTTAAAATAATTATCTTAGGACACCTTGAGATTTATGGATTTGCACATAAATTTAATGAATTCGCTCACATAAATTTCATCAATTTAAGCACATAATTTCATTACCATTAAAATACACTATTGTGTAATGGTAATCCAAATATTTGACATTTATTACGAAGTATATTTGTAAATAAGAAAATAACGAATACCAAATATATAATTAAAAACTAGTTACAGTCAGTAATTTAATATTATAATATAAGTAGTGACTAATATATGTGTATATATAGTTAGACGTACAATGTATAACAAAAGTAATATGGACAAGTATACTCCTATTCCAAAAAAAGATATTATGTTTGAACAAGTGGAGGTGCAACTCATTTTATGCCACTAATTATTACATTAGGGTATTATTTATTAATACACCGTTTTATAATATTATCTCATTAAGGGTATTTCAAAAATTTTTGTAAAAAAATCAGTTTTGACTTTTAAAATTGAACTAGTTTTTGGACCTAAAGAAATATATACATGTATATATAGTTAGAAGTAAAACCCATTGTATAAGTGGTATATTGCTATATATAACTATTACATAACATGTGTAATATAGTATATATATACATAGTTTTATAAGCACACACAATAATACACACATGTTAATTATTTATATAATTATTTATCTTTTATATAAACAACATGTAATCTTAAATACATATAATGATTTTAAATGATTTTTTTTAGCCATTTAATTCCAAATCAGCAAAATGTTGCCGCCCTTTAGAAAAGAAAAATGTTGAAATTTTTTGGCCCGCCCTTTAGAATTGAAAGAGTTAAAGGGTTTCTGTTTTTAGACCATCCGCCTCCACCACACAAGCAGCTCAATATTCTCACTCAGCAAAACCCATTTTCCTCAATCTTGCGCTGTTCTTCACCCATTTTTATTCCAATCGTTTGCCGTGGGTTTCTAAAATCAAGGCCTTCGGAAGTCCAGAATCCGAAGGTTCTGAAATGTTTCTGAAATCTGAAGTTCTAAGATTGAAGTCCTAATTTATGCAAACCGATGCTGCAAACTATTGGGTTTCTGAAAATCCAAAGCTTGTAGTTCCGAAAATCTGAAGCTTTTAGTTTCGAAAATCTGAAGCTTATTTCCTTTTAGTATTGTTTTTTTACTTTTTCAGGTCATTTAGCCTTATTGCATTGCATATTAGAAGTGAATTTTATGTCATATTAGAAGTTAGTATCCTGTTTATGTCATTTGCAATGCAAAAGAGTAAGACAAATTTGAGAGAGAAAAAAATTGAAAAAAAATTTGCATTGCATTTTTAGAAGTAGAATCTCTTTCAGTTTCACTTAGTGTAGTTGCATATAAATTGTATGAAAAAGAATAAGAAGAATTTGATAAGAAAATTTTCGGAGGAGCTGGAACAGTGCTTGCATTTTGCATAAAACTTAGATGTGCTTTAAAAAAAAAAAAAAATTTAGCTACTATTTAGGACAGCCCCACCCGCAAGTTGTTCATTAATTTCACAGCATTCTTTTGTTTTGCATATACAACTGGGGGCCAGCTCGGGAATTGGGAGCAGCTCGGGCAGAACGAGTAGCTGAAAAATGGAGGAAGCTCGGAACTTAGTGCATCCTTTTTCCCTTGGACAGCTTGTATGCACGGACACGCGTGTGTATGAAATGTAAAGGCAGGGCAGCAGGTGAGAAAAAATTTAACCCCTCACTTCACAAACTGGAATTTGATGCTCATATTGTTTTCTTATGCTTGTTTTTATTGATAAGGACTGTTGATTGGGTGTTTTTGGTGCTGTTTAAAATTTTTTGGGCCATGATTCATCCTATTTGTATGAATCTTCATGATTTTAACTTTGCACATCATGTGTTTGATGAAATGCCTAAACGAAATTTTCAGTTCCATTGTAAGCAATTGAGCACTTGAACATTCTTATTTCACACGTGTAGTGACTGTACTTCTATTTCTCCGCACTTGCACGGTTTTTTTGGCTGCATTTTTTTTTTTTTTTTTTTGGTGCCAAAAGGAAGCACCACTGCACACACAAGCACGGCTGAAAAAAAATTAAATAAATAAACTAAAAAAAATAAAAATAAAAATATAGTGAATGCATAAATTCTGAGCACACACAATAGGCATAAAATCTGCACATGCACCGTGACATAAAATTGTTTCTGCCATTTTGAATTGCTGGACATTGCACAACACTGCAAGCTGATTTTTCCAACTGCTGCACTGGACACATGGCTGCTGGCACGGTCATTTATTTCAAATTGTGATGATGGTATTCACAATACAGGTATGATCCTTTTGGACTAATATGCTGAATTAATTAAAGAGTACCCCTGAATTGCTGAATTTTGTATGCAATATTTTGTTTCATGCCTGCTTGCTAAATCTGGATTAGTGGCTACTTTCTTGTGCTGCATTTTGCTTTTTTGTCGGCACTTATTCTTTTTGTTTTGTGCATTGAGGACATTGCACATTTCAAGTTTGAGGGTGATATTTTGAGGGCATTGCAAGCAAAATTCTGGGTAAAGTGTGGTTGGAATTTTGTTCTTGAATTGCTTCTAAGTTTCTTATGTGAAGGGTAGCTTTTATAGCCTCTTGATTTCAGGATTTGCATCTGCATGCTTTTCTCTTGGTTCAATGGTATTAGGCTTCTTCAACTATGAGTGCCCTGTTATTCATACTATTTATCTTACTGAAGTCTAAATGCGCATGGCTTGTGTTTATTAACTTTGGCCAACGGGAAGGTGTTAGAAAATTCTCAACTGATATGAACAAGAATATTCCTTGGAGTAAAATACTGGAATTCGGTCGGCATGTGTTTGATGGAACTCGTACTCCAGTTGATCTCAAGGATAAATGGAGGAACATGTTGGCCAAAGAAAGATAATAGGAGGTAACTTGTAATCTGATAAGATTTAATTTCTCCAAGTATGTAGTTGTATTGTCATGTTATCAATTTAATGGCGTGTATCGCTGAATGGTTGAAAAATTCTCAGTAACTCTTTGTTTTTCAGCTGAATATTCGGAGTCTTTTTTTCTATTTTTTTTCGGGTTTTATCCTTAAAAATGTGAAATCATTTGTCACCATTTCTGGGACATTTTGACATTTATCATTAGAAGTCCTGGAAAGTATAGAATTGCATTCATATGGCTCAATTTCCAAAAGCCCCCAGAACCTTGCTCTGTTCATTTTACCTCTCTAATGCCACCTTGCAGCTGATAATTTTTCCCACACAGAATCCAACATGTACAAATGGTGATATCTAAATGAATTTCTCTACACTTAAAACAAGCTGAGTAACTTGCATTGGTATGTCCTTTGCTAATGTTTGATTTTTATGTTTTGACAGTTCATGCTCGTGCCTTCTCCTCCATCAACAACTGGCCTATGACAGGGGTGATCAATGGAAAATAAAAATCTCGAAAAGCTTTGATTAAAAAATCGAACTATTTCAAAGTGAGAAAAATAAATAAATAAATGAAGCTCCTGAGCAATATTTGGCCACACCAAAATATTTTCCCACAGCCAGAAAAGGAGATTCGGTTCTCTCCCACAGCGCCAAAGCTTGCATTGGCCTATTTTCATAAGTAAGTAGATTTTTTATTTTATTATTTTGAATGGATAGAGTAATTTAATAAAATGGAATGGAGAATGTGAGAATGAGTTAACCCAGTTTGACCCAAAACCATGTTTGTATTCTTCTGAATTACATATACACACTACAATGTATGCATAGGGGGACGATGTGTTTGCTTTTGTGGCTGGTTTTTGTGTTTGTATTTATTTGTAAGAAATCCATCGTTGCGTAGGAGGACGACATGTTTTCTTTTGCATTTGGTATTTGTGTTTGTGTTCGTGTTTATGTTTGTAAGAAATCCATCATGTACTGGCATGAATTCATGAATACAACCACGGCCAGGTTGAATCATCAAATGATGGAATCATTGAACTACTAATAATTTAGAGTAGTATTAATTGAGCTTCTAGTGTCTTTTTTTTATTTGTTATATTGGTATTGATCTATTCCATTCTAGGCTGAATTTTCTTGTGTTTTTTATTATAAAATTCAAGTCTTAGAGCTTTTGTCACAACGAGAAATGGTATTCAATCAAGCATAGTTAATTTGATATTAGAGTCAATAAAGCAAACATTCTAAATGATGAGAAATGTAGAAAGAGTCTTTGTGTAAGGTGAAGGTCAATGCATCTAACATTCTAGCCTTTAGGGTGCTCAAGTACTAGGTAGGCAAGCATACTTTGCCATTTGTACTTAAAAGTGAACTATATACCACCTTCACTTTCTTAAAAACATGCTAATTATGATAGCTGAATCAGCATGTGTTCCAATGATGAATATGCCATTTTCGGAATTTTAGTATAACTATTGTCGTTAATTGGTGGAATTGTATTATGTAATGAGATATAATTATGGGATGTTGATGCTTCTGTATATATCATTGTTTTATGAAGACGAGCTTGGTTATCACGAACACGTGATGTTCTAATAAGGATTGTTGCATGTCCATACGTTCATTTCATATCATTATCATCAACGCGTGGGACATTTCTATCTTTTTATGAGATATGAACATTATGTAACATACGAGTGACTAGTTAACAGGTTGGTTTATGAAGATTATATTTGATTGGTCGTGGTGTATTATGTTATGCGATACATTTCGTGGTCATTTTAGTTGTCTTTGATTGGTAGAGAATGTAGCATGATTATTGTCATTTACTGGTGAAATTGGATTATATCATGATATATAATTATGGGGTGTTGCTTCTTCTGTATATATGCAAGTGTTATAAAGATGAGCGTCGTTATCGGAACATGTTGGTCCCTTAGTACGATCTCGCTTGTATACACAAATGTTGCATATCATTATTATCGATGTGTGGCACATTTATAAATTTCTCTTAGAAATAAGCATCATGTAACATAATGATATCTAGTTAATAGGGTTGGTTTAGGAGTAAAATTTGCGGTTTGTGGTTTTGTATTATGTCACGTGATACATTACGTGGTCACATTAGTTTTGGGGTGTTGTTGTTTCTATAGTTAGTCATTCTGTAATTGCATTATGTCATGAGTTCGAGTTATGGTGTGTTGTTGTTTCTATAGTTAGTCATTTGTGGGAATGGATTGGATGGATTTTTAAACATTCACTGTTTTTTACTTTTCTTGTCACAGTGACGCATTCACCACCACATAGCCAAGCATCCATAGATTGAAGGCATTACAAATGGCTCGTTGGTTGGTGTTGTCAAGGTCTTTTTCATTCCTTTTGGCTCTTTCCTTTTAGAATGTGAAGGGAATTATATATACACTACTATTTTGTGGGTGTATGGTGTTTGGATAATATTTTATTCTCATGCTACAATTCGGATATTCGACTTTTATTTCTTATGTAGTGGGATATTAAAATGTTGTCTCTGGCATTGAACAAGTTGAAGTTTTGTGCCCTTTTTCAAATATTTTTTGAATGTTCAATGCTTAGTATGATTGCGTTTAGTACTTTTCCAACTTCGATGATGTATGTATTATAAGAATAAATGATGTGACAATCAATATTGTGATATTGGTGATATGATACTATAATAAACCACATTATAACGTTGGTTAAAATTTGTCACTAATGACCCTATTTAGTGACAAATTTTTGTCGTCACTAATTCCATCTAAGAACAAACCTTTGGTGACGACAAAATTTCGTCACCAATGAATAGTGTCACAAGATTTTTTCGTCACAAATTGCATATTCAACAAATTTTTGATGACAAACTTTTTCCGTCACCAATGACAAAAAAAGGGAATTGGTGACGAAAAATTTGTCGTCATTAGCTCGTCACTAAAGGCGTTGACCAAGGCATAATTTAGTGACGAATTTTTTTCTCGTCACCAAAAATATCACACTGCCCGGCTGCCCAGCCACACTTTTAGTGACGATCATATTTTGTCACTACTTTTTGTCACTAATTTCACGCAATTAGTGACGACTTTTATCTTTTCGTGACAATATTTTCTCCCTTTTGGTGACGACTTTTTTTGGTCACTAAATTTTGTCACCTCCAAGTTTCGTCATTAAACGCAATCCTTTAGTGATGACGTTTTTTTTTCGGTCACGAAAGACCTTTAGCGACGGACCTTTGCTAACGACGCGTCACCAAATTTTTTTTCGTCACTAAAGACCTTTGCTGGGCTTTTGGTGACGAAAATCAACCCTTTGGTGACGAAATTCCGACTGTCACTAAAGGGGGGTTTTTCTTGTAGTGTTGTTTTGTTTTAATTAAATTCATTAGTTAATTAGAGTTATATTTCTTTTAGTTGGTTATATAGTTAGTAGTGATTTGCCACTATTTATTGATCTAAATAATAAAATAAAATAATTTAGAATGTTATTTGGTTTTCTTCCCTATGAAAACAATACTAGTTTTGCTTTATTTTACAGCTAAAATGATTCATACACTTACATGGGTCTTAAAAAAGGACTGTATAGGCATTATCGGTGAGTTGCAATCGTTACATGCATGAACAAAACATTATTAGCAATTAAATCCCATAGTAATACGTACCAAAAAGCTCTAAACTTTTTGTATAGAAGGTTAGATTACTTGTTATAAAAAAATTTGTTGTATTATTTACATTTTAAGTTATAACAAGTTAAGTTGCTTTTAATATTATGGATTATAGCATTTACAATTTTACATGTAAAATATTTTAAAATAAAAAATGAGGTTGATAAGAATATTTATAAGAAAAATAAGCAAGTATATCTCATTCATAATGTAACGCCCCAATCCAACGGACTAACTCAATAACTTTTGGAATTTGTCCTCACTTGTTCAATATGTTAAAGTCAAGTTATTAATAGTCTATTAGGTAGGGTTTTATATACATTCCTTTCATTCATTAACTTTCCGATGTGGGATGGAATATCACATTCTTCCCCCTTTTAAGGCATTTGCATTTTCGCAATACCCAATCCATTACTTTGCTTTGCCCAATCTCCCCTGGAACAAGACTCCAAAGATGGCTCCTGTATATTGCACTTTGTCCACTTGCGGGTTCAATAGATGACTCCTGCACGTAGCATTTAGCTCCCAAATCAGGTCAGCTTTGATACAAACTGTAACACCCCAATCCAACAGACTGACCCAATAACTTTTGAATTTTGTCCTCACTAATCCAAAATGCTTAAGCCAAAATACTAGTAATCTATTAAGTAGGGTCTTATATACATTACCTCTTATATACATTCGTTTCATTCATTAACTTTCAAATATAGGATGGAATATCACACATAAAATTTATAAAATGATAAAAATTGAATAAGCAAATTCCATAATTTTAAAATATATTTCAAAAATATTAATTATTTTCAAAATTGAACTATTGGTAATATTTTTTAGTAAAAGTAAAATAATAAGCAATAAAATCTTACAATTGGAAGTCAAGAATAAATAATAATTTTCTTAAAGTGAATTATAATTAAAATAAGATTTTATAATAAATGGTCCAAAAAGTTAATAAAATTATATTCACACTATAAACTTTAAAATTATATTCACACTATAAAATTATATTCAAATGGAACGAATAGAGATAAAATTAGACTGATTTCCAAAATGCTTTTCTTGATTATATTCTGAAAATTTTGCAGCAAAACCAAAGTTAATGTAACATGTCTTAAAGGGTAATATTGATAAAGAAAAGTTAAACCTATAACCTGTAATTATCTGTATGAAATTTGACAACAAAATATTATAGTTTACTCTTCCTCTATATAATAACTAGTTTTGTAGACCCCACGTGAGGCGTGGGAAGTTTCCAAATTTTTTTATATTTAAATAAATATTAATTTTAAAATTTTTATAAAAAAATTCAATGTGTATTTTTAAAAAAATGCAATCTATATTTACTTTAAATATTTTTACATTATTTTCTAAACTATGTAAATTTTTTGTTAAATTAATTTAAATGTATAATAACTATTATAAATTGAACTAGTAAATATTTTATTATAAAAAATTTATATTGAAAGTGAATTATAAATAATTAAACTATTATAAATAATAAATACAATTAGAAAATAACAATGTCTATCTAAACAACCAATAGTTTTAATATAAATAGCAATTATTATTATCAATATAATAGTTTCAAAAATTTTAACAATTTGATATTCATATTAATTATTATATTTTCATATAAGTTTAAATTTATTTTGATAGTATATTTTTTGTTACTCATTACAATTTATTAATAAAAGTATAAATAATTGCCACTCATTTATTCCTAATGAAACTTTCTAAGGCTAAGTTTGATTGCATGGAATTGGAGCTTAGAATTGGAATTGAAAGCTCCAATTCCAATTCTTGTGTTTGTTTTAATAAAAAATTTAAGAATTACAAATCTATTTCAAATCTATTTCCTTTCAATTCTACAAATTGAATTCTTAACTATTCCTCAAATTTTCCAAATCTAATTCCACACCAATTAAAAAAGAATGTGGATCTAAAGTAAAAAACAGGTCGCGGGTTATAACAAAACGGGTAACAATACCATAAATTGCAGACCTCCGCCTCCAATTGTCATCGACTCCAATTCGCCGCCTGGTTCTCTTCTGCCTTTTACAATCCGCCGCCTCCTTTTTCCTCTTGTCAATCCACCTCTTGGAGAGTAAACTCCTTCTTCCTCTTGTCAATCGAACCCATCCCTCGTCGGTCCAACTTCACCTCCACCATTATTCCGGCAGGCAGTTGTTTCGCTAGTCTACATTCAGCCGAAGTCGAGCCTTGAAACTCAAGGTAAATATGG
Source organism: Gynochthodes officinalis (assembly GCA_020080225.1). Taxonomy (NCBI): domain Eukaryota; kingdom Viridiplantae; phylum Streptophyta; class Magnoliopsida; order Gentianales; family Rubiaceae; genus Gynochthodes; species Gynochthodes officinalis. Next base: position 18,688,110 of record CM034622.1, read on the forward strand.
CTTCTGTTTATGGGTCAGCAGTTTTGGCGCCAAATCATACCCTTCACAGTGTTAATTTTTATTCTCTTGTCTATGTTTAAATTTCATGCCCATTTTTAGGTATGAGTCATTAATGGATCCATTTATTTCTTCTATACAATGTTCATCTGTTTTCCACCGATTGAATTTTCTTGTTTTGATATGATGATGAGTAGTTGTTGTTGGCATGGGTTTAAGTACTTAAAGTCTTAATCCATTGCCTGAACCTAAACCATTTTTATGGGCATAAATCACAATCCCATTATGCCAACACTTGATGAATTGGTAATTCATTCTTGTTGTAGAGATTATACACCAGAAACCCACAAACTTCAAAGGAGTTATTCAACCTTCGACACTCAGTAGCTAGAAAATGTAATTGAAAGAGGGTTTGGTGTACTTAAAAAGCAATGGGGAATTTTGAGAAGTGAATCTTTTTTGGGTGTCAAAACACATGTCGATATCATTAATGCTTGCCTCATCCTTCATAATTTTATTCGAGTAGAAGAACCTAATGATCCATTATTGGATGAAGTTGATGTTGATCTTCTCGGGTAACAAAATGAAGATGATGACAATGTTAATGATGATGATGAAGACGAAGAGAATCATCTGAACACACAAAGTGGTGTACATGTTGAACACTCTGATCGAATTACTATTGTGCAATCTACTAATGATTGGAAAAAGTTTAGGGATGCACTAGCATAAGCAATGTTTGTTGATTATCAAAATAGGCGCAGTAGATAGGAATTTATGTAATATTCAATACAATTGTTGGATTTAGGTTGAATTTATTATTATATCTTTAAGGATTTTATCGTTTGACTTTAGACAGGATCTTATGTAATTATTAATACTTCATTTTCATTTTTGGCAATTTCATTTTGGTCCAAGCATGCATCTATATATATGTGATTGTATCTTGTTAATGTTTCATTATCTTGTTAAGGGCCTTGGCATTGGGTATTTTAGGTTTGTTTTCTCAGCTTTTACACATATGTTTGATCTTATAAAATTTTGAATTTTTGTAGATGGCATTTGAGTCACAAGCAACATCCGGGAAAGAAAAGGTAAAAGCAAAGGGATACTTTACTTGGACTCCAGAAATGGATAAAGTTTTAGGGACTTGTTTTGTAGAGCAAATGAATCAGGGAAACAAATTGGATGGTAAATGTGCATGGAAGTCGATAGCTTGGACAGCTGCTACGAATGCTCTTTTTGGGCAATTAAATATTTCAGTCTCAAAGGGTAATATTCTGTCTCTTTTGAAGACAGGGGAAAAACACTATGACATGTTACATCATTTGTTGGTTTCATGTAATTTGGGAAATTTACGAAAATGACACCTTTGACCATTGACTTTACAAAAATAGCACCTTGCTTTTTTCCTTTTGTGTTATAGCACTTCTATGCACAAAATTACTTCAACACCCTTCTCTTCTACGCGGGAAACCAATGCACATTGAGCCAGCATTCTTCTTCCACAATCAATTCTTGAAACCACTGGAAGCTAAACCGTCGTCTTCACACCTTTCTTCACATTTTCAATTTTCGAATTCTGCAACCTTTTTCTCTTTCATTTCCTTCCAAAACTTTCGTTGTTTTACGCCTCAAGTATTTTGAAAAAGCAAAGTGCTAAACATTCGAAACACACTCAATGGCACGCACAAAGGGAGGAAAAACATCGGTGATGATTAAGAAGACACCCGCGACGGAGAAGAAACAAGAACAGCATCACGCGGTAAGTATGAGTAAATTTTGTTCCAAAATTGATTATTTCATTCATCCTACATAGTGTGTGTGGATGTTGTGTATATGGATTTGAAATGGGTTGTCTGAATATGGTCAAAAACTGGTCCGGCAGGGGGTCGATGATATGTCGAGCCCTAAGTCGAGCAACCCTCGACCTCCTGAAAAAGTCGAGTTTATATTCGAGCTCCTAGTCGAGTTACTGGTTGTTCAACGCTCCTGTTTTTTTTTTTAAAAATTATATTTCTGTCAAGTAAATAGTCGGGTCAAGGGTCGAGCAAGCATATTAAATCTTTGATTTCAGAATATTCCATTTTTAGTCGAACTCATAGTCGGGTATTTAGTCGAGCATTAAATAGGAAGTTGTCCTTCCTAACTGTTCCGTCATAGTCGAGTTAGTAGTCGGGCATATAGTTGAGCATGAAAGCTAATTTGCTTTTTAAGATTTTTATTTTTTTAGTCGAATTTGTAGTCGGTTATATAGTCGAGCAAGATACAGAAATTTTATCATTCATAACCTTCTGTTTTAGTTCGAGTTAGTAGTCGGGCATATAGTCGAGTATGAAAGAGAATTTGCTCATTACGATTTTTATGTTTTTAGTCGATCAGATAGTCGGGCATATAGTCGAGCATAGACAGAAATTTTGTTCTTCTGACATCTTCTTTTATTGGTCTAATTAGTAGTCGGGTACATAGTCGAGCAAGTGTATTCGTTTTTTGTTTTCAGTTCCATCCTTGTATTTATGGTCGAGTTATTAGCCGTGTATGGAGTCGAGCATTAAACAGAATGTTTAAGTTTCAGAACCTTTTGTGTTATTCCGAGCTATTACCAGTTCTAATTTCTTCTATTTTGCAAATTTATTAATCAGGACCCTCTGACGGAGCAAATGGTCGTTCAGTGTGATTTTTTCAATGCAAAGGTATCACAGTATTGCTACTACGAGGCTAATATGCAGAGAATTAGGCTCAAACTAACACAATCGCAAAGGGACATACTTAGAAAGGTGAGTAGCCTTGCTGGAATTGCGCTGGATCATGAGCATACGTTTTGGTGCAAACAGATGATCCACAGCGTCCTATTGAGGCAACTTAAGGTAGACGAGGTATCCCAAAAGGACGGAAGCCTATTCTTTAATTTCGCTGGGAAGAAGGTTAAATTTGGGCGGAGGGAGTTCGCACTCATCACTGGGTTGAAGATGGGCGACTTTACCCGTGAATACGCGAAATTCCAGGCACCCGATGGCCCAAGTTTGATTAGCAAGTATCTAACCGGAGAAGGTAGGCACAATGAAACAACATACGCTGATGTTTTCAAAGCCTACGATCAAATAAATGCAAGCTATTCGGACGAGGTTGTTGTGTCCCTCACCTTGCTATTGCTATACACGTCTATAATTGGGGAGCAAAAGAGGAACCATATAGACGACAAGGTGGTCCATTTGGCCTGTAATTGGCAGAAGTTTGATGAAATGCCGTGGGGCGAAGAATCTTTTCGTGTGACTACGGATAGTGCTAGAAAGGCTATGGCCAACGCCTTGAAGCAATCCAGGGATCTCGATAATAGGGCATACATCGTTGGCGGATTCCCAGTTGCTCTAGGGGTAACAAATTAATAGTGACAACCGATTTATTTTTAACTGTGTTTTGATGTTTACATAATTAATTTTTTCTATTCTGAATCGCAGGTGTTCGCCTATGAATTGATGCCGCATTTCGACCGATTCTCTTTAGTTGAAAAGGTCAAAACCCCTGGAGGTAGGCCAAGGATGTTCAGGTGGAAGGCGGTGAAGAGCCACCGATCTGTCCAAGAAAAAAATGCCGTATGGTCCAAAAAGCTACTTAGCGGAGAGGTATTAGTTGATAATCAAACGAAACAATTTCCTTGTATGTTTGCATTTTAAATAATGTGAGGTATCATTTATTTCCACATTCAATGTGCTGCAGAGAGTTAAAGTCACACCAATAACTCCAACTCCGGAAGAAGTTGCCAATTTTTTGAGTTGGGAAGAAGAAGAAACCGGAGAGGCCGCAAAGGATTTGCTGTTTGCCGAGGAAGAAGAAGAAGAAGAAGGAGAAGAAGACGTGCATCCTCCCAGAGATTCACGAGAGGCTCGTCGGCCTTCAGTGAGTCAGATGATCGAACGGCAAGAAAAGGCGGAGGCTCGAATAGCCGAATTGGAATCCACAGTTAACCAATTAACCGCAACCGTTCAACATCTGACTCGCACTCTCGAGCAAGTGATGGCGAGGAAAGTCGGCAAAGCTGATTCGAAGGATGAGGCGGATTTGAAAGCGTTGGTGCCTGTTCATCAGCCTGATGTAGCACACAAGACTCCATCCGTTCCCGTCATTGTTGAAATCGAGACTCCTTCCCCAACCCCGATTAAGGACAAAGGCAATAAGGATCATGGGGTTGGTCAGAAGGATGTTTCGGGTGGTATCAACTTGGCACCGGTCCTTGCCATTGAGTATCCGACTCCCCCTCCATCTTTCGGTCCGGCGCGGTTTAATTTCCATGATTTCCAACCTGGTCCGGAAGATATTAAAGACATGCAAAAGTGGTTGAAGCCGACGAAGCGGCAATTCTTGTGGACTCCAATTTTTGACCTTGATTCGGATTTGCTCAAGAAGCTTTTTCGTGAAAATGAGTGGCTTTCCAATGAGGTAATACTCTGTTGTTCTTCCATTCATTGTTAGGCAATGAGAATATATTTGTTCTAATCCATGCAATTCGGGTGTTTTTTTCCAGCATTTGGATTTGTACACATCCATGCTGCAGAAAAGGATCCTCATAATGGGCCGCAAAGATGTTTCCATTATGGAAACGCATTTTGATGTAAGTTATTTGTTATATTCCTTTTTTTTGTGAGGGCTTGTATAACTGAATTGAAATATTGTGGTATTACCTTGTAGGCGCATTGGAATGAAAACATTATATACGACCAGCAGATCCCACGCACGAAGATTTGGCCTCAAACAATTTGTAGGTTCGGATTGCATTTAGATTAAGCTTCGGACGGTGGACCAAGTTTTGTTCCCGGTCCATGTCGATGGAAATCACTGGATATTGGTGAGAGCGGATATCCATCAACACACGTTCCACGTGTATAACTCACTGGACCAAGAAGGGATGGGGCCAAAATTGGAGCATCTCGTGCAAACCATGCCGAAGATACTAAAGGCATGTGAACTTCCGAGCATGGATACTTGGCAAATCGTCATTGAGCAGGGTTTGCCACGTCAAGAAGTAAGGTTAGTAATTCCGGCAGCGTTAATATGTTTGTGGTGCTTCATTGTTTTATATTTTTCTTTGGAACTAACAATATACGCTCATCGTATATTGTAGCGGTGGAACCTGCGGGATCTTTGTCTTGAAATGGGCTGAATACCTGGTTCACGGCGTCCCACTAGGGACGTTTTCTCCGGACCGTAAGTCTATAATGGATGCGCGTACCGAGATAGCTACCGCACTCTACATCCATGCACGACAAGAGGACCAGCGAAGAGGAAAGCAGTCCAAAAAAATACGTAAAAATTAGAGTAGCGTTGTAAATACAATTTTTTCCCCTCACATTTATTTGTATATAGCTAAGTCGACTCATAGTTGAGACTTGTAAATACATTTATTAATGTGAAGTGTCAAATTGTCCAATTATCGCTCTATGCAATGGCACAAACATTTAGTTGATGGTACATTTACAAGTACATTTTGGTCTAGTTTACATTCGATCACATATTCGAGTGTGTAGTGATGAAGCAAGGAGAGTTATTATGTAGTCGAGTTTATAGTCGAGTAATATATCAAGTAGGAATCAGAATTTCACAAATTGTCGAGTTTCCAATCGATTTTATAGTCGAGTTAAATTCCTAAAATTACTCGAGTTTTTATTTAGTCGAGTTTGTAGTCGAGTCAACCTTCGAGCAGGAAACAGAACTTCTTAAACTTTGGCTTTATTAAATTTAGTCGATATTTAAGTCGAGCATATAGTCGAGTCATCTTCACTAATCAACTCGAGTTTTTATGTAGTCGAGTTTATAGTCGAGTCAACCTTCGAGCAGGAAACAGAACTTCTTAAACTTTGGCTTTATTAAATTTAGTCGATATTTAAGTCGAGCATATAGTCGAGTCATCTTCACTAATCAACTCGAGTTTTTATTTAGTCGAGTTTATAGTCGAGTCAACCTTCGAGCAGGAAACAGAACTTCTTAAACTTTGGCTTTATTAAATTTAGTCGATATTTAAGTCGAGCATATAGTCGAGTCCTCTTCACTAATCAACTCGAGTTTTTATTTAGTCGAGTAGGTAGTCGAGTCAACCTCCGAGCAGGAAACAGAACTTCCCAAACTAATGCTATATTAAATTTAGTCGATATTTAAGTCGAGCATATAGTCGAGTCATCTTCACTAATCAACTCGAGTTTTTATTTAGTCGAGTTTATAGTCGAGTCAACCTTCGAGCAAGAGACAGAACTTTTTAAACTTTGGCTTTATTAAATTTAGTCGATATTTAAGTCGAGCATATAGTCGAGTCATCGTCACTAATCAACTCGAGTTTTTATTTAGTCGAGTAGGTAGTCGAGTCAACCTCCGAGCAGGAAACAGAACTTCCTAAACTTTGGCTTTATTTAATTTAGTCGATATGTAAGTCGAGTAGATAGTCGATTCAACTTCACTGATCAACTCGATTTGTAATTTAGTCGAGTATATAGTCGAGTAAACATTCGAGCAGGAAACAGAACTTTCCTAACTTTGGCTTTATTAAATGTAGTCGATATGTATGTCGAGCAGATAGTCGAGTCAACTATTCTAATTAACTTGATTTTTTATTTAGTCGAGTTAATAGTCGAATCAACTTTCGAGCAGGAAACAGAATTTCCCAAACTTTAGTTTTTATTCAGTTGATGAACAAAACTTCTGATAATCCTTCCCGATTAAAATGAAATAAAGACCAACAAATTGTTGCATTGTGGGAGAACAATAATAATTGAAAAAATGGCATAAATTGGAATGGATTGAAAAAATGGCATAAATTGAAAAAATAGTAGAAGTGTATTTACAATGAACGCAGGCTAATCACTTTTCTGCCCTAGATTGGAATGGATTCGGGCAAGTTTTACGGTTATGACCAATCCCTCCACATCGACCACATTTCTTTGGAACTCTTTCCTCACCCGTTGAAGGGATTCTCTGTTTCTTGCGTCTACCACTTTTAAACCTCGGTTCAGGAGGACCTAATTGAATAGTCGTAATTTCTTCAGGCACATGCCACTCCTGAGGTTCACCAACCGGGATAATGGGATCTGCATAAGCGGATTTGAGTGCTTCAGTAAAATAAAATGGCGAGCATAGAGTATAATGGTCACTTTGCCGGCGACGGGCGGCAGCCAACGCATGAACACATGGGACTTGATCCATGTCAAACACTCGACACGTGCACGATCTTTGAAGCAAATCGCGATAAGAAATGCGATTTGCTATGTCTCGCACACACCACCGGTGTATATCGACTGGTTCAACGACATGAGATTGCGCCGCTCGCATCCTAGATCACAGCTCGATCTCAATATAAGGGCTTGTATCTGTTTTCATCTCGCCGCACGTCCGCCTTTCATGGTACCATCTTTGAAGCGTGCTCCGAATGTACTCTACCAAACAATGAATTGGTAGTTCCCGTGCATCCTTCAACAATGCGTTCGGACATTCAGCAATGTTAGTGGTCATTATAGTGTATCGTCTCCCATTAGAATGTGCCCTTGACCACCGCTCAATGCCGACCTCTGTTAAATACTCGCAGAAGCGTGAATCTTGTAAGGAAAGAATTCTCCACATCTCATTGAATTCGGCAAGAGTGTATGCCTTTGCTGCCTTAAAGTACATAGGGAGGGCCTCTTTGTGTTTGAACATTGCTCTCAAGTTGTTGCTCAAATGATAGATACACACTCCATGGAAGGCGTTGGGGAAAACACGGGCGATACCTTTGGCTATGCTTTTATGCCTGTCGGACACAAACACCAATCCATCGATTTCAACACCTATTGCAGCTTTCAACTTTTCCATAAACCATTCCCACGAGGCGTCATTTTCTGAATCCACCAAACCCCAACCGATCGGGTACACTTGGTTGTTACCATCCATACAAGTGGCAACAAGCAATGACCCTGGGTATTTCCCCTTCAAAAAGCAGGCATCAACTGCAAGAACCGGTCGCATACAGCTGCGAAATCCACGAAGTGATGCTCCCATTGCAAAAAAAGCATATTTGAAACTATGATCTTCGTCCATCTCGAGATCAGTGAATGTACCCGGATTACACTCTCTCAACATGTGCAAATAAGATGGTAGTATTTTATATGAATCCTCAAATCCACCTCTCATTTCGTCGAGTGCCGATTCCCTTGATCTCCAAGCCTTCTGATATTGTATATTCACACCCAACTCTTGACGAATGTCTGCCATGATTTCGACGGGTTTATATGGCCGACAAATTTCTTGATACTTACATTTGATCCAGGATCCTATTACTTTACTGGTTGCCTGACGATTATCACAATGCACAAGTGATAACTGACATGTATGGGTATTTTCAAATTTATTGACCTTCCAAGCACCCGAGTTTCCAATGAAAGATGCATTTAGCTTCCATCCGCAATTGTTATGCGTGCATCGTATGTACCAATACTTGCGACTTGCTCTGACCACCTTCCACTCGTAGAAATATTTCACAGCAAGCATACTCATTCTCAATTGCAATTGCTGTCTCGTTTCGAAAACATCATTGATGGCGGCTAATCTGTCCGAAGAAGTCCCACTATTAGCATGCGATGACCTTGTCAGCTGTTGGCAATGGGGGGTTGCTCGAGCATGGGTTTGAACTGGATTGACTGGCACATTTGTCTCCGGTTGCTTGGACGAAGTATTTACATCTTCCACAACTATGATTTTTTCAACCGGAGTATTTACATCAATCCTGGGTCCAAGATCATGAATTTCCTCTTCAAAAATTGGTTCGACAAAATTGTTTGGCGGAAGAGTATCATTAGTCCATAACGGACTGTCGCCACCCAATCGCTTTATTGGTGAATTGCTAGCACCATCTTCAGCACGTGATGCTTCGCTCTCAGCACGAAGGGTAACACATATTGGAATTCGTGCATCTTCAGACCTTCTAATAATCTCATTCAAAAAGCATTTGACATGGTAATCAGTCTTGATGGGAAGAGGAGAAATTTTTGGCAGGTATTTAGGTACATATTCGAGGACCAATCTATCTTCAATCTCCATATCTAATTGTATAACAGAGATTATGAGATTCACTAGTTCCTTGAAGCTTGTGTCTTCCGTCAACAAAAGAGTTTCTACCCTCTTGTAATTTATGAAGTTTCGTTCATTTGTACTAGGATCAACGTTCCATTTTCCGTCATAAAGAACGTGTACAGACCATGTAATGCCGTGTGACATCCCTACATTCAAAACCAAAACAATCAATAAACAACGATTTTACATCAAACAAACGAACATTTTAAAAATTAAGGGCATCAACAAAGCAGCAGGATCGTTGAAGGGCTCTCAATGATTGAGAAAATTCATTCCAACCACAGTACTCGACTAATAGCTCGACCTTTCACTCGAACTACTATAATTCTGGACAATAAATTTAGCCCTATTGGAGTACTCGACTAATATATCGACTAAATACTCGACTTCCAATGACTCGACCTAATACTCGACCATACACTCGACCTATTCTAAAGCTGGAACTTTATCTAACCCTATCAGAGTGCTCGACTAATATATCGACTATGTACTCGACTTGACAATTGACTCGACTTAATGATCGACTGAGTGATCGACCCAACTATGTGCGCAACTTTATGCTCGACCTCGTGATGGATATATTGCTCGACTATTTTTTCTGTACCATTCACAAACCCAATTTAAAAAAACGAAAAAAATCAAACTAACCTCCTGCTAAATGGGCGAGAACAAGTGCGATTGCTTGCAGACTATTTGAAACGTGATTGCCTGCAGTACGAATAATGGCGTGAGAGAACAAACTTTGTTCACATCCGATGGGGTGTGACAACCCTTCTCTTGAAGTATTTATAATTAAGTTCTAAAATCTTGGGTCGAAGAGTAGTCTATAACGTGGTAATCGACCAAAGCGGCTCTAAAACAGGAGTAGCAAAGCAACAGGAGTGAACCAGCTAATATGCCTTACAGAGCGTTCTTTAACTCACAGAAGAAGAGAAGAAGAGAAGGGTGTTCTGGTCACTTTTTTTATGGAAGTGCTATAACACAAAAGGAAAAAAACAAGGTGCTATTTTTGTAAAGTCAATGGTCAAAGGTGTCATTTTCGTAAATTTCCCATGTAATTTTGGTTTTCCAATTACATGGGATTATTCAAAGGGTTGAATTGAAATTTATGATGAAAATGTGTGGAAAGAACGATTAGAGGTAACTCTTATTTTAGTTTATTTATCTAATGTTTTATTCTTTAAACTTGCAAGTTATTCCATATGCATGTACATTAATACAAATTACATGATTGCCGAAATTTTTTTTTTAATAACTGATTTTTATTTTGAAGGCACATCCCAAACTCGCACCATATAAGAGAAAAATTGTTGTTGAGAATCTGGATGATATTTGTACAATATTTGCTCAAGATTGTTGATACGAATCTTAAACAAATAATAAGAATCCGAACCTATATCAGAGTGTTGGTCCTAGTATTGTCCTCTAGGTTGAACTAGTCTTCCTTTAGCAAGACACCCAATGGAATTATCAAAGACCCAAGATGTGAACTTTGACTATCCTTGGAACCAACTGGCACACTCAGATTGTTGAGGGAAAAACCTCAACAAAATAGCTTAAACATGAACCTAAGAGACTATCCTCAAAGACTCAAAGCAAGTTCTAAACTAGAACTCAAAGAAAAGCTAAAAGCTCTCAAGTTTGTATTGATCAAAGTTTATCTTTTCTTGGGGCTGAATCGTCTCTATTTATAGGTTACAAGTTGTAAGAATTAAGAAAGCCATTCCTTAGTTGGATTAGCTTTTTAGGAAACTAACTAAAGAAATAATTACTAAAAAGAAAGACTCCTAATCTAAGAAAAGGAAATAGAATAAAATAGTTGCCTAAAACTAAAACTAATCCAAAGCTGATTTGGATTTGTATGCTGGCTGAACTTATGTTGTATATGGCCTTAATTTCGTCCAGACTTGCATTGAATTCAATTCTACATAATTGCAATTCCAATTCAATTCTAATTCCAAGGCACCAAACGGAGCCTAAACATTTTTTTTTTTAAATATCTCTATTTGTATGTTTCAAATATTTTTCTAGCATTTTATATTTTTATTTTACTTTTTAAACCATATAATTTTTACAGCTAGTAATGAGTCAATTCAACTTTGTCAGCCTGTAATGGATTTTCTTGAGTTGAAGGAGCCAGAAAAAAGGTGAATTCAGAATCTTATTTTTTGCTTGCTAATATTTCTGAACTAACTGAGCAAATTGATGAGAGAAGTAGTTGCAGTTCCTTGAAACAATACTTGGTCCCATTAAGCTTGGTAAAGAGATGGGGAAGTGCCATGGGTATCCATTTTTCTAATGTGTGCATTTTTGTTTTCCCTTGGCTTTCTTTGCCAAATTGTTTATAGTTTTCCTTAAGAGAGTCCAGATATTGTTTTCCCTGATTCAAATCAAATGTGCCTGCTTGTTGATGGATCTGCTTTGTTGTTGGTTGGAGAAGGGGTTTTTTTTTACCATAATGTATGTGTGTGTATGTATATACACTTACACTCCGGTTATTTTGGCAATTCACACCCGCCACCTGTAAATGTAATTTCAAGTCTTAAAATCAGTAGAAAAATAAAGAAGTCTGTATAATGTTGTTGTGTTGTGCCTGCCTATGTGCTTCTTATACTGTTGCTTCTTAATGATATCAGGAAATGAAGAGTTCCTTTTTCTTTCCATGTCATATGTATACTGTACATCCAGATATTAGTAACTGGTTGGATAATTTGTCCACAAACCATACCTGAGTAAATGGAGGATCAAATTACGGGATAATCTCTAGACATTAACATGGGTCTTCCTGAAAGAGTAATGGTAGAGCAGTTGGGGGAAAAGAAACCTTTTTCTGAGTACCTTAAGAAAATTTGAAGGGATAAAAGAGAGGTGACATCTGAGCAGAGGAAAGGGATGAATTTTAGCTGCTGTAGCCGGAGTCACAGCAGATAAATACTTTCTAGAGTCTTGTGGGGTGGTTAAGATTTGGAAACATAAAAATGGAAAAATATAATAATTATTATAAATAAAATTTGGAAATGCACCTGTTTACAGGAACAACCGAACTGTGGATGTATTTGATTAGAATTTCATGTACACAGAAAGCATACATGAAATATGACTTAATATAACAGATTTAGGAAATCTTATATTCTTGAAATCGTTATTAACCTTGTCAACTAATGAAAGTGTTCTGTCTTGCTTGTAACATGCAGAATGGAGACAGGGATAAGGCAGCTCCTCTGGAGGAGATTTGCCTGAGATACTTTACCCCTAGGGAGGTTTGTCATTTACTTATTATGTCATGAATTACGTATGTATTAGTATCTTCTGCCAACTCTTCCCCTCACTCATCCCAGCCTCTTACCCATCCCCCACACACTCCATTATTATAAATGTTACGCTATTAGGCTTTGACTGCTTCTAACATCCTTAGGGTGCAAATTTGCATTCTTTTCCTGGAGATTTCCAGTTTCCACCACACATCAGCCTTCGTTAGCGATTTGTTTTCTTTTTATTTTTTCTTTCCCTAAAACATCAGTCATTTCATTTCCATGAATAAATAACTATACATGTGTTAGCCAAAATAGGCTAAATGATCTCCTTGGTCTAATATGCTAGCTATAGAGGAAAATGTGATAACAGTGCAAAACCGCTATCCCATTCAATTACTAGATTACCTAGTTTATGACTAGCTACCTTGTTATCTTTCTATATAAAGAAAAAACCTACTAATTTCAAAAAATTGCACAAAAAATTGATGTTTTCAAATATAGTGAGAAGACTAACTTCGAAAGATTGACTAAGCTTTCGCACTATGTCTTGTACCTGAGTTGCAATCTAGACATATTGTCATTCAAAATTTACTACACGAACTGCTCATAATATAATCAGTGTCTTGTAATAGCCACTGAACACAAGGTTGAGTTCCTAGCTATTACTCATATCTTTCATGTTGTTTGCCTTTTCATGTCCTCCAATTTCAAGCAAGAGCGTCCATTTCATCACATTGCAATTTGACAAGAACAATTCAAGTATAAAGTACTCCTGGAAAACCAAAATTAAGATGTACTAAGCATTCTAAATCATTCCTTCAGACTCCTTATCACAGAAAGAAAGAACCAATGCACCAGAAAACTCATATCAGTAAGAAAATTCTTCAGAGCACTATGCCATAATACACCCCTAGTCCATCCATAAATTTCCAGCAAGAAAAGTTTCTGGGACAAAAACCTAACAGAACCAATGCAAGTACCTAGTACTCCTGGGAAACAACAATTCAGACGTACTAAGCAGCCCAAATCATTCCTTCATAATGTAGTAATAAGAAACCAATACTCCAGAAAATGCAACTAGGTAATAAACATAATGCCAGCTATTATAAAAAAGATAATTACCAAAAAGCATCTCCTATCATTTCAAGTACTAGATCATACAAGTCTATTACCAAGGGTAGCATATTAACTAAAAGCCACACAAGTGTATACAAGCATATAGATAGTCAAAGGCCATCCATCTATAGGAACAAAACAAGTACAGTAACGAAACACAAGTGATTGTTTTTTCCCTGGAAAATTTTTTGCCTCCATTTGCAAAATAAACTCTTTGAAAGGTTCTTGATTATTGATTCTTAGAAATCAATTTTAAGGAGTTGTTGCTGATTGTTTGTGGCTTCAGTTTTCCAAACTTTCTAAACCCATCGTGGGCCACTCTCATTAATTTCGATCCTTGTGTAATTTGCATCCAAACCAGTTTGGGTGTGTGAAAATGTTGTTCGGTTTTCATATTTTTCTTCTCTTTTTTTCTTTTTTTGTTTGTTTGTTTATTTTCCCCCTCCGAAAACATAATCATGAAACCATCAGGTCAGCTTTTTCACATCAATTTCTCTGAGAATAAACAAGCAAACAACAAAAACCTAAGCTAACAAGATCAATTCAATTAGAAAGTACTCCCGGAAAATAAGTGCATGCTTGACGCTTTTAAGCATTTTTGTATGCACAAAAAAATTTTAACAGCAAAACTTATATATTTTTGAACGATATTCCAATAGTATTGAAAAAAAAGGGGGTCATACCATTCGACCCTATGGCCTTGTGAGGGTGCATTCCAAATAAGGTATTTTGAATCTCAACGTCTTCTACAGGTCAAGTCAATCTTTGATTCATCGTACTTGTGATTGTGTGTGGAATGCCTCGCAAGCATTGTTGCTCGTTCTAGGGAGAGGAAGTAATGAATAGCTTTGAATAGAAGTCCAATATTTTCTCCTTGATATCCTCTTGGTTGCCACATATCTCGTGTTTCCTTGATTAACCTCTCAATCATATTTAACCTTCTTTGTTCAACAGTATAAGCATGAAAAAACCTTGTGTTTTTATCACCCTCTTTAAGCCATTGGATGCGGGACTTTTTATGTCAATACAACTCTTCCTCTCTATATGCTATATGCAAATCCCCTTTCAAAACCTTCCACTTATTCCAATCCCTTGCTCCCCCTTCTTGACTCAGCTATTCTATTTGCTCTTTTGGCTCATTTATCTTTCTGGCTAAATTAGTTTGCACATTTCTATTCCATTTCAGCAGTGCTTCTCGATAGTTTCGAATTTGACCACTCACTTGATATATTGGGGTTCCAAACTGTGTCATTTTCCATGCCTTTTCAATTACTTCTTCTGCTCCCTCATGTTGAATCCATCTTCTGTCAAAATAGTCTTTTTTTCGACCTTTTAATCTCCGAATTTATATTTAATAACAATAAAGAATGATCGGACAATTGGATCTTTGATCAACCAAGCTGATGACCCAAAAAATTTGTCTATCCGTTCCTCCACAAACCCTTCTCCGTTCCTCCACAAACCCTTCTCGTTCCCACTACAAAAAAAATTGGCCTTTAGTGACAAGTCAAAAGTAGTCACTAAATATATAATAGTCGTCACAAATGAGATTTAGTGATCAAAATCCTGTGGTCACATAGTAGTTTGCAAAGCTCGGTTAGTAAAACATGTTGGTGACATGATGGTCACTAATTGGTACAGCTAGCGGCCAAAAAAAGTGATCACGCTCTTAGTAACCACATAAAGTAGTCACCAAAATATAATTTTTTTGATTACTGATAATAAAAAATGGTTATAAAAAAATAGTGATTGGTGACCACTTTTGGTCACCACATATGGTGATCAAGAAATATAAGAAAGTCAACACCATTTGTGACCACTTAAAGTGGTTAGTAAATTGTAAACAAATAACAATAATTAGTGACGAAATATTGTTATCACTTATTGTCATAGACAACCATTAGTGACCACATTATTTTCTCACCAATTTGCCATTAAATTTATTATTTGGAATTAATTGTACATAAAGTATTGAACAATACATAAAACTACATATCTATACAAAATATGACAGTTATATCATTTACTCGACAAAAGATTTAGGACAATATCAACCTAATGATGTACAAAAAGAAAAGCACAAGCATCCAAATTTAATGCACCAAAACAAAAACAACATTTCTTATCCTACAAAAGTACACAACTAAAGTTTCCAAGCTATCCATTTATCTAAGGCACCATATACAACAACTGTCTCCTTTTCTTCAAAATTCTTAGAGCTTTAGCTACAACAATCGATGGAAATTCAGTCCCCCAAGCTATCCATTTATCTAAGGCACCAAATACAGCCTCTTTTTCATTTGGAAGTCCAGAAATCTGCAAAGTGAAAGATTTTCCTTAAACAACACAATGTGATGAGAAAGCCAAGTGATTAAATCCAATAAAGCCACTATATATGTGAGGAAATTATCTAATTAAAACACCATCAAAAGCATTCATCCTTCAGTTGTCAAAACTAGAGAATGGACTGTTTAGGAGAAAACAAGACATACATGTGAAAATAACACATTGACTACTAATAAAGAAAACAAAACATATGTTGCGAACAAGATTTAGTGCTTTCTGTCCAAACCTAACAGAATCTCTTTTCTGCCACAAGTGGTGTTCTTTCATTCCCTTTTTCTTAATCACTATTCCAGACTTCCTGTTAAAGAAGATAGAAAGATATAGAACTTTAATTAATTATTGAAATAAGGCAAATGATGGCAGACATCAATATATGCATGACCTCCAGCATGAGGCAGCATTCGCATCTAAACTGAAAGGCAATACGAAATAAACAATTAACATTAAAGAACCACGGCATGATAGAAGTTAAACTAAGCAATGCAACCAATATTTTAACTTAAAATCTTCACCTACTTTTCATAAGATCTAGTCCCAGAAATATCATTGCTGATATTTGTATTATTGACAGGGGTTATACTCCTTACTTGTTAATGCAATAGAAATCATCAACGTAGAGCCTAAATACTTGAGCAAAACACAAGCTAAATTATAATAAAAAATTTCATCATTTATTACTAATGAGATAGAACAGAATATTTAGTTACATAGCATGCCTTTTCAGAGATAACCTGTTTGGGAGTATAATATTGAAGGTCACAGCAAGCTTAAAAAGGCCATAAAAAACAATTAACAGAAATTAAGATAGGTATCACTCTATTAATACTTCATGGGGACTTGTAATAAATAATAAACAAGTAAAACTGAGACTCAAAACTTTCAAGTTCCACTCAAAAACAACAATGTTCCCATCCACAACATAATAAAAAAAGTAGAACCCATTGTACTAAGAATGAAGTACCTCATTCAAAAGAAACAGCTGTTCCAATAATCCCACGTGTACCAAAATAAAGTTCCTTTGAGTATGACAGAATTTTCATAGCAAGTTTCAATCAAATTAGACTCTTCAATATATAAGGGTTTATTAGCAGGTTTTTTCCATACCGCAGAAACAGGCAAATTGATTATTTTGCAGAACGGGTACATTTCCTTAATCCAAGTTTTTGACAAACCACAATGTTAGAGCAAAAGAGAATCATATCACAGAATAGAGGTACAAAATGACTCTCATTTACAGATTTCTAGATTCAACCTTGCTCAAAGCAACATTCTAAGATTCAGAACTAATATGGATCCACTCTCTAATATGATGATGCCTAAAACTACAAAATTCCTAGTAATTGTGCTATCTCAAGACTGTGAGGTCTCAGTCAGTAAAAATTGCAAGTGACATTTTCAAGCATATCCAAAATAGCAAGAAAATGAAATAGTTAGGTCAGGAATGAAGATATGTTATGGAACAGCATAGGCACGAAGAAATAATCTGCTCCGAATTGGTCTTTCAAAGTCAATCCAAGGCAGCATGGCTTACAAATTTACTATTCAGAGCTCATTTCCAAAACTAAGAACAAGATTGATCTAACTCACAAGCAACAGTCATGGATTAAAATAATATGAGCGGGAGGGGGGAGGGGGGGGGGGGGGGGGCGCACTTTACAAAGAGAGATCAATATTTATAGACTTCTTGAATAAAAGTGCTTCAATAATTAATTTGTCCAAAATTGCAAATGGACTTCCAGTAAGAATTTCCCTCTTATTTTTGGTAATCAATTTAATGCAACTTCATAAATATATGGCAGATGTCTAAAGAAAAAAAAAATTCCCCTTTCTCTTTTTGGAGACATGGTTTGATTGTTCCACTTTACCTTGTTTTGTAGAAACATGTGCTAGGAGTTTTCTCAAGGTGATAATATGCAACTACATGTCCCAGAGATCTAAAGAAGCCACTTTTACAGATTTTTTCGCGTACTTTAGGTAGATAGAACTCAATACGAAGTGCAAGTGCAATATTGTGTGTCGTCATCACGTATGCCAGACACTCTAACCTAATACTTTTTGTCTCTCCACAAGTTAATTGCTATCGGGGAAATAAAATGAGTCGTGGTCAACTCAATAATTGTCTAATCCACTATTTTTATGCACAGATGTGCTGGGAGGAGAGTGTTATTGTTTTAAAATTTTCCTTTCACAAACTAAAAACAACATAAATAACGATAACCCACCAAAAAAATAGTGTCGCTTCAATGGGCAAGATCAGAATTCGTGTATCTACATTTAGCATGAAAATTAATGGGTTTAACATATACAAGAAAAGAAAAGAAAAGCACTAAATCACCATAAAATGAGATTCAATATCCACCTATGCACTTCAATATAGAATTATAACAAACTTAAATTCAAATAACAAACTTGGCATCAACGCTACTTAAATCGTATCCATGAAACTTAAATGAACAACCAACTCATTGCAGTACCACTGCTCCAAAAATAAAAAAGGCACAATGAAAAGCACCCTAACCTCTGATGCTTGAGCGAAGCAAGACAAAAGATAAGTCTCGTCCATCCAAGGCTGGAGATCTCCAATCCAGATCGTACGGTTCTCATCGCTCGGAATCTGAATCTGACTCTGCTTATGCTGTTGTTGCTGCTGCTGTTGTTGGTAGAGCTGGTGTTGCTGATGCTGCTGCTGCTGTTGTTGGTGATGATAGTAAGCCGCCGCCGGCACGTACTGACCGCTATACATCATTTGTTGCTGCATCACCATAGCAGCGGCGGGATACTGCATCTGCATGGACATCCATTGCTGCTGATACTGCTGCATCGCCATCCAGTGCTGGTGATGCTGAGGAAGATGCTGCGGAGAAGGAGGAGGAGGATGCGGTTGCAACTGCGACTGCGACTGCTGTTGTTGTTGAGTCCAATCTCCTCCACCGTTCATATTTCCACCCCTCCCAACTTCTCTCTCCCTCAAGCACTTGACATTTAAAAAGGAGTCCACTTTAAAACTCCGAATCTGGGGGGGAAAATCCACATCAATAGACAGAACAAGTCAGCGCAAGCAGTCACTCACCTGCTAAAGCTCTTTCTAATCTACTTTCAGTGTAAAAAATAAGTCCATTATAACAATTAAGTACTAACTGCAATGTAATTCGATAAATATGATGGTTGGCCCCTGAATATTGAGTTATTCTGCTAGACTATTTGCATTTTAGAAAGATTGTAGTCTCTTACCTGTAGGCCAAGAATCCCATTTTCTGCTAATACGGAGTCGCAACAACTGAAAAACTTCTCAAAGAATTCATGACCAACATGTTCTATCATCTCACTGAAATTGAATACCAAGAGTGTTATTTACGCATGATAGTAGAATGTAACAATGGTGGGAGTTGAAAGAACTTACCATGATATGATTCTGTCATATTTATAGGTGTCTGGCAATTGACGATAATAGCAAAGAATAAGTTTTATTTGATCCTGGATGTTTAAAATATAAGGATGGAAACAGGCAAAAGAGAGAACACAATATTAGTCCACAAGCAAAGTGATAAAAACACACAATCTCAACTCTAACAGAGATACAAAGTTGCTATGAAAACGTCCCTGGAAGTATAATTACTGTGACCTTAAATGTGATAAGAAGGATCCCAAGAACAAGGATGTACGCCTTTCAAGTTTATTCATATGTAGTATGACATGAGAATTTGAACAGGGGGCTTAAAATGCCTACGTTGATCTTTATCCAAGTTGCTTATGTAAAGTTCCAAAACCATTAAACTTGATACCTGCAGACTTGCTTCCTTCACTTTCTGTTGTGCATATATCAGTTGCTTCTCAGACAGGGTGATTCCAGTAAATTGCCACCCTGTTCTATTCACAACTTCAATAGCTAAAGTTCCCCAACCACATCCAATATCAAGGACATGGTGCTCCTTACTGATTCTGGCCTGAATATTTTAGCAGTTCAGTCACAAGCTGATTTAATTAGCACTTTCAAGTGCGTTCAATAGAAAAAGAGACTCACCTTTTCAATCAGTGAAGAAATTATATACACAGCCATACCGTGGATAAGCTCAAATTACTTCAATAAGAAGTTACATAGTTATCATGCAAATTCAAATCATTGCGATTCAGAGAGAACATGTGAAATTTCAGCAAAAAGTCAATTACACAAATGGGGTCTTTGCAATGTCGAGAAAATTAAATCATAGCAGCAAATAACAGCAAACTTTTTGCTTTTTAAAAGGCAATCACAGTAGCAACTTATAAAAGTAGCATATACCTCAAACTCCTATCCTTCAAAATAGAGATCACCATGAGTTGTAAGCTTTGGTTTGGTCTGATATTTAAAAAATGCATCATGCAGAACCTATAAACAAGAAAACAAAGAATACTGTCAAAACAAAAAATAAATAAATAAGTAAAAGAAAAAGAAGGCTAGAAAAGTTGACCACTGAAAACAATTACAATATGCAGCAAGTTAAGAAATTTATAATCCAAAGTCAAATAGTATGCAAAGACCTAATAATCAATGTCCATTTTCCCCATTGTTGGCTGCATCCTGTTTTTTTCTTTTCTTTTCTTTTTTTTTTTCAGGATAATGAAATGACATTCAAAATCACTAAACCATCCATTCAAGAAATTAAAACCATCGGTGTACCAAACAACTATCCAGACAAATCCGACACATAAATCTAAAAGCACACAAAATTTGTAAGTTCCTCTTGCTCCAATCTATATGAAACGTCTCCATACTAAAAAATGATAAAAGGAGCATAAATCAATTATCCTCCTCTATTTTTCCCTTCTCACTGACATACATACCATCGAGGAACTTTCTGATATCTTTCTCCTTCACATGGCAATTTTGGTTTATCAGGGCAACCGATCTGGAAACAAGCTCACTGGCATTTTTGGTTTATCAGGGCAACCGATCTAGAAACAAGCTCAATGTCATTCCATCCAGTACAAATTCATCCTTAACCTTCTCAGACCTGACAACTGTCACGCCTTCAAGCATATCAACCTTCCTCACCTTTTTCTCGCCAAGGAAGTTCCTGATCTCAATGGAACGGTTGGAGTTGGTGATAGAAGCGTTGATGGGGAAATGAACGTAGACGAATCACATCTTCTGGCGGTAACCCTTGAGGACGCCATTGATGGGCGTGGACGAATCACATCGCTACTTCTGTTTAAGAAAGAGGGAAGAAGGATTTTCAGAGAGGACAAGTGTTTGATTGAAATTTTGTTAAGTGTTGGTAAGAGTGAAAAAATGTTTTAGCGCCTCCGGCTTTTCCCTCTTCCCCAAATCCATTTTCCCTCGTTTTGGTGTTTTAAGCATTCAACTTTTTATTTAATTATTAATTATTAAAAAATTTTACTTGTAAGCAGTAATCAATTTTTTACTCTATAATACTATTTTAATTTAATAAAATTCTGATTTATTTTTTTTAAAAAAATTAAATTTTAAAATACTAATTTGTTGTTAAATGGCTAAAGTTTTTAAAATAATTTTTAAAAAAAAAATTTACATTTTTATGTTGAGCTTAAAGAAATTATGTATATTAAAATATATGTATATATGTACTAAACTACTTATACTTTGTAATAATTACTTTTATTATAACTACATAACTACTATATATATGTATTAACTGTATAAATTTTAATCCTAACTATATATATATACTCACTTTATCCTGAAAAAAGAGTTCACTTTCGAAAAAATTTTAACAAAATTTCCAAAATACCTTAATGAGATAGAATACATTAAAGGGTGTATTGATATATAACAGCATTAATGAGGAAATTAATGGTATAAAATTAGTTATACCTCTATTTGGTTGGCTATAAATTAAAAGTTGTACATTGGTAAAACCGAACTCATTTTTTGGGACAAATAGAGTATAATTATATAAGTATTTACTACTTTTTTTATACATTATACGTCTAACTATATATGTACATATATTAACCACTACGTGGTTATAATATTATATTAGTGACTGTAGTTAGTTTGAAATTATATATTTTTTATTCCTTATTTGCTTATAAAGAAATATAGTTGTAATAAATGTCAAAATTTTTTATTACCATTAATTGATAGTGTATTTTAATACTAACAAAACTTATGTGTGTAAATTCATAAATTTCAAGATATTCTAGTATAATTATTTTAAATTAAAAACCATAACACAAATAAGCTAATGAATCTCAATCAAATAAAGAATATATTTAGTTCAATTGTTATTATGAACCAAAGAAACCAATTAGTACTAATCAATACTGTATTGTAATACTAAAAAGAATGTGATTAAAGTATAATTATATGGACCAATAAAATTTTAGGGTATTCTAATACAATTATTAGAAATTAAGAGTAATAATATAAGTAAGTTAAGTTTGACATAAGGAAGAATATGTTTAATCCAATTATTATTCTTAGCCAAAGAAATCCAATCATAATTAATTGATAGTGTATCTTAAAAAAAGACTCAATTCCTGAAGTAAAATAATGTAGGCAAATTCATATATATTAGGGTGTCTTAGTGTAATTAATAAAAATTAAGAGGCATAAATTTTAAAAGTAAAATTTTGCCCAATGGATAAATTAAATGATCCAATCATTATCCTTAGCCCAATTAGTCCAATCCTTATATAAGTTGTGGGCAATCAATGTGGGCCAAAATATTTTATTTCATCAAATCTCTACTTATATTGCCCAATACATATCTTTTTATTAAAATTTATAATTTATAATTTCATCACACACCAAAACAAATATTTTATATATCTATATTTAATAATATTATGCACTAAAACTTCATAGATAAAGATATCAATTAAAGATTATAACTCCTGGTACAATTATTAGAAATTAAGAGCCTAATATAAGTAACATAAGTTGGGTATAAAGAATGATATGCTTAATCTAATCATTATTCTTAGCCAAAGAAATCCAATCATAATTAATTGACTGTGTATCTAAAAAGACTCTATGCTTCAAGTAAAATAATAGATTCAAATTTATATATATCAGGGTGTCTTAGTGTAATTAAAAAAAAATTAAGAAGCATAAATTTAAAAAGTTAAGTTTGGCCTAATGGATAAATTACATAATCCAATCATTATTTTTAGCCCAATAACCCCAACCATTATATAAATTGTGGGCAACCAATGTAAGTCAAAATATTTTATTTCATCAAATCCCTATTTATATGGCCCAATACATATCTTGTTATTAAAATTTATAATGTCTAATTTCATCACACACCAAAACAAATATTTTATATATCTACATTTAATAATATTATACACTAAAACTTTATATATAGAGATATGAATAAAAAGATTATAAGTATTTTTATTTTTGTTCCGAATATTTTCTTAATTAAAAATTCTTTTAAACTAGAAAATTCAATTTTATAATACACCAAAAATTCAAAATTATGTATTTGAATTAATGATATTTCACATATATTCAGGTTTTCCACATCTTAGGATGACAAATCATGAGCTTTAAATAATGTAGGCAAATTCAGATATATTAGGGTATATTTGTGCAATTATTAGAAATTAAGATCCATAGATTAAAAAATTTAAGTTTGGCCCAATAAATAAAGTACATAGCCCAATTATTTTCTTTAGCCAAACAATTCTAATCATTATATAAGTGGTGGCAATCAAAGAAGGCTTTTTTTTTTTTTTGTTGGTGTAAAATTATGTGGACAAATTCATAAGTATTATGTGTCTTAGTACAATTATTAAAAATTAAGAGTCATAATACAAATTAACTAACTTTAGTCTAGTGAATAAATTGTTTAATCCAATCATAATTCTTGGTCAAAGAAGGCTATTAATCAATAGTGTATTTTAATGCTAAATGATTATGAACTTTAAGTAAAGTTATATAGCAAATGTATAAATATTTGGGTGTCAACATACAATTAATGAAATTAAGTGTCATAATACAAATTAGTTAAGTTCGACCCAATAAAAAAATTGTTTAGCCCAAACCTTATTTTTCATAATATAATCCCAATTAATATAAAGTTAGGCCCAATCATAGGTCCATTTGTAAGCCCAATTAATTTGTAAGTCAAACTAACACAGGCCCAATGATAGGTCCATTGTTAGCCCAATCATAGCCTTTTAGTGACTACAAATCATTGTCACTAAAAGTCATAAATTTAGTGATGATTTTTTTGGTCACCAAAACACATTTTGTAAATTTTTCGTGACAAATGGAATTGTCGTCACCAATACTGGTCATTAAATGTGATAAACTTTTGGTTGTCTTTTTTACACTATAACAATTAGTGAC
This sequence comes from Gynochthodes officinalis, assembly GCA_020080225.1. NCBI lineage: Eukaryota > Viridiplantae > Streptophyta > Magnoliopsida > Gentianales > Rubiaceae > Gynochthodes > Gynochthodes officinalis. Next base: position 18,712,230 of record CM034622.1, read on the forward strand.
CACTTTTTCTTTCTCTTTATTAAAGGATATCATTTAGTGACCACTTGGTGACCACTTTTTCGCGTGGTCAAGAATGAATATATTTGTGACCAACTTTTTGTGACTACATTTTTCTTGTTGCTAAAGGCTACTTTTGGTGACCAAAAATGTTGTTGTCACCGCCTTTTTGGTCACTAAAGACCAATTTTCTTGTAGTGTCCCTATTGTTTGCCCACGTAAATTTTCTGCCAGAGAAGCCTAGATCTTCCATGCCCATGTTCAGCGGTATGTTTTCTAAAAGTCAAGCATCATCATGAAGTACAATTATTTACAGTTCAACATTCACTATAAGAAAAATGACCTTTAGTGACCAATCAATTTTGGTCACTAAAAGTACAATTGTCGTCACTAAAAGTCTTTAGTGACAACAAATTAGATGGTCACCCCCTGGTCACTAATGCTTCGTCACTAAAGGTATTTAGTGACCACTTGAAAAAATATCGTCATTAAAAAGTCAATTTAGTAACCACATGCAAAATGGTCACCAATTAGTGATGATAATTTTGGTCGCTAAAGGGGTTATTTTGTCGTCACTAAATGTTCCAACTGGTCACTAAGGTCGATCAGTCAATGCCAATTTGTGATGACATATTAATGACAAAAAGTGGTCACTAAGTACTGTTTGGATCTTGTGACACAAATGGTGATCAAAAGAAGTGGTCACTAAATGTTGTAATTTGAAAAGAAATAGTGACGACTTTTGATGACGATAAATTGTTGTCACCAGAAACAAGCATAATTGGTGACGAGAAATTGTCGTCATTAAATAAGTAGATGATTGGTGACCATAAATTGTCGTCACCAAATACAAGCGTAATTGATGACGAGAAATTGTTGTCAGCAAATAAGTGAATGAATGAACGCAATAGTAACGACATTGGGTGACCATAATTGTTGTCAATAAAAGTAATTTTATCCACTATTTTAGTGATGAAATTTTATTGTAAGAAAATTGTAAAATTAAAAAAGAAATTGGTGATGACATATATTTTGGTGACTGCATTTGATGTCAAAATTTTTTTGAAGAAAAATGAATTAGTGTCAACTTTTGTGACGATGTTCTCGGTGAAATAGCATTACCCACGATTACTAACAATCCAAAACATGTGACATTCATAAACATATATCAAAATAAATACCAGAACTACTCCAATAACAAATAAACGTAGAAAAATCAAATAGCGATGACTATTTTGACGATGTTCTTGGTGAAGTAGCATTAGTTACTATGACTCAAAATCCAAAACATCCAACATTCATAAACATCCAAGATTAATAAACATCCATAAAAGTAAATACCACAACTACATCGTCTATAAAAAAGATAATTGTATAGCACAAATGTGAAAAGTAATTCATTCAACTACATAGGAATGCAAGACTAAAACATTATGCAAAAGATAATATCATCCAAAAAGTGGTAGCTAATCAACAAGATATCCATCCTACATCTTGCAGGAAAAATGAATGAAAAGCTTTAGAGCTATCTAATAGATACATCCCACTTCTAGCAAGCAAAATTCAAAACAGCTAGAGTGACATTCCAAAAGCAGCCCTAAAATCCAAAAGAGGTAGAGCCACATTTACAAAAAGAACCTTCAAAATATTGGTGCCAAACAACCATTGTTAATGTTTCATACATAAAGCTACCATATAATAGTGTTCCATAAATACAAAAGAGTCACATAATATAATGAACAAAAAAGATTACCAAATACTATCAGCAAAGTGTGAAAAGCACCATCATCTATCCACTGTGTACATGCCAAGCCTAGAGAAGATTGATTCACTGAAAACATAAAATAATAAATCAATTTCCTTGAAGAAAGCCATAAAAGTTAGTTTGGTTACAAGGATAGTTCAGTTATCTAATAACACCATGACTCTAAAACAAATGCAAGAACAAAACACAGCTGAAATACATGTATACCTTGACATACTTGTCCGCATACCCCATCACAAGCTTAGTGAATTAAAAGAAATATATAACTTGCCTCCATTAGTACTAAACCAAAAAGATGAACTATATATATAGTGCATCCACAAGAGAAGTGAGACAACAAATAGTCCACGTTAGGAACATTACATTTCAAAGTTCAAGCAAACCTAAAATGAAATGTTCGACTGAATTCTTGTAAGAGAAAACATAATTTATGAATTGGCCACCTTCATTCTACAACCGCAAACCACAAAACAACCACAAGAACAAACCATATATTAAACAACCACAAAACAATGGCAAGAACAAAACAAAATTTATGAATTTGCCACCTATTTCTAGTGTTTGATCATCACTAGTGAAATTATGTAACTACTTATCCGAATCAAACTAAATAGAATAAAGCATTTTTAAAAATTGTGATAAATTATACTTTACAAAAACCAAAAATGTCTCGCCAGAACTTTAGCTACAATTGCACTGTGCTACGTTTAGACATTTGAAGCCAGGAAGAAGAATAGTTGATTCTTTTACTGGCCCAAAAAATTACCAACCCCCAACCAAAAAAGCTTAGAAGCATGGCAGAAGTGAACTATTAATTCACAGCTCAAAGTCGACTTCTTTAATTTTTACAAGATAGACCTTCTCCAAATTCTATAAATCAGTCAATGCACACACTTTAGACAATTATGCTCCAATGCCTTTTAGTTTAATCCAACAAGTTTTAACACCTTTATCACCTAATCACATTACAATTTACTTAAATCTTCATCAAGCAAGACACAATTTTCAATAGCATGAAATTTCAGCACTCATTTACAAAGTGTCTTCCAAGAAATCACTATCAGTTGGAGACAACTAGAGAACACTCTACCTTCAAGAAATACATTGATAAAAGGCACACAGTCATTTAAAGAAAGAAAATAGACTTTATTGGGATATTCTTTTTGTATGCACACACACACACACACACACACACCAAGTCTGCAAGCGTCCTCCTTTTGTAACTATAACCCCTACAACCTTGGATTTCTTTAACTGGGATAAATCATTGGCAATGTAAAAACTTGAAGGAGCTAAATGTTGGGGTCTAAAAGTTGAAAATTTTCTCTGTCTTCTGACCTTCTTGAGATATGGGGGAAGATCCTTTAAAATGATCACATCATTTGCTAAAGCTGCTATGAACTGCTGCTCATTATATATATACGAAAAGCTCTTGAACTGGGAACTGCAATGCATTTATAACAACTTATAGCTATATCTTGAGCATTGGGATAAGTGACCTTTTCATTGAATAGAAATAAAAATTACATGATTCCTGTTGAGCAAATACTTTGTTGAATCTTAGGGATAATAAGTGTAGCATTAAGAAGCCTTGATACAGCCTCTAGATCACAAATCGACCATATTTCACACAGATTAGAAATTTCGATAAAACTGAAAACTAGACACAAGAAAAATAACAAAATAATCTCAATTTAAAAGGAAGATAATAACATACTGAAGTTCTAATCTTCTCAAAGCCACCAAAAACTTTTGCATATATGAAGCCATTATTCTGCTTATTTGGAACTAGAACAAGAAAAAAGTAAAGCAATTCAAAACACATATTAAAATAACACACAAGTACGATCATTTTGTCATAAACAGGAATCTTTACATAAATGCAACATAGTCATTAACTTGGATGGAAAACCTCTTAGAATTTTTACATTCGATGCATAAAGCCCACCTTTAGATATCTAGAGACTATACAACCATTATCAACTAAAATCACTATCATCTATCACACTTTCAAAAATGCAACATTTCTCACATTCAGTCCAAAATATAGAGTTCTACACATAATTAATGCATGGCTCATTCCATCCAACAACAAAATTGGAAATAATCAGATTTTAAGACATCAAATTCCTAAACTTTTAGACAAAAAATAATTTTGTTTTCATTACCCCAACAAAAAACAATTATGCATATGCTATGTTGGTCTAAAACATCACAAACCAACTTTTAAATGTAACAAAAAAGGTCAACTTTTATATCCAACATATAATGTCCATTTGGAATCTAAACATATTTAATATTTTGACACCCAAATTTAAGAATCTACAATGACAAAAATATCCAAGATCTACTGCCTATTTGTTGATTTCTCAAATTCCTAAGCCGTAAATTCCAAAAATAATTTCCAAAAAAACTGCTAATTAATGAAGGAAATGGTGCTAGTCTTCAAAACCTATATGATTCCAGTGTATATAGAGAAAAGGCAAGCGAAGAATATATTCACAACAGAAAAAATAAAATTCACAACAGGCCAAGCTAACAACGGGAAAAGGCAAGCTTGCAGCAAGACTTACGGCCTACCAACAGTGCAAAGTCAAGGACGGAGCAGATGAAAAGGGAAGCCTACAGCAAAACTGACGGTGCACCAACAGTGAAAAGTCAAGGAAGGCACCGATGAAGACTGACTTGATGAGAACAGTGCCGAGGTCAACATCGGTGAAGAGAGGTGGAAGGACGAGCAAACCACCTGAATTTGTTCCAGACCAAGAACAGTGCCAACCCAAAAAAAGTGAACCCACGATAAGAACAGCGATGACTCAGGTCTGCAGATGGACATACGAGATTCAACGGGCGGACACCACGGAATCTATGAGAAGCGTAGTGGATGAGCTAAGGAGAAGCTGTGGATTTGTTCGTCTTCGATGGGTGGTGGATGGCTGACCAAGACCTGTGCAAGCCAAGTTGAATTTGCGACGAGACAAACGAATTGTGGATGAGCTACTTGCGAAAGGGCCTCGGCTGAAGATGAAAAGGCCACAATAACTTAGATGACTGAGGATAAAGATGAAGATGACGATCAAGGATGAACTACTTGTACAGTGATGACCGATGATGAGCTGCGGGTGAAGTGAAGATGCCGCGGGCTAAACTGAAACCCTCCTTGCAATTGATACATATTCAAGTCAAAAGACTTAATTTTTCTCGAAATTGCAAATTTTTATATACACCCAAATTAAAACATTCTTAGGATATGAAACTCGACTGCTTTCCCTTCACCAAGGCTATGAAAGCCGTCACCATTATCCTTGATTCTAGAGTGGTGGACGAATAGATCTTCCCCACCGTTGTCCGAAGTGATGAAGCAAAGAGAAAATCCGAAGTGCCCATTTTTGGGCTTGGCTTGAATGAAGCAAAGATTCAATCTTTGTCTCGAAATTGACGAACACGGAACAAGAAACATGTTTTCCTGCTCCTGTCTCGCTGAAGAATGTATTGATCGAAATGCACTCTCTCATTTTCGGTGTGTTTGAGATTTGCTGAGATTAGATGAGAAAAAAAGATGGGTGGGGTAGGGGGGGGAGGGGGAGAAAAACAAGAAAGTAAAGAATGGAATACCAATGGTGTACACAAAGACATCTCTGGAATTGAAAAAGCACAATAGATTTGGAGAAAGGAAGGAAAGGAAGAAATGGATGGTGGAGAGGGTTGCGAGTGAGCAGAAACCAGTTGAGAGATGGCAAAGGAATTGAATTTTTGTTAAGTGTACTAAACTCGCAAGGCAATAAACGTTTTCAAACCATTGGAGCTACCTTCTATTTTTTTATTTCCTCTTTTCTCGTTAAAACAATTTCGTTTTCCCTCTGTTTTTTTTCTTAAGCATTCAAAGTTTTTCATCTTTTTTTTTCTTTAGCATTCAAACTTTTTATTCAATTATTCATAATAAAAAAAGTTTTACTTTTTTTAACCAATAATCAATCTTTCACTTTATAATGCAATATTGGTTAAAAAAAATTCTAACTTGAATTTTTTTAAATTTTGAAATGCTAATTAGTTATTAAATGGCTAAAGTGAAATCATTTTAACATAATTCATAAAAAAATATATTTACATTTTTATGTTGAAACTGAAAAAATTATGCATATTATATATTTAAGTTTATGTAGATTATATATATTTAAAATTATATATTACTTAGTTAAAAGATAAACAAATAGATGAATAATTACCATGTGTTAGTTACTATGTGTGTGCATAAAACTGTGTATATATGTACCAAACTGCTTATGTTATGTAATAATTACTTTTATTATAACTATACTATTTACTAAATACTATATATATATATATATATATATATATATATATATATATATATATATATATATAGTATTAAATTGGTGTGTTGATATACAATACCTTTAATGAGAACATTAGTGTTATAAAATGAGTTGTACCTCCACTTGGTTGACCAAAAAAAAAAAAATTGTACATTGGTGAAATCGAACTTTTTTTTGGGATAAAGAGAGTATAAGTGTTTACTACTTTTTTTTATACATTGTATGTCTAAAAATATATATACATGCATTAATACCTACTTATGTTATAATATTACATTAGTAGTCAATGTGTTATTTTCACATGTATGTCTTGTTTTGTTGAAATATCAGCTGTGATTTTTGAAACTGGACTCTCTTTTTGGGACAAAAATTTATTTAGAAACTTAATTCTTTTATTATATATATATATATATATATATATATATATATATATATATAATAAAAGAATTAAGTTTCTAAATAAATTTTTGTCCCAAAAAGAGAGTCCAGTTTCAAAAATCACAGCTGATATTTCAACAAAATATCCTTAATGAGATAAAATATATTAAATTGGTGTGTTGATATACAATACCTTTAATGAGAACATTAGTGTTATAAAATGAGTTGTACCTCCACTTGGTTGACCAAAAAAAAAAAAATTGTACATTGGTGAAATCGAACTTTTTTTTGGGATAAAGAGAGTATAAGTGTTTACTACTTTTTTTTATACATTGTATGTCTAAAAATATATATACATGCATTAATACCTACTTATGTTATAATATTACATTAGTGACTGTAACTGCTTTGAAACTATATATTTTTTATTCCTAATTTTCTTATAAAGAAATATAGTTCGTAATAAATGCCAAAACTTTTAATTACCGTTAATCAATAGTGTATTTTAATACTAATAGAATTATGTGCTTAAAGTAATTATTTTAAATCTCAATGTGTCCTAGTATAATTACTTTAAATTAAGAGCCATAACATAAATAAGCTAATGAAACTCAACCCAATGAAGAATATTCTTAGTTCATTTGTTATTCTTAATCAAAAAAAGCCAATTAGTACTAATCAATAGTGTAATGTAATACTAAAAAAACTACGTGATTAATGTATAATTATATAGACAAACAAAAATGTCAGGATGTCCTAGTAAAATTATTAGAAATTAATAGCTATAATATAAGTCAGCTAAGTTTGGCATAAGGAAAAGTATGCTTAGTCCAATCATTATTCTTAGTCAAAGAAATCCAATTATAATTAATTTCTAGTGTATTTAAAAAAGTCTCCATGCTTGAAGTAAAATAATGTAGGCAAATTCACATATATTAGGGTGTCTTAGTGCAGTTATTAGAAATTAAGAGCAATAAATTTAAAAAATTAAGTTTGGCCCAATACATAACCCAATCATTATCCTTAACCAAACAAGTTCAATCATTATATAAGTAGTGGCCGATCAATTTAGCCCAAAATATTTTATTTAATCTATCCCAAATTATATGGCCCAATACATATCTTGTTATTAAAATTTATAATATTTAATTTCATTACACACAAAAACAAATATTTTATATCTCCATATTTAATAATATTTTACACTAAAACTTTATATATAGAGACTTGAATTAAAAGATTATAACTATTAGGGTGTCCTAGTACAATTTTTAGAAATTAAGAGTGATAATATAAGTAATCTAAGTTTGGCATAAAGAAAAATATGCTTAGTCCAATTATTATTCTTACCCAAAGAAATACAATCAAAATTAATTGATAGTGTATCTAAAAAAAGACTCTATGCTTGAAGTAAAATAATGTAGGCAAATTCAAATATATTAGGGTGTCTTAATATAATTATTAAAAATTAAGAGCTATAAATTTAAAATGTTAAGTATCAAAATTTCTTCTTTATGTATTAGTTTCTTGCATTATACCACTTAATAATGTGTTGTAATACTAATAGACTGTTTGATTGAAGTACAAGAATATGGACAAACAAAAATGTTAGGGTGTCTTAGTTCAATTTTTTGAAATTTAGAGCTATAATACAAGCAAATTAGGTTTGGCATAAGGAAGAATATGCTTAGTCCAATCATTATTCTTAGCCAAAGAAATCCAATTATAAGTAGGTGATAGTGTATCTAAAAAAATACTCTATTCTTAACGTCAAATAATGTAGGCAAATTCATATATATTAGGCTGTTTTAGTGCAATTATTAGAAATTAAAACTATAAATTTAAAAAGTTAACTTTGGCCCAATTAATAAAGTACATAGCTCAATCATTATTTTTAACCAAACAAGTCCAATCATTATATAAATTATGGCCCAATCAATTTAGCCCAAAACATTTTATCTACTCTATCCCAAATTAATTAGATTAACACATATATTCTTCTTAAAATTTACAATATTCAGTTTTATTATACACTAAAATAAATGTTTTATATCTCCATACTTAATAATATTATACACTAAAACTATATATGTAAAAAAATATGAATTAAAAGATTGTAACTATTTTCATTTTGCTTGTGACTATTTTATTAAATTTTCCTTTGAACAAGAAAATTCATTTTCATAACACACTAACAAAAATTTTTTATATTTTTTAATTAGTGATATTTCACATATATCCATGTAATTAAGAATTTAATTAAGAATCATATATAAGAATTATAAGTTACAAATGTTAATAAGAAATTGATGACGACAAAAAATCGTCACGGAAAGACATTCACATTGGTGTCGACCCAAATTTTGTCATTAATGAATAAATTTTATGATTTTAGTGACGATAATGAATCTCGTCACCAATTTGTCGTCACTAATTGTGATCATTTGGCGGGGAACCTTCCCGCTACACTTTTTAGTGATGACTTTTGGTGACTCGTCACTAAATTTGAAGAGTGGATGTAAAATTAAGGTGTCTTAGTGCAATTATTAGAAATGTTCTTATTCATTACAACTACTAAATGTACTTAATAAGATGTCTTAATATAATAAGTCAAAATTATGAGGGGAAAATTGTAAATATTAGGGTGTCCTAACATACTTATCAAAATTATTTTTGCAAAATTGTAAGGAACAGGGTGCCGTACTATAATCAATAAAAATTAAATGTCACACCAAAAACAACATGTTTCACCTAATAAAATTGCTTACTCCAAGAATCAAATCATTCTTTCACCGTAATTTAATCCAATTTCTTACTTATTATTTTGGCAAATTCGTTATTCATTACAACTACCAATTTGGTGACGACATTTACTCATCACTAAATCGTTCTACAATTATAATTCCTAAAATATACATAGTATTTATGAATTAGTGAACACAAAATGTCGTCACTAATTTTGTAACATTTGGTGATGATATTTTCTCGTCACCAAACTATTCTACAATTATAATTCATAAAATATACATAGTATTTATGAATTAGTGACCACAAAATTTCGTCACTAATTTTCCAACGTTTGGTGACAACATTTTTTATCACTAAATCATTCTACAATTATAATTCATTAAATACACATAGTATTTATAAATTAGCGACCACATTTTTTGGTCAATAATTCTGCATCAATTTGGTAATAACAATTCCTCGTCACCAAACTATTTAATGCTTATCTTTGGTGACCAGATCAAATATCACTAGATTCATTACTAAAAGTCGTCACTAATTGTAGTGCAGTTCCTGGTCTTTTTTGGCACCATCACATTCAGTGACGACTTGGTGATGACATTTTTTATTTGGTGACTAAAGATGTTATGATGACTTTGATTTAGTAACGACTCACTAAGTGGTCACCAAAGAGGTCATTTAGTGACCAGATTGATTGTCGTCACCAACATTTTGGTCACTAAAAGCTATTTTTCTTGTAGTGATTTTAGTGCAATCTGAAAGCATCTTATACGACTGGGATTTCAATATTCAGCCCATCTTTCGTTTTATCATCTAGGTGCTCATGTTTTGCTTTTGTTATTTTGTTTTCTGGGGGCACATGTTTATTGCTATCTCTGCTCCTCCAAGACACCCACAATTCACCCTGTTGCCAAAAGGGAAAGTGAAGCGTGAGAAACAAAAATACTGGGATTACTCAGAAAGGAATTCATATCCTCTTCTTGATCTTTCTTGCATCAAGCCTGAGATCTCCGCTCCAATTCTTGTGGAGATCTAGATGCCATCTTGCCATCTGCTACCACTTTCAATGGTTTATTTTTTAATGGATCGTACCATTGGTGTTGATTCTCTAACTATAAACATGTCATCCGTTAAATTCTTTACTTTGATATGGTGTTGATTCTCTAACTATAAACATGTCATCCGTTAAATTATTTACTTTGATATATATGAGCATTAAGTTGTTTCAAAAATGCAATATCCTAATGAAAATGTTGCAAAAGTAGGTGATTGTTATTCGTACCTTATTGTATTAGGTGATTCCCTTACATTGGTTATACGCTTGGCTGGGATTTATGGTGATCTAACTACAATTCCACAATTCATTAGCATATGGGTGATGATAGAATACGGAGTTTAGGATTCATGGATGAAAAAATTTCCATCGGACCGTTTTATGGAATCTGTAATTCCGTAGCTTCCAAGATTAATGATAAAATCTTTATTTAAATTTTGAATGGGTTGCTGGTTTCATGTAAGATCGGGGGGAGTAATCATCAAGTGGAGAACTATAATATTAATGAATGTAGAGGTTCGATAGAAGCTATAGTTTGCAAGGAGAGTTCAGTTTCTATCATGTGAACAAAGTGATAAATTGTTTGGTCACCATCTCATATCAATTGAGGGTGCTAAAGCCACAATTGGTGTCATGTTTAGCTTGGTTTATAATACAGTATTTGTAAATTTAAGCATTTTGCTATTAGATTTTAAAGTTCATTTGATAAGTCAACTGAAATTTGTAGCCTTTCTTCCCAACAAGATGAAGGAACATAAATAATTTTTTCCCTAGCTCCCAATGAAAAGTTGAAAAGGAAACTAAGCAGGTTTTTAAAATAGTCATTTCTTTTTCTGTAGCACTATATATATGTGTGTGTGTTTTTGGGTGTTGTGGTGGTAGGGAATGGTTGACTAGATTAACTTCAAAAATCAATGAAAATTCTATCGTTTCGAGAAAAAAAAAGAGATTAACTTCAAAAATCAAGGTTGTTTCTAATGAAACTCACAGAAATGAAGGAAAAATTATCCAAAAAGGCATATATTTATGCATGGCCAAAATGTCATTTTTAAGGCAAACCATAAGCACTACATGCAAACAAATAAAAAATAAAAAGGCTCTTAAACTTATTACGTAGAACGTTAGCCAGGCTTCCATTACTCATGAACTCTTAAATTGGCATGTGTTCTCCATTAGCCAGGCTTTCAATGATGTGGTCTAGCTAGAAAGAAACCCACAAATGAGGCAAATTCAATGTAATCATGAATTTGAATAGAGAGGACATTGAACCCTTAGTAGATCCACAACTCCTCATTTTCAAATTAGTGCTAAGGTTATTGATAGCCTCACTCACCAACCCTAGCCTGACTGATTATAAGCCAAGACCTAAATTAGCGTTAATTTCATTTCACGATTTCAACAGTTCATTTATTAGTTACGGAGCAGATAAAAGATTTCTTCTAAACAAGTTTGTGACTCATCGTTTTTATCTCTTTTTCCCCTCGTTTAGAATTAGAAGCAAGTGCTTTCAAACTAACCACTTCACCAGTAGGTAATAAAGAGTTTACAGACAGGACCATTTAATGATTCCAGTTCTCGAATAGTATTCTGTATTCCTTATTAAATGTCCCTAAAAATTCATATAAAAATAAAGAAAACTCTAACTCAATAAATCCAACATGATATACGACACAATTATATGAGAAAACATCACTTTGGCTTATCCATTAAATGAGGTACTCGCGTAATATTTAATCTAACCAGACCTGAGATCAGTAGTATAGAACCATTTGTTATAACATTTCCCTGAGACAATTAATATATAGCAGATGAGAGTTTGAGCTGTAAGAAAAACAGTTTTGTCACACTAAACTAAGTAAATCGCCTTATTATAAACTAAATTTTTCAAAAAGAAGGGGGAAATGTAGCTCATGAAGTGTTTTGTGTTGTATAATGATCAGGTTGTTCCTCGTTTGACAAAGGATACACAAAATTTTCCTCCGAACAAAATTTTGCTTATGTTAGCTGGAGCTGGGCTGCTGTGGATGGGGTGGACAGGATTCAATGGTGGAGACCCCTATGCTGCTAGTACTGATGCTGCTTTGGCTGTCATAAACACCCATGTTTGTGCTGCCACTAGATTGTTAACATGGCTTATACTCGACGTTGTTTTCGTTGGCAAAGCTTCTGTAATTGGTGCTGTTCAAGGCATGATCACCGGCTTAGTTTGCATCACTCCTGCTGCTGGTAATTTCTTTGTTGCTCTCTTTATTTCTTTGTTGATGGTTCTGTGAAGATCCCTAATCTGTTTGTGGCTATAGGTGTGGTTCAAGGATGGGCAGCCATAATAATGGGAATTCGCTCTGGTGCAATTCCTTGCTTCACTATGATGGTTGTGCACAAAAAGTCCGAGTTACTTCAAATTGTGTATCCAATTGTTATATGTGGTTAAACCCGTGTTGAAAAGTACAAATTGAATTTCTCTAAAATATATTTTTCATTGTTATCGGTAAAAATTAAGTACAAAAAATTATTATAAATTTTATTTTCAAATTTTGGTTATTGTTCTGAGATAAAAACGGTTACTTTTTATCTTCTCAATTTCAAGTTAAGCAAAGGATTATGCTGTTTTCCCCTCCACATTTTCAAATCAAATAGAGATAGGGAAAGAAAAATCTTTTGCACCAAACAGCATTGCCAAAATTTGAGTTTGATTTTGAAATTAAAACAAAATCAAGAGATATTGCCGAGGATGTGAACACACTTTTGAAATCAAAATCTTTCAAACCCACGCAAAAAACTCTATAAATGGCCCCTCTCCAGTCCTTCACCCCAACACATTTCCGCATTAAACTTCTTCTGATTTCATCAACAGAGCCATAGAGCCATGATGAGGAACGCAACCTTAATGTCCCTTCTCTCATGTCTTTGCTTAGCCCTTTTGCTAAATCTTGGGTTTGCCCAATCATCTACAGATGACTATCAGCAGCCGGCTTTCAACAGTTGGAACCAATGGTACCATCCAGGATATCAATGGAACCAACCACCATGGACAAGATGGACAGGAGGGAACCATTGGAACCTACCACCATGGAGCCAATTTGGACATGGTTTCAATCCAGGGGGTCATCAGAGTTCGCCTCCATCACCATCTGGTTCCAAGGGTCCATCCCCCCCAACCGGCAAATCTTCAGGAGCTCCTCCAGGATTCGACGATCTCCCTGGGTGGCTCAAAGAATGGTGTAAACAATTTCACGATTGGTTGTTGGATCATTCCAAATCATTCCCCCATCCACCATTCCCTAGCCCACCCTCGCATCAACAACCGCCATCCCCTGCTACTCCCAAGAGTCCTCCAGTTTCAGAAGAACATTCGGTTGGTCAGATAGCGTAATTTAGTTTTCAGTACAACTACAACCTCTGGTTGTGAAAACGTTATTTGGATGCGTTGTTTTAGTCTCATTATGTCATCACGCATTTAGGAAGATTTATTTAAAAAACAAAAAAAATACATGCGTGGTGTACATGTTCTTCGTTGTTTCATGTGTTCATAAAAAGGTTTTATACCTTCTTTCCATTGCATAATAAAATGAAGATTTTATATTTATGATTATTTGGCGTCTTTTATATATATACTATATATGTCTGTGTGTTTTTATATTTATTATTATTTTAGTTTTTATGGTCCTTTGTGGGCATCCCTATTGCCTTGACCCTTTCCTCCTCCTCCTCCATTTCCAAATAAATATAGTAATTAATAGACCTATATATTATCAATAAGAATAACTTTAGAAAATAAAATAATCAATATTTTATTGCCAAAATATTTTTGAGAATATTATTGGATGATTAAATCATTGTCTAGAATTAATCTAATGTGAAGTATATATATTAACAACAAACTCCAACTTTTGAATTCTATTAATTATCTTTGTGTGACAATAAACATGCATGACTTGATATTTGGTGGTAGCAAGTTCCATCCTCGTTTATATGACTGCAAAAACACATATTTTGCATTTTTTAAATTTTTTTGGTATTTTATTTTATTCTTTTTATGTTAAAAGGGAACATTTCTTGACAAAATGTACCTATGCTTCTGTTTGTGGTTTACCGTCATGTTTTTTTCTTGTGATTTCAAAAGAGACTGAGGGTTTAAGAGTAAAAAAAATGTTAAAAACTTTGACTTGGGGATCTGAAAAATTATTATTGCGTTTTTTAAGGTGAATTATTATTATTATATTATTATTATTATTTTGTAGCATTCATCCAAATTCAATTTCTTTTGCCAAAGTAGGGATTATGCTTTGAGTAGTCTTCTATGTGCATAAAGCATGTATCATCAATATTTCAGAATGTAATCTATATAATCTGTCTTGTAAGAAAAAGAAAGGTAAACTTTCGATAGGGATAATATGCTTACAAATTTATTACCTCAAAGAATGGGTTTAAACTTAAATGTGATAATTTTATGTACTAATTATTACATTTCATAATTAAAATATCAGTCAGAGAATTCAGTCCATAATTCGAGAAAATTCAGTCCAAAAAATAGTAAAAAAATTAGTCCAGAGAATTTATTCGGGAATATTCAGTCCATAAATCGCAAACAAATTAGTCCAGAAATCAGTTCAAAAGCAAATTGAACAAAAACAAGTAGTCTAAAGTTCGTCTGCATTCCAAACTACAATAGACACTAGAAATGATATGGTTATGCAAGATTAGCTACTTGAAGATCATTTGGATTGGCACCAAGAAAACATGCATGATAAATTCCGTGTTTCCAACTGGTTTGATGCCAATACAATACACTACATACACTATTTCTATAAATCTATCATGTCCGGCAAAAACAGAAAAGTATTACTGGTTTGATGCCAATCTATTACTCCCTTCCCCAAGAGAACAGAAAACTACAAAATAATCATTATCCCCTTTGCTATTCTCCAAATTCATCTTAATATGACTTGAAATTGGGTTTAGTATTTAGACATGTAACAAAGAAAAGTCTACAGCCAACATAATGATCCACAACAGTAATAATATCACATTATTATCAAGTCCACCATATTAAGTTCATAAAGCAAGGAAATGCTTAAAACTACAAAGAAAAATAACAAAGCTAAAAGAAACTTAGGAGATAGATAGGTGTGCATATCTGATATATGAGCTGATGCATGAAATCAAATTTCATAATTCAATTAAAGGCCATGAATTATTCCTCCCTAGTACCCACGTGTGCTCAGCATTTACAGTTTCTTCTAACTATTTTTAAAGAATAATCTGTAAATATGTAAGGAATGCTATAACAAAGTTTCAGATATTGGAAGAATGAGAACTAGGTTGAAAGGTAGATCATGAGGAGAAAAAGAACAAAAACCACCAATCATTTTAAGATGACAGCAATTTCAGAAACAGCACCATAGAGATGGAGACAAAAATGAAGCCGCCAATTGTTGAGAGGACAAAATAACAACAGAACAATTGAAAGAAATTAATAGAATGACTTGAGAATCAAATACGAAATCCAAATGGTCATCTACAAGAAAATAATAATATTTAGCTAACTGTGCCTAACAGGTAAAATGTCTCTGAACAGAGAATTACACAAAATCTAGAGATTTCACAAATGCAGAAATGAGGCCAAATTGATGTAGGTCAATAATCCTACACATAACCATGGCAACATTTCAGTCCAGGGAAAAGCAGCAAATATCCAACGGAATATGCAAAAAATAACGGACAAAATGGTGACAAATCCAACGGAAAATGCGTTCAGATCCAACGGAACATGTTCTTCAAAAAACTCCTACAAAGCCTCGATTTGCTCACCTTACCGGGCGCAATCGAAGTGGTGGCGGAAATGGGGGATTTCTGAACTTGGAGAGTGGTGGCGGAAATCGGGGTTTCTCAAGTTGGACTTTGGGGCAGCAATGGGGGTTTCTGAAGTTGGGGTGAAGTGTTAGAAAGAATGCCGGTGACGGAGAGGAGAGGAGAGGCAGCCGACGGAGAGAAGAGGTAGAAGATGAATTTTGTTAGGTTTGGGCGGCCAAGAAGAAGAGAACTAAAAAACAAATTTAAATTTCCTGCTGACTTGGCATCCACGTGTAGCCCATGTGGCTGCCACGTTATCAATTTAACAGACTTCTTAACGGCGGACCAACAGAGGCCATAATTGTTACAAATTGAAAAGGTTAGGTACTATATTGTTAAAATTGAAAGGTCAGGCCATAATTGTTACAAGATGTAAAGGTCAGGCTATTTCTGTATATTAGGTCTTACAGGAGATAAAAGATTTCTTCTAAACAAGTTTTTGACTCAGTTTTTTTCTCTTTTTCCCCTCCTTTAGAATTAGAAGCAACTGCTTTCACACTAACCACTCCACCAGTAGGTAATAAAGAGTTTACAGACAGGACCAAATGATTCCAGTTCTCGAATAGTATTCTGTATTACTTATTAAATGTCCCTAAAAATTCATATAAAAATAAAGAAAACTCTAACTCAATAAATCCAACATGATATACGACACAATTATATGAGAAAACATCACTTGGCTTATCCATTAAATGAGGTACTCGCTTAGTATTTAATCTTACCAGACCTCAGATCAGTAGTATAGAACCATTTGTTATAACATTTCCCTGAGACAATTAATATATAGCAGATGAGAGTTGGAGCTATAAGAAAAACAGTTTTGTCACACTAAACTAAGTAAATCGCCTTATTATAAACTAAATTTTTCAAAAAGAAGGGGGAAATGTAGCTCATGAAGTGTTTTGTGTTGTATAATGATCAGGTTGTTCCTCGTTTGACAAAGGATACACAAAATTTTCCTCCGAACAAAATTTTGCTTATGTTAGCTGGAGCTGGGCTGCTGTGGATGGGGTGGACAGGATTCAATGGTGGAGACCCCTATGCTGCTAGTACTGATGCTGCTTTGGCTGTCATAAACACCCATGTTTGTGCTGCCACTAGATTGTTAACATGGCTTATACTCTACATTGTTTTCGTTGGCAAAGCTTCTGTAATTGGTGCTGTTCAAGGCATGATCACCGGCTTAGTTTGCATCACTCCTGCTGCTGGTAATTTCTTTGTTGCTCTCTTTATATCTTTGTTGTTGGTTCTGTGAAGATCCCTAATCTGTTTGTGGCTATAGGTGTGGTTCAAGAATGGGCAGCCATAATATTGGGAATTCGCTCTGGTGCAATTCCTTGCTTCACTATGATGGTTGTGCACAAAAAGTCCGAGTTACTTCAAATTATGTATCCAATTGTTATATGTGGTTAAACCCGTGTTGAAAAGTACAAATTGAATTTCTCTAAAATATATTTTTCATAGTTATCGGTAAAAATTAAGTACAAAAAATTATTATAAATTTTATTTTCAAATTTTGGTTATTGTTCTGAGATAAAAACGGTTACTTTTTATCTTCTCAATTTGAAGTTAAGCAAAGCAATATACTGTTTTCCCCTCCACATTTTCAAATCAAATAGAGATAGGGAAAGAAAAATCTTTTGCACCAAACAGCATTGCCAAATCTGAGTATGATTTTGAAATTAAAACAAAATCAAGAGATTTTGCCGAGGATGTGAACACGCTTTTGAAATCAAAATCTTTCAAACCCAAGCAAGAAATTCTATAAATGGCCCCTCTCCAGTCCTTCACCCCAACACATTTCCGCATTAAACTTCTTCTGATTTCATCAACAGAGACATAGAGCCATGATGAGGAACACAACCTTAATGTCCCTTCTCTCATGTCTTTGCTTAGCCCTTTTGCTAAATCTTGGGTTTGCCCAATCATCTACAGATTTTCATCCAGCAAGGAAGCTTCAACAAGAACAATATCAATATACAAATGACTATCAGCAGCCGGCTTTCAACAGTTGGAACCAATGGTACCATCCAGGATATCAATGGAACCAACCACCATGGACAAGATGGACAGGAGGGAACCATTGGAACCTACCAACATGGAGCCAATTTGGACATGGTTTCAATCCAGGGGGTCATCAGAGTTCGCCTCCATCACCATCTGGTTCCAAGGGTCCATCCCCCCCAACCGGCAAATCTTCAGGAGCTCCTCCAGGATTCGACGATCTCCCTGGGTGGCTCAAAGAATGGTGTAAACAATTTCACGATTGGTTGTTGGATCATTCCAAATCATTCCCCCATCCACCATTCCCTAGCCCACCCTCGCATCAACAACCGCCATCCCCTGCTACTCCCAAGAGTCCTCCAGTTTCAGAAGAACATTCGGTTGGTCAGATAGCGTAATTTAGTTTTCAGTACAACTACAACCTCTGGTTGTGAAAACGTTATTTGGATGCGTTGTTTTAGTCTCATTATGTCATCACGCATTTAGGAAGATTTATTTAAAAAACAAAAAAATACATGCGTGGTGTACATGTTCTTCGTTGTTTCATGTGTTCATAAAAAGGTTTTATACCTTCTTTCCATTGCATAATAAAATGAAGATTTTATATTTATGATTATTTGGTGTCTTTTATATATATACTATATATGTCTGTGTGTTTTTATATTTATTATTATTTTAGTTTTTATGGTCCTTTGTGGGCATCCCTATTGCCTTGACCCTTTCCTCCTCCTCCTCCATTTCCAAATAAATATAGTAATTAATAGACCTATATATTATCAATAAGAATAACTTTAGAAAATAAAATAATCAATATTTTATTGCCAAAATATTTTTGAGAATATTATTGGATGATTAAATCATTGTCTAGAATTAATCTAATGTGAAGTATATTAATAATAAACTCCAACTTTTGAATTCTATTAATTATCTTTGTGTGACAATAAACATGCATGACTTGATATTTGGTGGTAGCAAGTTCCATCCTCGTTTATATGACTCCAAAAACACATATTTTGCATTTTTTAATTTTTTTTTTGGTATTTAATTTTTATTTTTTTTATGTTAAAGGGAACATTTCTTGACAAAATATACCTATGCTTCTGTTTGTGGTTTACCGTCATGTTTTTTTCTTGTGATTTCAAAAGAGACTGAGGGTTTAAGAGTAAAAAACATGTTAAAGACTTCGGCTTGGGGATCTGAAAAATTATTATTGCGTTTTTTAAGGTGAATTATTATTATTATTTTCTAGCATTCATCCAAATTCAATTTCTTTTGCCAAAGTAGGGATTATGCTTTGAGTAGTCTTCTATGTGCATAAAGCATGTATCATCAGTAATTCAGAATATAATATGCTTACAAAATTATTACCTCAAAGAATGGGTTTAAACTTAAAATGTGATAATTTTATGTACTAATTATTACATTTCATAATTAAAAATCATAAATTTACTTAAAAGAAGAAAAATATTAGTAAAAAAAAAGGGAAAAAAAATGCATTGCTACAAGATATAGCATTGAATAACGATGACTAATAATGATGGATATGTGGTATTGAAAGGCATAATTTAGGAACTTGATGATTTCTTTGATTTGGAGAAAGTCCTCCTTACAAATGCGAAACTTGATGATTTCTTCAAAGTGGAGAATCTGGAGGAAGCAGTGAGACTGTGAGAGGTTTGGCCCTGTTAGAAGAGCAGGGCATCTTGCTGGATTTGCCTTTTTTTTAAAAAAAAAAAAATCTATTTTTTATTAATATTAATAATGTATAATTTAAATTTAAAAATAATAGTAATATATAAAAGTATATATTTAATTATAAATTATAATTTAAAAAAAATGTAAGAAATTTTAAATAAATAAAAACTGACGACTATTAAATAATTATTGTTACCACATAAACACATTTTATTGATATTTTTAGCTGCATCGTCACTTTAAGACATAAATAGCCAAAAAAAAAAAAAAACCTTACTAAACCGAAAATGACATCGGCTCCTAAATGATTTGTACGTAATCAAAATCTTACAACATCCACAATAGCCCTTTTAAGGTTAGGCTAAGACCAGACCTAAAATATGCCACATCAGTTTAAGGTCTGGTCGCTAATATTCACACAGGCATTGTCAAAAAATTGCTCACGCTAATGGCCTGACTTTAAAATTCACATTATCAATTTCTCTTTCCTCTATCTACTTTTTCACTATTTATTTAATATATTTAATACTTCTTATTTAAATTAATAATTATTTAAAATATTATTTATTTTCATTTATCAAATTTAATAGATATTAATAATACAAGTTATAATTTGTTCTTATCATATATTAAATAATTAAAAATAATTAATGAAAAATAATTTTACATTACATTAAAATTAAAATTTAATAATACACTTAAAACATGAAATTCAATACTCTAAATTAAACATAAAATGCTTAAAAATTAAACATTCAACACTAAAATATATCATAAATTTAAATTCATCATGCTATTTTTTATATTATTTAGGAATTAGGATGTTTAACTTGAACTTAATAATAATTAACCTAATAATAAATTTATTGTTTCTTTAATTCTTCTATAAAATTGAAAATTATTTTACAATTAAAATCCTTTAAAAATTTTAGCATTCTTTATCAATTAACTACAAAAATTCTTTCTCATTTAGACAAATGTGATTATTTCTTTTATTTTGTAATCCATTTTGCAATATTCTTATTTGTGTTTTTTAACTATGAATAGATATAATGTTTAATCATCACATCTGAGTAATTTCATACAAAATTATATTTAAAAAAATTCACCAATTTTTTTGTAATTATTAAATAAGTAAAAATAATTTTACATTATATTCAAATTAAAATTTAATAAATACATTTTAAAATATCAAATTTTGCATCAAAAATATACAAAATGCATATCAATTTATAGATAAAATTTTTCCTATTCGTTGGTGATTAAAAAAAAAAAAGGATAAGTAAAATGACCATTGCAAATCAATAGTTGGTTTGTAACAGATCTTACACAATAGATGTGCGTCACATCTACAACTAACAGGCACGTGCAAAATAATAATAATAAAAAAAACAAAGGCAGAAACGACGCCATTTGGCATCAAAATGATACCAAATAGCATCGTTTTGCCGTTCTGCAAAAAGAAAAAAAAGGACAGGCGTGGCTGTCAACTTAAAAAAAAAACAACAATGCCGTTTGGCATCATTTTTTACGCCAAAGGGCGTCATTTTTATTCTTGAAAAACAAAAAAAATAGCAAGGCCAGGCCGTGGGAAGCGCAATGCAAGGCGCTTCCCATGGCCTCTTCATTTTAAAGCCACGTCACATCAATAGCTGTGCTGATATGGCGTGGCTTTAACCTTTAAAGCTTTTGGGGCTGGTGTAGATGCCTATAGTAGCTCCAAAAACAGTCAGACTAAGGCCATGCCATATCAGCGCCACATTAGCTTAAAGCTTGACCTTTACTATTTAGACATACATCATAAAAAAATTGCTCACGCTAATGTCATGACCTTAAAATCCAAATCACTAATTTCTCTCTCTTCTGTCTTCTTTTTCACTATTTATTTAATATATTTAATACTTCTTATCTATTTAAAATATTATCTATTTTTAATTTAAAATTCAATATATATTAATAATACAACTTATAATTTGTTTTTATCATATATTAAATAATTAAAACCAATTAATGGAAAATAATTTTACATTACGTTAAAATTAAAATTTAATAATACACTTAAAACATGAAATGAAATACTCGTAATTAAACATAAAATACTTTAAAATTAAACATTCAACACTAAAACATAATAAACATAACTTCATTTAGACAAACTTGATTATTTCCTTAATTTTGAAATCCATTTTGCAACAAATTTTTTTTTTTAACTATGAATAGATATAATTTTTAATCATCACATCTAAGTAATTTCATATAAAATTATATTTTTAAAAAATTCAGCAAAATTTTTTAAAATATTAAATAAGTATAAATAATTTATATTATATTAAAATTAAAATTTAATATTACATTTAAAAATATCATATTTTGCACCAAAAATAGGCAAAATACATGTTAATTTATAGACAAAAATATTTTCTACTCGTTGGTGATTTTTTTTTTTTTAAAAAATAAATAGGTAAAATAACTATTGCAAACCAGTATTTGGTTTGCCTCAGGGCATCACATGTGGCGCGCACCCATTGGGGAAAAATAAGAAGTAATAGATGTAGAGAGATTTTTCTCCTAAAAGCGTACATAAAAGCTAGCAACTCTTAGCACACTCAAGGCTACACACAGCTCGCCCGCCTTCTCTTAAAACATCAAAAGATAACAAAGGAAGTTCAACCGATGCTTAAGTTTTTAAAACAGCTTTGGCACATGAATTATCTAATGCACAAGACCCGATGATCAGATCAATAATTTGACATTAGCCTTCGGCAAGTGACGTCAATTGGTTGGAAATGGTTTAAGGGTCTAACAGAATCTATAGTTAAAATTTTGTATTAATTCGTGAGAATATTAAACTTAGTATGTGATCTATAAGAGTAAGAACGCAACCTTTGCAAGTGGAGATTCTTAGGATTCTAATGTGACTATATTAATTCCTATTGTTATGAGTATAATTATAAGGTTAACAAAGGTAAAAGGGTTGTAGCATGAGAGTACACAATTTTTAAATGGGAGAATCATTATGAGGTTAATGAAAATTCTGAAGTCGAGTGGCATTGAATTAAAATTAAATCAAGAATTTGATAAGTGAACACAAAGTCATAGGGTTACTCTTTGTTTAAGCTATTATTTCACTGTTTTGTTTTAATTAAATTCATTAGTTAATTAGAGTTATATTTCTTTTAGTTGGTTATATAGTTAGTAGTGATTTGCCACTATTTATTGATCTAAATAATAACATAAAATAATTTAAAATGGTATTTGGTTTTCTTCCCTATGAAAACAATACTAGTTTTGCTTTGTTTTACAGCTAAAATGATTCATACACTTATATGGGTCTTTAAAAAGGACTGTATATGCATTATCGGTGAGATGCAATCGTTACATGCATGAACAAAACATTATTGTAATTAAATCCCATAGTAATACGTACCAAAAAGCTCTAAACTTTTTGTATAGAAGGTTAGATTAGTTGTAATAACAAAATTAGTTGTATTATTTACATTTTAAGTTATAACAAGTTAAGTTGCTTTTAATATTATGGATTATAGCATTTACAATTTTACATGGAAAATATTTTTAAAATAAAAAATGAGATTGATAATAATATTTATAAGAAAAATATGCAAGTATATCTCATTTATAATGTAACACCCCAATCAAATGGACTAACCCAATAACTTTTGGAATTTGTCCTCACTTGTTCAAAATGTTTAAGTCAAGTTATTAATAGGCTATTAGGTAGGGTCTTATATATATATATTCCTTTCATTCATTAACTTTCCGATGTGGGATGGAATATCACATTCTTCCCTCTTTTTAAGGCATTTGCATTTTCGCAATGCCCAATCTATTACTTTGTTTGGCCAATCTCTCCTGAAACAAGACTCCAAAGATGGCTCCTGTATATTGCACTTTGTCCCACTTGCCGGTCCAAGAGATGACTCCTGCACATAGCATTTAGCTCTCAAATCAGGTAAGCTCTAATACAAACTGTAACGCCCCAATCCAACGAACTGACCCAATAACTTTTGAATTTTGTCCTCAGTCCTCACTAATCCAAAATGCTTAAGCCAAAATATTAGTAATCTATTAGGTAGGGTCTTATATACATTACCTCTTATATACATTCATTTCATTCATTAACTTTCTGATGTAAGATGGAATATCACACATAAAATTTATAAAATGATAAAAATTGAATAAGCAAATTCCATAATTTTAAATATATTTCAAAAATATTAATTATTTTCAAAATTGAACTATTGGTGATATTTTTTAGTAAAAGTAAAATAATAAGCAATAAAATCTTTCAATTGAAAGTCAAGAATAAATAATAATTTTCTTAAAGTGAATTATAATTAAAATAAGGTTTTATAATAAATGGTCCAAAAAGTTAATAAAATTATATTCACACTATAAAATTATATTCAAATGGAACGAATAGAGATAAAATTAGACCGATTTCCAAAATGCTTTTCTGGATTATATTATGAAATTTTGCAACTAAACCAAAGTTAATGTAACATATCTTAAAGGGTAATATTGATGAAGAAAAGTTAAACCTATAACCTGTAATTATCTGTATGAAATTTGATAACAAAAGATTATAGTTTACTCTTCCTCTATATAATAACTAGTTTTGTAGACCCCACGTGAGGTGTGGGAAGTGTCCAAATTTTTTTTTATATTTAAATAAATATTAATTTTAAAATTTTTATAAAAAATTCACTGTGTATTTTTTTTAAAAAAATGAAATCTATATTTATTTTAAATATTTTTACATTATTTTCTAAACTATGTAAATATTTTTTTAAAAATAATTTAAATGTATAATAAATATTAAAATACTATTATAAATTGAACTAGTAATATTTTATTATAAAAATTTATATTGAAAGTGAATTATAAATAATTAAACTATTATCAATAATAAATACAATTAGAAAATAACAATTTCTATCTAAACAACCAATAGTTTTAATATAAATAGCAATTATTATTATCAATATAATAGTTTCACAAATTTTAACAATTTGATATTCATATTAATTATTATATTTTCATATGAGTTTAAATTTATTTTGATAGTATATTTTTTGTTACTCATTACAATTTATTAATAAAAATATAAATAATTGCCACTCATTTATTCCTAATGAAACTTTCTAAACTTTTTTTTTAAAAAAATATCTCTGTTCGTATGTTCCAAATATTTTTCTAGTATTTTATATTTTTATTTTACTTTTTAAACCATATAATTTTTACAGCTAGTAATGAGTCAATTCAACTTTGTCAGCCTGTAATGGATTTTCCTGAGTTTTTTTTTTCCCAAAAGATCGATAATGTTATTAACTTTTAACAGTTAAACTTTACAAGCAATGTCCACCATAATTGAACTCTTCTTAGCTCTTAGTGCGGTTAAGACTAATTGACCACATGTCAACAAACTACCATCCATCCCATAAAAATACAAGACAGGCAAAAAATGGTCGACACTAAGCAAAAGAGTAACTATCGACCACAACACTGTCATGTGCCACCTCCTATACACTACCCACCCTATCTACACGTCAGCCACTGATCAACCATTCGATCCTAGCTAACTCCTATTTGCTTCCGAAAACTCCAACCAAGCGTGCCTCGCTATCTCCACGATATCCCTTGCCTCCATCCATTCTCGCTGAAAAACCCACAAATTCCTGCTTTTCCATATCATCCACAAAATATAGGCTGTAAACTGCGCTTGTTCCTTCCAAGTATTCTCTCTTCGCCGAGAGCATAAATCCTACCACCATTGCTGGAAATTGACTTGGTACAGACCCAACTTAGCCCAGTCTACATTAGCTACCCGCCAAATGATTTTAGCGCGAGAACAATTGAACACCATTTGCTCAATTGGTTCACCCTCCTCTCCACACAATGGACATAAAGGCTCCACCTGCATTTTCCTTTGGTACAGCTTCGCATTTAATGGCAAAATATTGTGACAACACCGCCATACAAAATGCTTAACTTTACCTATCACCTTCAGCTTCCAGGTTGCATTCCACATACCATGTCTTCTCTCTCACGCATTACTATATTCAGGTTGTTGATCTACATTTTGTCTCTCCTGTTGTAAATGATGATATGCTGACCTGACTGAATACGCATTATCGTGAGTATGCGGCTCTATGCCTTGCAAAATTCTTCTTACTCCCATTCACCCTTTCCATAACCAAGACTCATTAGTCCTCTCCACCGCTACCTGCAACTAATCATGGAGGAAATATTTGGCTTTCATGACTCGACTCATCAATAAATCCGGTTGTGACATGACTCGCAAGAGCTGTTTAGCCAGCAAAGCATCATTAAACAGTAAAAGATCCCGAAACCCCAATCCTCTCTCCTATTTTGCCCTAGTAAGCTCTAGCCACCTCTTCCAATGGATTTTCTGTCCTGCATCCTTATGCACACCCTGCCAAAAATTCGCCGTAAGATGATAAATCTCTTTACAAACTCCCAAGGGAAGCTTAAAACAGCCCATCACATATGTTGGTAAAGCATTGATCATCGATTTAATGAGTATTTCCTTGCCCGCCAAACTTAAGAACTGAGTTTTCCAATTCTAGATTCGGCACTGCACTTTCTGAATGATAAAATTAAACCTCCTTTTTCGACCGGCCAATCCTCATAAGCAATCCTAGATAGTGAGCATTAGATTTTTCTTGCACTCCTCCCATCATTTGACAAATCTCAATCCGTGTTGCCTTGGAGACATTATGACTAAAAAACACTGACGACTTGTCCAAATTAATTGCTGGTGAGCGAATTCGGTGTGTGCAAAAGTGCGTCAAAATAAAGCTCAAACTCACACAAATATACACCTAAACCTCACTTAATCAATTGTAGTAAAGCATAGGGATCATTTTCCACAGGGAAGGGGACAAAACCAAAATTTAAGTGCAACTAATTATTTGCTATCTATGTGTCTTAAAGCAATGATTTAGAAAGTGAAATTTAAATAACTAAAACAACACCATTGAAACAAAGAGAAAAACACACAAATGATGAAGGAGGGTGATCCTTGGGTTCAATGCAAAGGTCGGCTATTTTGACTCCTAAAGGCAACCGAGTGTAGGGCATCTTAACTAAGTGACTACATCCATTCACTCCGAATCTCCTTTCGGTCTCATCGAAATTATAGAATGAGGAATCTCCTTTCGGTCTCATCCCCACCTAGAGCACATTAGCGCCTATGGCTTCCACACAACTCTAATGCACAATTCTTGCCCTAGATGTTTTAGCCAACTACTTTACACTCCCTAGTTCAAGTGTTTAATCTAAGAAAACCACCTATTTTTCACTCCACATCTCCTTTCGGTCTCAATGGAATTAAAGACTAGAAGATCTCCTTTCGGTCTCACTTCTACCTTTGCACACTAAAACCTATGGCTTCCACACAATTTTAGTGCACAATTAAATTCATATGGTAGTTGTTTCTTGTCTCAAACACCTAAATCTAGAGAATGCTAGGTAGTTCTTCCTACTTTTGGTCTAAATTCATGTATATTCTAAAACACACACAAACACCAAGAACACACACTAAATGTGGCCACCATTCAATGCATGTCAATTCATTAAATACAAGTAGGAAAACTTCAATTAATGCAAGCCCATTACTCTACAACCAACAAGAAATCAAAATAAACCTAACCCATACATCAAACACCAAGAATCACCCAAGATAGTTTAGCCTCTCATGGCTTCAAACAACCAACAATCACAAGGAAATATAGCCATTAAAAGCACAAGGAATTGAAAGAAAATACTCCCCTTAATCAAAAGAGTGATGATTCCAACCAAATCCAAACACCTTACAAGCCAAAACAACTCCAAGGATTCCAGTTTTCAAGCCACAAAAAGAACCAAACCCTAGCCTCCAATGAAACTCACGGGTGTGAGTTGAGGAAAATGTGCAAAAAATGTAAAAACTAACCCTAACCCTACAATCTATTCTACTCTACCCTATTCTATGTCTCCATGTTTCTCCTACTACTTCCTACTTCTGTTTTTCTGCAGAAAATGGGATATTAATACAGCTAGGGACGTTGGGGAGAAAATGTAAAGTTTCCAAAACATTAGGGACGCAATTTGCAAATTTCAGGATTGCAGGCGTCGTTCTGATTTTGTCCCATTTTGTTCACTTTTCGTCCGGAATTTGACAAAACTTTCTTCATAAAAGTTTTTCCTATATTTCTCAGCTTTCCATAGAATCTTGAATCATCTCATTTGGACGTGTGAATCAAGAGTTATGGCCTCCGGAAGATGGCTTATTTTTCTCCCTGTTTTCCTCTTCTTTGGTTCTGCCTTGTTCTGCCTTGTTCTACCTTTGCCCAGTTTTGGTCCATTTTCTTTCGGAATTTGAGAAACCAGTGTTCATGAAAGTTTTTTATCTCTTTCTCATCTTTCCATTGCATCTTCAATCATCTCATTTGGACATTAGCATCAAAAGTTATGAACTCCGGAAGATGAGTGGTTTTTATCCCCTTTTTCCTACAAAACACATAAAAGATGAGAATCACAAATATAATGTGATTTCTCTAATAAACATGGCATATCTCAATGAATTCTATGCAAAAAGAGTGAAAAATACATATATAAGTTTATGAATATTTGATTCTCATCAAATGCCTAGCCTGAAAATTGACTATACTGATGTAGCAAACCCTGCAACACCTGTGCCTAGCTGGCATCTGCCTCACAGAATAGCAACGAATCATCAGTAAAAAGCAAATGTGTAATGATTGGGCCATTCCTACTAGCCCTCATTCCCTTATAGTCCCCTTGGTCACTAGCCCGTGTAATAAGATGAGACAACCCCTCTGAAACAATAAGAAACAGATAAGGCGAAAGAGGATCCCCTTGACGAATTCCTCGAGTTGGCCTAATGTACCCACATGACTCACCATTGACACCATTAATATTAACGGACAAAGTGCTAGTACAAAGGCATTGCCTAATCCACATAATCACTCCCCAAGCAAACCCCATCTTTCTCATAACCTGTTCCAGAAAACTCCACTCCACCCTATCATAAGGCTTAGCCATATCTATTTTCACATACCCCTTTTTTCCTTGTCTTATCGAATTCAACGTATGAACACACTCATGAGCTATAACCACATTATCAAGAATTTGATGGCCAGGAATAAATGCAAACTGATTTTGACTAATACACTTATGGAGGCACAACTTAATTCGTTCGGCCAAGATCTTAGACACAATCTTATAAACCACATTACACAATATAATGGGCCTATATTGTGCCACTGACACAGGAGATTGGACTTTAGGTATCAATGTAATCAAAATATGATTGAGTTTCCTAAGCAACTTCTTACTTCGAAAAAACTCCTTCACAACATTGATAATATCAAATTTAACCTCATTCCAATAAGTTTGGAAAAATAAAGGAGTCATACCATCCGGTCTAGGAGCTTTATTGGGATTCATTTGAAACAACGCCGCTTTCACTTCAGATTCCTCCACCGGGCGCATCAATCTTCTATTCATGGCCTGAGTGATAGAATGAGGCAACCCTTCCAATAAAGAATGAGACTAAGCAGGATGACTAGAAGTATATAACTTGTCAAAATACCCCACAATTTCCTCTTCCAACTCCCTTTGAGTTACACACACCCTCCCTTCAGTTGTGATCAAGCTCCCAATACCATTCCTCTTCCTTCTTTGAATAGTAGAAGCATGGAAAAATTTAGAATTGCTATCCCCTTCCTTCAACCATTGATTTCTTGACTTCTGCTGATAATATCGCTTCTCCTCCTTATACTCATAACGGAGTTAATTCATAAGGCCATTCCATATTCTCCAATCCCTACCTCTGCCATCCCTACTCAAAGCTTCTATTTGAGCTTGAAGAGCTTTAATCCTCTTAGTAGAGTTATTCCCTGACTTGAACCTCCACTTCAGTAGCTCTAAATGGCATTCAGCAATCTTAGAGCTTAATATATATTGTCGCGTCCCCCACTTGTCTCTATTCCAGGCTTGCACCACTGTTTCCTGGAGATCCGCTTTTTTAATCATCTTTGATCAAACACAAAACGGCCCCGAACTCTGTGTGGCTTAGGATCCCTTTCCAAAAGAAGGAACAAATGATCCGAAGCCTGCTTGGCACAATGAAGTACCCTAGCATTCGGAAACCCCAAACTCCACAAAGAAGAAGCAAAGAACCTATCCAGTCACTCCTTCACAAAACCCTCCCCAACCATATTATTACTCCAAGTATACGGACTGCCAACATACCCAAGATCCACCATCCCCATTTTTTGTACAAATCCTTTAAAAGAACCACAACTTTGTTAAGTTCTAGCTCTTCCCCCCTCTTCTCATCTGGATGTACTATAGCATTAAAATCCCCCCCTCCCCCCCAACATAACCCACCAATCCCTCCAATTTCTCTTCTCATTTTCTAGATAACTCCATTGAAGCTCTCTTATCACCACATCCGTACTTGCATACACAAAAACACCCCACTCCATTCTTGCATCACCCTTAAGTTTATATTGCATCTGTACACAAAACGAAGTAGTCACCATATTCATGACCGAAACCTGAGGCGCCCAACATATTAACAACCCCCGCGAGCACCTTTAGGCTGAACATACCGCCACCTATCCTCAAACTTCAATTGCCTAACAACCTTCTCAACAAAAGCATTTTTTTGTTTCGTTTCTGAAAGAAAAAGTACCTCCGGATGCAAGGAGATAATAGACTCCCTCAACTGGGAAATTGTAAAGGCTACACCCAAGCCTCGACAATTCCACACCCCAATCTTCATTGAATTGCTTGGAAAAGAAATAAAAGAAAAACTACTTAATTGTTTTTTTGGGGAGAGAGGTGAGGCCGTACTTATGGGGGGAAGTGCCATGGGTCTCCATTTTTCTAAGGTTTGCATTTTTGTTTTCCCTTGGCTTTCTTTGCCAAATTGTTTTTAGTTTTCCTTAAGAGAGTCCAAATATTGTTTTCGCTGATTCAAAGCGCTGCTGTTGTTTTACAAAAAGCTACTATCGCTTCGTGAAAGGAACAGGTTCCCTATTGGCAACTGTCCAGGTATGGTCTTTTAAGTTCAAATGTGCCTGCTTGTTGATGGATCTGCTTTGTTGTTGGTTGGAGAAGGGGGTTTTTTTGACCATAATGTATGTGTGTGTATGTATATACACTTACACTCCGGTTATTTTGGCAATTCATACCCTCCACCTGTAAATGTAATTTCAAGTCTTAAAATCAGTAGAAAAATAAAGAAGTCTGTATAATGTTGTTATGTTGTGCCTGCCTGTGTGTTTCTTATACTATTGCTTCTTAATGATATCAGGAAATGAAGAGTTCCTTTTCCTTTCCATGTCATATGTATACTGTACATTCAGATATTAGTAACTGGTTGGATAATTTGTCCATCAACCATACTAAATGGAGGATCAAATTACGGGATAATCTCTAGACATTAACATGGGTCTTCCTAAAAAAGTAATGGTAGAGCAGTTGGGGGAAAAGAAACCTTTTTTTGAGTACCTTAAAGAAAATTTGAAGTGACAAAAAGAGATGTGACATCTGAGCAGAGGAAAGGGATGAATTTTAGCTGCTGTAGCCGGAGTCACGGCAGATAAATACTTTCTAGTCTTGTGGGGTGGTTAAGATTTGGAAACATAAAGATGGAAAAATATAATAATTATTATAAATAAAATTTGGAAATGCACCTATTTACAGGATACAATCGAATTGTGGATGTATTTGATTAGAATTTCATGTACACAGAAAGCATACATGAAATATGACCTAATATAACAGATTTAGGAAACCTTATATTCTTGAAATCGTTATTAACCTTGTCAACTAATGAAAGTGTTTTGTCTTGCTTGTAACATGCAGAATGGAGACAGGGATAAGGCAGTTCCTCCGGAGGAGATTTGCCTGAGATACTTTACCCCTAGGGAGGTTTGTTATTTACTTATTATGTCATGAATTACACATGTATTAGTATATTCTGCCAACTCTTCCCCTCACTCATCCCAGCCTCTTACCCATCCCCCACACACTCCATTATTATAAATATTGTGCTATTAGGCTTTGACTGCTTCCAACATCCTTAGGTTGCAAATTTGCATTCTTTTCCTGGAGATTTCCAGTTTCCACCACACATCAGCCTTTGTTAGCGATATGTTTTCTTTTTTTTTTTTCTCTAAAACATTAGTCATTTCATTTCCATGAATAAATAACTATACATGTGTTAGCCAAAATAGGCTAAATGATCTCCTTGATCTAATACGATAGCCACGGAGGAAAATGTGATAACAGCGCAAAATCGCTATCCCATTCGATTACTAGATTACGTAGTATATGACTAGCTACCTTGTTATCTTTCTATAATAAGAAAAAACCTACTAATTTCAAAAAGATTGCACAAAAAATTGATATTTTCAGATATAGTGAAAAGGCTAACTTCGAAAGATTGACTAAGCTTTCACATTATATCTTGTTCCTCAATTGCAATCTAGACATATTGTCATTCAAAATTTACTACCTAGAATTGTTCATAATATAACTGTGTGTCTTGTAATAGCCACTGAACACAAGGTTGAGTTCCTAACTATTACTCATATCTTTCATGTTGTTCGCCTTTTCATGTCCTCCAATTTCAAGCAAGAGCGTCCATTTCATCACATTGCAATTTGACAAGAACAATTCAAGTATAAGGTACTCCTGGAAAACCAAAATTAAGATGTACCAAGCATTCCAAATCATTCCTTCAGACTCCTCATCACAGAAAGAAAGAACCAATGCACCAGAAAATTCATATAAGTAGGAAAAATCTTCAAAGCATTATGCCATAATATACCCCTAGTCTAGCCATAAATTTCCAACAAGAAATGTTTCTGCAACAAAAACCTAATAGAACCAATGCAAGTACCGAGAACTCCTGGGAAACAACAATTTAGACGTACTAAGCGGCCCAAATCATTGCTTCATAATGTAGTAATAAGAAACCAATACTCCAGAAAATGCAGCTAGGTAATAAACATAATGCCAGCTATTATCAAAAAGATAAGTACTAAAAAGCGTCTCCTATCATTTCAAGTACTAAAAAGACCATACAAGTATATTACCAAGAGTAGCATATTAACTAAAAGCCACACAAGTGTATACAAGCATATAGATAGTCAAAGGTCATCCATCTATAGGAACAAAACAAGTATAGTAACGAAACACAAGTATAGGAACACAAGTGATTGTTTTTTCCTGGAAAATTTTTTACCTCCATTTGCAAAATAAATTCTTAGAAAGGTTCTTGATTATTGATTCTTAGAAAGCAATTTTAAGGAGTTGTTGCTGATTCTTTGTGGCTTCAATTTTTCAAACTTTCTAAAGCCCATTGTGGGCCACTCTCAATAATTTCGATCCTTGTGTAATTTGCATCCAAACCAGTTTGGGTGTGTGAAAGTTTTGTTCGGTTTTCATATTTTTCTTCTTTTTTTTTCTTTTTTGTTTGTTTTTTTTCCCCTCCGAAAACATGATCACGAAACCATCAGGTCAGCTTTTTCACATCAATTCAATTAGAAAGTACTCCTGGAAAACCAAAGTTAAGATATAACATGCATCCCAAATCATTCCCTTAGACTCCTTATAGCTGAAAGAAAGAACAAATGCACCAGAAAATTCTTCAGAGTGCTATTCTATAACATACCCCCAGTCCAACCATAAATTTCCAGCAAGAAAGTTATCCGTGACAAAAACCTGACAGAAGCAATGCAAGAACCAAGTACTCATGTGAAACAAAAAATTCAGACGTACTAAGTAGTCCAAATCATTCCTTCATAATGCAGTAATAAGAAACCAATACTCCAGAAAATGCAACTAAGTAATAAACATAATTCCAGCTATTATCATAAAGATAATGACCAGAAAGCATCTCCTATCATTTCAAGTACTAGGCCATACAAGTATATTACCAAGGGTAGCATATTAACTAAAAGCCACACAAGTGTATACAAGAATATAGATAGTCAAAGGCCATCCATCTGTAGGAACATAACTAATATAGTAACAAAACTGGACAGATAAAATAGTATTAGTATTATTTTTTCTATTTTTTTTTCTTCTTTTTTTTTTTGTTTTTTTTCCCCTCCAAATACATGATCATGAAACCAGCAAGTCATCTTCTTCACATCAATTTCTCTAATAATAAATAAGCAAACAATGAGAACCTGAGTTCATAGAAACATCTCAACTAGTCATGAAAGTAGATAGATTGCCACGCTCATAATGACTTTCACAAGCCTGTAGTAGATATCCACTAAGTCAAGGGTTATTGCCAAGCCCAATGCAAGATGGGTAATCTAATGTACCTGGAAGAAAGACAAAAAGCCATACAATTATATACATGTATAGAAGCATATAGATAGTCAAAGTCTAGCCATCTACACGAACAAAACTATTATAGGAGCATAACTGGACAGTTATAACAATATTTTTATTTTTCCTTTCTCTATTTTTTTGTTGAATTTTTTTTCCTTCTTCTTTTTTTTTTATTTGTTCTCTTTTTGTCTCTCTTTTTTTTTTTCCTATGAACACATAAGCTGCATATGGTTACTAGCCATGATATTGCATTCTTCGCATCTATTCATCCCTTGCCATAGCCTCTTGATATTCCTGCCATTCCAAAACAACCCAATTAACAGTTTCCTTTGCTGATTGTTGTGTCTTCTGAAATAGCCATAGATTCCAAGTCTCTCACAACATCAACAAAATGTACACTGAAAGTTGCACTCTATCATGGTATATTGTGTTCTTTCTTAAACTGCTCAGTTTTTCTCACCAGTGTTGAAAACATCTACATTTTGCTTGCAAGCCATCCCAACTCATAGGGTATATTCTCCGTACAATCTTGGCCCTATCACAAAAGAAAAAAATGTGTTCCATTGTCTTCTCATATTCGCCACACAAACTATATATGGGATCAGACACAATCTCTCATTTGATCAACTCCATTTTGGTTGGTAGAATGCCTTGGCAGCATCGCCACAAGAAATGCTGCAATTTTCCTTTAATCTGGAGTTGCCATATTGTCTGCCACATCTTTTTATCTGATTCCTTCCTATAACTGTAGGTAGCAATGATGATTGGATTTTGACATTTCTCTAGGGCATATTTATAGGCAGAGTTAACAGTAAATTGGCCTTTACTATTATGTTGCCAAATTATCTTATCTCTCCCTCCATCCTGGCTGATCTGGATTTTGAGGATTGCATCCCTTTATAGTTGAAACAAGCTTTTGATCAGAGTTTGATTCCACTATGTACCCTTATCGTTCATCAGTTGTTGGCACCAAGTTACTGACACTGCATTTGTCTCATTCAGGAGAGGTTTGAAATTTTCTCTGTGAGA
Source organism: Gynochthodes officinalis (assembly GCA_020080225.1). Lineage (NCBI taxonomy): Eukaryota > Viridiplantae > Streptophyta > Magnoliopsida > Gentianales > Rubiaceae > Gynochthodes > Gynochthodes officinalis. The sequence goes on from CM034622.1 coordinate 18,747,496, forward strand.
CAGCCATGGGGACTCCTAAACTATGATTGATTTGCTGTCACCAACTTGATATCTCATCCTCATTTCTAATATATATTTTGTTCCCATCCAACACCTCTACAGCCAAGATGCATTTTGCTGCATAACTACTTTCAGCAACTTTTCTTTTGGAAAATATCTTTCTTTCATCACTCGACTCATCATAATCATGGGTTCTCGATTATTCTCCACAATTTCTTTGCTAATAATGTATCATTGAACAGTTGAATATCTTGAAAGCCAAGTCCTCCCATGTATTTTGAAGTTGTTAGCTAGGACCATGCATGCTAATGAATTTTGGAGCCTTTTTTTTCCATTTATTCCCCACTAGAAATTGGCTGTCTCCTCACTCAAAGTTTTGCATATTCCAATTGGTAATTTAAAATAGGACATAACGTAAATAGGGAGTGAATTAAGCACAACTTTGATGATGGTCTCTTTACTTGCTTGGCTCAAAAATTGTGTGTTCCAGTTGCCAATTTTTTTCCTAGCAGATTCCAGCACATACGGAAAACTTCCTTCTTCGATTTACCGATAGCCAAAGATAGCCCCAAATATGTTGTGCTCTTTTGCTCCTTGATACCTTCTAAAGCTTGGATGATTGTAGCTTTAGTGCTTCCTTCAGTATGCCTGCTAAAAAAAAAAAACAGAAGATCTAGCCAAATTAACAAGTTGCCCTGATGCTGCACAATAATTTTCCATAATCCTTCTAACTTTCTGAGCTTGTTCAACTATGGCTTCGCAGAAAAGTAAGGAGTCATTTGCGAAGAAAAGATGAGTTAGCAAAGGACCTTTCCTACTGAAAGTGACTCGGATAATGCAATCAATTGGCTAAATAATCCAGAGAATGCCCCCTGGCACCTAAAGAATGTCTCAAACCACCTTGACCTGCTGAAGGAGAAAATTAAGCATTGGGAGGGTTATCATATTCCAAGGGGCATGAATAGAGTGGCCGATAGGTTGGCAAATTCAAGAGTGTCCAGATTGCAAAACCCGTTGGTGATCATTGAGGAATAAGTGTTTGTCTCTACTTCGTATTATCTTTTATTTCGTGATTATATCGTAGCTTGCAGAGTAGGAGATGTATTTTTTAGCTTCTATCCTCTTCATTGTAACCTTTGCTCTTAATTTCTAATAATAATCTCTACCTTCTTGGCTTGTCCAAAAAAAAAAAGGACCTTTCCTACGCAATCTCATTCCTGTGTATTTTCCTTCTCAACTGTCTCTCTAATCAAAGCTGAAAAGACCTTCAATAGAATGATGATTAGATACGGAGATATTGGATCACCTTGCCTAAAACCTTTTGTGGGCTTCACATAACCACTCTCTTCACCACTGATGTTAAAAGAATAAGAAGTGGAACTAATGCATCTGATAATCCAATCTATAAACTTCCCAACAAACCCCATTTGATTTAACACTTGAGATAAAAATCCCTACTCAACTCTATCAAATGCCTTGGCCATGTCTAATTTTCATACCACAAAACCCCTATTTGTGCTCTTAAGACTATTAATATATTGTGTATGCACTCATGAGCAATGACTACATTATTAGTTATTTGCCGTCCTAAAATGAATGCAACTTAACTTTCATGTAAACAATAATGGAGGCAATTTTTCAATCTTTCAGTCAAAATCTTAGAAATGATTTTTTAAACCACATTCAATTAACTTATTGGCTGATAATAAGAAATTTGGGTGGGATTTTTGATTTTGGAAATGAGGGTAATAAGTGCATGGTTGACGCTTTTAAGCATTTTTGTATGCACAAAAAAATTTTAACAGTAAAACTTATATCTTTTTGAACGATATTCCAGTAGTATTGAAAAAAAAAGGGGGTCATGCCATCCGGCCCTAGGGCCTTGTGAGGGTGCATTCCAAATAAGGCATTCCGAATCTCAGCGTTTTCTATAGGTCAAGTCAGTCTTTGATTCATTGTGCTTGTGATTGTGTGTGGAATGCCTCGCAAGCATTGTTGCCCGTTCTGGGGAGAGGAAGTAATTAATAGCTTTGACTAGAAGTCCAATATTTCCTCCTTGATATCCTCTTGGTTGCCACATATCTCTTGTGTTTCCTTGACTAACCTCTCAGTTATATTTAACCTTCTTCGTTGAACAGTATCAACATGAAAAAATCTGGTGTTTTTATCACCCTCTTTAAACCATTGGATGCAGGACTTTTTATGTCAATATAGCTCTTCCTCTCTATATGCTATATGCAACTCCTCTTTCAAAACCTTCCACTTATTCCAATCTCTTGCTCCCCCTTCCTGACTCAGCTGTTCTATTTGCTCTTTAGGCTCATTTATCTTTCTGGCTAAATTAGTTTGCACATTTCTATTCATTTTAGCAGTGCTTCTCGATAATTTCAAATTTGACCACTCACTTGATACATTGGGGTTCCAAACTGTGTCATTTTCTATGCTTTCTCATTACTTCTGCTGCTCCCTTATGTTGAATCCATCTTCTGTCAAAATAGAGTCTTTTCACTACAAGAAAAATGGCCTTTAGTGACCAAAATGCCGACGACAACAATTTATTTGGTCACTAAATGACCTCTTTGGTGACCACTGAGTGAGTCGTCACTAAATCTAAGTCATCATAACGTATTTAGTGACCAAACGGGAAATGTCGTCACTGAATGTGGTGGCGGCAAAAAAGACTGGGAAATGCATTACAATTGGTGACAACTTTAGTGACAACATTTGTTCTCATCACCAACGATAAGCACAAGATTGTTTGGTGACAAGGAATTGTCTTCACCAAATTTGTGCAGAATTATTGAAGAGTTAGTGACGAAAAATTGTTGTCACCAAATGTTAGAATATTAGTGACGGTAATTTGTTGTCACTATGGCATAAAATACTATGTACATTCTATGAACTGTAAGTGTAGAACGGTTTAGTGAGGATAAAATGTTGTCACTAAATACCGAAGTTGTAATGAATAAAGAATTCGGCAGAATAATAAGTCAGAAATTGAGTTAAATTATGGTGAAAGAATGATTTGGTTCTTGGACTAAGCAATTTTATTAGGTGAAACAGGTTTTTTGTATGACATTTAATGATTATTCATTATAGTACGGCACCATGTTCTTTATAATTTTGCAAAATTAATTTTCACCAATTTGTTAGGACCCCATAATATTTACAATTTTCCCCCCATAATTTTGACTTATTATATGAAGTCATCTTATTAACTACAATTAGTAGTTGTAATGAATAAGAAAAATCCCCTCTGTACCGCACAGCTAGACCCTTCTGTAGGCCCTGAAAGAGTTAGGGGCCGCTGACTTCGTACGTCCATTGTAGTCGGTTTGATTCTAGTGTTTTGGACTTTTTCACTATTCAAATTAACGTTTTGGCAAAATGGGTTCTTGGACGTAGTACTTTCCTTATGTTTTTAATATTAAAACATACTGAAATTTGACAATAGAGCTGTGTTTTGAACTTTTCTTTACTTTTCTTTCTGAAATTTGGAATTTGCAGCTGTATTATGATGGCTGATTAACTTTTTCGTTCAGCTTGGGTTCTATTTTCATGATGGATGAACTGTATTATGAAATGTGGAACCTTGTGCTTCGTTATTCTCATTTGGAGTTTGGGCAATTATGTAAAATATCAGACCCCAAAATATATGAAAGGGTGCTTACTAACTTACCCATATCTTACTAATACATAATTTGTACCTTTCTAACAAAAGTTATTGTGGCAAACACAACACTTCACTCCTCCCAACAAACTCGATTAACTTCCCTAGTAACATAAGCATAATCAACACAAAACAGAAAACTACAATTGGAACATATTGATGTTTGCATATTCCTATTTTTCCTACCTTCTTCTTCAATATGCAATTCTCCTTTTCGAACATGACAACTTTGTTTGTCATCTCAACCAACTCCGCTTTCATGCATTTCTTCTTAATTTGTACTTTGTTCAACTTCACCTCCAACTCTTCCACTTCACCTTTTAGAGAATCTTTTTCTCCCAATATTGTCAACACATATGTCCTCTCATAATCAGTGCTTTGCCGGTCCAACCACACAAAGTACCTGCAATCAACGTCTGCGTATAAATGGGAAAACAATTTTAAGCATATGAAATTACTCTATTAATTTTTTCTGTTTATTTTGCAATTCTATAATCACATACCTTCCACAAACGACACCTCAAAAACCAATATCCAGGATTGCTTTGACTCTTGGAGGTGTAGCAAAATGCAGTCATATGGTGGTGACATTCAGAGGTGATTGAAGAACTACTAGAATCTAATGAAGGCGACGCTACTGAATTATGCATTGTCAATGCTGCCCAAGATGGAAGAGTAAATGTAACATATACACATAGAAATTGAAGTATTTAATTTGGTTTGATTTGCAAATATAAATTGATTTGGTTAAAATGAATTTATCTGATTTTCTTTTGGCTATAAACACTCAATCTACTTGGCTACAATTGTAATAAACATATCGAACAAAATCAAGCAGAGTTGTTCATGAATGAAATCTTTAACCTTCCAAATTATACCACAAAAACTCATATCATGGGTTTAATATTATCCAACATATATAATAGCAAGTGTAATAGACAATAAATTAAAAGGAACTTCGTAAGTTCCATTTTATTTTAGAGATAATGAATGAACATCTTATTTCTACAAAATCAAAAACTCAACCCTTGTGTTCATTGTCCAATAAATAAACTAACCATAATGCACAACAATATATAAGGATCTTGTCCAACCTACGGTACTCTCTATTACACACACAGTCCTCTTAAAAAATTTCATCAAATACCCTACACATCCAACATGAAAATACAGAAAAGGTGACAGTCAAACTAATTAAGGGAAAAGTTGAAGAAATGCAAAAAAGTTTGTTCGTCGGCCACAGTGAACAAAACCATGAGTTGCACCAAGAGAAGAAATCAATGACAACAGTTAATAACAGATATTCAAAGGAATACTGTAACTGTTTGAATTGGCGCATTCAATTGAATGCAGTGTTCTGTACAATGTTCTTTTGCTTATCCAAAATACACGAACCAAGAACATGACAAGCAACATAAGACTTCTATGTTGACCAACCTCATACACCAAATAATTAAAAACATGGAACCTTGAATGCAATGTAATAAGTACAAAACAATTTGAAGTCAAGCATCATAAGCCTTCCAAATTTACCAAGCTGGCAACCCAAATACTCTTAAGGATCAAACCTTTAATGCCAATCTCCTAAATGCAACACAATATGAAGAGAAGCCTCATAAGACTTTCATATTTACCAAGCGCATAAACCAAATACTCTTGAATATCAAACCTTTAATGTCAATCTCCCTACTTTTGAAGCACTATGAACATAATCATCCTAAGACTTCCATATTTATCAATCTCATAAAAAAGTATCTCTAAAAGATCATAGCTTTAGTAACAAATACAAAAAACCGAACCCATATGAAGTAAATGAAATTCATACTTCCATATTCACCAACCTCATAACCCACAATCTATAAATTATTGAGCCTTAAAGTAAAAAAAATGAACACAATGAAAGAAAAAGAAAGTGAGTTGGCATTTTGGGTGTAAGGTAATAAAAAGATGGGACATATAACTCGAAAAACACTCAATTAGCACAAGGAATACATGGAAAGTTAACAAATATAATGAGAGATTTGGGGAATCCTCATACCAGAGATAAAGAAGGAAAAGCTTTTCGGGTTTAAGAGATCAGGCAATAAGCTTGAGAGCAAGGAAGAAGGCGTAATACTCTCGGCATTGGAGGGGGCCCCGGTTGTAGATCAAGTTGGATGGAGGTGAGGTGTGTTTAGGGTGCTCGGAATCTCACTGTATCGGCGGCGAAGGGGTGGGAATCGGACGAAAGTTGGAGTGAACCGAGGTTGAAGGAGCGGAAGACCCATAATGAGTGAGGTTGGATAGAGTTGAAATTTGCCTAATTGTTGGCCTTGAAGACCGAAAAGAGTAAAGTGAGGGGGAGCTGAATTTTGCACAGTGTTGTGGGTACTAAAATGCTCCAAAACGAGGGCGTTTTATTGATTGGTCTCCCGCACATGGAAAAATTATCGGTTCCCGCTTTTGTTTTGTTTTTTCACACTTTGTTTCTTAAACTTTTCCAACTTTGTCAAATATTATCACTACAATAAGTTACATTTGTACTTTTGAAAATATTATACATTTTGAACCATAATTACACTATTAATTCAATTATAGTCATAATTGTTTGTACATGAGTGAAAAAGAAAAAATTCCTTAAAAATTTTCAGTAATAAATGTAAAATTGAAGTTACATAAAATTGTTCATAATGAAATTTAATAAACATATGCAATTGAAATTATACATTCAATCCAAAATTAATAGAAGTCATCCGGTTTTAAACAAATTACTCAATACAAATACCAATAATACCACCCAAATTTTTCAACCAATTATTTTTTTGTCTCTTTCGTATTCGTTAAAACTACCAATTCTTATGAGAAGATGAATTAATATAATTTGTCAAAATTATAAGGGCAAATTGATAAATAGGAAGTGTAACTTTGTGTTTTATATATGTTACTGACATATAAATATATGATTGATCCCTTCAGAAATATAGGACTAGATATTACTTGTATGATTATTATATAACGATGATAACCACTTAGCTCGTTGCTCTTTAAACAAAAAGCACAAAAATTGATCACCAATTGAGTTATAAGTATATTGTATACTAATATATTATCTTGTTATTCCAACCAGTTTTATATATGTATATATATACATGAAGTATCTACGTTAGGTAAGATGTAATGAAATAGATATAGATATGTACCAAATTTTGGTGAGAGTTGGCCTGTAGAGTCCTTTATCCAAAATTATATTACGACCCTAATAACTTTCAATCACTTTCAATTAGGTCCTGCAAAATACACTTCTCATTTTTTAAGAATTTCAAATTTAGTCCTAGGTATCTATGGTAAATTATGAATGAAACCTCCAGTTTATCAATCTTTTCAATTAGGTCCCCCCTTATCATAAATTAACATTATTTCATATTTTGCAAAATAGTCCAGCGATTTTGATGTAACACTTTTTTAGTATTAGATGATACTATTGATTAATATTACTTTTATTTCTACGAAATTCGACATATAATTTATACCAAAACACAAGTAATTTGTTAATTACTAAATTATTAACATAATATTAATGGACATCACAATTATATGTTGTTAATTTAATACATACATGTAGTGAAGTAGAATGAAAGTTATAAATACACATGTATATGTATGACATAAAAATTTAGTTCATATTTATATCTGCAACCAACTAACGTATTTATATAGTAGATATCTATGCCTATAATTAGTTGTAATAGTAACATAATGGTTGTGTTGATTATATATGCAACTAATGTAAGTCCTTTGTACTTAGCACATATCTATATCTATAACCATTTGCCCTAATAACATACGATATTAGTTGATTTCAATTGCAACTAACGTAAATACTTTGTACATATAAATATCTCCTTTATTACATCTTAAATAACGTACATACTTAATATGTATATACATATATATATATATATATATATATATATATATATATATATATATTGACACACACACACAGATATGAAACCATCAGTTGGAATTCCAAGATATGATATTAGTACACAATATAGTTATAACATAAGTCGTGATCAACTTTTGTCATTATTTTTATAAAAACTGCCTACGAAGTGGTTGAATCGTTATATAATAATTAGACAATGAATAATTGTATTCCTATAATTCTAGAGTGCATGTGTACTATCAATTGCATACGTGGGAGTAAAATTTATTCTTCAAATTTTGATGTAATTTAAAATTTGAACTTATTAATTCAAATTTTGTATACACAATTATTTTTTCCTTAATGTACAAACAATTACGACTTTAATTGAATTAATAGTGGAATTGTTATAAATTGTATAACATTGTCAAAATTAAAAATCTAACATATTGTAGTAATAAGAATTGACAAAATACTACAAGTTTAAAAAACAAAAGCGGGAACCAAAAATTTGTCCTTGGGCGGGAAAGAGGCATCAAACGCCGTCGTTTTGAAGCATTTCAATACCCCCAATAGTTTCCGAATTTTAGCTACCCCTCACTACACTCTCCTACGCTTTCAGCTCCAACACTTAGACAAATTTCTTCTCCACCGAATGCCACTTGAAACCATTGGTTTTTTGCTCCTTCACTCTCGGTTAACGGAGAACGTCCGTCCGATTCCCATCCCTTCGCCACCGATTCTGTCACATTTCGAGCACCTCAAACCCACCTCACCTCCCTCCTCCTTCATCTATTGCCAAGACTCAACCCATTACCTGTCCGATTTCGTTGCTCCTAGGGTGTATTTCCTTTTGGCCGTCTGTCTCCCTCTACGGCTGTACCTATCCGATTTCGTCATTTCTCTACCTTCCCGATTCCCACCCCCTCGCTGCCGATTCTGCCAGATTCCGAGTGCCCCAAACCACCTCACCTCCCTCCTCCTTGATTTACTGCCAGGACTCAACCCATTTCCTTTGCTCGATCATCGCCCCTAGAGTTTATTTCCTTTTGGCCGTCCGTCTCTCTCTACGGCTGCACCTATCTGATTTCGTCCTTCTCTGCCTTCCCTTGCCGCCTCACGAGCGTAGCCGTCAGCAGCGTTTTCGGCTTTTAGTCATTATAGCAGCTGACCGAATTCAACCCTTGAAGTCCCCTGGAACGAAGAACACATCCTTCCCTCCTATCTGCACAAGCCGTTTGGGCAACTGGGTCCCAAGACTTTCTCCTATAGCTGAGCAAGCCGGGTGAGTTGGGAAGCTGACTGCATCATTAGCTGCCATTTTTTCCCCCTCTCTGTTTCTTGATTTTGGTAATATTTCTGAAGAAGATGATAAAAAATTTTCATCATTTTGGCTTCTGTGATTAATTAGTAGGGGGAATCATCCATTTATATATATATATATATAGCTTTTGGCCCTCTGTGTGTGAGTGCGTGTTTTTTAGATGAATAGTTTTGTAAGACCATGGGCACTTGTGGGCAAGCAGGGATACTTAAAGCTTGGGTTGTATTTGATTCTGAAGTTAGGGACTGCAAGAAGCATGAATCTTATTGAATTATTAGTTAATTACAGCATTTCTTGGACCATAGTTGTGCCTCGATGACTATTAAAGCATAATTTGGGGCTGAAAGATTGGATTAGAAAAATCTAGTTTTGTTTGCTAGCCTCTGCTGCCTGGACTAGACTGGAATTTATGCTTTTCCTTGCTCAGAATCTCTCTGAATGCATTTTCTGTTGTTGGTATTATTTTTTGCATTTAGTTCTGTCTTTTTTGCTATGGAAGAAGGCATATTTGTCACTTGATGGACTTCAAGTCAATTCCCGATTTATTACTGCCTGCCTACAAATTGCCCTTGCTGATTTTTCTTGAAGTATTTCATGGATTTAATTTTTTTGTTTCACTTGGATTTTTTGTTTCTGTGTTATAACCGAATCGCTTGTATTTGCTGTTTCAATTGGATTTGCTGTTGCTGTTTTGCTGTGAATCTCTGTCTACTGCTCATTGATGTTCCATCATCTTGGACTTTTATGATATTCTACTTCTTTCTTGCACATGCTTAAAACCTTCCGTTAATTGAATAATCATCTCTCGTGTTTCCCTTTTGCTCTACATATCTTTTCTATTCCTTCTAGGTTATTATTTTCAGTTACTAAATCCTCTTCATACATGCTTCATCTGTTAATACATTCTTTTTCCTATAGAACCAAAACATAACTGTGTGCAGAACTTGGCCCCTGTTATTTCTGCTGTTGTAGTGCATAACACCTTCAGGCAGTACGGGGAACTCAGCTAGTAGCGGTCAACCTTTTAACACACACAGTAGACGTGTCTCCTTGTTAACTTTGTTTGTAAATTATTTGCCACATTGTTCTTAATATTTGCTGCATATTTATTTTAACTAACCCAATGTTTGGCAATAATGTGCATGTTTGAATATCCCTCCCGGGTTCGCAAACGCAGGAAACAAAGTGTTAGATCCTAGTCATTCAGCCTCAATTTCAAGAAAAAACTCATCAGTGACAGGTATATTCAAGCCTTATTCGTTTTCGTATGTGCATAATACAGAAATTGTTGGAATTATATTCACTCTTTTGAATTACATATTCTTTGTTTCCTTGTGTTCATTTTGGGCCATGGTATGACATTCACATTGAAGGATAGGACTTTCCAATTTTAAGTCCAATACGCCTATGTTTCTGTGTTTCAAGACATGTTTGCGCTTCGTTGCCACGTTATATTTCTTTTCGGTTCTATTTATTCGCTATGAAAGAGCGAGTGGCTGAATTCTGAATTTGCATCTTTGAGTAATTATAAAGATTTGAGTTCGTTTGCTTTGCACGTTAATTTTAAACGTCTCCCATTGTCGGTATAGGTTTCCAAATCTATGATAATATGTATTATGCGAATGTTGATTGCTTTGTTTCCCTAAATCACTAGAACATACTCAAGCTAATGGATAAGTCATGGATGAATATAGTGCATAGGACAAAGGACAACAAATTTGAGTTGGGTGTTTGAGAGTTCTTGGAATTTGCATATCGTAATAAGGAACCGTCCTCCAAAATCCCCTGCCCTTGTAAAAGTTGCAACAACTTTCGTTTGTGTGACAAAGACACTTTGTACTTGCATTTGATGCAATGGGGAATACGAAGGGATTATCATAGGTGGATATACCATGGTGAGGTGTATGAAGAGACTTTGGAGGACGAAGAGGTTGAGGGTGACAATGGGGGTGATCTTGATGATGATGATGATGTTTATGATGACGACCTTAATGAAATGTTGAATGACATAGAGCAAAGCAAATGGGGCCAAAATTGGCGGACCAATGGGTGAAATACAAATCCGTGTTCTGAGGCCAACACCCTTCGGCGCTTATTTGCAGAATCTAAAGAGGAATTATATCCCGGGTGTCAGGGGTTTTCCAAATTATCATTTGTGGTTACACTTCTACACTTGAAGTCCATTAGTGGCTGGACGTCGAAATCTTTTAACTCCTTGCTTGAAATATTTCAAAAAGCCCTCCCAAGTTCAGCTTCACTTCTAAAAAATTTGTATAAATATAAGAAAATCATTCGAGCATTGGGGTTCAAGTGTGAGAAAATCCATGCATGTGTCAATGATTGTGTGTTGTTCCCGAAGGAATAGGCAAGTTTAATAGAATGCCCAAATGAACATTGCCGAGAGGTTAGATTTTCTAGAGAGAGGTCAAATGTTCCGAGGAAGGTGGTTCGGTACTTTCCCATTAAACCAAGATTGCAAAGGTGGTTCATTGATTCAGATGTAGCAGGTGACATGTGGTGGCATAACAAGAAACAGGTTGAAAATGAAAATGTAATGAGACACCTCGCAGATAGTGAGGCTTGGAAGCATTTTGATAGTGTGTTTCCGGCTTTTGCTGCAGACCCCTGGAGTGTGCGATTGGGTCTTGCTAGTGATGGATTTAATCTGTTTGGGAATATGAGCATTGCATACAGTGTGTGGCCCGTCTTTCTCGTACCTTACAATTTGGCCCCCTGGAAGTGCCTGAATGAGCCATACTTCATGATGTCACTATTAATTCCCGACCCGAAGTCACCAAGAAGTGATATCGATGTGTATTTGCAGCCCTTAATTGATGAATTGAATGAGTTGTGGGTGGGTGTGGATGCTTATAATGCTTACAAGAGTGAACAGTTTACACTACGTGCTGCTCTCTTATGGACTATCAATGACTTCCCTGCATACGGAATGTTGTGGGGTTGGGCTACAAAAGGGTACACAACTTGTCCAGTTTGCATTGATGAGACATCCTCACAATACTTGCCGCACAGTAGAAAAATTTGTTACATGGGCCACCGTTGGTATCTCTTGACCAACCACCAATAGTGAAGGGATAAGAAGAATTTTGACGAGAGCGTCGACTTTCGTGAGATATTAAGAATTAGGGATGGTGAAGAAATGCTGCGGGATATTGACACGGCTGTACCCTACCCATATTGCTTTGGTAAGTCTTCTGTACAAGGGCAAAGAATGAAGCGAAAGCAAGCTGATGTAGGAGGTCCCAACTGGCGTAAAAAAAATGTGTTCTACAACATGCCATATTGGGCAAACCTGAAGCTACGGCACAACTTAGACATTATGCATGTGGTGAAAAATGTGACTGAGGGCTTGGTTTCAACAGTATTCAACATTAAGGGTAAGACCAAAGACACCTGGAAATCTCGAAAGGATTTAATGGAACTTGGAGTGAAAAAGAGTTTACATTTGCAAGCACACTGTGATTCCTTTCAGATGCCTATGGCCTCATATCATTTTAATAACGATGAGAAGAATAAGGCCGTTGACCTAATTAAGTCTTTGAAGTTTCCATATGGGTTTGTTTCCAATCTCTCTCGTTGCATTAAAAAGAGAGAGATCCAATTGTCGGGGATGAAGAGTAATGACTTTTACGGCTTTGTCCAACAGATTATGCCTCTTGTTGTTAGGGGATCCCTCACAAGAGAAGTGAGACATTTTTGTATGAACTAAGTCAATTTCTGCAAAGATTTTGTGCACTGACAAGTTACATAGATGTTTTGGAGAATGATGAAATTAAAATAGCTAATTTATTGTGCAAGCTGGAGAGAATCTTTCCCCCATCGATGTTCGACATAATGGTGCATTTGCTGATTCACCTGCCATATGAAACACGGATAGCTGGGCCACCGCAGTATCGATGGATGTTTCCGTTCGAGAGATATTAACACGATCTATTAAAGCTGTTAAAAATTTTCCGTGTGTAAATAACATGTATGCTTATTCACCGACTGTTTGTAGGAAAATGGACACTTTAAAGGGGTATGTGCATAACAAAGCACGACCGGAAGGATGTATTGCGGAGCGATACATAGACCATGAATGTCTGCAATTTTGTTCAATGTAGCTGAACAACGTGGAAACCATATTCAATAGAAGAGAGCGAAACAATGAGCATATAGATGGTGTGGGAGAAATATCTGTTTTCTCTTGTAGGGGTTGATCAATTGGCATGCCGAATTGTTGTGTTCTGAGCGACGCAGCGTTGGGAAATCTTCACGCTTTCATTCTGGACAATTGTGAGGAAATAGAGGACCTAGTGTAGTGAGTCATATTACACATCTTTTAGGATTTTTTACATGTATCCTACACATCCACACATTTAATGATTTTATAATGTGACCAGAGAGCATAAGGTACTGCTTGTGGAACAAGGATATGGGAACGTGGATGATGGATATACCCACCAGTTTCCAGCATGGTTTTGTAATCGAGTAAGTGTCATAATATGACTCGAAAAAGAAAACGTAGACATGCATTGCGAATTTATATTGTGGTAATGAACCAAAATGTACTGCTGCAGGTGTCATCAAGTCCAGAAGTGTGTGGTGAAGAAATACAGGCATTGGCGATCAGACCAATTAATCGAGTAAACCAGTATAGTGGCTGCTTGGTTAATGGTTACAGGTTTCATATCCTTAGCCGCGATGGAAATAGGGAAACTCAAAATAGTGGTATACGAACATGGGAACAATGTGATTGATTTTTATGGGGTACTACAAGATGTGTTGGTAGTTGAGTACCTTGCATCTAATAATAAAGTTTTGGTTTTCCAATGTGATTGGTTTAGACTTAGTGATGCAAGTGGGATGCAAATTGATAGGGAAAGTGGTCTCACTAGTGTCAACATGTCTAGAAAATGGTATATAGAGCAGCCTTATGTGTTGGCATCTCAAGTTAAGCAAGTTTTCTATGCTCCAGACTTAAAACTTGGTGCCAACTGGCATGTTGTCCAGAATATTATTCTATGAACATTGTACGATGTTCCCGAAAATGGTGAGGAAAGTGAAGTAGCAGATGTTTTCCAGGAAGAAGAGCCAACTATTGATCTATTTCTTGATTTGAATATGGATAAGCTAGAGTTGACGAGGGGTTCAGCCATATTGCAAGTGGTTGATGGCTCGGTTGTAGGAGGTGATACAAATACGAACATATCACAAGGTGTTCGGGTGGATGTTGATCCATTCATTAATGCTGAAGCTTTTGATTCGTCACGTTCGCAGTCAGATGCGAAGGATGAGGAAAAGTGGGAAGATGATAGTAGTGATTCAGAATAGGAGTGGTTTGTATGAGAATGAAGGTTTCGAAATCAGCAAAGTGAATTGTGTGTCATTGTTGTGTTTGAAGTATATGTACAAAATGGCCAATTATTTATTTTATGCACTTACATCAACTATTGAGGTGGGATTTAATACTTACGTCAATATTTATATGGATTTAGTAAAGTATATGTGAGGTTTGTTCCACGTACGTACGGTGGGCATTTATAGTTATTTGTATGTTGAGGACTCCAACTGATATTTGTATTCTTTAGCTGTAAAGATGTTCTAAAATTGCCCATGCCACATGCACATGCTTAGACAATCGTAAATACTTATCATACGAAGTATGCATGCTATGTTTGAATTCTGTTGCATTTCCATGTAACTTTTTCGTCCTACTTGTACCTATATTTGTTTTTAACTTAAACTATGAAAGTTTAAGGATTTGTGACAAACAATAAACCAATTTATTTGTATCGACTGTTATGGACAACCTTTATGCAGGAAAGGGTATTGTTCGACTTTAAATTATGCACAAAGTTGAAAAATGTTATCTCTCCAGAAACTGTGAAATACTATACTAATGTTGTTAAGTGGATGTTAATGCAGTGATGGCTGGACCAGATAAAGGAGGAACAAGTAAAAGGCAACCTGCTCCTTGAACACCCAAAAGGACAATGCGGTTGATAAACACCCAAGCTGAAATACATGCGGACTAAACCATTCGGAGAAGTGCAAGACTCACGCCTGTTAAGGCAACTCTAATTGTTCCGAACAGTAGAGAGGAGGAGACCCCGGCTGCACCAATAGCGCCCAATATTCCAACTAGGGAAAGCACAAACATACTTCCACCAAAAGTTATTGCTTCTAGAAGAAGGGCGCACTTTACACCCGCAAAGGCAGCTCCCGCGTTCCAGCTGAGAGATAAAGAGGAAGCAGATGATGGATTTCCAAGCCTGGATGGAAATGTTCTTCAAAATCAGCAAGTTCGTCGTTCCTCTGACTTGCTGGAGCCCACACATTCCCGAGATGACTCCATCCCAACGGTCCGACAAAATATTGGTGGGGAGGTGGATTAGCAAAACAATGATGTGGTTAGAGGGGCTTCGCAACAGCAACAGCAAGCTGGATCAACTTCGCGAGGTAAATTCTAATTATTGTGGGTCTAGTATGCAGTTTTAGTAAATGTAGTAGGGAGTCGTTTCACATTTCATTTATGGTTTTCAATTCGAAGTTAAATGTGTTACTTCATTACTTCTTGGTTTTGAATTAAAATTACCTAGGCACATCCATTACAAGGGGACCCATGAGAAATCTAAGGGGTTCAAAAAACCAGGGCGATGTAAGAGTTGTCATCGAAGTTGATAGCGTTGCTGGTCGCTTAGTAGGGATAGATAGTCAAAATTTGATCACAAGGGGTGGATGTATAGTCCGACAATTTGCTAAGTTTGATGGTTCTGGATGGAAAAAGCAAGACGAGCAGTTAAGGGAGGGAATGATTGGCAAGTGCACGATAAGATGTTTTACATGAAAGATTACATAACATTCCAATTGTGAGGATCGTATTGGTTGTTTATGGCTGTTGTGAAGGCTGTTTTTTTTTTGGGATACTACAAATTTTGCATGCATTTTAATTCACTGCATTGCTATGATTTGGCGCTTTGATATTGGTTAAGTTGCTCTGTTCATTTTGATAGCTTCTAACAGTGTGACAAGGTTTTCACAAATGTTTGCCACTATTTAGGATAGCTATTAACAAACCGGATGCTATTAGAGAACCTTCCAATTGATTTGCATTATTTCTTTGTTATATGTCTTCTAATTATTCTGTATGAATTTTCCTCAAACTGATAATGTAAACCGTACACATCTAGGAGAACTCTAACTATGATGGCAGTGCCTCAATGCAAAAAACACTGTTGAAGCAACTTGCAAGGCAATATAGCAATCGTCAATACAAGTTGCATATTCACTTCCAGAAATTCCCAAGCAAAGAGGATGCAATGAAGCATATTCCCACAAATGTCCCAGAAGATGATTGGATTAATCTCTGCCATTATTTTGATTCTGATGAGTTTAAGGTTTAGATCATTTATATGTATGAATATTTGTTTCTCAAGTTTAGGTTCCCACAAGGTATGAAACACATTACGGAACCTCACTACATTTTCCCTCCAACAGACACTAAGCAATAGAAACAAGAGAAGCCGCGCGAAAAACAGCACACCACCAATTGTTGGCTTGGTATCGATTTCAAGGACCGTGCATGAGTTTGTAAGTATAGGCAGCTTGTAGTTATTAATGTCGTTTTTTGATTCATACCAAAAAACCGATAATATTTTGTTTTTTTTATGTTTCATCTAATGTGATTATGGAAAATTTGCAACGAAAGGATGGCAAGGAAGTCACTTATGTTGATTGTTATGAGATTGGTCATTTTTCAAAAAAGCAAAAGAAAATGGTCAATGACCAAGCAAAAAAACTATTGGTACCTTCTTAATTCAAATCCTTCTCAGTTTTTTCATTGTTATATTTCAATTTATGTTTCCGCTTTTGACATATTTGTTGACTATGTAAGATGAGATGCGAGAGGAGGAGGCCAACTCTTCGCGATCCCCGGCAGAGATTTGCATTGACAAATTGCACAAACTACCTGGGCATAGTAGGGGTGTTTCTATGCCTACAAAAAGTGTTGTGGTGGCTGAAAAGCTACAACCCGAAGTGGACCAACAAAGAAAAAGGGCTAATACTGCGAAGGAACATGCAAATGCGCTGACAGAAAAAATTGCAACCCAAAAATGTGAGTTGAATATACTGAAGGAAAAGCAAGATGGGATGCAAGCGCAAATGGAGACTTTGATGGCAGAGGTGCATCGATTGTCTAGGGCACAGTCTAGAGATGAGGTGAGGGTTTGCGTACTACTATAAGTTGCATGATTTTTTTTAATGCAACTGGTTTTTTGCTATTTTTCATTTTACTACACATTTCAGTCCACACAAATTGCTGCACATTTGAGTCTACACAAAAAAGAAAATCTGCATTTCATTTGCTTTACACTGTAGCAGCCATTATGCAAGTTTCAACCCAACACATGTGTAATAACTTTGTTTGCTATCATGAGTTGTGGGTTTCCAAATCTTGTGGCGTGCCGGCAATATTACATTTCAATCGTCCAAATTTTGCCAACCATACAATCTTGTCCTTTGTGCACAATTCCAGATTGTTCATCAACTTCATTTGTGTGGGACAGTAGACATTTAGCTGTTCAAATATTGATTTATTTCTTTTCACACATATTGTAATTATTTAATTCAATACCTTTGTGATTAGAGGTTATAAAATGAAGTTGGTTTCGATTGTAAAATATGTTTTGTTATTTCTGTTCTTTTGTGATTAGCATTTGTAAAATGAAGATGGTCAATTCGTAAATTCTGTTTTCCTCTTGCCATTGTTCTTGTGGTGGTTTCTGGCTAGTATGTTCTCATTCATGATTTTTGGTTAGTGGTTGTAAAATGAAGGTGGCCAATTTGTAATTTATGTTTTCTCTTATAAGAATCCAGGCGAACATTTCATTTTAGGTTTGCTTGAACTTTGAAATGTAATGTTCCTAACGTGGACTATTTGTTGTCTCACTTCGCTACTGGCTGCCTTATGTATATAGTCCATATTTTTGGTTTAGTACTAATGGAGGTAAGTTATATATTTCTTTTAATTCATTAAGCATGTGATGGGTTATGTTGACAAGTATGTCAAGGTATACATCTATAACAGCTGTGGTTTGTTCTTGCATTTCTTTTAGAGTCATGGTATTATTAGATAACTAAACTATCCCTGTAACCGAACTAACTTTTGTGTTTTCTTCAAAGAAATTGATTTTTTCTTTTATGTTTTCAGTGAATCAATCTTCTCTACGCTTGGCATGTACACAGTGGACAGATGATGGTGCTCTTCACACTTTACTGATGCTATTTGGTAATCTTTTTTGTGAATTATATTATGGGACTCTTTTGTACTTATGGAACACAGTTATATGGTAGCTTTACGCATGAAACATTAACAATGGTTGCTTGGCACCAAAATTTTGAAGGTGCTTTTTGTAAATGTGGCTCTACCTCTTTTGGATTTTAGGCCTGCTTTTGGAATGCCACCCTAGCTGTTTAGGATTTTGCTCGGTACAAGTTAGATGTATCTATTAGATAGCTCTAAAGCTTTTCATTCATTTTTCCTACAAGATGTAGGATGGAAATCTTGTTGATTACCTACCACATTTTGGCTGATATTGTTTCTTACATGATGTTTTAATCTTGCATTCCTATGTAGTTCAATGAATTACTTTTCACATTTGTGTTATACACTTATCTTTTTTATTGTTAGTGTAGTTGTGGTTTTTACTTGTATGGATGTTTATGAATGCTGGATGTTTTGGATTTTCAGCCATATATAGTATCTAAGGCAACTTCACCAAGAATGCCGTCAAAATAGTCAAGCATCTTTCATTTTTCTACTTTTATTTGTTATTGGAGAAGTCGTGGTATTTTTTATATATGTTTATGGATGTCACATGTTTTCGATTGTTAGTAATCGTGAGTAATGCTATTTGCCCAAGAACATCGTCACAAAAGTTGACACTAATTCATTTGTCTTCATAAATTTCTCCACAACATATGCAGTGAGCAAAATATGTCGTCACTATTTTTTTTTTGCGCAATTTTACAATTTACTGACAACAAAATTCCGTCACTAAAGTAGTGGATAAAATTACTTATATCGACAACAATTATGGTCACCAAATGTCGTCACTATTGCGTTCATTCATTCCCTTATTTGCCAAGGACAAATTGTCGTCATCAATCGTTCGCTATTGTAGTGACGACATTTTATCGTCACCCAAGTCGTTACTCTTTCATTCCAACCAACGACATTTAGTGACCACTTATTTAGGTCACCATTTATGTCACATGACCCCAACTCTACTTAGCGACTACTTTTCCCGTCGCCAAAGTCGTCACCAAATTCGTTGACTTTGTAGCACTTAGTGACCACAAATTGTCATCACGTAGTCGTCACTATTTGGTATTTACTGCTCAAGTTTTAGTGACCAATTCGGACATTTGGTGAGAACAAAACAAACCTTTAGTGACCAAAATGGTCGTCGCTAATTGGTGACCATTCCACCTGTGGTCACTGAATGGGCCTTTTAGTGACAACATTTTTCCAAGTGGTCACTAAATACCTTTAGTGTCGAAGCATTAGTGACAAGGGGTGACCACCCCCTTTTGTCGTCACTAAAGACGTTTAGTGACGACAAAGGCCCTTTCAGTGACCAAAATCGACTGGTCACTAAAGGCCATTTTTCTTGTAGTGTTTCTTCGACCTTTTAATCTCTAGATTCATAGTTAATAATAATAAAGAATGATCAGATGATTGCTTTTTGATATGTCAGACTGCTGCATTAGGATATTTGATCAACCAAGCTGATGGCCCAAAAAATTTGTCTATCCGTTCTTCCACAAACCCTTCTTGTTACCCATTGTTTGCCCATATAAATTTTCTGCCAGAGAAGCCTAGATCTTCCATGCCCATGTTTAGCGTTATGTTTTCTAAAAGTCAAGCATCATCATGAAATACAATTATTTACATTCAACATTCACTATAAGAAAAATGACCTTTAGTGAGCAATTGATTTTGGTCACTAAAAGTACAATTGTCGTCGCTAAATGTCTTTAATGACAACAAATTGGGTGGTCACCCCCTAGTCACTAATTCTCCGTCACTAAAGGTATTTAGTGACCACTTAAAAAAATATCGTCATTCAAAGGTCAATTTAGTAACCGCCTGCAAAATGGTCACCAATTAATGACGATAATTTTGGTCACGAAAGGGGTTGTTTTGTTGTCACTAAATGTTCCAACTGGTCACTAAGGTCGATCAATCAACGCCAATTAGTGATGACAAAAAGTGGTCACTAAGTACTGTTTGGGTCTCGTGACACTAATGGTGACCAAAAGAAGTGGTCACTAAATGTTGTAATTTGAAATGAAATAGTGACGACTTTTGGTAACAAGAAATTGTCATCACCAGATACAAGCATAATTGGTGATGAGAAATTGTCATCACTAAATAAGTGGGCGATTGGTGATCATAAATTGTCGCCACCAAATAGAAGCGTAATTGATGACGAGAAATTGTCGTCAGCAAATAAGTGAATGAATGACGCAATAGTGACGACGTTTGGTGACCATAATTGTTGTCAATAAAAGTAATTTTATCCACTATTTTAGTGACGAAATTTTGTTGTAAGAAAATTGTAAAATTAAAAACGAAATTGGTGATGACATATATTTTGGTGACTGCATTTGATGTCAAGAAATTTATGAACAAAAATGAATTAGTGTCAACTTTTGTGACAATGTTCTTGGTGAAATAGCATTACTCACGATTACTAACAATCCAAAACATGTGACATTCATAAACATATATCAAAATAAATACCACGACTACTCCAATAACAAATAAAAGCAGAAAAATCAAATAGCGATGACTATTTTGATTACGTTCTTGGTGAAGTAGCATTAGTTACTATGACTCAAAATCCAAAACATCCAACATTCAAAAACATCCAAGATTCATAAACATCCATAAAAGTAATACCACAACTACACCGTCTATAAAAAAGATAAGTGTATAGCACAAACGTGAAAAGTAATTCATTCAACTACATAGGAATGCAAGACTAAAACATTATGCAAAAGACAATATCATCCAAAAAGTAGTAGCTAATCAACAAGATATCCATCCTACATCTTGTAGGAAAAATGAATGAAAAGCTTTAGAGCTATCTAATAGATACATCCCACTTTTAGCAAGCAAAATCCAAAACAGCTAGAGTGACATTCCAAAAATAGCCCTAAAATCCAAAATGGTAGAGCCACATTTACAAAAAGCACCTTCAAAATATTGGTACCAAGCAACTATTGTTAATGTTTCATACATAAAGCTACCATATAACAGTGTTCCATAAATACAAAAGAGTCACATAATATAATGAACAAAAAAGATTACCAACTACCATCAGCAAAGTGTGAAGAGCACCATCATTTGTCCACTGTATACATGCCAAGCCTAGAGAAGATTGATTCAATGAAAACATTAAAAAAAAAATCAATTTCATTGAAGAAAGCCATAAAAGTTAGTTTGGTTACAAGGATAGTTCAGTTATCTAATAACACCATGACTCTAAAACAAATGCAAGAACAAACCACAGCTGAAATACATGTATACCTTGACATACTTGTCCACATACCCCATCACAAACTTAGTGAATTAAAAGAAATTTATAACTTGCCTCCATTAGTACTAAACCAAAAAGATGGACTATATATATAGTGTAGCCACAACAGAAGTGAGACAACAAATAGTTCACGTTAGAAACATTACATTTCAAAGTTCAAGCAAACCTAAAATGAAATGTTCGGTTGGATTCTTGTAAGAGAAAACATAATTTTCGAATTGGTCACCTTCATTTTACAACCGCTAACCACAAAACAACCACAAGAACAAACCATAGATTAAACAACCACAAAACAATGGCAAGAACAAAATGAGATCACTAGTGTTTGACCACATTTTTAATGAGATCACTAGTGAAATTATGTAACTACTTATCCGAATCAAACTAAACAGAGTAAAGCATTTTTAAAAATTGTGATAAATTATACTTTACAGAAACCAAAAATGTTGTTCGGTGAATTGCAAGCGTACAATATCAACAAGTAATATAGTAGTGAGTAAAGTATCGTTCCCACGAGGATTGTTTTCAATTTAACCAATAACTTACCAAATTGACTCATTCGAGAACAAGCTAGCCAATTAAATTACTTTTATGCAATTTTAACTAAATTTAACAAAGAATGAAAATTTTATAACAATAACCAAATACTAAAAAATTACCAAATTAACAAAGATGTTAGAGATTTCAATTTCACTTAATCAATCCTAATTAACTCTCTTGACTTGTCATGCAATTAACTTAAATTCCAAATTATGATGGTGAAATTTCCCTAATGTAAATTAATAGCCGACATCGGTCTAATAACCCTATTTAGATTAAAATCAACTCACACTTGGTCTAGGTGAATTTAGATTTCTAAATGCATTAGGAACTATGGAAATTTCCGGATTCAATCTAAGTAGCCATTACTTAGTTTTACTACCGAACCCACATGAACAACCTAGATTCTTACGGTCTAAATTGAATTCATGATTTAATATCACATGAACACATGCATGTTATCTCCTCTCGGTATCAAACAAGCATCAACAATCAATTAAGTGGTGATCAATCACCTAAAAGCATTAAGAACATGATATTAAACTCATAATTGAAATATAAATTGCATGAACAAGTCTTAAGAATTAATTATTCATGATTAAGATCCATCTAATCTCTAACAAAAGAAATTAGAACATAATGAAATTTAAACTAACAATAAAAATAAAAATAGACATAATTAAAATTAATACAAATTCTGAAAATTAAAGTAAACAATATTTCATGAACATAAAAGCTATAAAATACTTAATACTTGAAAATAAAACATAATTAGAAATTCTTAACAAAACACAAGAAATAATATTACTAAAATTGTTAAAATTAACTAAACAAAAACAAGGAAAGAAAAATAAAATAACTAA
Source organism: Gynochthodes officinalis (assembly GCA_020080225.1). NCBI lineage: Eukaryota > Viridiplantae > Streptophyta > Magnoliopsida > Gentianales > Rubiaceae > Gynochthodes > Gynochthodes officinalis. Next base: position 18,770,408 of record CM034622.1, read on the forward strand.
ACTAACTTAAACTAAACAAAACAATAAAAGACAAAACCAGTAAATGAAGACTTGAAGACCAAGAATTCTGCATGGTTTGTTTCTTGCACCCGTAGCTTCCAAGGAACAAAAACAACAAATTGCTTCTTCTTTGTCTTTCAAGCTTGGTGGCTGCAAAATCTAAACTCATTAATTAACCAAACAAGAAGAACAAAATGATGAAGACTTGACTGAAAAAAAAAAACATAAGGAACAACAAGAAGATAGCTCAAAATTCTGCAGCAAGGAAAACACATCAAACCCGTAGCTTCAAGGATCAAAAACAACAAATTTCTGCTTTCTTTTCCAGTCCAGCGTGGTGGCTGTTTCTCTTTGCTAAACTACTGCAACCAACAAGAACAAAACAACAAAGAAAGACTGAAGAAAACAACAAAAGGATGGCTGAAAAATGTGCTGCATAAAAACCGAGAGAAGCTGCAAAAATTTTGTAGAAAACCCGTAAGCTGCTATTGATTTTTACTGAAGAAAACCGTGAGTATGAAGCTGCAATTCTGCTAAAGATTATTGAAAACACCAACTGGAATTTGTAGAATAAAAACCACATGAACATCAACTGGAAAAACTGAAGAAAAACCGTGAGAAGCTACAAGAAAACCGTGAGCAGGAAATGGAAAACCCGTGAGCAAGAAATGCAATTCTGCTAAACTACTGAAAAGAAAAGAAAACAAAAGAATGAAGAAAGCTAGCTGCTCTAAACTACTGCAGGAAAACAGAAAGAAAAACAGCTTGGCTAAACTAAATCTAATCTAAAAATTCTGCTCGGCTGAATGGATGAAAAATGGGATGCTTTCTCCGTTCCAAGCTTTGTCCATTTATAGGCAAGGCTGTTCTTTTCTTCCGAAGGTGTTATTGTCTTCCATGTGCTTGGTTTCTTTTACAGCCAAGAAAACAGCCCAAGCTTTGCTTTCCAAATATCATTATTGCTGTCCGATTTCTTTTTTTCTTCTTTCCTTCGGCTAGTCCAACTTTCTTTCTTTCTTTTCTTCTTTTGCCTTTCTTTTGCCCATGTGAGATTGCATTTTGGAGAGACTTTCTTCAGAAAAAGAAGAGAATGACAGCTGGTTTCCTTATGCTTTCATGTGAGGCTTTTTCCTTTGCAGGGTTGTGTCTTTTCTTTCTTTCTTTCGGCTAGTCCAGCTTTCTTTGGATGCTTTGTTTGTCACAAGGATTCCATCGGTGTTGGGGCTTTTCTTTTGCTTCCTTTGGCCGATTCTTTTTTGTTTCCCAATTGTAGTTGAGCTTCGTTTCCTTTTGTGTGCTGGCTTCTTCTTTGTTTATTTGTTTCTTTGTTGTCGGTTGCTTCATTCCTTTTGTTTTCTTTGTGTGCACTCATTTGCTTTCTTTGCTTCTTTGTTGTCCAAATTTCAACTTGGTTTCCTCTTTTGTTTGTTGTGGGTACTTGGCTCTTTGATTTCTTTGTTGCAGCCAACACAAACAAAAATCTTCTTTGTCTTGTTGTTGAAGTAATTTGGTCAAGCTTTGATAAAAAATAATTGGTTAGTCCTTTGTTCTCAATTTATAAGTAAAATTCAAGATTAAACTCAAAAAGTTCTAAAAATATTGGAAAACTTAGAAATCATAAAATCAAAGGATAATTTGGCCAAAATATGTAAAAACAAATTAAAACACAAGCCAATTTCTAACCAAAATTAATAAGAAAACTCTATATAAAATAGAGTTATCAAATTACCCCCAACTTAGATCAAAGCTTGTCCTCAAGCTTGCACTAGAAGAACATATTTCTTTGCATTCCATACCCTTTCTAACCCATCCATAAATAATTCAAAATTATTATACATTAAAAATTCAAACTGGAATAATAAGCCAAAGAACAAGTATTCATAGCCCTTTTTTAATCTAAACAAAATACACATCTCATTAATTCCAACAATTTCGTCGAAATCAAATGCACAAAATTTGATAACCTCTCATAGGTTGCACTCTAATCACTCAAAGTGTTTAGGGGTTTCATTCAGCACTCAAATCAAACATAGAATGTCATTGCCATAGGCTTGCTTATATATCACATCTCCACCACTAATAAATATGAATCCATGCAATAATCAAAGGGTCTTTATAAAGGTTGTAACGGGGCTTAGGTAAGGGTAGGAAGAAAGATAGGAAAATTTAGGCTTTCACAAATCAAGATATGTATAAACCTCCTTGCATGACTCAAAAGCAACAAGTAGCACATTAGAACTTTTTTTTTTTTCTTTTTCAAATAACATATATCCCTTTTAACAATTTCAACATATAATTGGACCATCTTGTACACAATGAAAACATTAACTTTGTCCAATCTTCGTAAGGAATATTGTTCATTCTTCTTTTTCTCTCTCTCTTTTTTTTTTTTTTTTTGTAATCAATAGAAATTTTTATCATGCAATTCATTTCTACATACTCTTGACAAAGGGTTCAACGGTGGTAAACAAAAACAACGGTTTAAAGTTAAAGAATGTGGTATTATAACAAAGAAAGGTTAAGGCTCAAAGTTGGTTGACTAGAGGTATATGTAATGGTTAAGCTTTTTTAGAAAGTTAAAGATGGTTAATCCTAAGTGCCCTTATCATTTCAAAGCATGAATCCACAATGTGATCTCAACATGCATAACAAAGCAAGTTCTAGAATGAACATACCATATTTGACAACACTCAATCAAAGAAATATGTGAGCAAAGAAAAAGACAATGCTCTTAAGCTCAAATACTCACAATGGGTTCAATGTATATCAAATTTTGCACATTCTCATTCAATTCAATCATTAAAATCAACAAGATGCTTTAAAAATTTTCAAAACAAAGACTAATTATACTTGCCTCATTCATACATTCCAACCCAAATAACTAATGCATATAACTCAAAATTATTCTAAATGAGTATCAAAAGAATTAGAAATTAAAGAAGATATCAATAAAATTGAAAACTTGGAAGGACTTTTTCTTTTTAACCCAATAAAATTGAAATCTTTCAAAAATTTTGACAAAAATCCAGCACAAAATTTCATGTATCCCACCCCCAACTTAAAATTGAGCATTGTCCTCAATGCAGCAAGGAGCAAGAAGAAATATAACAATTAAAGAGAGCTAAGAAAAAAGAAAAGTGAGGAAACTGCCCTGTTTTGAACAACTGTTGAAGATGAATTTCGTTCAGGTACCAAAACAGCTCCAAAAATTCTCAAATTTGGTGGACATGAACCTGGTTGAATCGTCTACCTTTATGTAAAATTTCAGCACAAAACTCCAAGGAAAAGGCCTTGAACCGAATTCTTCTTCAGACTGGTACAGCAAAAAGGTGAAGCAGAATTTCACATAATAAAATTAGATCTTTTTCTCTCCCTCTTTTTTTTTTTTTTTTAATCCGTTTAAAATAAGATAAAAAAATAAGAATAATAATAATAATAATAAGAACAAAATAAAAGCAATAAAGATAAAAGAACTTGGGTTGCCTCCCAAGTAGCGCTTGCTTTATAGTTCGCAGCCGAACTTTCCTTTTGATCTAAGCCGGTGGCATCAAGGTAATGAAGGATGATTGACTAACAACATCTCCTCCATTGTAATGCTTAAGCCTTTGTCCATTAACTTTAAATGTGCCCTCATTTTCAGTAGTGATCTCCACAGCACCATAAGGAAAAACTTTTGTGATGGTATAAGGTCCAGTCCATCGAGACTTTAATTTTCCTGGAAACAAACGAAGACGGGAATTATACAACAAAACTTTTTCTCCAACATGAAACTCTCTCCGCCAAATGTGTTTATCATGCCATTTCTTTGTTTTTTCTTTGTAAATCCGTGCATTATCGTAAGCTTCATTGCGGAGTTCTTCCAATTCATCCAACTGCAACAACCTTTTCTCTCCTACTATACATATCAAAGTTAAGAGATTTCAAAGCCCAAGTATGCTTTATGCTCCAGTTCAACAGCAAATGACATGTCTTACCATAGAGAAGTCGAAAAGGTGACATACCAATAGGAGTTTTATAAGCGATTCAGAAGCCCATAATGCATCATCAAGTTTCTTTGCCCAATCCTTCCTATTAATATTCACAGACTTTTCCAATATACTTTTGAGTTCCCTATTAGATATTTCGGTTTGACCACTAGTTTGGGGATGGTAGCGGTGGCTACCTTATGAGTGACACCATACTTTTGCAAAAGTGACTTGAATTGCTTATTTATGAAATGAGTACCTTGATCACTTATAATTGCCTTAGGTGTACCAAACCTAGTAAAGATGTGTTTTTCAAGAAATTGCAAACAACCCTAGCATCATTTGACTGTAAAGCTACAGCTTCTACCCATTTAGACACATACTCACAAGCAACCAAAATATACATATTACCAAAAGAAGGTGGAAATGGACCCATGAAGTCAATACCCCAAACATCAAATAACTCACATATCATAATATTATTAAGGGGCATCTCATGTCGTCTAGATATATTTCCAGTTCTTTGGCACCTATCACATTGAGCAACATAATTGTATGCATCTTTAAAAGAGTAGGCCAATAGAAACCACATTGTAAGATCTTAGCGCTTTAGTGGCACCAAAGTGACCACCAAAGGTCCATCATGGCAATGAAAAAGAATACTAGGAATCTCATTATTAGAAACACAACGTCTGATAATACGATCAGCACATACCTTGAATAAGTACGGGTCGTCCCAAAAGTAATGTTTAACATCAAAGAAAAACTTCTTCTTTTGTTGGTAAGTTAAATCAGGGGGAAGAACACCACTTACCAAATAATTTACCAGATCAGCATACCATGGAAGTACAGTGTTGAAAGCAAAAAGTGCTTCATCAGGAAAACTTTCCAAAATAGGTACCTCATCCTTGGGAGCATTTGGCAATCTTGAAAGATGGTCAGCCACAAGATTTTCGGTTCCTCTTTTGTCTTTAATCTCTAAATCGAATTCTTGAAGAAGCAAAATCCATCGAATGAGTCTTGGTTTTGCATCTTTCTTCGCCAATAAGTACTTCAGGGCTGCATGATCAGTATAAACAATTACTTTAGAGCCAATCAAATAAGAACGGAATTTATCAAAAGCAAACACCACAGCCAAAAGTTCTTTTTAGTAGCATAATTTAATTGTGCTCCATTCAAGGTTCGCTAGCATAGTAAATTGCTCGAAAAATTCGATTCTCTCTCTGTCCAAGCACGGCTCAATAGCTTGATCACTTGCATCACACATGAGTTCAAAAGGCTTCTCCCAATCGACACAATCATCACCGGAGCTGAAATTAATTTCTTTTTCAAGATCTCAAATGCACGCAAACAATCAATTAAAATCAAATTTAGCATCTTTCTCAAGTAGTTTAGTCAATGGTCTTGAAATTTTTGAAAAATCTTTGATAAACGCCTATAAAATCTGCATGTCCTAAAAATCCACAGTAGCTTCACGGAAGTAGGTGGCGGCAACTTAGAAATGACTTCAATTTTTGCTCGATCCACCTCAATACCTTCTAAGAAAGATTTTATGGCCCGAACAATACCTTCTGCACCATAAAGTGACACTTTTCCCAATTTAAAACAAGGTTAGTCTCTTCACATCTTTGTAACACCAAATCCAAATTGTTCGGCATGAATCAAAAGAAACACCAAACACGTAAAAATCATCCATGAAAATTTCAATATGTTTCTCTATCATGTCGTAAAAATTGCCATCATGCATCTTTGAAAAGTAGCAGTGCATTACAAAGACCAAAAGGCATTCTTCTATATGCAAAAGTACCATAGGGACAAGTGAAAGTTGTCTTTTCACGATCACTAGGTGCAATAGGTATCCGATTATACCACGAATATCCATCTAGAAAGCGATAAAATGCATATCCCGCAAGTTTTTCTAGCAGTTGATCGATAAAAGGCAAAGGAAAATGATCCTTGGGTGGCATCATTTAATTTTCTATAGTCAATGCAAACACGCCAACTTTGTGGATCGTCTAGTAGGAATTAATTCATCATTGTCATTAGTTAAAGCAGTCATGCCTCCTTTCTTAGGTACTACTTGCACAGACTTACCCTACTACTATCGTAAATTGGATAGATAATACCTGCATCGAGAAGCTTGATCACCTCGGTTTTCACTACTTCTTGCATTTTTGGATTAAGTCTCCTTTGTGGTTGGATGACCGGCTTATATTGCTCATTCATTAAAATCTTGTGCATACAAATTGAAGGGCTAATTCCTTTGATATCTGCAATGGTCCACCCAAATGCACTTTTGTGCTTTCTTAGCACCCTTAGACTTTTCCTCCATCACACTCACAAAGAAGAAGAAATAATTATTGGAAGATTTAAACCATCAAGGAAAGCATATTTTAAATGAGAAGGAAGAGGTTTAAGTTCAAGAGTTGGTGCTTCTTCAATGGATGGCTTCGGTTTCTTTGTATTCATCCCTAATTCTTCATATTTTGGTGCCCTCCACCTTGGATAAGGTGGATTTGCCTCTAATATGCTCACTGCTTCCCTTACTTCATCATCTTCAGTACCTTCTCTCAATGACTGAACCATACACTTTTCAATTGTGTCCTTGGTCATGGCATGAATTGCAAAATTTTGGACAATTTCGTCCACCACTTCAATTTGCAAGCAATCACTCTGATCAGAAGGAAATTTCATTGCTTTGAACACATTGAAGGTGACTTGCTCATTTTGAACTCTAAGAATTAACTTTCCTTGTTGGACATCAATTAGAGCTCTTCCAGTGGCTAGAAATGGTCGGCCTAAAATAAGTGGTACTTCAAAGTCTTCCTCCATTTCTAACACAATGAAGTCTGCAGGAAAAATAAATTTGTCAACTTTAATCAACACATCCTCCACCACACCTCTTGGATATTTTATAGATCGATCAGCTAGTTGAAGAGACACAGTGGTGCCTTTGACTTCTCCTAATCCAAGTTTCTTAAAAACAGAATAAGGCATTAGATTAATACTAGCACCAAGATCACATAAAGCTTTGTCAAAATAAGAATCACCAATTGTGCAAGGAATTGTAAAACTCCCTGGATCTTTAAGCTTTGGTGGTAGCTTATTTTGCAGAATAAGCGAGCATTCTTGATGAGGTTGACGGTCTCATAATCCTCCAACTTCCTCTTGTTTGCTAAGATTTCCTTTAAGAACTTTGCATAGCTCGGCATTTGAGCCAATGCATCCGCAAAGGAATGTTAATATGCAATTTTTTAAACACATCAAGAAATTTGGAGAATTGCTTATCTATTTTGTGCTGCAGAAGTCGCTCTGGAAAAGGAATAGGAGGCACATATGGTGTAGGTTTGTCGGGAAATAACTTTCTTTGGGGTGGTTCTTCTTTTGGTTCGGCTTCATCCTTCGAATCGGCTTTGGACTCCTCTTTTTCTTCTTCACCTTTTTCTTCATTTTTAAGCTCTTTTCCACTCCTTAGGATGATGGCTTTTGCATTCTCAATTGGATTCTTCACAGTGTTGCTTGGAAGACCACCATATGGTCTCTTGGATATTTGGCTAGCAAGTTGACCAACTTGTTTTTCCACATTCCGAATACTTACCTCCATATGTCGAATTGTTGCATCTTGATTGTTCATGCGACTTTCAAAACGATTTATTACTTCCTGATTCGATTGAATAAGCTTTGCCACCATTTCCTCAAGGTTCTTATTCGGCTTCTCCATGGGTGGTGGAAATGTTGGTCTAGGTGGGTTCATTGGTTGATGATTTTGCCCTCCCCAAGAAAAATTAGGGTGATTCCTCCATCCAGGGTTGTATGTATTTGAGTAAGGATTATTTTGAGGTCCCCTGTTGAAATTAGAAACAAAATTAGCATCTTGAGTATAAGAATTATGATTTACCTGACAAGCAGTTGACTCATGTCTTCCACCACAGAAGTCGCAAGTTGTTTCCTTTATCTTCAAAACCGAATCTATCTTTCTATTCAAAGCAGCAAATTGAGCAACAATGGTAGTATTAACATCAATCTCATGCACTCCACTTGGTTTCTTTGCATTGAATCTTTCAGTTGGCCATTGATAGCTATTAGACGCCATTTGATCAATCAACTCAAAAGCTTCTTCAGGCGTTTTATTATTCAATGTACCACCAAATGCATCTATAGTACTTCTCATATTTGGACCAATTCCATTATAGAACGTTTGCACTTGCATCCAAATTGGAATACCGTGGTGTGGACACCTCCTTAGCAGCTCCTTAAACCTTTCCCATGCCTCATATAGGGATTCTCCATCATTTTGTATAAATGTGGTGATATCATTCCTCATTTTTGCTGACTTGGTGTGGAAAATATCGGCTTAAGAATTTTTTGGGCCATATCCTCCCAAGTGATGATAGAACCTGTAGGAAGAGAAGATAACCATGCCTTAGCTTTATCACGTAAAAGAATGGAAATAACCTAAGTCTAATAGCATCATTGTGAACTCCATTATATTTAATGGTATCACAAATTTCAAGAAAAGCTTCAATGTGGAGATTAGGATCTTCATTCTACAAGCCACCGAATTGAACAAAGATTTTGAAGCATTTGGATCAAGGACGGCTTGAGCTCGAAATTGTTGGCTTGAATTGCGCCTTCTTATGCTTGAAGTGGAATCTTGAACCGTTGGGGCGGAATAGTCCATCAAAGTTCTCCTTTGTGTTTGTATTGGGAAATGTTCTTCTTCAGCCGCCATTGGATTTGTGTCAATGACTAACTCTTGCTCTTTCAATCCTCTTAGAAGTTTTCTTTCAGGTTCAGGATCAAATTCTTCCAATTCTCCTTTCCGACTTCTCAAATTCATGCAACTTTGAAATTCCCTTGACAAAAATCAAACCAATAAAAATTAAAAAGGCTAGTCTCAACCAAAAATCAATCAATATCAATAGCAATTGGAAAAAATTAGTAAATTCAATCCGGCGGCGCCAAAAACTTGTTCGGTGAATTGCAAGCGTACAATATCAACAAGTAATATAGTAGTGAGTAAAGTATCATTCCCACGAGGATTGTTTTCAATTTAACCAATTACTTACCAAATTGACTCATTCGAGAACAAGCTAGCCAATTAAATTACTTTTATGCAATTTTAACTAAATTTAACAAAGAATGAAAATTTTATAACAATAACCAATTACTAAAAAATTACCAAATTAACAAAGATGTTAGAGATTTCAATTTCACTTAATCAATCCTAATTAACTCTCTTGACTTGTCATGCAATTAACTTAAATTCCAAATTATGATGGTGAAATTTCCCTAATGTAAATTAATAGCCGACATCGGTCTAATAACTCTATTTAGATTAAAATCAACTCACACTTGGTCTAGGTGAATTTAGATTTCTAAATGCATTAGGAACTATGGAAATTTCCGGATTCAATCTAAGTAGCCATTACTTAGTTTTACTACCGAACCCACATGAACAACCTAGATTCTTACGGTCTAAATTGAATTCATGATTTAATATCACATGAGCACATGCATGTTATCTCCTCTCGGTATCAAACAAGCATCAACAATCAATTAAGTGGTGATCAATCACCTAAAAGCATTAAGAACATGATATTAAACTCATAATTGAAATATAAATTGCATGAACAAGTCTTAAGAATTAATTATTCATGATTAAGATCCATCTAATCTCTAACAAAAGAAATTAGAACATAATGAAATTTAAACTAACAATAAAAATAAAAATAGACATAATTAAAATTAATACAAATTCTGAAAATTAAAGTAAACAATATTTCATGAACATAAAAGCTATAAAATACTTAATACTTGAAAATAAAACATAATTAGAAATTCTTAACAAAACACAAGAAATAATATTACTAAAATTGTTAAAATTAACTAAACAAAAACAAGGAAAGAAAAATAAAATAACTAAACTAACTTAAACTAAACAAAACAATAAAAGACAAAACCAGTAAATGAAGACTTGAAGACCAAGAATTCTGCATGGTTTGTTTCTTGCACCCGTAGCTTCCAAGGAACAAAAACAACAAATTGCTTCTTCTTTGTCTTTCAAGCTTGGTGGCTGCAAAATCTAAACTCATTAATTAACCAAACAAGAAGAACAAAATGATGAAGACTTGACTGAAAAAAAAAAACATAAGGAACAACAAGAAGATAGCTCAAAATTCTGCAGCAAGGAAAACACATCAAACCCGTTGCTTCAAGGATCAAAAAACAACAAATTTCTGCTTTCTTTTCCAGCGTGGTGGCTGTTTCTCTTTGCTAAACTACTGCAACCAACAAGAACAAAACAACAAAGAAAGACTGAAGAAAACAACAAAAGGATGGCTGAAAAATGTGCTGCATAAAAACCGAGAGAAGCTGCAAAAATTTTGTAGAAAACCCGTAAGCTGCTATTGATTTTTACTGAAGAAAACCGTGAGTATGAAGCTGCAATTCTGCTAAAGATTATTGAAAACACCAACTGGAATTTGTAGAATAAAAACCACATGAACATCAATCGAAAATCAAGAAAAACCGTGAGAAGCTACAAGAAAACCGTGAGCAGGAAATGGAAAACCCGTGAGCAAGAAATGCAATTCTGCTAAACTACTGAAAAGAAAAGAAAACAAAAGAATGAAGAAAGCTAGCTGCTCTAAACTACTGCAGGAAAACAGAAAGAAAAACAACTTGGCTAAACTAAATCTAATCTAAAAATTCTGCTCGGCTGAATAGATGAAAAATGGGATGCTTTCTCCGTTCCAAGCTTTGTCCATTTATAGGCAAGGCTGTTCTTTTCTTCCGAAGGTGTTATTGTCTTCCATGTGCTTGGTTTCTTTTACAGCCAAGAAAACAGCCCAAGCTTTGCTTTCCAAATATCATTATTGCTGTCCGATTTCTTTTTTTCTTCTTTCCTTCGGCTAGTCCAGCTTTCTTTCTTTCTTTTCTTCTTTTGCCTTTCTTTTGCCCATGTGAGATTGCATTTTGGAGAGACTTTCTTCAGAAAAAGAAGAGAATGACAGCTGGTTTCCTTATGCTTTCATGTGAGGCTTTTTCCTTTGCAGCTGGGTTGTGTCTTTTCTTTCTTTCTTTCGGCTAGTCCAGCTTTCTTTGGATGCTTTGTTTGTCACAAGGATTCCATCGGTGTTGGGGCTTTTCTTTTGCTTCCTTTGGCCGATTCTTTTTTGTTTCCCAATTGTAGTTGAGCTTCGTTTCCTTTTGTGTGCTGGCTTCTTCTTTGTTTATTTGTTTCTTTGTTGTCCGAAGTTGCTTCATTCCTTTTGTTTTCTTTGTGTGCAGCTCGGCTGCTTTCTTTTGCTTCTTTGTTGTCCAAATTTCAACTTGGTTTCCTCTTTTGTTTGTTGTGGGTACTTGGCTCTTTGATTTCTTTGTTGCAGCCAACACAAACAAAAATCTTCTTTGTCTTGTTGTTGAAGTAATTTGATCAAGCTTTGATAAAAAATAATTGGTTAGTCCTTTGTTCTCAATTTATAAGTAAAATTCAAGATTAAACTCAAAAAGTTCTAAAAATATTGGAAAACTTAGAAATCATAAAATCAAAGGATAATTTGGCCAAAATATGTAAAAACAAATTAAAACACAAGCCAATTTCTAACCAAAATTAATAAGAAAACTCTATATAAAATAGAGTTATCAAATGTCTCCCCAGAACTTCATCTACAATTGTATTGTGCTACGTTTAGACATTTGAAGCTAGGAAGAAGAATAGTTGATTCTTTTACTGGCCCAAAAAAATTACCAACCCCCAACCAAAAAAGCTTAGAAGCATGGCAAAAGTGAACTATTAATTCACAGCTTAAAGTTGACTTCTTTAATTTTTACAAGACAGACCTTCTCCAAATTCTATAAATCAATCAATGCACACACTTTAGATAATTATGCTCCAATGCCTTTCAGTTTAATCCAACAAGTTTTAACACCTTTATCAACTAATCACATTACAGTTTACTTAAATCTTCATCAAGCAAGACACAATTTTCAATAGCATGAAATTTCAGCACTCATTTACAAAGTGTCTTCCAAGAAATCACTATTAGTTGGAGACAACTATAGAACGCTCTACCTTCAAGAAATACACTGATAAAAGGCACACAGTCATTTAAAGAAAGAAGATAGACTTTATTGGGATATTCTTTTTGTATACACCCACACACACACACACCAAGTATCTGCAAGCATCCTCCTTCTGTAATTATAAGCCCGACAAACTTGGATTTCTTTAGCTAGGAAAAATCATTGGCAATGTAAAAACTTGGAGGAGCTAAATGTTGGGGTCTAAAAGTTGGAAATTTTCTCTGTTTTCTAACCTTCTTGAGATCTGGGGGAAGATCCTTTAAAATGATCACATCATTTGCTAAAGCTTCTATGAACTACTGTTCATTATATATATATGAAAAGCTCTTGAACTGGGAACCGCAATGCATTTATAACAACTTATAGCTATATCTTGAGCATTGGGATAAGTGACCTTTTCATTGAACAGAAATAAAAATTACCTGATTCGTGTTGAGCAAATACTTTGTTGAATCTTAGGGATAATAAGTGTAGCATTAAGAAGCCTTGATACAGCCTCTAGATCACAAATCTACCATATTTCGAACAAATTAGAAATTTCAATTTAAAAGGAAGATAATAACATACTGAAGATCTTTCAAAGCCACCAAAAACTTTTGCATATATGAAGCCGTTATTCTGCTTATCTAGAACTAGAACAAGAAAAAAGTAAAGCAATTCAAAACAGATATTAAAATAACACACAAGTACGATCATTTTGTCATAAACAGGAATCTTTACATAAATGCAACATAGTCATTAACTTGGATGGAAAACCTCTTAGCATTTTTACATTCGATGCATAAGGCCCACCTTTAGATATCTAGAGACTATACAAACATTATCAACTGAAATCACTATCATCTATCACACTTTCAAAAATGCAACATTTCTCACATTCAATCCAAAATATAGAGTTCTACACATAATTAATGCATGGCTCATTCCACCCAACAACAAAATTGGAAACAATCAGATTTTAAGACATCAAATTCCTAAACTTTTAGACAAAAAATAATTTTATTTTCATTACCCCAACAAAGAACAATTATACATACGCTATGTTGGTCTAAAACATCACAGACCAACTTTTAAATGTAACAAAAAAGGTCAACTTTTATATCCAACATATAATGTCCATTTGGAATCTAAACATATTTAATATTTTGACACCCAAATTTAAGAATCTACAATGACAAAAATATCCAAGATCTACTGCCTATTTGTTGATTTCTCAAATTCCTAAGCTGTAAATTCCAAAAATAATTTCCAAAAAACTGCTAATTGATGAAGGAAATGGTGCTAGTCTTCAAAACCTATATGATTCCAATGTATACAAAGAAAAGGCAAGCAAAGAATATATTCGCAATAGAAAAAATAAAATTTGCAACAGGCCAAGCTAACAACGGATGAAGACTGACTTGATGAGAACAGTGCCAACAGTGGGAAAAGGCAAGCTTGCAACAAGACTTACGACGTACCAACTGTGGGAAGTCAAGAATAGCGCAGATGAAAAGGGAAGCCTGCAGCAAGACTGATAGTGCACCAATAGTGAGAAGTCAAGGATGGCGCAAATAAAGACTGACTTGATGAGAACAGTGCCGAGGTCAACATTGGCGGAGAGAGGTGGAGGGACAAACAGACCGCCTGAATTTGCTCCAGACCAAGAACAGTGCCAACCCAAAAAAAGTGAACCCACGATAAGAACAGCGATGGCCCAGATCTACAAACGGATAGATAAGATTCATCGAGCGGACAAACGACTAAACGCGAAGACCCAAACCAAGAACAACCATTACCACAACCACGGAATCTCTGAGAAGCACAGCGGATGAGCTGAGGAGAAACTGCGGATTCGTTCGTCTCTGATGGGTGGCAGATGGCTGACTAAGACCTGTGTGAGCCAAGTTGAATTTGTGACGAGACAAACGAATTGCAGATGAGCTGCTTGCGAAAGTGCCTTGGCTAAAGATGATAAGGCCACAATAACTTAGATGACTGAGGATGAAGATGAAGATGATGACCGAGGACGAACTACTTGTATAGTGATGACCGATGATGAGCTACGGGTGAAGTGAAGATACCGCGGGCTAAACTAAAACCTTCCTTGCAATTGATACATATTCAAGTCAAAAGGCTTAATTTTTCTCAAAATTGCAAATTTTTATATACACCCAAATTAAAACATTCTTAGGATATGAAACTCGACTGCCTCCCCTTCACCAAGGCTATGAAAGCCGTCACCATTATCCTTGATTCCAGAGTGGTGGACAAATAGATCTTCCCCGCCGTCATCCGGAGTGATGAAGCAAAGAGAAAATTCGAAGTGACCATTTTTGGGCTTGGCTTGAATGAAGCAAAGATTCAATCTTTGTCTCGAAATCGACGAACACGGAACGAGGAACATGTTTTCCCGCTCCTATCTCGCTGAAGAATGTATTGATCGAAATGCACTCTCTCATTTTTGGTGTGTTTGAGATTTGCCGAGATTAGATGAGGAAAAAAATGAGGGGAGAAAAACAAAAAAGTAAAGAATGGAATACTAGAGTTGTATACAAAGACATCTCTGGAAATGAAAGAACACAATAGATTTGGAGAAAGGAAAGGAAGAAATGGATGGTGGATAGGGTTTCGAGTGAGCAGAGACCAGTTGAGAGATGGCAAAGGAATTGAATTTTTGTTAAGTGTACTAAACTCACAAGGCAATAAACGTTTTCAGACCATTCGAGCCGCCTTCTATTTTTTTTATTTCCTCTTTTCTCGTTAAAACAATTTTGTTTTCCCTCTGTTTTTTTTCTTAAGCATTCAAAGTTTTCCATCTTTTTTTTTCTTAAGCATTCAAACTTTTTATTCAATTATTCTTAATAAAAAAAGTTTTACTTTTTTTAACCAATAATCAATCTTTCACTTTATAATGTTATATTGGATAAAAAAAATTCTAATTTGAATTTTTTAAAATTTTAAATTTTGAAATGCTAATTAGTTATTAAATGGCTAAAGTGAAATCGTTTTAACATAATTCATAAAAAAAACTATTTACATTTTTATGTTGAAACTGAAAAAATTATGTATATTTTATATTTAAGTTTATGCAAATGATATATATTTAAAATTATATATTACTTAATTAAAAGATAAACAAATAGATGAATAATTAACATGTGTTAGTTACTGTGTGGGCGCATAAAACTGTGTATATATGCACCAAACTGCTTATGTTATGTAATAATTACTTTTATTATAACTATTCTATTTACTAACTACTATATGCACACACACACACATATATATATACATGCATATATAAAATAAAAGAATTCAGTTTCTAAATAAATTTTTGTCCCAAAAAGAGAGTCTAGTTTCAAAAATCACAATTGATATTTCAACAAAATATCCTTAATGAGATAAAATACATTAAATGGTGTATTGATATACAATACCTTTAATGAGAATATTAGTGTTATAAAATGAGTTGTACCTCCACTTGGTTGACCAAAAATAAAAAATTGTACATTGGTGAAATCGAACTTTTTTTTGGGATAAAGAGAGTATAAGTGTTTACTACTTTTTTAGACATTGTATGTCTAATAATATATGTACATGTATTAACAACTACTTATGTTATAATATTACATTAGTGACTATGACTGCTTTGAAACTATATATTTTTTATTCCTGATTTTCTTATAAAGAAATATAGTTCATAATAAATGCCAAAACTTTTAATTACCGTTAATCAATAGTGTATTTTAATACTAATATAATTATGTGCTTAAAGCAATTATTTTAAATCTCAAGGTGTCCTAATATAATTATTTTAAATTAAGAGCCATAACATAAATAAGCTAATAAAGCTCAACCAAATGAAGAATATTCTTAGTTCATTTGTTATTCTTAATCAAAGAAAGCCAATTAGTACTAATCAATAGTGTATTGTAATACTAAAAAACTGTGTGATTAATGTACAATTATATAGGCAAACAAAAATGTTAGGATGTCCTAGTACAATTATTAGAAATTAATAGTTATAATATAAGTCAGCTAAGTTTGGCATAAGGAAAAGTGTGCTTAGTCCAATCATTATTCTTAGTCAAAGAAATCCAATTATAATTAATTTATAGTGTATTTAAAAAAGTCTCCATGCTTGAAGTAAAATAATGTAGGCAAATTCATATATATTAGGGTGTCTTAGTGCAATTATTAGAAATTAAGAGCCATAAATTTAAAAAATTAAGTTTGGCCCAATACATAAACCAATCATTATCCTTAACCAAACAAGTCCAATCATTATATAAGTAGAGGCCGATCAATTTAGCCCAAAATATTTTATTTAATCTATCCCAAATTATATGGTCCAATACATATCTTGTTATTAAAATTTATAATATTTATTTCATTACACACCAAAACAAATATTTTATATCTCCATATTTAATAATATTATACACTAAAATTTTATATATAGAGACATGAATTAAAAGATTATAACTATTAGAGTGTTCTCGTACAATTTTTAGAAATTAAAAGCAATAATATAAGTAATCTAAGTTTGGCATAAAGAAAAATATGCTTAGTTCAATTATTATTCTTATCCAAAGAAATACAATCATAATTAATTGATAGTGTATCTAAAAAAAGACTCTATGCTTGAAGTAAAATAATGTAGGCAAATTCAAATATATGAGGGTGTATTAGTACAATTATTAAAAATTAAGAGCCATAAATTTAAAAAGTAAAGTATAAAAATTTCTTCTTCATGTATTAGTTTCTTGCATTATACTACTTAATAGTGTATTGTAATACTAATAGACTATTTGATTGAAGTACAAGAATATGGACAAACAAAAATGTTAGGGTGTCTTAGTGCAATTATTAGAAATTTAGAGCTATAATACAAGCAAACTAAATTTGGCAAAAGGAAGAATATGCTTAGTCCAATCATTATTCTTAGCCAAAGAAAATCCAATTACAAATAGGTGATAGTGTATCTAAAAAACTACTCTATTCTTAACGTCAAATAATGTAGGCAAATTCATATATATTAGGATGTTTTAGTGCAATTATTAGAAATTAAAAACTATAAATTTAAAAAGTTAACTTTGGCCCAATTAATAAGTACATAGGTTAATCATTATTTTTAATCAAACAAGTCCAATCATTATATAAGTTGTGACCCAATCAATTTAGCCCAAAACATGTTATCTACTCTATCCCAAATTACTTGGATTAACACATATATTCTTCTTCAAATTTACAATATTCAATTTTATTATACACTAAAATAAATATTTTATATCTCCATACTTAATAATATTATACATTGGAACTATATATGTACAAAAATATGAATTAAAAGATTGCAACTATTTTCATTTTGCTTGTGACTATTTTACTAATTAAATTTTCCTTTGAACAAGAAAATTCATTTTCATAACACACTAACAAAAAATTTTATATTTTTTAATTAATGATTTTTCACATATATCCATATAATTAAGAATTTAATTAAGAATCATATATAAGTATTATAAGTTACAAATGTAATAAGAAATTGGTGACGACAAAAAATCGTCACGGAAAGACATTCACATTGGTGATTACCCAAATTTTGTCATTAATGAATAAATTTTATGATTTTAGTGACGATAATGAATCTCATCACCAATTTCTCATCACTAATTGTGATCATTTGGCAGGGAACCTTCCCGCTATACTTTTTAGTGACGACTTTTGGTGACTCGTCACTAAATTTGAAGAGTGGATGTAAAATTAGGGTGTTTTAGTGCAATTATTAGAATTTTTCTTATTCAATACAACTACTAATTATTCTTAATAAGATGTCTTAATATAATAAGTCAAAATTATGAGGGAAAATTGTAAATATTAGGGTGTCCTAACATACATATCAAAATTATTTTTGCAAAATTGTAAAGAACAAGGTGCCATACTATAATCAATAAAAATTAAATGTCACACCAAAAACAACATGTTTCACCTAATAAAATTACTTAGTCCAAGAACCAAATCATTCTTTCACTGTAATTTTACTCAATTTCTTACTTATTATTTTGGCAAATTCCTTATTCATTACAACTACCAATTTGGTAACGACATTTTCTTGTCAATAAATCGTTCAACAATTATAGTTCCTAAAATATACATAGTATTTATGAATTAGTGACCACAAAATGTCATCACTAATTTCATAACATTTGGTAACAATATTTTCTCGTCACTAAACCGCTCTATAATTATAATTCATAAAATATACATAGTATTTCTGAATTAGTGACCACAAAATGTTGTCACTAATTTTCTAACATTTCGTGATAACATTTTTTTATCATTAAATCGTTCTACAATTATAATTCATTAAATACATATAGTATTTATAAATTAGCGACCACATTTTTTGGTCAATAATTCTGCATCAATTCGGTGATAGCAATTCCTCATCACCAAATTATTTGATGCTTATCTTTGGTGACGAGATCAAATATCATTACTAAAAGTCGTCACTAATTGTAGTGTAGTTCCCGGTCTTTTTTGGCACCACCACATTCAGTGACGACTTGATGATGACATTTTCCATTTGGTCACTAAAGATGTTATGATGACTTTGATATAGTAATGACTCACTCAGTGGTCACCAAAGAAGTTATTTAGTGACCAAATTGATTGTCGTCACCAACATTTTGGTCACTAAAGACTATTTTTCTCGTAGTGATTTTAGTGCAGTCTGACAGCTGTCTTACTGAGATTTCAATATTCAGCCCATCTTTTCGTTTTATCATCTAGGTGCTCATGTTTTGCTTTTGTTATTTTGTTTTCTGGGGGCACATGTTTATTGCTATCTCTGCTCCTCCAAGACACCCACAATTCACCCTGTTGCCAAAAGGGAAAGTGAAGTGTGAGAAACAAAAATACAGGGATTACTCAGAAAGAAATTCATATCCTCTTCTTGATCTTTCCTGCATCAAGCCTGAGATCTCAGCTCCAATTCTTGTGGAGATCTAGATGCCATCGGCTACCACTTTCAATGGTTTATTTTTTAATGGATCGTACCATTGGTGTTGATTCTCTAACTATAAACATGTCATCCGTTAAATTCTTTACTTTGATATGAGCATTAAGTTGTTTCAAAAATGCAATATCCTAATGAAAATGTTGCAAAAGTAGGTGATTGTTATTCGTACCTTATTGTATTAGGTGATTCCCTTACGTTGGTTATACGCTTGGCTGGAATTTATGGTGATCTAACTACAATTCCACAATTCATTAGCATATGGGTGATGATAGAATACGGAGTTCAGGATTCATGGATGACAAAATTTCCATCGGACCGTTTTATGGAATCTGTAATTCCGTAGCTTCCAAGATTAATGATAAAATCTTTATTTAAATTTTGAATGGGTTGCTGGTTTCATGTAAGATCGGGGGAAGTAATCATCAAGTGGAGAATTATAATATTAGTGAATGTAGAGGTTCAATAGAAGCTATAGTTTGTAAGGAGAGTTCAGTTTCTATCATGTGAACAAAACCATCTCATATCAATTGAGGGTGCTAAAACCACAATTGGTGTCATGTTTAGCTTGGTTTATAATACAGTATTTGTAAATTTAAGCATTTTGTTATTAGATTTTAAAGTTCATTTGATAAGTCAACTGAAATTTGTAGCCTTTCTTCCCAACTAGATGAAGGAACATAAATAATTTTTTCCCTAGCTCCCAATGAAAAGTTGAAAAGGAAACTAAGCATGTTTTGAAAATAGTCATTTCTTTTTCTGTAGCACTATATATATGTGTGTGTGTTTTTGGGTGTTGCGGTGGTAGGGAATGGTTGACTAGATTAACTTCAAAAATCAAGGTTGTTTCTAATGAAACTCACAGAAATGATGGAAAAATTATCTAAAAAGGCATATATTATGCATGGCCAAAATGTCATTTTTAAGGCAAACCATAAGCGCTACGTAAAAACAAATAAAAAATAAAAAGGCTCTTGAACTTATTACGTAGAACGTTAGCCAGGCTTCCATTACTCGTGAACTCTTAAATTAGCATGTGTTCTCCATTGTCCACAAAATATCCAAACCAATTTATCAAATTTCAATGATGTGGTCTAGCTAGAAAAGAAACCCGCAAATAAATACAGTCAATAATTATGAGGCAAATTCAATGTAATCATGAATTTCAATAAATAGGACATTGAACCCTTAGTTGATCCACAACTCCTCATTTTTAAATTAGTGCTAAGGTTATTGATAGCCTCACTTACCAACCCTAGCCTGACTGATTATAAGCCAAGACCTAAATCAGCGTTAATTTCATTTCACGATTTCAACAGTTCATTTATTAGGAAAGGAGGAGACAAAAGATTTCTTCTAAACAAGTTTTTGACTCAGTTTTTATCTCTTTTTCCCCTCGTTTAGAATTAGAAGCAACTGCTTTCACACTAACCACTCCACCAGTAGGTAATAAAGAGTTTACAGACAGGACCAAATGATTCCAGTTCTCGAATAGTATTCTGTATTACTTATTAAATGTCCCTACAAATTCATATAAAAATAAAGAAAACTCTAACTCAATAAATCCAACATGATATACGACACAATTATATGAGAAAACATCACTTGGCTTATCCATTAAATGAGGTACTCGCTTAGTATTTAATCTTACCAGACCTCAGATCAGTAGTATAGAACCATTTGTTATAACATTTCCCTGAGACAATTAATATATAGCAGATGAGAGTTGGAGCTATAAGAAAAACAGTTTTGTCACACTAAACTAAGTAAATCACCTTATTATAAACTAAATTTTTCAAAAAGAAGGGGAAAATGTAGCTCATGAAGTGTTTTGTGTTGTATAATGATCAAGTTGTTCCTCGTTTGACAAAGGATAGACAAAATTTTCCTCCGAACAAAATTTTGCTTATGTTAGCTGGAGCTGGGCTGCTGTGGATGGGGTGGACAGGATTCAATGGTGGAGACCCCTATGCTGCTAGTACTGATGCTGCTTTGGCTGTCAAAAACACCCATGTTAGTGCTGCCACTAGATTGTTAACATGGCTTATACTCGACATTGTTTTCGTTGGCAAAGCTTCTGTAATTGGTGCTGTTCAAGGCATGATCAGCGGCTTAGTTTGCATCACTCCTGCTGCTGGTAATTTCTTTGTTGCTCTCTTTATTTCTTTGTTGTTGGTTCTGTGAAGATCCCTAATCTGTTTGTGGCTATAGGTGTGGTTCAAGAATGGGCAGCCATAATAATGGGAATTCGCTCTGGTGCAATTCCTTGCTTCACTATGATGGTTGTGCACAAAAAGTCCGAGTTACTTCAAATTATGTATCCAATTGTTATATGTGGTTAAACCCGTGTTGAAAAGTACAAATTGAATTTCTCTAAAATATATTTTTCATAGTTATCGGTAAAAATTAAGTACAAAAAATTATTATAAATTTTATTTTCAAATTTTGGTTATTGTTCTGAGATAAAAACGGTTACTTTTTATCTTCTCAATTTGAAGTTAAGCAAAGCAATATGCTGTTTTCCCCTCCACATTTTCAAATCAAATAGAGATAGGGAAAGAAAAATCTTTTGCACCAAACAGCATTGCCAAATCTGAGTTTGATTTTGAAATTAAAACAAAATCAAGAGATATTGCCGAGGATGTGAACACGCTTTTGAAATCAAAATCTTTCAAACCCACGCAAGAAACTCTATAAATGGCCCCTCTCCAGTCCTTCACCCCAACACATTTCCGCATTAAACTTCTTCTGATTTCATCAACAGAGCCATAGAGCCATGATGAGGAACACAACCTTAATGTCCCTTCTCTCATGTTTTTGCTTAGCCCTTTTGCTAAATCTTGGGTTTGCCCAATCATCTACAGATTTTCATCCAGCAAGGAAGCTTCAACAAGAACAATATCAATATACAAATGACTATCAGCAGCCGGCTTTCAACAGTTGGAACCAATGGTACCATCCAGGATATCAATGGAACCAACCACCATGGACAAGATGGACAGGAGGGAACCATTGGAACCTACCACCATGGAGCCAATTTGGACATGGTTTCAATCCAGGGGGTCATCAGAGTTCGCCTCCATCACCATCTGGTTCCAAGGGTCCATCCCCCCCAACCGGCAAATCTTCAGGAGCTCCTCCAGGATTCGACGATCTCCCTGGGTGGCTCAAAGAATGGTGTAAACAATTTCACGATTGGTTGTTGGATCATTCCAAATCATTCCCCCATCCACCATTCCCTAGCCCACCCTCGCATCAACAACCGCCATCCCCTGCTACTCCCAAGAGTCCTCCAGTTTCAGAAGAACATTCGGTTGGTCAGATAGCGTAATTTAGTTTTCAGTACAACTACAACCTCTGGTTGTGAAAACGTTATTTGGATGCGTTGTTTTAGTCTCATTATGTCATCACGCATTTAGGAAGATTTATTTAAAAAAAAAAAAAAAATACATGCGTGGTGTACATGTTCCTCGTTGTTTCATGTGTTCATAAAAAGGTTTTATACCTTCTTTCCATTGCATAATAAAATGAAGATTTTATATTTATGATTATTTGGTGTCTTTTATATATATACTATATATGTCTGTGTGTTTTTATATTTATTATTATTATAGTTTTTATGGTCCTTTGTGGGCATCCCTATTGCCTTGACCCTTTCCTCCTCCTCCTCCTCCATTTCCAAATAAATATAGTAATTAATAGACCTATATATTATCAATAAGAATAACTTTAGAAAATAAAATAATTAATATTTTATTGCCAAAATATTTTTGAGAATATTATTGGATGATTAAATCATTGTCTAGAATTAATCTAATGTGAAGTATATTAATAATAAACTCCAACTTTTGAATTCTATTAATTATCTTTGTGTGACAATAAACATGCATGACTTGATATTTGGTGGTAGCAAGTTCCATCCTCGTTTATATGACTCCAAAAACACATATTTTGAATTTTTTTTAATTTTTTTGGTATTTAATTTTTATTTTTTTTTATGTTAAAGGGAACATTTCTTGACAAAATATACCTATGCTTCTGTTTGTGGTTTACCGTCATGTTTTTTTCTTGTGATTTCAAAAGAGACTGAGGGTTTAAGAGTAAAAAAAATGTTAAAAACTTCGGCTTGGGGATCTGAAAAATTATTATTGCGTTTTTTAAGGTGAATTATTATTATTATTTTGTAGCATTCATCCAAATTCAATTTCTTTTGCCAAAGTAGGGATTATGCTTTGAGTAGTCTTCTATGTGCATAAAGCATGTATCATCAGTAATTCAGAATATAATATGCTTACAAAATTATTACCTCAAAGAATGGGTTTAAACTTAAAATGTGATAATTTTATGTACTAATTATTACATTTCATAATTAAAAAATCATAAATTTACTTAAAGAAGAAAAATATTAGTAAAAAAAAAGGGAAAAAAGAATGCATTGCTACAAGATATAGCATTGAATAACGATGACTAATAATGATGGATATGTGGTATTGAAAGGCATAATTTAGGAACTTGATGATTTCTTCAAAGTGGAGAATCTGGAGGAAGCAGTGAGACTGTGAGAGGTTTGGCCCTGTTAGGAGAGCAGGGCATCTTGCTGGATTTGCCTTGTTTTTTTAAAAAAAAAAATCTATTTTTTATTAATATTAATAATGTATAATTTAAATTTAAAAATAATAATAATATATAAAAGTATATATTTAATTATAAATTTAAATTTTAAAAAAATGTATGAAATTTTAAATAAATAAAAACTGACGACTATTAAATAATTATTATTACCACATAAACACATTTTATTGATATTTTTAGCTGCATCGTCACTTTAAGACATAAATAGCCAAAAAAAAAAAAAAAACCTTACTAAACCGAAAATGACATCGGCTCCTAAATGATTTGTACGAAATCAAAATCTTACAACATCCACAACAGCCCTTTTAAGGCTAGGCTAAGACCAGACCTAAAATATGCCACATCAGTTTAAGGCCTGGTCGCTAATATTCACACGGGCATCGTCAAAAAAATTGCTCACGCTAATGGCCTAACTTTAAAATTCACATTATCAATTTCTCTCTCCTCTATTTACTTTTTCACTATTTATTTAATATATTTAATACTTCTTATTTAAATTAATAATTATTTAAAATATTATCTATTTTCATTTATCAAATTTAATAGATATTAATAATACAAGTTATAATTTGTTCTTATCATATATTAAATAATTAAAAACAATTAATGAAAAATAATTTTACATTACATTAAAATTAAAATTTAATAATACACTTAAAACATGAAATTCAATACTCTAAATTAAACATAAAATGCTTAAAAATTAAACATTCAACAATAAAATATATCATAAATTTAAATTTATCATGCTATTTTTTATATTATTGAGGAATTAGGATGTTTAACTTGAACTTAATAATAATTAACCTAATAATAAATTTATTGTTTCTTTAATTCTTCTATAAAATTGAAAATTATTTTACAATTAAAATCCTTTAAAAATTTTAGCATTCTTTATCAATTAACTACAAAAATTCTTTCTCATTTAGACAAACGTGATTATTTCTTTTATTTTGTAATCCATTTTGCAACATTCTTATTTGTGTTTTTTAACTATGAATAGATATAATGTTTAATCATCACATCTGAGTAATTTCATACAAAATTATATTTAAAAAAATTCACCAATTTTTTTGTAATTATTAAATAAGTAAAAATAATTTTACATTATATTAAAATTAAAATTTAATAAATACATTTTAAAATATCAAATTTTGCATCAAAAATATGCAAAATGCATATCAATTTATAGATAAAATTTTTCCTGTTCGTTGGTGATTTTTAAAAAAAAAAAAGGATAAGTAAAATGACCATTGCAAATCAATAGTTGGTTTGTAACGGATCTTACACAATAGATGTGCGTCACGTCTACAACTAACAGGCACGTGCAAAATAATAATAATAAAAAAAAAACAAAGGCAGAAACGATGCCATTTGGCGTCAAATGATACCAAATAGCATCGTTTTGCCATTCTGCAAAAAGAAAAAAAAAGGACAAGCGTGGCTATCAACTTAAAAAAAAAAACAACAATGCCGTTTGGTGTCATTTTTTACGCCAAAGGGCGTCATTTTTATTCTTGAAAAACAAAAAAAAAATAGCAAGGCCAGGCCGTGGGAAGCGCAATGCAAGGCGCTTCCCATGGCCTCTTCATTTTAAGGCCACGTCACATCAACAGCTGTGCTGATATGGCGTGGCCTTAACTTTTAAAGCTTTTGGGGCTGGTGTGGATGCCTATAGTAGCCCCAAAAACAGTCAGGCTAAGGTCATGCCATATTAGCACCACATTAGCTTAAGGCTTGACCTTTACTATTTAGATATACATCATAAAAAAATTGCTCACGCTAATGTCATGACCTTAAATCCAAATCACTAATTTCTCTCTCCTCTGTCTTCTTTTTCACTATTTATTTAATATATTTAATACTTCTTATCTATTTAAAATATTATCTATTTTTTATTTAAAATTCAATATATATTAATAATACAACTTATAATTTGTTTTTATCATATATTAAATAATTAAAACCAATAAATGGAAAATAATTTTACATTACATTAAAATTAAAATTTAATAATACACTTAAAACATGAAATGAAATACTCGTAATTAAACATAAAATACTTTAAAATTAAACATTCAACACTAAAACATAATAAACATAACTTCATTTAGACAAGCGTGATTATTTCTTTAATTTTGTAATCCATTTTGCAACAAATTTTTTTTTTTAATTATGAATAGATATAATTTTTAATCATCACATCTAAGTAATTTCATATAAAATTATATTTTTAAAAAATTCAGCAAATTTTTTTAAAATATTAAATAAGTATAAATAATTTTATATTATATTAAAATTAAATTTTAATATTACATTTACAAATATCATATTTTGCACCAAAAATAGGCAAAATACATATTAATTTATAGACAAAAATATTTTCTACTCATTGGTGATTTTTGTTTTTTTTAAAAAAATAAATAGGTAAAATAACTATTGCAAACTAGTATTTGGTTTGCCTCAGGACATCATACGTGGCGCGCACCCATTGGGGAAAAATAAGAAGCAATAGATGCGGAGATATTTTTTTCCTAAAAACGTACATAAAAGCTACCAACTCTTAGCACACTCAAGGCTACACAAAGCTGGCCCGCCTTCTCTTAAAACATCAAAAGATAACAAAGGAAGTTCAACCGACGCTTAAGTTTTTAAAATAGCTTTGGCACATGAATTATCTAATGCACCAGACCCGATGACTAGATTAATAATCTGACATTAGCCTTCGGCAAGTGACATCAATTGGTTGGAAATGGTTTAAGGGTCTAACAGAATCTATAGTTAAAATTTTGTATTAATTCGTGAGAATATTAAACTTAGTATGTGATCTATAAGAGTAAGAACGCAACCTTTGCAAGTGGAGATTCTTAGGATTCTAATGTGACTATATTAATTCCTATTGTTATGAGTATAATTATAAGGTTAACAAAGGTAAAAGGGTTGTAGCATGAGAGTACACAATTTTTAAATGGGAGAATCATTATGAGGTTAATGAAAATTCAGAAGTCGAGTAGCATTGAATTAAATTAAATCAAGAATTGGATAAGTGAACACAAAGTCCTAGGGTTACTCTTTGTTTAAGCTATTATTTCACTGTTTTGTTTTAATTAAATTCATTAGTTAATTAGAGTTATATTTCTTTTAGTTGGTTATATAGTTAGTAGTGATTTGCCACTATTTATTGATCTAAATAATAACACAAAATAATTTAGAATGTTATTTGGTTTTCTTCCCTATGAAAACAATACTAGTTTTGCTTTGTTTTACAGCTAAAATGATTCATACACTTATATGGGTCTTAAAAAAGGACTGTATATGCATTATCGGTGAGATGCAATCGTTACATGCATGAACAAAACATTATTTGTAATTAAATCCCATAGTAATACGTACCAAAAAGCTCTAAACTTTTTGTATAGAAGGATAGATTAGTTGTTATAACAAAATTAGTTGTATTATTTACATTTTAAGTTATAACAAGTTAAGTTGCTTTTAATATTATGGATTATAGCATTTACAATTTTACATGTAAAATATTTTTAAAATAAAAAATGAGATTGATAATAATATTTATAAGAAAAATATGCAAGTATATCTCATTCATAATGTAACACCCCAATTCAATGGACTAACCCAATAACTTTTGGAATTTGTCCTTCCTTGTTCAAAATGTTTAAGTCAAGTTATTAATAGGCTATTAGGTAGGGTCTTATATATATTCCTTTCATTCATTAACTTTCCGATGTGGGATGGAATATCACATTCTTCCCTCTTTTTAAGGCATTTGCATTTTCGCAATGCCCAATCTATTACTTTGTTTGGCCAATCTCTCCTGGAACAAGACTCCAAATATGGCTCCTGTATATTGCACTTTGTCCCACTTGCGGGTCCAAGAGATGACTCCTGCACATAGCATTTAGCTTCCAAATCAGGTAAGCTCTAATACAAACTGTAACGCCCCAATCCAACGAACTGACCCAATAACTTTTGAATTTTGTCCTCAGTCCTCACTAATCCAAAATGCTTAAGCCAAAATATTAGTAATCTATTAGATAGGGTCTTATATACATTACCTCTTATATACATTCATTTCATTCATTAACTTTCTGATGTAAGATGGAATATCACACATAAAATTTATAAAATGATAAAAATTGAATAAGCAAATTCCATAATTTTAAATATATTTCAAAAATATTAATTATTTTCAAAATTGAACTATTGGTAATATTTTTCAGTAAAAGTAAAATAATAAGCAATAAAATCTTTCAATTGAAAGTCAAGAATAAATAATAATTTTCTTAAAGTGAATTCTAATTAAAATAAGGTTTTATAATAAATGGTCCAAAGAGTTAATAAAATTATATTCACACTATAAAATTATATTCAAATGGAACGAATAGAGATAAAATTAGACCGATTTCCAAAATGCTTTTCTGGATTATATTATGAAATTTTGCAACTAAACCAAACTTAATGTAACATATCTTAAAGGGTAATATTGATAAAGAAAAGTTAAACCTATAACCTGTAATTATCTGTATGAAATTTGATAACAAATACAAAAGATTATAGTTTACTCTTCCTCTATATAATAACTAATTTTGTAGACCCCACGTGAGGTGTGGGAAGTGTCCAAATTTTTTTTATATTTAAATAAATATTAATTTTAAAATTTTTATAAAAAATTCACTGTGTATTTTTTTTAAAAAATGAAATCTATATTTATTTTAAATATATTTACATTATTTTCTAAACTATGTAAATATTTTTTTAAAAATTAATTTAAATGTATAATAAATATTAAAATACTATTATAAATTGAACTAGTGAATATTTTATTATAAAAAATTTATATTGAAAGTGAATTATAAATAATTAAACTATTATCAATAATAAATACAATTAGAAAATAACAATTTCTATCTAAACAACCAATAGTTTTAATATAAATAGCAATTATTATTATCAATATAATAGTTTCAAAAATTTTAACAATTTGATATTCATATTAATTATTA
This sequence comes from Gynochthodes officinalis, assembly GCA_020080225.1. Lineage (NCBI taxonomy): Eukaryota > Viridiplantae > Streptophyta > Magnoliopsida > Gentianales > Rubiaceae > Gynochthodes > Gynochthodes officinalis. The sequence goes on from CM034622.1 coordinate 18,799,117, forward strand.
TATTTTCATATGAGTTTAAATTTATTTTGATAGTATATTTTTTGTTACTCATTACAATTTATTAATAAAAGTATAAATAATTGCCACTCATTTATGCCTAATGAAACTTTCTAAACTTTTTTTTAAAAAAAATATCTCTGTTCGTATGTTCCAAATATTTTTCTAGCATTTTATATTTTTATTTTACTTTTTAAACCATATAATTTTTACAGCTAGTAATGAGTCAATTCAACTTTGTCAGCCTGTAATGGATTTTACTGAGTTTTTTTTTTCCCAAAAGATCGATAATGTTATTAACTCTTAACAGTTAAACTTTACAAGCAATGTCCACCATAATTGGACTCTTCTTAACTCTTAGTGCGGTTAAGACTAATTGACCACATGTCAACAAACTACCCTCCATCCCACAAAAATACAGGACAGGCAAAAAATGGTCGACACTAAACAAAAGAGTAACTATCGACCACAACACTGTCATGTGCCACCTCCTATACACCACCCACCCTATCTACACGTCAGCCACTGATCAACCATCCGATCCTAGCTAACTCCTATTTGCTTCCGAAAACTCCAACCAAGCGTGCCTCGCTATCTCCACGATATCCCTTGCCTCCATCTATTCTCGCTGAAAAACCCACAAATTCCTGCTTTTCCATATCATCCACAGAATATAGGCTGTAAACTGCGCTTGTTCCTTCCAAGTATCCTCTCTTCGCCGAGAGCATAAATCCTACCACCATTGCTGGAAATTGACCTGGTACCGACCCAACTTTGCCCAGTCTACATTAGCTACCCGCCTAATGGTTTTAGCGCGAGAACAATTGAACACCATATGCTCAATTGGTTCACCCTCCTCTCAACACAATGGACATAAAGGCTCCACCTACATTTTCCTTTGGTACAGCTTGGCATTTAATGGCAAAATATTGTGACAACACCGCCATACAAAATGCTTAACTTTACCTATCACCTTCAGCTTCCAAGTTGCATTCCATACCATGTCTTCTCTCTCACGCATTACTATATTCAAGTTGTTGATCTACATTTTGTCTCTCCTGCTGTAAATGATGATATGCTGACCTGACTGAATACGCATTATCGTGAGTATGTGGCTCCATGCCTTGCAAAATTCTTCTTACTCCCATCCACCCTTTCCATAACCAAGACTCATTAGTTCTCTCCACCGCTGCTTGCAACTGATCATGGAGGAAATATTTGGCTTTCGTGACTCAACTCATCAATAAATCCGGTTGTGACATGACTCGCAAGAGCTGTTTAGCCAGCAAAGCATCATTGAACAGTAAAAGATCCCGAAACCCCAATCCTCCCTCCTCCTTTGCCCTAGTAAGCTCTTGCCACCTCTTCCAATGGATTTTCTGTCTTGCATCCTTATGCACACCCCACCAAAAATTCGCCGTAAAACAACAAATCTCTTTACAGACTCCCAAGGGAAACTTAAAACAGCCCATCACATATGTTGGTAAAGCATTGATCACCGATTTAATGAGTATGTCTTTGCCCGCCAAACTTAAGAACTGAGTCTTCCAATTCTGGATTCGGTACCGCACTTTCTGAATGATAAAATTAAACCTCCTTTTTCGAGCGGCCAATCCTCATAAGCAATCCTAGATAGTGAGCATTAGATTTTTCTTGCACTCCTCCCATCAGTTGACAAATCTCAATCCGTGTTGCCTTGGAGACATTATGACTAAAAAACACTGACGACTTGTCCAAATTAATTGCTTGGCCTGAAAATTGACTATACTGATGTAGCAAACCCTGTAACACCTGTGCCTAGCTGGCATCTGCCTCACAGAATAGCAACGAATCATCAGCAAAAAGCAAATGTGTAATGATTAGGCCATTCATACTAGCCCTCATTCCCTTATAGTCCCCTTGGTCACTAGCCCGTGTAATAAGATGAGACAACCCCTCTGAAACAATAAGAAACAGATAAGGCGAAAGAGGATCCCCTTGACGAATTCCTCGAGTTGGCTTAATGTACCCACATGACTCACCATTGACACCATTAATATTAACGGACAAAGTGCTAGTACAAAGGCATTGCCTAATCCACATAATCACTCCCCAAGCAAACCCCATCTTTCTCATAACCTGTTCCAGAAAACTCCACTCCACCCTATCATAAGCCTTAGCCATATCTATTTTCACATACCCCTTTTTTCCTTGTCTCATCGAATTCAACGTATGAACACACTCATGAGCTATAACCACATTATCAAGAATTTGATGGCCAGAAATAAATGCAAACTGATTTTGACTAATACACTTATGGAGGCACAATTTAATTCGTTCGGCCAAGATCTTAGACACAATCTTATAAACCACATTACACAATCTAATGGGTCTATATTGTGCCACCGACACAGGAGATTGGACTTTAGGTATCAATGTAATCAAAGTATGATTGAGTTTCCTAAGCAACTTCTTACTTTGAAAAAACTCCTTCACAGCATTGATAATATCAAATTTAACCTCATTCCAATAAGTCTGGAAAAATAAAGGAGTCATACCATCCGGTCCAGGAGCTTTATTGGGATTCATTTGAAACAACGCCGCTTTCACTTCAGATTCCTCCACCGGGCGCATCAATCTTCTATTCATGGCCTGAGTGATAGAATGAGGCAACCCTTCCAATAAAGAATGAGACTGAGTAGGATGACTAGAAGTATATAACTTGTCAAAATACCCCACAATTTCCTCTTCCAACTCCCTTTGAGTTACACACACCCTCCCTTCAGTTGTGATCAAGCTCCCAATACCATTCTTCTTCCTTCTTTGAATGGTAGAAGCATGGAAAAATTTAGAATTGCTATCCCCTTCCTTCAACCATTGATTTCTTGACTTCTGCTGCTAATATCGCTTCTCCTCCTTATACTCATAACGGAGTTAATTCATAAGGCCATTCCATATTCTCCAATCCCTACCTCTGCCATCCCTACTCAAAGCCTCTATTTGAGCTTGAAGAGCTTTAATCCTCTTAGCAGAATTATTCCCTGACTTGAAGCTCCACTTTAGTAGCTCTAAACGGCATTCAGCAATCTTAGAGCTTAATATATATTGTCGCGTCCCCCATTTGTCTCTATTCCAGGCTTGCACCACTGTTTCCTGGAGATTCGCTTTTTTAATCATCTTTGATCAAACACAAAACGGCCCCGAACTCTGTGCGGCTTAGGATCCCTTTCCAAAAGAAGAAACGAATGATCCGAAGCCTGCTTGGCACAATGAAGTACCCTAGCATTCTGAAACCCCAAACTCCACAAATGTGAAGCAAAGAACCTATCCAGTCGCTCCTCCACAAAACCCTCCCCAACCATATTATTACTCCAAGTATACGGACTGCCAACATACCCAAGATCCACCATCCCCATTCTTTGTACAAATCCTTTAAAAGAACCACAACTTTGTTCAGTTCTAGCTCTTCCCCCCTCTTCTCATCTGGATGTACTATAGCATTAAAATCCTCCCCCTCCCCCCACCATAACCCACCAATCCCTCCAATTTCTCTTCTCATTTTCTAGATAACTCCATTGAAGCTCTCTCATCACCACATCCGTACTTGCATACACAAAAACACCCCACTCCATTCTTGCATCACCCTCAAGTTTATATTGCATCTGTACACAAAACGAAGTAGTCACCATATTCATAACCAAAACCTGAGGCCCCCAACATATTCACAACCCCCGCGAGCGCCTTCAGGCTGAACATACCACCACCTATCCTCAAACTTCAATTGCCTAACAACCTTCTCAACAAAAGCATTTTTTTGTTTCGTTTCCGAAATAAAAAGTACCTCCGGATGCTGGGAGATAATAGACTCCCTCAACTGGGAAATTGTAAAGGCTACACCCAAGCCTCGACAATTCCACACCCCAATCTTCATTGAATTGCTTGGAAAAGAAATAAAAGAAAAAATGCTTAATTGTTTTTTTGGGGGAGAGAGGTGAGGCCGTACTTATGGGGGGAAGTGCCATGAGTATCCATTTTTCTAATGTTTGCATTTTTGTTTTCCCTTGGCTTTCTTTGCCAAATTGTTTATAGTTTTCCTTAAGAGAGTCCAGATATTGTTTTCGCTGATTCAAAGCGCTGCTGTTGTTTTACAAAAAGCTACTATCGCTTCGTGAAAGGAACAGGTTCCCTATTGGCAACTGTCCAGGTATGGTCTTTTAAGTTCAAATGTGCCTGCTTGTTGATGGATCTGCTTTGTTATTGGCTGGAGAAGGGGGTTTTTTTTACCATAATGTATGTGTGTGTATGTATATACACTTACACTCCGGTTATTTTGGCAATTCATACCCTCCACCTGTAAATGTAATTTCAAGTCTTAAAATCAGTAGAAAAATAAAGAAGTCTGTATAATGTTGTTGTGTTGTGCCTACCTGTGTGTTTCTTATACTATTGCTTCTTAATGATATTAGGAAATGAAGAGTTCCTTTTTCTTTCCATGTCATATGTATACTGTACATCCAGATATTAGTAACTGGTTGGATAATTTGTCCATCAACCATACCTGAGTAAATAGAGGATCAAATTATGGGATAATCTCTAGACATTAACATGGGTCTTCCTAAAAAATTAATGGTAGAGCAGTTGGGGGAAAAGAGACCTTTTTTTTAGTACCTTAAAGAAAATTTGAAGTGACAAAAAAAGAGGTGACATCTGAGCAGAGGAAAGGGATGAATTTTAGTTGCTGTAGCCGGAGTCACAGCAAATAAATACTTTCTAGTCTTGTGGGGTGGTTAAGATTTGGAAACATAAAAATGGAAAAATATAATAATTATTATAAATAAAATTTGGAAATGCATCTATTTACAGGGTACAACCGAACTGTGGATGTATTTGATTAGAATTTCATGTACACAGAAAGCATACATGAAATATGACCTAATATAACAGATTTAGGAAACCTTATATTCTTGAAATCGTTATTAACCTTGTCAACTAATGAAAGTGTTTTGTCTTGCTTGTAACATGCAGAATGGAGACAGGGATAAGGCAGTTCCTCTGGAGGAGATTTGCCTGAGATACTTTACCCCTAGGGAGGTTTGTCATTTACTTATTATGTCATGAATTACGCATGTATTAGTATCTTCTGCCAACTCTTCCCCTCACTCATCCCAGCCTCTTACCCATCCCCCACACACTCCATTATTATAAATGTTGCGCTATTAGGCTTTGACTGCTTCCAACATCCTTAGGTTGCAAATTTGCATTCTTTTCCTAGAGATTTCCAGTTTCCACCACACATCAGCCTTTGTTAGCGATATGTTTTCTTTTTTTTTTTCTCTAAAACATTAGTCATTTCATTTCCATGAATAAATAACTATACATGTGTTAGCCAAAATAGGCTAAATGATCTCCTTGATCTAATACGATAGCCATGGAAGAAAATGTGATAACAATGCAAAACCGCTATCCCATTCGATTACTAGATTACGTAGTATATGACTAGCTGCCTTGTTATCTTTCTATACAAAGAAAAAACTTACTAATTTCGAAAAGATTGCACAAAAAATTGATATTTTCAGATATAGTGAAAAGGCTAACTTCGAAAGATTGACTAAGCTTTCACATTATATCTTGTACCTCAATTGCAATCTAGACATATTGTCATTCACAATTTACTACCTAGAATTGTTCATAATATAACTGTGTGTCTTGTAATAGCCACTGAACACAAGGTTGAGTTCCTAACTATTACTCATATCTTTCATGTTGTTCGCCTTTTCATGTGTTCCAATTTCAAGCAAGAGCGTCCATTTCATCACATTGCAATTTGACAAAAACAATTCAAGTATAAGATACTTCTGGAAAACCAAAATTAAGATGTACCAAGCATTCCAAATCATTCCTTTAGAATCCTCATCACAAAAAGAAAGAACCAATGCACCAAAAAATTCATATCAGTAGGAAAAATCTTCAAAGCACTATGCCATAATATACCCCTAGTCTAGCCATAAATTTCCAACAAGAAATGTTTCTACAACAAAAACCTAACAGAACCAATGCAAGTACCGAGAACTCCTGGGAAACAACAATTTAGACGTACTAAGCGGCCCAAATCTTTCCTTCATAATGTAGTAATAAGAACCAATACTCCAGAAAATGCAGCTAGGTAATAAACATAATGCCAGCTATTATAAAAAAGATAAGTACTAAAAAGCGTCTCCTATCATTTCAAGTACTAAAAAGACCATACAAGTATATTACCAAGGGTAGCATATTAACTAAAAGCCACACAAGTGTATACAAGCATATAGATAGTCAAAGGCCATCCATCTATAGGAACAAAACAAGTATAGTAACGAAACACAAGTATAGGAACACAAGTGATTGTTTTTTCCTGGAAAATTTTTTACCTCCATTTGCAAAATAAATTCTTAGAAAGGTTCTTGATTATTGATTCTTAGAAAGCAATTTTAAGGAGTTGTTGCTGATTCTTTGTGGCTTCAATTTTTCAAACTTTCTAAAGCCCATTGTGGGCCACTCTCATTAATTTCGATCCTTGTGTAATTTGCATCCAAGCCAGTTTGGGTGTGTGAAAGTTTTGTTCGGTTTTCATATTTTTCTTCTATTTTTTTTCTTTTTTGTTTTTTTTTCCCCTTCGAAAACATGATCATGAAACCATCAGGTTAGCTTTTTCACATCAATTTCTCTAAGAATAAACAAGCAAACAACAAAAACCTAAGCTGACAAGATCAATTCAATTAGAAAGTACTCCTGGAAAACCAAAGTTAAGATATACCATGCATCCCAAATCATTCCCTTAGACTCCCCATAGCTGAAAGAAAGAACAAATGCACCAAAAAATTCTTCAACGTGCTATTCTATAACATACCCCCAGTCCAACCATAAATTTCCAGCAAGAAAGTTATCCGTGACAAAAACCTGACAGAAGCAATGCAAGAACCAAGTAGTCCTGTGAAACAAAAAATTCAGACGTACTAAGCAGTCCAAATCATTCCTTCATAATGCAGTAATAAGAAACCAATACTCCAGAAAATGCAACTAAGTAATAAACATAATACCAACTATTATCATAAAGATAATGACCAGAAAGCATCTTCTATCATTTCAAGTACTAGGCCATACAAGTATGTTACCAAGGGTAGCATATTAACTAAAAGCCATGCAAGTGTATACAAGAATATAGATAGTCAACGGCCATCCATATGTAGGAACATAACTAATATAGTAACAAAACTGGATAGATAAAATAGTATTAGTATTATTTTTTCTAGTTTTTTTTTTCTTCCTTTGTTTTTCTTCTCTTTTTTTTTTTGTTTTTTTTCCCCTCCAAATACATTATCATGAAACCAGCAAGTCATCTTCTACACATCAATTTCTCTAATAATAAACAAGCAAACAATGAGACCTGAGTTCATAGAAACATCTCAACTAGTCATGAAAATAGATAGATTGCCATGCTCATAATGACTCTCGCAAGCCTGTAATAGATATCCACTAAGTCAAGGGTTATTGCCAAGCCCAACGCAAGATGGGTAATCTAATGTACCTGGAAGAAAGACAAAAAGCCATACAATTATATACATGTATAGAAGCATATAGATAGTCAAAGTCCAGCCATCTACACGAACAAAACTATTATAGGAGCATAATTGGACAGTTATAACAGTATTTTTATTTTTCCTTTTTCTGTTTTTCTGTTGAATTTTTTTTTCTTCTTCTTTTTTTCTTTATTCTTTTATCCTTGTTCTTTTTTTTTCCTTTTTTTTTTCCTACAAACACATAATCTGCATATGGTTACTGTTCATGATACTGCATTCTTCGCATCTGCTCATCCCTTGCCATAGCCTCTTGATACTCCTGCCATTCCGAAACAGCTTGATCAATAATTTTGTTGACTGATTGTTGTGTCTTCTGAAATAGCCATAGATTCTGAGTCTTCCACAACATCCACAAAATGTACACCGAAAGCTGCACTCTATAATGGTTTATTGTGTTCTTTCCTAAATTGCTCAGTTTTTCCCACCAGTGTTGAAAACACCCACATTCTGCTTGCAAGCCATCCCAACTCACAGGGGATATTCTCCATCCAAGCTTGGCCCTATCACAAAAGAAAAAAATGTGCTCCATTGTCTCCCCATATTCACCACACATATTGCATATGGAATCAGACATAATCTCTTTTTTGATCAACTCCATTTTGGTTGGTAGAATGCCTTAGCAGCATCACCACAAAAAATGCTGCAATTTTCCTTTAATCTGGAGTTTCCATATTGTCCGCCACATCCGTTTATTTGATTCCATTCTATGACTGCTAGCAGCAATGATGATTGGATTTTGTCGTTTCTCCAGGGCATATTTATAGGCAGAGTTAACAGTAAATTAGCCCTTGCTATTATGTTGCCAGATTAGCTTATCTCTCCCTCATCCTAGCTGATCTAGATTTTGAGGATTGCATCTGCATCGTGTGGTTGAAACAAGCTTCTGATCAGAGCTTGATTCCATTGTATGCCCTTACCATTCATCAGTTGCCTGCACCAAGTTACTGACACTGCATTTGTCTCATTCAGAAGAGGTTTGAAATTTTCTCTGTGAGACAGCCATGGGGACTCCCAAACTATGATTGATTTGCTATCACCAACTTGATATCTCATCCTCATTTCCAATATATATTTTGTTCCCATCCAACACCTCTACAGCCAAGATGCATTTTGCTGCATAACTACTTTCAGCAACTTTTCTTTTGGAAAATATCTTTCCTTCATCACTCGACTCATCATAATCGTGGGTTCTGGATTATTCTCCACAGTTGATTTGCTAATAATGTATCATTGAACAGTTGAATATCTTGAAAGCCAAGTCCTCCCATGTATTTTGAAGTTGTTAGCTAGGACCATGCATGCCAATGAATTTTGGAGCCTTTTTTTCCATTTATTCCCCAACAGAAATTGGCTGTCTCCCTACTCAAAGTTTTGCATATTCCAATTGGTAATTTAAAACAAGACATAACGTAAATAGGGAGTGAATTAAGCACAGCTTTGATGAGGGTCTCTTTACTTTCTTGGCTCAAAAATTGTGTGTTCCAGTTGCCTTTTCCTAGCAGATTCCAGCACATACGGAAAACTTCCTTCTTTGATTTACTGATAGCCAAAGGTAGCCCCAAATATCTTGTGCTCTTTTGCTCCTTGAAACCTTCTAAAGCTTGGATGATTGCAGCTTTAGTGCTTCCTTCAGTATGCCTACTAAAAAAAATAGAAGATCTAGCCAAATTAACAAGTTGCCCTGATGTTGCACAATAATTTTTCATAATCCTTCTAATTTTCTGAGCTTGTTCAACTATGGCTTCGCAGAAAAGTAAGGAGTCATTTGCGAAGAAAATATGAGTTAGCAAAGGACCTTTCCTACTGAAAGTGACTCGGATAATGCAATCAATTGGCTAAATAATCCAGAGAATGCCCCCTAGCACCTAAAGAATGTCTCAAACCACCTTGACCTGCTGAAGGAGAAAATTAAGCATTGGGAGGGTTATCATATTCCAAGGGGCATGAATAGTGTGGCCGATAGGTTGGCAAAGTCAAGAGTATCCAAATTGCAAAACCTGTTGGTGATCATTGAGGAATAAGTGTTTGTCTCTACTTTGTATTATCTTTTATTTCGTGATTATATTGTAGCTTGCAGAGTAGGAGATGTATTTTTTAGCTTCTATCCTCTTCATTGTAACCTTTTCTCTTAATTTCTAATAATAATCTCTACCTTCTTGGCTTGTCCAACAAAAAAAAAAAGGACCTTTCCTACACAATCTCATTCCTGTGTATTTTCCTTCTCAAACTGTCTCTCTAATCAAAGCTGAAAAGACCTCAAATACAATGATGATTAGATAAGGAGATATTGGATCACCTTGCCTAAAACCTTGTGTGGGCTTCATATAACCACTCTCTTCACCATTGATGTTAAAAGAATAAGAAGTGGAACTAATGCATCTGATAATCCAATCTATAAACTTCCCAACAAACCCCATTTGATTTAACACTTGAGATAAAAATCCCTACTCAACTCTATCAAATGCCTTGGCCATGTATAATTTTCTTACCACAAAACCCCTATTTGTGCTCTTAAGACTATTAATATATTGTGTATGCACTCATGAGCAATGACTACATTATTAGTTATTTGCCGTCCTAAAATGAATGCAACTTAACTTTCATGTAAGCAACAATGGAGGCAATTTTTCAATCTTTCAGCCAAAATCTTAGAAATGATTTTTTAAACCACATTCAATTAACTTATTGGCTGATAATAAGAAATTTGGGTGGGATTTTTGATTTTGGAAATGAGGGTAATAAGTGCATGGTTGACGCGTTTAAGCATTTTTGTATGCACAAAAAATTTTTAACAGTAAAACTTATATCTTTTTGAACGATATTCCAGTAGTATTGAAAAAAAAGGGGGTCATACCATCCGGCCCTGAGGCCTTGTGAGGGTGCATTCCGAATCTCAGCATCTTCTACAGGTCAAGTCAGTCTTTGATTCATTGTGCTTGTGATTGTGTGTGGAATGCCTCGCAAGCATTGTTGCCCATTCTGGGGAGAGGAAGTAATGAATAGCTTTGAATAGAAGTCCAATATTTCCTCCTTGATATGCTCTTGGTTGCCACATATCTCTTGTGTTTCCTTGACTAACCTCTCAGTCATATTTAACCTTCTTCGTTGAACAGTATCAGCATGAAAAAATTTGGTGTTTTTATCACCCTCTTTAAGCCATTGGATGCGGGACTTTTTATGTCAATATAGCTCTTCCTCTCTATATGCTGTATGCAACTTCTCTTTCAAAACCTTCCACTTATTCCAATCCCTTGCTCCCCCTTCCTGAGTCAGCTGTTCTATTTGCTCTTTAGGCTCATTTATCTTTCTGGCTAAATTAGTTTGCACATTTCTATTCATTTCAGTAGTGCTTCTCAATAATTTTGAATTTGACCACTCACTTGATACATTGGGGTTCCAAACTGTGTCATTTTCCATGCTTTCTCAATTACTTCTGCTGCTCCCTTATGTTGAATCCATCTTCTGTCAAAATAGAGTCTTTTCACTATAAGAAAAATAGCCTTTAGTGACCAAAATGTCAGTGACAACAATTTATTTGGTCACTAAATGACCTCTTTGGTGACCACTGAGTGAGTCGTCACTAAATCTAAGTCATCATAACGTATTTAGTGACCAAACGGGAAATGTCGTCACTGAATGTGGTGGCGGCAAAAAAAACTGGGAAATGCATTACAATTGGTGACGACTTTAGTGACAACATTTGTTCTCGTCACCAACGATAAGCACAAGATTGTTTGGTGAAAAGGAATTGTCTTCACCAAATTTGTGCAGAATTATTGAAGAGTTAGTGACGAAAAATTGTCGTCACCAAATGTAGGAATATTAGTGACGGTAATTTGTTGTCACTATGGCATAAAATACTATGTACATTCTATGAACTGTAAGTGTAGAACGGTTTACTGAGGATAAAATGTTGTCACTAAATACCGAAGTTGTAATGAATAAAGAATTCGGTAGAATAATAAGTCAAAAATTGAGTTAAATTATGGTGAAAGAATGATTTGGTTCTTGGACTAAGCAATTTTATTAGGTGAAACATGTTTTTTGTATGACACTTAATGATTATTCATTATAGTACGGCACCATGTTCTTTATAATTTTGCAAAATTAATTTTCACCAATTTGTTAGGACACCCTAATATTTACAATTTTTCCCCCATAATTTTGACTTATTATATGAAGTCATCTTATTAACTACAATTAGTAGTTGTAATGAATAAAAAAAATCCCCTCTGTACCGCACAGCTAGACCCTTCTGTAGGCCCTGAAAAAGTTAGGGGCCGCTGACTTCGTACATCTCCATTGTCGTTGGTTTGATTCTAGTGTTTTGGACTTTTCCACTGTTCAAATTAACATTTTGGCAAAATGGGTTCTTGGATGTAGTACTTTCCTTATGTTTTCAATATTAAAACATACTGAAATTTGACGATGGAGCTGTGTTTTGAACTTTTCTTTACTTTTCTTTCTGAAATTTGGAATTTGCAGCTGTATTATGATGGCTGATTAACTTTTTCGTTTAGCTTGGGTTATATTTTCATGACGGATGAACTGTATTATGAAATGTGGAACCTTGTGCTTTGTTATTCTCATTTGGAGTTTGGGCAATTATGTAAAATATCAGACCCCAAAATATATGAAAGGGTGCTTACTAACTTACCCATATCTTACTAATACATAATTTGTACCTTTCTAACAAAAGTTATTGTGGCAAACGCAACACTTCACTCCTCCCAACAAACTCAATTAACTTCCCTAGTAACATAAGCATAATCAACACAAAACAGAAAACTACAATTGGAACATATTGATGTTTGCACATTCCTATTTTTCCTACCTTCTTCTTCAATATGCAATTCTCCTTTTCTAACATGACAACTTTGTTTGTCATCTCAACCAACTCCGCTTCATGCATTTTTTCTTAATTTGTACTTTGTTCAACTTCACCTCCAACTCTTCCACTTCACCTTTCAGAGAATCTTTTTCTCCCAATATTGTCAACACATATGTCCTCTCATAATCAGTGCTTTGCCGATCCAACCACACAAAGTACCTGCAATCAACATCTGCGTATAAATGTGAAAACAATTTTAAGCATATGAAATTACTCTATTAATTTTTTCTATTTATTTTGCAATTCTATAATCACATACCTTTCACAAACGACACCTCAAAAACCAATATCCAGGATTGCTTTGACTCTTGGAGGTACAGCAAAATGCAGTCATATGGTGGTGACATTCAGATGTGATTGAAGAACTACTAGAATCTAATGATGGCGACGCTACTGAATTATGCATTGTCAATGCTGCCAAAGATGGAAGAGTAAATATAACATATACACATAGAAATTGAAGTATTTAATTTGGTTTGATTTGCAAATATAAATTGATTTGGTTAAAATGAATTTATCTGATTTTCTTTTGGCTATAAACACTCAATCTACTTGGCTACAGTTGTAATAAACATATCAAACAAAATCAAGCAGAGTTGTTCATGAATGAAATCTTTAACCTTCCAAATTATACCACAAAAACTCATATCATGGGTTTAATATTATCCAACATATATAATAGCAAGTGTAATAGAAAATAAATTAAAAGGAACTTCATAAGTTCCATTTTATTTTAGAGATAATGAATGAACATCTTATTTCTACAAAATCAAAAACTCAACCCTTGTGTTCATTGTCCAATAAATAAACTAACCATAATGCACAACAATATATAAGGATCTTGTCCAACCTACGGTACTCTCTATTACACACACAGTCCTCTTAAAAAATTTCATCAAATACCCTACACATCCAACATGAAAATACAGAAAAGGTAGCAGTCAAACTAATTAAGGGAAAATTTGAAGAAATGCAAAAATATTTGTTCGTCGACCACAGTGAACAAAACCATGAGTTGCACCAAGAGAAGAAATCATTGACAACAGTTAATAACAGATATTCAAAGGAATACTGTAACTGTTTGAATTGGCGCATTCAATTGAATGCAGTGTTCTGTACAATGTTCTTTTGCGTATCCAAAATACACGAACCAAGAACATGACAAGCATTATAAGACTTCTATGTTGACCAACCTCATACACCAAATAATTAAAAACATGGAACCTTGAATGCAATCTAATAAGTACAAAACAATTTGAAGTTAAGCGTCATAAGCCTTCCAAATTTACCAAACTAACAACCCAAATACTCTTAAGGATCAAACCTTTAATGCCAATCTCCTAAATGCAACACAATATGAAGAGAAGCCTCATAAGACTTCCATATTTACCAAGCGCATAAACCAAATACTCTTGAATATCAAACCTTTAATGTCAATCTCTCTACTTTTGAAGCACTATGAACACAATCATCCTAAGACTTCCATATTTATCAATCTCATCAACCAGTATCTCTAAAAGATCATAGCTTTAGTAACAAATACAAAAAACCGAACCCATATGAAGTAAATGAAATTCATACTTCCATATTCACCAACCTCATAACCCACAATCTATAAATTATTGAGCCTTAAAGTAAAAAAAATGAATACAATGAAAGAAAAAGAAAGTGAGCTGGCATTTTGGGTGTAAGGTAAAAAAAGGATGGGACATATAACTCGAAAAACACTCAATAAGCACAAGGAATACATGGAAAGTTAACAAATATAATGAGAGATTTGGGGACTCCTCATACCAAAGATAAAGAGGGAAAAGCTTTTCGGGTTTAAGAGATCAGGCAGTAAGCTTGAGAGCAAGGAAGAAGGCGTAATACTCTTGGCATTGGAGGGGGCCCCGGCTGTAGATCAAGTTGGATAGAGGTGAGGTGTGTTTGGGTGCTCGGAATCTCACTGTATCGGCGGCGAAGGGGTGGGAATCGGACGGAAGTTGGAGTGAACCAAGGTTGAAGGAGCGGAAGACCCATAATGAGTGAGGTGGGATGGAGTTGAAATTTGCCTAAGTGTTGGCCTTGAAGACCGAAAAGAGTAAAGTGAGGGGGAGCTGAATTTTGCACAGTGTTGTGGGTACTAAAATGCTCCAAAACGACGGTGTTTTATTGATTGGTCTCTCGCACATGGAAAAATTATCGGTTCCCGCTTTTGTTTTGTTTTTTTACGCTTTGTTTCTTAAACTTTTCCAACTTTGTCAAATATTATCACTACAATAAGTTACATTTGTACTTTGGAAAATATTATACATTTTGAACCATAATTACACTATTAATTCAATTATAGTCATAATTGTTTGTACATGAGTGAAAAAGAAAAAATTCCTTAAAAATTTTGAGTAATAAATGTAAAATTGAAATTACATAAAATTGTTCATAATGAAATTTAATAAACATATGTAATTGAAATTATACATTCACTCCAAAATTAATAGAAGTCATCCGGTTTTAAACAAATTATTCGATACAAGTACCAATAATACCACCCAAATTTTTCAACCAATTATTTTTTTTCCCTTTCGTATTCGTTAAAACTACCAATTCTTATGAGAAGATGAATTAATATAATTTTTCAAAATTATAAGGGCAAATTGATAAATAGGAAGTGTAAGTTTGTGTTTTATATATGTTACTTACATATAAATATATGATTGATCCCTTCAAAAATATATGACTAGATATTACTTGTATGATTATTATATAACGATGATAACCACTTAGCTCGTTGCTTTTTAAACAAAAAGCACGAAAATTGATCACCAATTGAGTTATAAGCATATTGTATACTAATATATTATCTTGTTATTCCAACCGGTTTTATATATGTATATATATACATGAAGTATCTACGTTAGGTAAGATGTAATGAAATAGATATAGATATGTACCAAATTTTGGTGAGAGTTGGCCTGTAGAGTCCTTTATCCAAAATTATATTAAGACCCTAATAACTTTCAATCACTTTCAATTAGGTCCTGCAAAATAGACTTCTCATTTTTTAAGAATTTCAAAATTTAGTCCTAGGTATCTATGGTAAATTATGAATGAAACCTCCAGTTTATCAATCTTTTCAATTAGGTCCCCCTTATCATAAATTAACATTATTTCATATTTTGCAAAATAGTCCAGCGATTTTGATGTAACACTTTTTTAGTATTAGATGATACTATTGATTAATATTACTTTTATTTCTACGAAATTCGACATATAATTGATACCAAAACACAAGTAATTTGTTAATTACTAAATTATTAACATAATATTAATGGACATCACAGTTATATGTAGTTAATTTAATACATACATGTAGTGAAGTAGAATGAAAGTTATAAATACACATGTATATGTATGACATAAAAATTTAGTTCATATTTATATCTGCAACCAACTCACGTATTTATATAGTAGATATCTATGCCTATAATTAGTTGTAATAGTAACATAATGGTTGTGTTGATTATATATGCAACTAATGTAAGTCCATTGTACTTAGCACATATCTATATCTATAACCATTTGTCCTAATAACATACGATATTAGTTGATTTCAATAGCAACTAACGTAAATACTTTGTACATATATATATCTACTTTATTACATCTTAAATAACGTACATACTTAATATGTATATACATACATACATATATATATATATATATATATATATATATACACAGATATGAAACCATCAGTTGGAATTCCAAGATATGATATTAGTACACAATATAGTTATAACATAAGTCGTGATCAACTTTTGTCATTATTTTTATAAAAACTGCCTACGAAGTGGTTGAATCGTTATATAATAATTAAACAATGAATAATTGTATTCCTATAATTCTAGTGTGCATGTGTACTATCAATTGCATACGTGGGAGTAAAATTTATTCTTCAAATTTTGATGTAATTTAAAATTTGAACTTATTAATTCAAATTTTGTATACACAATTATTTTTTCCTTAATGTACAAACAATTACGACTTTAATTGAATTAATAGTGGAATTGTTATAAATTGTATAAAATTGTTAAAATTAAAAATCTAACATATTGTAGTAATAAGAATTGACAAAATACTACAAGTTTAAAAAACAAAAACGGGAACCAAAAATTTGTCCTTGGGCGGGAAAGAGGCATCAAACGCTGTCGTTTTGAAGCATTTCAATACCCCCAATAGTTTCCGAATTTTAGCTACCCCTCACTACACTCTCTTATGCTTTCAGCTCCAACACTTAGACAAATTTCTTCTCCACCAAATGCCACTTGAAACCATTGGTTTTTCGCTCCTTCACTCTCAGTTAACGGAGAACGTCCGTCCGATTCCCACTTCTTCGCCACCGATTCTGTCACATTTCGAGCACCCCAAACCCACCTCACCTCCCTCCTTCTTCATCTATTGCCAAGACTCAACCCATTACCTGTCCGATTTCATCGCTCCTAGGGTGTATTTCCTTCTGGCCGTCCGTCTCCCTCTACGACTGTACCTGTCCGATTTCGTCATTTCTCTGCCTTCCCGATTCCCACCCCCTCGCCGCCGATTCTGTCAGATTCCGAGGGCCCTAAACCCACCTCACCTCCCTCCTCCTTGATCTATTGCCAGAACTCAACCCATTTCCTTTGCTCGATCATCGCCCCTAGAGTTTATTTCCTTCTGGCCGTCCGTCTCCCTCTACGGTTGCACCTATCTGATTTCGTCCTTCTTTGCCTTCCCCTGCCATCTCACGAGAGTAGCCGTCAGCAACGTTTCTGGCTTTCAGTCATTACAGCAGCCGACCGAATTCAACCATTGAAGTCCCCTGGAATGGAGAACACATCATCCTATCTGCACAAGCTGTTTGGGCAACTGGGTCCCAAGACTTTCTCCCGTAGCTGAGCAAGCCAGGTGAGCTGAGGAGCTGACTGCATCATTAGCTACCATTTTTTCCCCCTCTTTGTTGCTTGATTTTGGTAATATTTCTGAAGAAGATGATAAAATTTTTTCATCATTTTGGCTTCTGTGATTAATTAGCAGGGGGAATCATCCATTTATATTTATATATATATATATATATATATATATATAGCTTTTGGCCCTCTGTGTGTGTGTGCTTGTTTTTTAGATGAATAGTTTTGTAAGACCATGGGCACTTGTGGGCAAGCAAGGATACTTGAAGCTTGGGTTGTATTTGATTCTGAAGTTAGGGACTGCAAGAAGCATGAATTTTATTGAATTATTAGTTAATTACAACATTTCTTGGATGACAGTTGTGCCTCGATGACTATTAAAGCATAATTTGGGGCTGAAAGATTGGATTAGGAAAATCTGGTTTTGCTTGCTAGTCTCTGCTGCCTGGACTAGACTGGAATTTATGCTTTTCTTTGCTCAGAATCTCTCTGAATGCATTTTCTGTTGTTGGTATTATTTTTTGCATTTAGTTCTGTCTTTTCTGCTATGGAAGAAGGCATATTTGTCACTTGATGGACTTCAAGTCAATTCCCGATTTATTACTGCCTGCAAATTGCCCTTGCTGATTTTTCCTGAATTATTTCATGGATTTAATTTTCTGTTTCACTTGGATTTGTTGTTTTTACGTATTTATGGCGAATCGCTTGTATTTCTTTGTTTCAATTGGATTCTTTATTCTTTATTCTTTATTCTTTGTTTCTTTGTGAATCTCTGTCTGCTGCTCATTGATGTTCCATCATCTTGGACTTTTATGATATTCTACTTCTTTCTTGCACATGCTTAAAACCTTCTGTTAATTGAATAATCATCTCTCGTGTTTCCCTTTTGCTCTACATATCTTTTCTATTCCTTCTAGGTTACTGTTTTCAGTTACTAAATCCTCTTTATACATGCTTCATCAGTTAATACATTCTTTTTCCTGCAGAACCAAAACATATCTGCGTGCAGAACTTGGCCCCTGTTATTTCTGCTGTTCCAGTGCATAACACCTTCAGGCAGTATGAGGAACTCAGCTAGTAGCGGTCAACCTTTTAACACACACGGTAGACGTGTCTCCTTGTTAACTTTGTTTGTAAATTATTTGCCACGTTGTTCTTAATATTTGCTGCATATTTATTTTAACTAACCCAATGTTTGGAAATAATGTGCATGTTTGAATATCCCTCCCGGGTTCGCAAACGCAGGAAACAAAGGGTTAGATCCTAGTCATTCAGCCTCAATTTCAAGAAAAAACTCATCAACGACAGGTATATTCAAGCCTTATTCGTCTTCGTATGTGCATAATACAGAAACTGTTGGAATTATATTCACTCTTTTGAATTA
Source organism: Gynochthodes officinalis (assembly GCA_020080225.1). Lineage (NCBI taxonomy): Eukaryota > Viridiplantae > Streptophyta > Magnoliopsida > Gentianales > Rubiaceae > Gynochthodes > Gynochthodes officinalis. The sequence goes on from CM034622.1 coordinate 18,817,912, forward strand.
CATATTCTTTGTTTCCTTGTGTTCATTTTGGGCCATGGTATGACATTCACATTGAAGGATGGGACTTTCCAATTTCAAGTCCAATACGCCTATGTTTCAGTGTTTCAAGAGATGTTTGCGCTTCGTTGCCACGTTATATTTCTTTTCGGTTCTATTTATTCGCTTTGAAAGAGCAAGTGGCTGAATTCTGAATTTGCATCTTTGAGTAATTATAAAGATTTGAGTTCGTTTGCTTTGCACGTTAATTTTAGACGTCTCCCATTGTCGGTATAGGTTTCCAAATCTATGATAATATGTATTATGCGAATGTTGATTGCTTTGTTTCCCTAAATCACTAGAACATACTCAAGCTAATGGATAAGTCATGGATGAATATAGTGCATAGGCTAAAGGACAACAAATTTGAGTTGGGTATTTGAGAGTTCTTGGTATTTGCATATCGTAATAAGGAACCGTCCTCCAAAATCCCTTGCCCTTGTAAAAGTTGCAACAACTTTCGTTTGTGTGACAAAGACACTTTGTACTTGCATTTGATGCAATGGGGAGTACTAAGGGATTATCATAGGTGGATATACCATGGTGAGGTGTATGAAGAGACTTTGGAGGACGAAGAGGTTGAGGGTGACAATGGGGGTGATCTTGATGATGATGATGATGTTTATGATGACGACCTTAACGAAATGTTGAATGACATAGGGCAAAGCAAATGGGGCCAAAATTGGCGGACCAATGGGTGTAATACCAATCCGTATTCTGAGGCCGACACCATTCGGTGCTTATTTGCAGAATCTAAAGAGGAATTATATCCCGGGTGTCAGGGGTTTTCCAAATTATCATTTGTGGTTACACTTCTACACTTGAAGTCCATTAGTGGTTGGACGTCGAAATCTTTTAACTCCTTGCTTGAAATATTTCAAAAAGCCCTCCCAAGTTCCGCTTCACTTCCAAAAAATTTGTATGAATGTAAGAAAATCATCCGAGCATTGGGGTTCAAGTGTGAGAAAATCCATGCATGTGTCAATGATTGTGTGTTGTTCCCGAAGGAATATGCAAGTTTAACAGAATGTCCAAATGAACATTGCCGAGAGGTTAGATTTCCTGGGGAGAGGTCAAATGTTCCGAGGAAGGTGCTTCGGTACTTTCCCATTAAACCAAGATTGCAAAGGTGGTTCATTGATTCGGATATAGCAGGTGACATGAGGTGGCATAACAAGAAACGGGTTGAAAATGAAAATGTAATTAGACACCTCGCAGATAGTGAGGCTTGGAAGCATTTTGATAGTGTGTTTTCGGCTTTTGCTGCAGACGCAATTGGTCTTGCTAGTGATGGATTTAATCCGTTTGGGAATATGAGCAATGCATACAGTGTGTGGCCCGTCTTTCTCGTACCTTACAATTTGGCCCCCTGGAAGTGCCTGAATTAGCCATACTTCATGATGTCACTATTAATTCCCGACCCGAAGTCACCAAGAAGTGATATCGATGTGTATTTGCAGCCCTTAATTGATGAATTGAATGAGTTGTGGGTGGGTATGGATGCTTATGATGCTTACAAGAGTGAACAGTTTACACTACGTGCTGCTCTCTTATGGACTATCAATGACTTCCCTGCATACGGAATGTTGTCGGTTTGAGCTACAAAAGGGTACACAGCTTGTCCAGTTTGCATTGATGAGACATTCTCACAATACTTGCCGCACAGTAGAAAAATTTGTTACATGGGCCACCGTTGGTATCTCTGGACCAACCACCAGTGGCGAAAGGATAAGAAGAATTTTGACGGGAGCGTCGACTTTCGTGAGATATTAAGAATTAAGAAAGGTGAAGAAATGCTGCGGGATATTGACACGGCCGTACCCTACCCATATTCCTTTGGTAAGTCTTCTGTACAAGGGCAAAGAAAGAAGCGAAAGCAAGCTGATGTAGGAGGTCCCAATTGGCGTAAAAAAAATGTGTTCTACAACCTGCCATATTGGGCAAACTTGAAGCTACGGCACAACTTAGACATTATGCATGTGGTGAAAAATGTGACTGAGGGCTTGGTTTCAACAGTATTCAACATTAAGGGTAAGACCAAAGACACCTGGAAATCTCGAAAGGATTTAATGGAACTTCGAGTGAAAAAAAGTTTACATTTGCAAGCACACTGTGATTCCTTTCGGATGCCTATGGCCTCATATCATTTTAATAACGATGAGAAGAATAAGGCCGTTGACCTAATTAAGTCTTTGAAGTTTCCATATGGGTTTGTTTCCAATCTCTCTCGTTGCGTTAAAAAGAGAGAGATCCAATTGTCGGGGATGAAGAGTAATGACTTTTACGGCTTTGTCCAACGGATTATGCCTCTTGTTGTTAGGGGATCCCTCACGAGAGAAGTGAGACATTTTTGTATGAACTAAGTCAATTTCTGCAAAGATTTTGTGCACGGACAAGTTACATAGATGTTTTGAAGAATGATGAAATAAAAATAGCTAATTATTGTGCAAGCTAGAGAGAATCTTTCCCCCATCAATGTTCGACATAATGGTGCATTTGCTGATTCACCTGCCATATGAAGCACGGATAACTGGGCCACCGCAGCATCGATGGATGTTTCTGTTCGAGAGGTATTAACACGATCTATTAAAGCTGTTAAAAATTTTCCATGTGCAAATAACACGTATGCTTATTCACCCACTGTTTGTAGGAAAATGGACACTTTAAAGGGGTATGTGCATAACAAAGCACAACCAGAAGGATGTATTGCGGAGCGATACATAGACCATGAATGTCTGCAATTTTGTTCAATGTAGCTAAACAACATGGAAACCATATTCAATAGAAGAGAGCGAAACAATGAGCATATAGATGGTGTGGGTGAAATATCTGTTTTCTCTTGTAGGGGTTGACCAATTGGCATGCCGAATTGTTGTGTTCTGAGTGACGTAGCGTTGGGAAATCTTCACGCTTTCATTCTGGACAATTTTGAGAAAATAGAGAACCTAGTGTAGTGAGTCATATTACACATCTTTTAGGATTTTTTACATGTATCCTACACATCCACACATATAATGATTTTATAATGTGACCAGAGAGCATAAGGTACTGCTTGTGGAACAAGGATATGGGAACGTGGATGATGGATATACCCACCAGTTTCCAGCATGGTTTTGTAATCGAGTAAGTGTCATAATATGACTCAAAAAAGAAAACGTAGACGTGCATTGCGAATTTATATTGTGGTAATGAACCAAAATGTACTGCTGCATGTGTCATCAAGTCCAGAAGTGTGTGGTGAAGAAATCCAGGCATTGGCGATCGGACCAATTAATCGAGTAAACCGGTATAGTTTCTGCTTGGTTAATGGTTACAGGTTTCACATCCTTAGCCGCGATGGAAATAGGAAAACTCAAAATAGTGGTATAGTAGTGATGGTGAACATGGGAATAATGTGATTGATTTTTATGGGGTACTACAAGATGTGTTGGTAGTTGAGTACCTTGCATCTAATAATAAAGTTTTGGTTTTCCAATGTGATTGGTTTAGACTTAGTGATGCAAGTGGGATGCAAATTGATAGGGAAAGTGGTCTCACTAGTGTCAACATGTCTAGAAAATGGGATGCAAATTGATAGGGAAAGTGGTCTCACTAGTGTCAACATGTCTAGAAAATGGTATATAGAGCAACCTTATGTATTGGCATCTCAAGTTAAGCAAGTTTTCTATGCTCTAGACTTAAAACTTGGTGCCAACTGGCATGTTGTCCAGAATATTATTCTACGAACATTGTACGATGTTCCCGAAAATGGTGAGGAAAGTGAAGTAGCAGATGTTTTCCAGGAAGAAGAGCCAACTATTGATCTACTTCTTGATTTGAATATGGATAAGCTAGAGTTGACGAGGGGTTCAGCCATATTGCAAGTGGTTGATGGCTCGGTTGTAGGAGGTGATACAAATACGAACATATCACAAGGTGTTCGGGTGGATGTTGATCCATTCATTAATGCTGAAGCTTTTGATTAAATCACGTTCGCGATCGGATCACGAAGGATGAGGAAAAGTGGGAAGATGATAGTAGTGATTCAGAATAGGAGTGGTTTGTATGAGAATGAAGGTTTCGAAATCAGCAAAGTGAATTGTGTGTCATTGTTGTGTTTGAAGTATATGTACAAAATGGCCAATTATTTATTTTATGCACTTACATCAACTACTGAGGTGGGATTTAATACTTACGTCAATATTTATATGGATTTCGTAAAGTATATGTGAGGTTTGTTCCACGTACGTACGGTAGGCATTTATAGTTATTTGTATGTTGAGGACTCCAACTGATATTTGTATTCTTTAGCTGTAAAGATGTTCTAAAATTGCCCATGACACATGCACATGCTTAGACAATCGTAAATATTTATCATACGAAGTATACATGCTATTTTTGAATTCTGTTGCATTTCCATGTAACTTTTTTGTCCTACTTGTACCTATATTTGTTTTTAACTTAAACCATGAAAGTTTAAGGATTTGTGACAAACAATAAACCAGTTTATTTGTACCGACTGTTATGGACAACCTTTATGCAGGAAAGGGTATTGTTCGACTTTAAATTATGCACAAAGTTGAAAAATATTATCTCTCCAGAAACTGTGAAATACTATACTAATGTTGTTAAATGGGTGTTAATGCAATGATGGCTGGACCGGATAAAGGAAGAACAAGTAAAAGGCAACCTGCTCCTTGAACACCCAGAAGGACAACGCGGTTGATAAACGCCCAAGCTGAAATACAAGCGGACTAAACCATTCGGAGAAGTGCAAGACTCACGCCTGTTAAGGCAACTCTAATTGTTCCGAACAGTAGAGAGGAGGAGGCCCTGGCTGCACCAATAGCGCCCAATATTCCAACTAGGGAAAGCACAAACATACTTCCACCAAAAGTTATTGCTTCTAGAAGAAGTGCGCACCTTACACCCGCAAAGGCAGCTCTTGCGTTCCAGCTGAGAGATGAAGAGGAAGCAGATGATGGATTTCTAAGCCTAGATGGAAATGTTCTTCAAAATCAGCAAGTTCGTCGTTCCCTTGACTTGCTGGAGCCCACACATTCCCGAGATGACTTTATCCCAACGGCCCGACAAAATATTGGTGGGGAGGTGGATCAGCAAAACAAAGATGTGGTTAGAGGGGCTTCGCAACAGCAACAGCAAGCTGGATCAACTTCGCGAGGTAAATTCTAATTATTGTGGGTCTAGTATGCAGTTTTAGTAAATGTAGTAGGGAGTCGTTTTACATTTCATTTATGGTTTTCAATTCGAAGTTAAATGTGTTACTTCATTACTTCTTGGTTTTGAATTAAAATTACCTAGGCACCTCCATTACAAGGGGACCCACGAGGAATCTAAGGGGTTCAAAAAACCAGGGCGATGTAAGAGTTGTCATCGAAGTTGATAGCGTTGCTGGTCGTTTAGTAGGGATAGATAGTCAAAAGTTGATCACAAAGAGTGGCTGTATAGTCCGACAATTGGCTAAGTTTGATGGTTCTGGATGGAAAAAGCAAGACGAACAGTTGAGGGAGGGAATGATTGGCAAGTGCACGATAAGATGTTTTACGTGAAAGATTACATAACATTCCAATTGTGAAGATTGTATTGGTTGTTTATGGTTGTTGTGAAGGCTGTTTTTTTTTTTGGGATACTAAAAATTTTGCATGCATTTTAATTCACTACATTGCTATGATTTGGCGCTTTGATATTGGTTAAGTTGCTCTGCTCATTTTGATAGCTTCTAACAGTGTGACAAGGTTTTCACAAATGTTTGCCACTATTTAGGATAGCTATCAACAAACCGGGTGCTATTAGAGAACCTTCCAATTAATATGCATTATTTCTTTATTATATGTCTTCTAATTATTCCGTATGAATTTTCCTCGAACTGATAATGTAAACCATACACATCTAGGAGAACTCTAACTATGATGGCAGTGCCTCAATGCAAAAAGCACTGTTGAAGCAACTTGCAAGGCAATATAGCAATCGTCAATACAAGTTGCATATTCACTTCTAGAAATTCCCAAGCAAAGAGGATGCAATGAAGCATATTCCCACAAATGTCCCAGAAGATGATTGGATTAATCTCTGCCATTATTTTGATTCTGATGAGTTTAAGGTTTAGATCATTTATATGTATGAATATTTGTTTCTCAAGTTTAGGTTCCCACAAGGCATGAAACACATCACGGAACCTCACTACATTTTCCCTCCAACAGACACTAAGCAATAGAAACAAGAGAAGTTGCGCGAAAAATAGCACACCACCAATTGTTGGCTTGGTATCGATTTCAATGACCGTGCATGAGTTTGTAAGTATAGGCAGCTTGTAGTTATTAATGTCGTTTTTTGATTCATACCAAAAAACCGAAAATATCTTGTTGTTTTTATGTTTCATCTAATGTGATTATGGAAAATTTGCAACGAAAGGATGGCAAGGAAGTCACTTCTGTTGATTGCTATAAGATTGGTCATTTTTCAAAAAAGCAACAGAAAATGGTCAATGACCAAGCAAAAAAACTATTGCTACCTTCTTAATTCAAATCCTTCTCAGTTTTTTCATTGTTATATTTCAATTTATGTTTCCGCTTTTGACATATTTGTTGACTATGTAGGATGAGATGCGAGAAGAGGAGGCCAACTCTTCGCGATCCCCGGCAGAGATTTGCATTGACAAATTGCACAAACTACCTGGGCATAGTAGAGGTGTTTCTATGCCTACAAAGAGTGTTGTGGTGGCTGAAAAGCTACAATCCGAAGTGGACCAACAAAGAAAAAGGCTAATGCTGCGGAGGAACATGCAAATGCGCTGACAGAAAAAATTGCAACCCAAGAATGTGAGTTGAATATACTGAAGGAAAAGCAAGATGGGATGCAAGCGCAAATGGAGACTTTGATGGCAGAGGTGCATCGATTGTCTAGGGCACAGTCCAGAGACGAGGTGAGGGTTTGTGTACTACTATAAGTTGCATGATTTTTTCTAATGCAACTAGTTTTTTTCTATTTTTCATTTTACTACACATTTCAGTCCACACAAATTGCTACACATTTGAGTCTACACAAAAGAGAAAATTTGCATTTCATTTGCTTTACACTGCAGCAGCCATTATGCAAGTTTCAACCCAACACATGTGTAATAACTCTGTTTGCTATCATGAGTTGTGGGGTTTCCAAATCTTGTGGCGTGCCGGCAATATTACATTTCAATCGTCCAAATTTTGCCAACCATACAATCTTGTCCTTTGTGCACAATTTCAGATTGTTCATCAACTTCATTTGTGTGGGACAGTAGACATTTAGCTGTTCAAATATTGATTTATTTCTTTTCACACATATTGTAATTATTTAATTCAATCCCTTTGTGATTAGAGGTTATAAAATGAAGTTGGTTTTGATTGTAAAATGTGTTTTGTAAAAGATAAGTGTATAGCACAAATGTGAAAAGTAATTCATTCAACTACATAGGAATGCAAGACTAAAACATTATGCAAAAGACAATATCATCCAAAAAGTAGTAGCTAATCAACAAGATATCCATCCTACATCTTGTAGGAAAAATGAATGAAAATCTTTAGAGCTATCTAATAGATACATCCCACTTTTAGCAAGCAAAATCCAAAACAGCTAGAGTGACATTCCAAAAATAGCCCTAAAATCCAAAATGATATAGCCACATTTACAAAAAACACCTTCAAAATATTGGTACCAAGCAACTATTGTTAATGTTTCATACATAAAGCTACCATATAACAGTGTTCCATAAATACAAAAGAGTCACATAATATAGTGAACAAAAAAGATTACCAACTACCATCAGCAAAGTGTGAAGAGCACCATCATCTGTCCACTGTATACATGCCAAGCCTAGAGAAGATTGATTCAATGAAAACATAAAACAAAAAATCAATTTCATTGAAGAAAGCCATAAAAGTTAGTTTGGTTACAAGGATAGTTCAGTTATCTAATAACACCATGACTCTAAAACAAATGCAAGAACAAACCACAGCTGAAATACATGTATACCTTGACATACTTGTCCACATACCCCATCACAAACTTAGTGAATTAAAAGAAATTTATAACTTGCCTCCATTAGTAATTTAGTACTAAACCAAAAAGATGGACTATATATATAATGCAGCCACAACAGAAATGAGACAACAAATAGTTCACGTTAGAAACATTACATTTCAAAGTTCAAGCAAACCTAAAATGAAATGTTCGGCTGGATTCTTGTAAGAGAAAACATAATTTTCGAATTGGTCACCTTCATTTTACAACCGCTAACCACAAAACAACCACAAGAACAAACCATAGATTAAACAACCACAAAACAATGGCAAGAACAAAATGAGATCACTAGTGTTTGACCACATTTTTAATGAGATCACTAGTGAAATTATGTAACTACTTATCCGAATCAAACTAAACAGAGTAAAGCATTTTTAAAAATTGTGATAAATTATACTTTACAGAAACCAAAAATGTCTCCCCAGAACTTCAGCTACAATTGTATTGTGCTACGTTTAGACATTTGAAGCTAGGAAGAAGAATAGTTGATTCTTTTACTGGCCCAAAAAAGCTTAGAGCATGGCAAAAGTGAACTATTAATTCACAGCTTAAAGTTGACTTCTTTAATTTTTACATGACAGTCCTTCTCCAAATTCTATAAATCAGTCAATGCACACACTTTAGACAATTATGCTCCAATGCCTTTCAGTTTAATCCAACAAGTTTTAACACCTTTATCAACTAATCACATTACAGTTTACTTAAATCTTCATCAAGCAAGACACAATTTTCAATAGCATGAAATTTCAGCACTCATTTACAAAGTGTCTTCCAAGAAATCACTATTAGTTGGAGACAACTATAGAACACTCTACCTTCAAGAAATACACTGATAAAAGGCACACAGTCATTTAAAGAAAGAAGATAGACTTTATTGGGATATTCTTTTTGTATACACCCACACACACACACACACACCAAGTGTCTGCAAGCATCCTCCTTCTGTAACTATAAGCCCGACAAACTTGGATTTCTTTAGCTAGGAAAAATCATTGGCAATGTAAAAACTTGGAGGAGCTAAATGTTGGGGTCTAAAAGTTGGAAATTTTCTCTGTTTTCTAACCTTCTTGAGATCTGGGGGAAGATCCTTTAAAATGATCACATCATTTGCTAAAGCTTCTATGAACTACTGCTCATTATATATATATGAAAAGCTCTTGAACTGGGAACCGCAATGCATTTATAACAACTTATAGCTATATCTTGAGCATTGGGATAAGTGACCTTTTCATTGAACAGAAATAAAAATTACCTGATTCCTGTTGAGCAAATACTTTGTTGAATCTTAGGGATAATAAGTGTAGCATCAAGAAGCCTTGATATAGCCTCTAGATCACAAATCTACCATATTTCGCACAAATTAGAAATTTCAATTTAAAAGGAAGATAATAACATACTGAAGATCTTTCAAAGCCACCAAAAACTTTTGCATATATGAAGCCATTATTCTGCTTATCTGGAACTAGAACAAGAAAAAAGTAAAGCAATTCAAAACAGATATTAAAATAACACACAAGTACGATCATTTTGTCATAAACAGGAATCTTTACATAAATGCAACATAGTCATTAACTTGGATGGAAAACCTCTTAGCATTTTTGCATTCGATACATAAGGCCCACCTTTAGATATCTAGAGACTATACAAACATTATCAACTGAAATCACTATCATCTATCACACTTTCAAAAATGTAGCATTTCTCACATTCAATCCAAAATATAGAGTTCTACACATAATTAATGCATGGCTCATTCCACCCAACAACAAAATTGGAAACAATCCGATTTTAAACATCAAATTCCTAAAATTTTAGACAAAAAATAATTTTATTTTCATTACCCCAACAAAGAACAATTATACGTACGCTATGTTGGTCTAAAACATCACAGACCAACTTTTAAATGTAACAAAAAAGGTCAACTTTTATATCCAACATATAATGTCCATTTGGAATCTAAACATATTTGATATTTTGACACCCAAATTTAAGAATCTACAATGACAAAAATATCCAAGATCTATTGCCTATTTGTTGATTTCCCAAATTCCTAAGCTGTAAATTCCAAAAATAATTTCCAAAAAACTGCTAATTGATGAAGGAAATGGTGCTAGTCTTCAAAATCTATATGATTCCAATGTATACAGAGAAAAGGCAAGCCAAGAATATATTCCCAATAGAAAAAATAAAATTTGCAACAGGCTAAGCTAACAGCGGATGAAGACTGACTTGATGAGAACAGTGCCAACAGTGGGAAAAGGCAAGCTTGCAACAAGACTTACAACGTACCAACAGTGGGAAGTCAAGAACGACGCAAATGAAAAGGGAAGCCTGCAGCAAGACTGATAGCGCACCAATAGTGAGAAGTCAAGACGGCGCAAATAAAGACTGACTTGATGAGAACAGTGCCGAGGTCAACATTGGCGGAGAGAGGTGGAGGGACAAACAGACCGCCTGAATTTGCTCCAAACCAAGAACAGTGCCAACCCAAAAAAAGTGAACCCACGATAAGAACAGCGACGGCCCAGATCTACAAACGGATAGATAAGATTCATCGAGCGGACAAACGACTAAACGCGAAGACCCAAACCAAGAACAGCTATTACCAAAACCACGGAATCTCTGAGAAGCACAGCGGATGAGCTGAGGAGAAACTGTGGATTCGTTCGTCTCCGATGGGTGGCGGATGGTTGACCAAGACCTGTGCGAGCCAAGTTGAATTTGTGACGAGACAAACGAATTGCAGATGAGCTGCTTGCGAAAGTGCCTTGGCTAAAGATGATAAGGCCACAATAACTTAGATGACTGAGGATGAAGATGAAGATGATGACCGAGGACGAACTATTTGTATAGTGATGACCGATGCTGAGCTACGGGTGAAGTGAAGATACCACGGGCTAAACTAAAACCTTCCTTGCAATTGATACATATTCAAGTCAAAAGACTTAATTTTTCTCAAAATTGCAAATTTTTATATACACCCAAATTAAAACATTCTTAGGATATGAAACTCGACTGCGTCCCCTTCACCAAGGCTATGAAAGCCGTCACCATTATCCTTGATTCCAGAGTGGTGGACGAATAGATCTTCCCCGCCGTCATCCAGAGTGATGAAGCAAAGAGAAAATCCGAAGTGACCATTTCTGGGCTTGGCTTGAATGAAGCAAAGATTCAATCTTTGTCTCGAAATCGACGAACATGGAACAAGGAACATGTTTTCCCGCTCCTGTCTCGCTGAAGAATGTATTGATCGAAATGCACTCTCTCATTTTTGGTGTGTTTGAGATTTGCTGAGATTAGATGAGGAAAAAAAATGAGGGGAGAAAAACAAAAAGTAAAGAATGGAATACTAAAGTTGTATACAAAGACATCTCTGGAAATGAAAGAGCACAATAGATTTGGAGAAAGGAAAGGAAGAAATGGATGGTGGACAGGGTTTCGAGTGAGCAGAGACCAGTTGAGAGATGGCAAAGGAATTGAATTTTTGTTAAGTGTACTAAACTCGCAAGGCAATAAACGTTTTCAAACCATTGGAGCCACCTTCTATTTTTTTATTTCCTCTTTTCTCATTAAAATAATTTCGTTTTCCCTCTATTTTTTTTCTTAAGCATTCAAAGTTTTCCATCTTTTGTTTTTTTCTTAAGCATTCAAACTTTTTATTCAATTATTCTTAATAAAAAAAGTTTTACTTTTTTTAACCAATAATCAATCTTTCACTTTATAATGTTATATTGGATAAAAAAAATTCTAACTTGAATTTTTTTAAATTTTAAATTTTGAAATGCTTGTTAGTTATTAAATGGCTAAAGTGAAATCGTTTTAACATAATTCATAAAAAAAAAATATTTACATTTTTATGTTGAATAGAAAAAATTATGTATATTTTATATTTAAGTTTATGCAAATTATATATATTTAAAATTATATATTACTTAATTAAAAGATAAACAAATAGATGAATAATTAACATGTGTTAGTTACTGTGTGTGCGCATAAAACTGTGTATATATGCACCAAACTGCTTATGTTATGTAATAATTACTTTTATTATAACTATTCTATTTACTAACTACTATATGCACAGACACACACACACACACACACACATATATATACATACATATATAAAATAAAAGAATTCAGTTTCTAAATAAATTTTTTTCCCAAAAAGAGAGTCCAGTTTCAAAAATCACAGTTGATATTTCAACAAAATATCCTTAATGAGATAAAATACATTAAAATGGTGTATTGATATACAATACCTTTAATGAGAACATTAATGTTATAAAATGAGTTGTACCTCCACTTGGTTGACCAAAAATAAAAATTGTACATTGGTGAAATCGAACTTTTTTTTGGGATAAAGAGAGTATAAGTGTTTACTACTTTTTTATACATTGTATGTCTAACAATATATGTACATGTATTAACAACTACTTATGTTATAATATTACATTAGTGACTATAACTGCTTTGAAACTATATATTTTTTATTCCTGATTTTCTTATGAAGAAATATAGTTCATAATAAATGCCAAAACTTTTAATTACCGTTAATCAATAGTGTATTTTAATACTAATAGAATTATGTGCTTAAAGCAATTATTTTAAATCTCAAGGTGTCCTAGTATAATTATTTTAAATTAAGAGCCATAACATAAATAAGCTAATAAAGCTCAACCCAATGAAGAATATTCTTAGTTCATTTGTTATTCTTAATCAAAGAAAGCCAATTAGTACTAGTCAATAGTGTATTGTAATACTAAAAAACTATGTGATTAATGTACAATTATATAGGCAAACAAAAATGTTAGGATGTCCCAGTACAATTATTAGAAATTAATAGTTATAATATAAGTCAGCTAAGTTTGGCATAAGGAAAAGTATGCTTAGTCCAATCATTATTCTTAGTCAAAGAAATCCAATTATAATTAATTTATAGTGTATTTAAAAAAGTCTCCATGCTTGAAGTAAAATAATGTAGGCAAATTCATATATATTAGCGTGTCTTAGTGCAATTATTAGAAATTAAGAGCCATAGATTTAAAAAATTAAGTTTGGCCCAATACATAAACCAATCATTATCCTTAAACAAATAAGTCCAATCATTATATAAGTAGAGGCCGATCAATTTAGCCCAAAATATTTTATTTAATCTATCCCAAATTATATGGTCCAATACATATCTTGTTATTAAAATTTATAATATTTAATTTCATTACACACCAAAAAAAATATTTTATATCTCCATATTTAATAATATTATACACTAAAATTTTATATATAGAGACATGAATTAAAAGATTATAACTATTAGAGTGTTCTCGCACAATTTTTAGAAATTAAAAGCAATAATATAAGTAATCTAAGTTTGGCATAAAGAAAAATATGCTTAGTTCAATTATTATTCTTATCCAAAGAAATACAATCATAATTAATTGATAGTGTATCTAAAAAAAGACTCTATGCTTGAACTAAAATAATGTAGGCAAATTCAAATATATGAGGGTGTATTAGTACAATTATTAAAAATTAAGAGCCATAAATTTAAAAAGTTAAGTATAAAAATTTCTTCTTCATGTATTAGTTTCTTGCATTATACTACTTAATAGTGTATTGTAATACTAATAGACTATTTGATTGAAGTACAAGAATATGGACAAACAAAAATGTTAGGGTGTCTTAGTGCAATTATTAGAAATTTAGAGCTATAATACAAGCAAACTAAGTTTGGCATAAGGAAGAATATGCTTAGTCCAATCATTATTTTTAGCCAAAGAAAATCCAATTATAAGTAGGTGATAGTGTATCTAAAAAAATACTCTATTCTTAACGTCAAATAATGTAGGCAAATTCATATATATTAGGATGTTTTAGTGCAATTATTAGAAATTAAAAACTATAAATTTAAAAAGTTAACTTTGGCCCAATTAATAAGTACATAGGTTAATCATTATTTTTAATCAAACAAGTCCAATCGTTATATAAGTTGTGACCCAATCAATTTAGCCCAAAACATTTTATCTATTCTATCCTAAATTACTTGGATTAACACATATATTCTTCTTAAAATTTACAATATTCAATTTTATTATACACTAAAATAAATATTTTATATCTCCATACTTAATAATATTATACATTGAAACTATATATGTACAAAAATATGAATTAAAAGATTGTAACTATTTTCATTTTGCTTGTGACTATTTTACTAATTAAATTTTCTTTTGAACAAGAAAATTCATTTTCATAACACACTAACAAAAAAATTTATATTTTTTAATTAATGATTTTTCACATATATCCATATAATTAAGAATTTAATTAAGAATCATATATAAGTATTATAAGTTACAAATGTAATAAGAAATTGGTGACGACAAAAAATCGTCACGGAAAGACATTCACATTGGTGACGACCCAAATTTTGTCATTAATGAATAAAATTTTATGATTTTAGTGACGATAATGAATCTCATCACCAATTTCTCGTCACTAATTGTGATCATTTGGCGGGGAACCTTCCCTCCATACTTTTTAGTGACGACTTTTGGTGACTCGTCACTAAATTTGAAAAGTGGATGTAAAATTAGGGTGTCTTAGTGCAATTATTAGAATTTTTCTTATTCATTACAACTACTAATTATTCTTAATAAGATGTCTTAATATAATAAGTCAAAATTATGAGGGAAAATTGTAAATATTAGGGTGTCCTAACATACTTATCAAAATTATTTTTGCAAAATTGTAAAGAACAAGGTGCCGTACTATAATCAATAAAAATTAAATGTCACACCAAAAACAACATGTTTCACCTAATAAAATTGCTTAGTCCAAGAACCAAATCATTATTTCACTGTAATTTTACTCAATTGGTTACTTATTATTTTGGCAAATTCCTTATTCATTACAACTACCAATTTGGTAACGACATTTTCTCGTCGATAAATCGTTCAACAATTATAGTTCCTAAAATATACATAGTATTTATGAATTAGTGACCACAAAATGTCATCACTAATTTCATAACATTTGGTAATAATATTTTCTCGTCACTAAACCGTTCTATAATTATAATTCATAAAATATACATAGTATTTCTGAATTAGTGACCACAAAATGTTGTCACTAATTTTCTAACATTTGGTGACAACATTTTTTTATCACTAAATCGTTCTACAATTATAATTCATTAAATACACATAGTATTTATAAATTAGCGACCAAATTTTTTGGTCAATAATTCTGCATCAATTCGGTGATAGCAATTCCTCATCACCAAACTATTTGATGCGTATCTTTGGTGACGAGATCAAATATCATTACTAAAAGTCGTCACTAATTGTAGTGTAGTTCCCGGTCTTTTTTGGCACCACCACATTCAGTGACGACTTGATGATGACATTTTTCATTTGGTCACTAAAGATGTTATGACGACTTTGATATAGTAATGACTCACTCAGTGGTCACCAAAGAAGTTATTTAGTGACCAAATTGATTGTCGTCACCAATATTTTGGTCACTAAAGGCTATTTTTCTCGTAGTGATTTTAGTGCAGCCTGACAGCTGTCTTACTGGGATTTCAATATTCAGCCCATCTTTTCGTTTTATCATCTAGGTGCTCATGTTTTGCTTTTGTTATTTTGTTTTCTGGGGGCACATGTTTATTGCTATCTCTGCTCCTCCAAGACACCCACAATTCACCCTGTTGCCAAAAGGGAAAGTGAAGTGTGAGAAACAAAAATACAGGGATTACTCAGAAAGAAATTCATATCCTCTTCTTGATCTTTCCTGCATCAAGCCTGAGATCTCAGCTCCAATTCTTGTGGAGATCTAGATGCCATCGGCTACCACTTTCAATGGTTTATTTTTTAATGGATCGTACCATTGGTGTTGATTCTCTAACTATAAACATGTCGTCCGTTAAATTCTTTACTTTGATATGAGCATTAAGTTGTTTCAAAAATGCAATATCCTAATGAAAATGTTGCAAAAGTTGGTGATTGTTATTGTATTAGGTGATTCCCTTACATTGGTTATACGCTTGGCTGGAATTTATGGTGATCTAACTACAATTCCACAATTCATTAGCATATGGGTGATGATAGAATACGGAGTTCAGGATTCATGGATGACAAAATTTCCATCGGACCGTTTTATGGAATCTGTAATTCCGTAGCTTCCAAGATTAATGATAAAATCTTTATTTAAATTTTGAAGGGGTTGCTGGTTTCATGTAAGATCGGGGGAAGTAATCATCAAGTGGAGAACTACAATATTAGTGAATGTAGAGGTTCAATAGAAGCTATAGTTTGTAAGGAGAGTTCAGTTTCTATCATGTGAACAAAGTGATAAATTGTTTGGTCACCATCTCATATCAATTGAGGGTGCTAAAACCACAATTGGTGTCATGTTTAGCTTGGTTTATAATACAGTATTTGTAAATTTAAGCATTTTGCTATTAGATTTTAAAGTTCATTTGATAAGTCAACTGAAATTTGTAGCCTTTCTTCCCAACTAGATGAAGGAACATAAATAATTTTTTCCCTAGCTCCCAATGAAAAGTTGAAAAGGAAACTAAGCATGTTTTTAAAATAGTCATTTCTTTTTCTGTAGCACTATATATATGTGTGTGTGTTTTTGGGTGTTGCGGTGGTAGGGAATGGTTGACTAGATTAACTTCAAAAATCAAGGATGTTTCTAATGAAACTCACAGAAATGAAGGAAAAATTATCTAAAAAGGCATATATTATGCATGGCCAAAATGTCATTTTTAAGGCAAACCATAAGCTAGCACTACGTAAAAACAAATAAAAAATAAAAAGGCTCTTAAACTTATTACGTAGAACGTTAGCCAGGCTTCCATTACTCATGAACTCTTAAATTAGCATGTGTTCTCCATTGTCCACAAAATATCCAAACCAATTTATCAAATTTCAATGATGTGGTCTAGCTAGAAAAGAAACCCGCAAATAAATACGGTCAATAATTATGAGGCAAATTCAATGTAATCATGAATTTCAATAAATAGGACATTGAACCCTTAGTTGATCCACAACTCCTCATTTTTAAATTAGTGCTAAGGTTATTGATAGCCTCACTCACCAACCCTAGCCTGACTGATTACAAGCCAAGACCTAAATTAGCGTTAATTTCATTTCACGATTTCAACAGTTCATTTATTAGGAAAGGAGGAGATAAAAGATTTCTTCTAAACAAGTTTTTGACTCAGTTTTTATCTCTTTTTCCCCTCGTTTAGAATTAGAAGCAACTGCTTTCACACTAACCACTCCACCAGTAGGTAATAAAGAGTTTACAGACAGGACCAAATGATTCCAGTTGTCGAATAGTATTCTGTATTACTTATTAAATGTCCCTAAAAATTCATATAAAAATAAAGAAAACTCTGACTCAATAAATCCAACATGATATACGACACAATTATATGAGAAAACATCACTTGGCTTATCCATTAAATGAGGTACTCGCGTAGTATTTAATCTAACCAGACCTCAGATCAGTAGTATATATAGAACTATTTGTTACAACATTTCCCTAAGACAATTAATATATAGCAGATGAGAGTTTGAGCTATAAGAAAAATAGTTTTGTCACACTAAATTAAGTAAATCACCTTATTATAAACTAAATTTTTCAAAAAGAAGGGGGAAACGTAGCTCATGAAGTGTTTTGTGTTGTATAATGATCAGGTTGGTCCTCGTTTGACAAAGGATAGACAAAATTTTCCTCAACAAAATTTTGCTTATGTTAGCTGGAGCTGGGCTGCTGTGGATGGGGGTGGACAGGATTCAATGGTGGAGACCCCTATGCTGCTAGTACTGATGCTGCTTTGGCTGTCGTAAAACCCATGTTTTACGACAGCCCATGTTTGTGCTGCCACTAGATTGTTAACATGGCTTATACTCGACATTGTTTTCGTTGGCAAAGCTTCTGTAATTGGTGCAATTGGTGCAATTGGTGCTGTTCAAGGCATGATCACCGGTTTAGTTTGCATCACTCCTGCTGCTGGTAATTTCTTTGTTGCTCTCTTTATTTCTTTGTTGTTGGTTCTGTGAAGATCCCTAATCTATTTGTGGCTATAGGTGTGGTTCAAGGATGGGTAGCCATAATAATGGGAATTTTCTCTGGGGCAATTCCTTACTTCACTATGATGGTTGTGCACAAAAAGTCCGAGTTACTTCAAATTATGTATCCAATTGTTATATGTGGTTAAACCCGTGTTGAAAAGTGCAAATTGAATTTCTCTAAAATATATTTTTCATAGTTATCGGTAAAAATTAAGTACAAAAAATTATTATAAATTTTATTTTTAAATTTTGGTTATTGTTCTGAGATAAAAACGGTTACTTTTTATCTTCTCAATTTGAAGTTAAGCAAAGGATTATGCTGTTTTCCCTCCACATTTTCAAATCAAATAAAGACAGGGAAAGAAAAATCTTTTGCACCAAACAGCATTGCCAAATCTGAGTTTGATTTTGAAATTAAAACAAAATCAAGAGATATTGCCGAGGATGTGAACACACTTTTGAAATCAAAATCTTTCAAACCCACGCAAGAAACTCTATAAATGGCCCCTCTCCAGTCCTTCACCCCAACACATTTCCGCATTAAACTTCTTCTGATTTCATCAACAGAGCCATAGAGCCATGATGAGGAACACAACCTTAATGTCCCTTCTCTCATGTCTTTGCTTAGCCCTTTTGCTAAATCTTGGGTTTGCCCAATCATCTACAGATGACTATCAGCAGCCGGCTTTCATCAATTGGAACCAATGGTACCATCCAGGATATCAATGGAACCAACCACCATGGACAAGATGGACAGGAGGGAACCATTGGAACCTACCACCATGGAGCCAATTTGGACATGGTTTCAATCCAGGGGGTCATCAGAGTTCGCCTCCATCACCATCTGGTTCCAAGGGTCCATCCCCCCCAACCGGCAAATCTTCAGGAGCTCCTCCAGGATTCGACGATCTCCCTGGGTGGCTCAAAGAATGGAGTAAACAATTTCACGATTGGTTGTTGGATCATTCCAAAGCATTCCCCCATCCACCATTCCCTAGCCCACCCTCGCATCAACAACCGCCATCCCCTGCTACTCCCAAGAGTCCTCCAGTTGGTCAGAAAGCGTGATTTAGTTTTCAGTACAACTACAACCTCTGGTTGTGAAAACGGGATTTGGATGCGTTGTTTTAGTCTCATTATGTCATCACGCATTTAGGAAGATTTATTTTAAAAACAAAAAAGAAAAAAAAAAAAAAAAAGACGTGCGTGGTGTACAAGTTCTTCGTTGTTTCATGTGTTAATAAAAAGGTTTTATACCTTCTTTCCATTGCACAATAAAATGAAGATTTTATATTTATGATTATTTGGTGTCTTTTATATATATACTATATATGTCTGTGTGTTTTTATATTTATGATTATTTTAGTTTTTATGGTCCTTTGTGGGCATCCCTATTGCCTTGACCCTTTCCTCCTCCTCCTCCTCCTCCTCCATTTCCAAATAAATATAGTAATTAATAGACCTATATATTATCAATAAGAATAACTTTAGAAAATAAAATAATCAATGTTTTATTCCCAAAATATTTTTGAGAATATTATTGGATGATTAAATCATTGTCTAGAATTAATCTAATGTGAAGTATATTAACAATAAACTCCAACTTTTGAATTCTGTTAATTATCTTTGTGTAACAATAAAAATGCATGACTTGATATTTGGTGGTAGCAAGTTCCATCCTTGTTTATATGACTCCAAAAACACATATTTTGCATTTTTTTTTGTTTTTTTTTTTATGTTAAAGGGAACATTTCTTGACAAAATATACCTACGCTTCTGTTTGTGGTTTACCGTCATGTTTTTTTCTTGTGATTTCGAAAGAGACTGAGGGTTTAAGAGTAAAAAAAATGTTGAAAACTTCGGCTTGGGGATCTGAAAAATTATTATTGCGTTTTTTAAGGTGAATTATCATTATATTATTATTATTATTATTATTTTGTAGCATTCATCCAAATTCAATTTCTTCTGCCAAAGTAGGGATTATGCTTTGAGTAGTCTTCTATGTGCATAAAGCATGTATCATCAATAATTCAGAATCTAATCTATATAATCTGTCTTGTAAGAAGAAGACAAGATAAACCTTCCATAGGGATAATATGTTTAGAAAATTATTACCTAAAAGAATGGGTTTAAACTTAAAATGTGATAATTTTATGTACTAATTATTACATTTCATAATTAAAAAAAAATCATAAATTTACTTAAAAGATGAAAAATATTAGTAAAAAAAAGGGAAAAAAATGCATTGCTACAGGATATAGCATTGAATAACGATGACTAATAATGATGGATATGTGGTATTGAAAGGCATAATTTAGGAACTTGATGATTTCTTTTCTTTTCTTTTCTTTTTTTCTGAAACAGTAGAAATTTTATATCCATACGATATTGTACAAAACTTAACCAAAAAAATGCTAATTGATCTTCATGATTTTACAACTTGGAGGCTAACCATTAAGGAAAGTGCACAACTAATACGATAAATGAAAAAAGATTGCACAAAGTCATTGATGTGGTTAGCACATTAACCACAATCAATAGCAATCTAAATGCCTATACATTCTAGTTGGTTGGCCGCAACTGGAGAAACGCAAAATGTCATGCTGACAAAACACCGCTGAATGAAAATCCGATGCACGAGTCTTGTCTCTAACTCCATGCATTTCATGACGCTACATATAACCAAATCTAAGTTAGTAACAAAATACCTCCAATATGAAAGGAAGAAACCCTAATAAATAGGAAAAAAAAAAAAAGAAGTCCAAATTGCACCTAAATACAATCTTTCAATTCTTCCTACCTAAAAAAAAAAAAACCATTGCACACTCTATCGCACCATCAACTTGATGATTTCTTCAAAGTGGAGAATCTGGAGAAAGCAGTGGGAGGTTTGACCCTGTTAGAAGAGCAAGGCATCTTGCTGGTTTTGCCTTTTTAAAAAAAAAAATCTATTTTTTAATATTAATAATACATAATTTAAATTAAAAAGAAATAATAAAATATATATTTATATATTTAATTATAAATTGTAATTTTAAAAAAAGTTATCAAATTTAAAAAAAAAAACAGACTGATGAGTATTAAATAATTATTATCACCACATAATCACATTTTATTCATATTTTTAGGTGAAATTTACAAATATAGCATCTTTGACCATTGACTTTGCAAATATAGCACCTACTTTTTTTCTTTTCTGTTATAACACTTCAAGACTGCATAAAGATCAAAATACCCTTCATATTCCCTTTTAAAACACAAAGACATAGCACTTCACTCTCATCTTCTTAATTTTTTTCTCAGAACCCATTAGTCTCATGTTTCATTAATTCAACAAAATTGTTTCTCACACCCCATTGTTTGCACACCTTATTGGACCATCATCTTCAAACAAAAAGGCTGCAACCATGGAAAAGAAATCACATCAGCGAGATGTTAGTTGAAATTTGCACTAGTTGAACTGGGTTTGTCAATTTAAACGAGAAACTGGTCGAGCCCTAACTCAATTTTTAGATTAAGCACAAGGTTAAGTTGAGTTTTAGGTCAAACACTAAATTAGGTCGAGTTTTAGATTGAATAGGTCGAATTTAGGTTGAGCTCAACTTAATACTTGACCTAGTACTAGGTTGAGTTTTTTTTTTTTCAAAAAAAAAAAATTTCACTTGATCTAGTACTAGGTTGAGTTTTTTTTTTCAAAAAAAAAAAATTTCACTTGACCTAGTACTAGGTCGAGCTTAACCTAATGCTCAACCTAGTACTAGGTCAAGTGATTTTTTTTTAATTTAAAAATAACTCGACCTAATACTAAGTCAATCTTAGGTCGAAATTTCAACCTAAATTCGACCTACTTGACCTAATTTAGTGTCCGACCTAATACTCAATCTATTGCTCAACCTAGGGCTTAACTTATTTGTTAATTTTTTTATTTTTTGACTTATGCTCAACGAATTTCTCGTTCAAACCCAATTGAAATGTAAACAAAAAAACATTACAACTTTCTATTGAAGCATATGACAATGGGGTGGAATGTGTAAAATGAGATGTCAAGTCAATAGAGAAGAAAAACCAATATAAGTAAAATTTGCAAACAAAAAAACGGAGGTGTTATATTAGAAAAATGGGGTATTTTTATCTTTATGCAGTCTTGAAATACTATAGTTAAAGATGTTATTTTTGCAAAGTCAATAGTCAAATATGCTATACTTGTAAATTTCCATATTTTTAGCTACATCGTCGCTTTTAAGACATAAATAGCCAAAAAAAAACCTTACTTAACCAAAAACGACGTCGGCTCCTAAATGATTTGTCCCAGTCATGTTGTTTGAGGGTATAATGGAGGGGAGAGAAGAAAAGCCATGGCGGGTTCTGGAATTCTACAGTGGAATTGGCGGCATGGTAGAGTCTATAATTTACTTTCTCTGTTGCTTGTAACACTGTATTAGTGTGTGTTTTTCGGTTTATTTATGTAGTACAAATATTGAACTTTTTGTTTTTCTGGTTTTGCAGAGATATTCTTTGATGAAGGCAGAAATAAACGCAACAGTTGTGGAAGCATTCGATATTAACGACGTTGCAAATGATGTTTACGAGCATAATTTTGGCCACCGGCCTTATCAAGTACTGTTCAAATTTTGCCGAATTATTTTTGTCTTAATCTTATGAGGCTAAATTTCATTTTATTGAATGAAATTTGTAATAAAACAGCAAAATAATTTGTTGCTTTTTTTTTCTTCGGTGAATTGGGATTTAAGAGTTGTTGGAATGGATTTCAATTGAAGTGTATTAAGAGGACTATTACAAATTCGATATTTGTTTGATATAAATGAGGGAAAGGAGGAAAGAAAGGAAAAAAGGATGAGTAATTTGACCTTGCATGTATGAACTATGAGAAATTAAGAATGGAATGGATTACAATGTTTATATTAAAATGGCTCTTAATGGTTGGTTGGGGGCTGAAGGGTTGGAGTTCGAGATTTTGCGGTTGTTAGAAATCCGAACATTTGTTTGCTGAAATCTGCAAGAAGATTAGTTGTTGCAGAATTGGTTTTTGTTGAAGAACTGGAGGGAGATGAAGGGGGCATTTTTGAATTTAGACTTTGCCTAATCAAGTTGGCGGCTTTATGCCTATTTAAGTAATAGAAACTGGAAAAGGAATGGTTGTACATCTATCCGTATACTTGTATTTTAGAGAAGGATTTTATGTGGCTACATTCCATATTTTTAAATAGCTTGTTGGAGACGTTTCTTTTGATTTCTTGTTTCTCTAAGGAATCGTTCTTGATATAGATGAGAATTATACATCTTTTGGTTGTTTAGGGGAATATTCAGTCCTTGAGCCCTGCTGATCTTGACAGTTATGAGGCTGATGTGTGGCTTCTTTCTCCACCTTGTCAACCATATACTCGACAAGGTGATGATTTTACTGTTTTTTCTTTTTTGTCCTTTGGATTGGTCTTTTTTTTTTATCCTCGTGATGAAATAGTTCTTCAGTATAATGGAATGCATTTAAAAAATTACTTTTTGTTCAGGGCTCCAAAAGGGTTCTGGTGATGCTCGTGCATCCTCTTTTCTGAGAATTTTGGAATTGATACCCCAAACTTTACAGCCTCCACTGATGCTATTTGTTGAGAATGTTGTTGGATTTGAGGTGCGTTGGGCATTAAAAATGCGAAGTCATTTTTTGATCTTTGAAATGGTTGATATACTTTACATCTTATTGTAACTAATTTCTTCTGCAGACATCTGACACACATGAGATAATGGTTGGAATGTTGGAAGAAAACAACTTTGTCCTACAAGAATTTATTTTGAGCCCATTGCAGTTTGGCATACCTTATTCTCGGCCTCGGTATTTCTGTTTGGTCTCTATCTTTCTCTCTCGCTTACATGCACCAACCCCCCCATTTCTTATAAAGTACTCTTTGTTTATGTGAGATAATCCATTGATACTCTGATGCATGGTCATGGACTGAAGCTAAGTCATCTAACACATTTCATTCCAAGGGAAAGAGGACTAGAGTTCTTATATCAAATGATATGTTTTCTTTCAATGAAATCTAATTCCATGTTATTAGCAAATAATTGTGTTGAAATGATCTCTATTTATTTTTAGGTTGCATTCATTAGTTAAAGATTATAGATGGTCCAAAATGCTGCATGAAAGGAGCTAGGTAAACACCAAAGAGTTCAGAAACTGAGAAGTAGCCAAACTTCAAAAGATATTCCTCTTTTACTTATGCATTGAATTGGTATAGGGATTCATATTATATTTTTGCTGCCTTTTTTTTTATTTTTTTATTTGGGAGATTTGGAAAGCGACCACAAGAAACTTGCAGCAAACAAGTATAATTTTTTCTCCTCTAATTTACTAAATCAAACTAAGAGCAAGGTGCTCTTTGTAATTATTGATTATTCTATCAGTTATTTTCCTTTGATTGTGGCTCAATTTCATAAATATTGGTAAATTATGAGTGATAGGTTGGGATGGATAGCTTTGCATACATGGATGCTTGGCTATCTATCAGTAATTGTACCAAATCTTGCAAATCTTTTTTCGCAAATGTCTAGTAATTAAGAGATATCTGCTTCAATGCTTTTGCATCAAATCCTTAAAATTAGTTTGTGCGACTTTCTGGTAACAAAGATCCACTGAATGTTGAATTTATCCATTAAAGATTGGATTGTTTCTGATTTGCTTCATAGAGAATGTGGATACACAAAAGGTAGTAGCACCTTTGTTTTTGTTTTGCACCACATTCCTGAATTTTAAAACATATAATTGATTTTCTCAAAAGACAAGGTATCATTGACTTCAAGTATCTGCATTTTCTCGCAGTTGTTGCTTGGTTTTATAGTCTTTGAACTGTTTCATGCTGCAGGCCAAGAGGAAACCTCTATCCTTTAGACATCCAAATTTCAACAAGCAACTTCTTTGGGGCCCTGGTCCTTTGCATGGGCTTGAGGATACAGAAAGCAATGGAGGTGATCAATCACAGGGATGCTTGAATGAGTCAATTCAACTTTGTCAGCCTGTAATGGATTTTCTTGAGTTGAAGGAGCCAGAAAAAAGGTGGATTCGGAATCCTATTTTTTGCTTGCTAATATTTCTGAACTAACTGAGCAAATTGATGAGAGAAGTAGTTGCAGTTCCTTGAAACAATACTTGGTCCCATTAAGCTTGGTAGAGAGATGGGGAAGTGCCATGGGTATCCATTTTTCTAATGTTTACATTTTCATTTTCCCTTGGCTTTCTTTGCCAAATTGTTATAGTTTTCCTTAAGAGAGTCCAGATATTGTTTTCGCTGATTCAAAGCGCTGCTGTTGTTTTACAAAAAGCTACTATCGCTTCGTGAAGGGCACAGGTTCCCTATTGGCAACTGTCCAGGTATGGTCTTTTAAGTTCAAATGTGCCTTGTTGATGGATCTGCTTTGTTGTTGGTTGGAGAGGGGGGTTTTTTTGACCATAATGTATGTGTGTGTATGTATATACACTTACACTCTGGTTATTTTGGCAATTCATACCCCCCACCTGTAAATGTAATTTCAAGTCTTAAAATCAGTTGAAAAATAAAGAAGTCTGTATAATGTCGTTGTGTTGTGCCTGCCTGTGTGTTTCTTATACTGTTGCTTCTTAATGATATCAGGAAATGAAGAGTTCCTTTTTCTTTCCATGTCATATGTATACTGTACATCCAGATATTAGTAACTGGTTGGATAATTTGTCCATCAACCATACCTGAGTAAATGGAGGATCAAATTATGGGATAATCTCTAGACATTAACATGGGTCTTCCTGAAAAAGTAATGGTAGAGCAGTTGGGGGAAAAGAAACCTTTTTCTGAGTACCTTAAAGAAAATTTGAAGTGATAAAAAGAGAGGTGACATCTGAGCAGAGGAAAGGGATGAATTTTAGCTGCTGTAGCCTGAGTCACAGCAGATAAGTACTTTCTAGAGTCTTGTGGGGTGGTTAAGATTTGGAAACATAAAAATGGAAAAATATAATAATAATAAATAAAACTTGGAAATGCACCTGTTTACAGGATACAACCGAACTGCGGATGTATTTGATTAGAATTTCACGTACACAGAAGGCATACATCAAATATGACTTAATATAACAGATCAGTTGTAGGTAATTGAGGAAATCTTATATTTAATGAAAGTGTTCTGTCTTGCTTGTAACATGCAGGATGGAGACAGGGATAAGGCAGCTCCTCTGGAGGAGCTTTGCCTGAGATACTTTACCCCTAGGGAGGTTTGTCTTTGAATTATTTTGTCATGAATTACGCACGTATTAGTATCTTCTGCCAACTCTTCCCCCACTCATCCCAGCCCCTTACCCATCCCCCACACACTCCATTATTATAAATGTTGCACTATTAGGCTTTGACTGCTTCCAACATCCTTAGGTTGCAAATTTGCATTCTTTTCCTGGAGATTTCCAGTTTCCACCACACATCAGCCTTCGTCAGCGGTATGTTTTCTAAAAGTCAAGCATCATCATGAAGTACAATTATTTACTGTTCAACATTTTAGTGCAGTCTGACAGCGTCTAATGCGACTGGGATTTCAATATCCAGCCCATTTTTTCATTTTATCATCTAGGTGCTCATGTTTTGCTTTTGTTATTTTGTTTTCTGGGGGCACATGTTTATTGCTATCTCTGCTCCCCCAAGACACCTGCAATTCACCTTGTTGCCAAAAGGGAAAGTGAAGTGTGAGAAACAAAATACTGGGATTACTCAGAAAGAAATTCATATCGAAGTTCACACATTATTGACATTTTGGTAGAATATATCCTGATTCCATTTCTTGAGGCTGAATGCCATGGCTCTATTGAAAAAGTAAACCCGGTGCATGGAACTCTCTTTATGGGCTAAATTTTGAGCGATCTGTTGAAACTGCCTCTTTCTTGCAATCAAAGAGCCCATTTGCATCATACTCACGGCTGCTAGGTCATTATGTATTAGCCTAATTATTACTGCTAGGGCTTGATAATTGCCTGCTAATAGTTGTCCATGCGTTATTTGGAGTGATTGCAGCATTAATTTACTAAGTATTTTAACTTTACCCAGAACTGGTGTAAAACAATTGTTATTTAACTGTTGTTTATGCTGAATGGCTATCAGTTTAATTCTAATGCAGTAGTGCTATTTGGAGTTTATTTTTAATGTCACATCTTTTTCCAAGCTGAAATAAGTATTGAAGGTTTATTTTACATTCTTAAATCTCCTTTCTTGTTGGGGTGGATTTCTTCTAATTGTGTTGAATTATGCTATAATAGGGCCAATGAAGTGTAGGAATGCATCCATGCTTTGACATGCAATTGCACGGCTTCCTGAACTAAAGAATCTCCTTTTTTTCTGCAGCTATGCATTGCTTGGAAATAGTTTAAGTGTTGGAGTGGTTGCTCCACTACTCCTGTATATGTTCACCCATCCAGTATGACCATTGAATAGCAATGTTTTTGGTAGAATTTCACCTCGTGAAGACCATTTTGATGCTTGAATTTAAAAGCATTCTAAAGTTTGAACACTTCTTCGAGGCCCGTGGCATATTTTTTGATTCAGAAGTTTTGACTTTCATTACTGTTGTAACATGCTTAATTTTACAACTTGTAGCGACGCCTGTTTTTGTAACCAGTGTGTCTTAGTTTTGGATACAATATAACCATCTTACCAACGGTTTGAGACCTCATAATGTATGTGTTCTAATCGCATCGTAGCAGTTGACGTAGATGACAGTTGTTATGCGCGACCCCTTGGCTGGAAATGAACGTTCATTTTGCCAACTTTTCAATTCCTTATTTTTGTATGAGATAGTCAACAAAATAATCCCTTACATAATAAATTTTTTTTTTTTATTTCTCACTTTTAAAATGATAAAAAAGTTTTTTAATATTTTATTTGTGTACTTTTTTAGTCGTCCATAACAATTTTATTCAATTTTTCGTCAAAATGACATTGTCACTATGATCAAAATTTGATTGAAAATTAAATGAAATTATAACGAAGTACATTAATAAAATGTTTAAAAAAAAAATTCATCGTTTTAAATGTAATGGATAAAAAATATTATTTGTCAATTTGTAAGGGATTATTTTGTCGGTTACCTTGATCTGCCATCATCACCAGGGATAAAATCTATATAATCAAAGCCATTCCTTTCTTCTCCATCTCCTAAACTCAACCCACCACAACCATTTAGTGCACAAAATCTATAACCCCTACCCACACAACTACCATGGAATCTATCACAAAAACTCCATCTACGATATTGTTTCATAGTACCCAACAGATTTTCAACCCTCTATTAATTCATCCTCACAAAGTTTTCTCATATGTAGTTTCATACAACTCGACCCAAATTATAGAATAGAAAGAGTTTGCACAAAATGAAACAAGTAAAAGGCACAAACGAGATTTACAAGCCAAACAATTTAAATTGGCATCAATTGCTCAACAGAATTACAATGAATAAAATTCTCAAACTTGTAGCATAAAATCTCCCAAACTCAATTTTGTAGAGTTGCTACCTTGCTTGCAGGGTAAAATTGATAGTGGAGTAGTCAACAACCCCAATTGTAAGGTTTAGGCCAATCAAAATTGAGGGATATGGGTAGTGGGTTTTTTCATTCATACATGCAAGTCCAAATTAGCACACCATCAGCCAAGCCACATTAGAGCATTCTCACATTCTTGGAAGTACAATCATTATCACTGGCTAGTTCAGCTAAAGTCTTTCCAATAATGTGATGCCCAACTCACAGCCTAGCAAGTATACATACTCATTGCGCACTTGCATTGCAAAATCCCACAAACCAATAGAAACTAATGCATCATCCACCTTTTTTAGGCGAACATCCTAAATTCTAACCAATACCCACAAACGCTTGCCCAAAATCAAAGCAAGTCAAACTCAATACCCGCAAATACTTCTTGACCAGTAAAGAGTCAAATCCCATATTTTTGGAAATCTACCTCTATGTAAGTTTTGGAGGAAAAATAAGAAGCAATAGATGTAGAGAGATTTTTCTCCTGAAAGTGTAAATAAAAAGCTGGCAACTCTTAGCACACTCAAGGCTACCCGAAGCTGCCTTCTCTTAGAACATCAAAAGGTACCAAAGGAAGTTCAACTGACGCTTAAGTTTTTAAAATGACTCTGGCTCATGAATTATCTGATTCACCAGACCCGATAACCTGATTAATAATCTGACATTAGCCACCGGCAAGTAACGTTAATTGGTTGGAAATGGTTTAGGGGTCTAACATAATCTATAGTTAAAAATTAGTATTAATTTGTGAGAATATTAAACTTAGTATGTGATCTATAAGAGTAAGAACGCAACCTTTGCAAGTGGAGATTCTTAGGATTTTAATGTGACTATATTAATTCCTATTGTTATGAGTATAATTATAAGGTTAATATAGGTAAAAGGGTTGTAGCATGAGAGTACACAATTTTTAAATGGGAGAATCATTAAGAGGTTAATGAAAATTTTGAAGTCGAGTGGCATTGAATTCAATTAAATCAAGAATTTGATAAGTGAACACAAAGTTCTAGGGTTACTCTTTGTTTAAGCTATTATTTCATTGTTTTGTTTTAATTAAATTCATTAGTTAATTAGAGTTATATTTCTTTTAGTTAGTTTTATAGTTAGTAGTGATTTGCCACTATTTATTGATCTAAATAATAACATAAAATAATTTAGAATGTTATTTGGTTTTCTTCCCTATGAAAACAGTAGTAGTTTTGCCTTATTTTACAGCTAAAATGATTCGTACACTTATATGGGTCTTAAAAAGGACTGTACATGCATTATCGGTGAGATGCAATCGTTACATGCATGAACAAAACATTATTTGTAATTAAATCCCATAGTAGTACGTACCAAAAAGCTCTAAACTTTTTGTATAGAAGGTTAGATTAGTTGTTATAACAAAATTAGTTGTATTATTTACATTTTAAGTTATAACAAGTTAAGTTGCTTTTAATATTATGGATTATAGCACTTACAATTTTACATGTAAAATATTTTTAAAATAAAAAATGAGATTGAGAAGAATATTTATAAGAAAAATATGTATCTCATTCACAATGTAACGCCCCAATCTAACAGACTAACCCAATAACTTTTGGAATTTGTCCTCACTTGTTCAAAATGTTTAAGTCAAGTTATTAATAGTTTATTATGTAGGGTCTTATATACATTTCGACTTATATATATTTCTTTCATTAATTAACTCTCCGATGTGGGACGGAGTATCACATTCTTCCCCCTCTTAAGACATTTGCATTTTCACAATACCCAATGCATTACTTTGTTTGGCCCACTCTCCCTTGGAACGAGACTTTAGAGATGGCTCATGTGCATAGCACTTTGTCCCACTTGTGGGTTCAAGAGGTGACTCCTGCACATAGTACTTAGCTCCCAAACCAGGTAAGCTTTGATACTAATTGTAATGACCCAACCCAACGGACTGACCCAATAACTTTTGGATTTTGTCCTCACTAATCCAAAATGCTTAAGCCAAAATATTAGTAATCTATTATGTAGGGTCTTATATACATTCATTTCATTCATTTGCTTTCTGATGTATGATGGAATATCACACATAAAATTTATAAAATGATAAAAATTGAATAAGCAAATTCCATAATTTTAAAATATATTTCAAAAATATTAAATATTTTTAAAATTGAAATATTTGTAATGTTTTTTAGTAAAAGTAAAATAATAAACAATAAAATCTTTTAATTGAAAGTCAAGAATAAATAATAATTTTCTTAAAGTAAATTATAATTACAATAAGGTTTTATAACAAATGGCCCAAAAAGTTAATAAAATTATATTCACACTATAAAGGTTGGAATTATGTTCACACTATAAAGGTTGGAATTATGTTCACACTATAAAATTATATTCAAATGCAATGAATAGAGATAAAATTAGACCAATTTCTGAAATGCTTTTCTGGATTATATTCTGAAAATTTTGCAACTAAACCAACGTTAATATAACATGTCTTAAAGGGTAATATTGATAAAGAAAAGTTAAACCTGTAACCTATAATCTGTATGAAATTTGACAACAAAAGATTATAGTTTACTCTTCCTCTATATAATAACTAGTTTTGTAGACCCCGTGCGAAGTGTCCAATTTTTTTATATTTAAATAAATATTAATTTTAAAATTTTTATAGAAAATTCGATGTGTATTTTTTTAAAAAAATGTAATCTATATTTATTTTAAATGTTTTTACATTATTTCCTAAACTATATAAATTTTTTGTTAAATTAATTTAAATGTATAATAAATATTAAAATACTATTATAAATTGAACTAGTGAATTTTTTACTATAAAAATTTTATATTGAAAGTGAATTATAAATAATTAATTAAACTATTATCAATAATAAATACGATTAGAAAATAACAATTTATATCTGAACAACCAATACTTTTAATATAAAATAGCAATTATTATTATCAATATAATAGTTTCAAAAATTTTAACAATTTGATATTCATAATACTTATTATATTTTCATATAAGTTTAAATTTATTTTGATAGTATTTTTTTTTACTCGTTACAATTTATTAATAAAAGTATAAATAATTGCCACTCATTTATTCCTAATGAAACTTTTTAAATTTTTTTTTAAAAAAATATCTCTATTTGTATGTTTCAAATATTTTTCTAGCATTTTATATTTTTATTTTACTTTTTAAACCATATAATTTTTTAGAAAATAATTTTAAATTACAGTATACTATATAATAATTTTTTCAATTAAAACATTATTTTTTGTTTGTGATTATATTAAATGGTGACTTTTGAGTGTAAGATCACTATTACTAAAAAAACAAAGATCATTTTCATATAAATAGTGAAGTTTATTATAATAGTGTTATGTGTTCTAATAATCAAGTATTCATATTACGTATTAGATTTGCATATCACATATAAATTATTCTTAATAATGCATCTTCTAATATTACAATGATCAAAATAAAAATATATCTCACTATCAATATCATTCAAAATAAAAATTACATTAGTTTTTAAGATTTATATGTAATTTAATTTTAATTTTTAACTTTTAACATGGTTTTTATCATATGTAATTATATGTGGAATAACTCTAGTATAAAAAAAAAGGGAAAAAAAATTTAAGATTTTTTTTTCCAACAGCATTAATTCTATTAACTTTGCCAAAAAGTTAACAAATACATTTTTGGTCCAACAAACTGGACTCTCCCTAGTTTGATACCTCGAATAAGGCTAACACAATATGCTAATGACACCCAAAAAAATCTAACCAGATGAAAATGATGAAAATAACCTCTTCACTAGGACAAAAGGTTACCTGAACCACTCTCATCCTATTAGAATTTCCCCCCACGTTACTTTGTAACTATTGAACGAATATACCATATCCCTAGCTACAAAACAGTCTCTCCCTACTCGTTTTCTAATATTCCAACCACTCTGCCATTGCCAAATCCACAACCATCTTCTCCACCGTCAATTTCCCTTTAAATAGCCACTCCTTTCACATTTTCCACATAATCCACAACAAATAGACAGGAGTTCGCTAGTGCCACAAATGTTGCTGCTTATTACCACAAATTAGCTGCCACCACCTTCCAAAATTTAGCACATCCTGTTCCGGGTCATGCCATCGTACTGTTGCCAATTTCTAAATCATGTGGGCACGCCTGCAGTTGAAAAACACATGTCCGAAACTTTAATATATGTTGTTAAAAGTTAAACAAGATATTATGTATGATTACAATTGCTTGATATGTCCATTTGTAAATATTAAAAGAGAAGTTTATAAAATTAGTTATTTAATTAACACTCACATGTTGAAATTAAAACACACAAACACACACAAATACATAAGATCACAATTTCGAACATGGATTTTTTTATGATTTATTTTTTATCCCACATAGTAGAATAAAAAATTAATTATTGTTGTTGATTTATTGTTTATTATACAAATTAATTTTTATAAATACATGATTAGCTTAATATATAGAAATAATTGAAACTGGTATAAAATATTAAAATAATGATATCTAAATTTAGAATATTATTTTTTTGTGATAGTATTAATAATTTATTTTGATACTTATAAAATTTAAAATAATAAATTGAGATAATGTTGAATAATGTTTAGAATTAGCACTAACATTTTGGTGTCAGAATATTTAAATTGATAAATAGGAAAGAAATAAAGTTATTTTGAATGTTGTGCTCTATATTATTTTTAATTTATAGTCTTACGCACAAATTTTCAATTATAAATATTAATACGTATTAATTTTTCAAGAAAAAACCTGTGTAATTTTTGAATTATTTAATTGGTATTTTAACTAATGTTACTATATTTTATGAGCTAAAACGTTTTTTTAGTTAATCTAATAGTTTTTTTTATAATTAAATTTCTAATTAAAGCATCATAATTTTCTATTGAAAAATAGATCTAAGGGAAAACAAATATATATATATATATATATATATATATATATATATATAGATATATATATATATATATATATATATATAAGAAATATGTAAATGTATATGAGTTATAAAATTTATATGGTAACATAAATTGAAAAAAATAACTTTGATTAATTTTAAATTTTATAGTTGATTGCATTTAAAGTAAAATTTTAATAACTAATAATAAATTTTTAACTTAAAAATAAAGAAAATAAATAAAAAGCTTTTAAAGTGAATTAGTATACTAAAAGTGATACAAAACAGTCTCAAAATTTCATAAAATAATACTTTTACCAAAGTGTAACATGAAATTTACAGAAAAAAATTATTAACAAAAAGTTACACAAACTATCCATTTTATATATATAGAAGTTAGAAATGACATTTATAATGAAAAATCATACTAAATTAGTAAAACATTATTGAAAATTTGGAATGATTTCTATTCAGTGGCATATGTCACGTGCCATATCCGAGGAAATTCATTTTTCATTAAGTATATCATTTCTCAATATTCAAATATAAAATAATATTACAATTTTGTCAAAATAAATTAAATGAAATGAAATTGTGAAAAAATTCTCATAAAAACGTACTGAGATTGTAAATTCTTAAAAAGGACATAAAGTTTTTAAATTTTTTATTAAGAGTGTTAAATAAAATTTAAATATTTAACTAATTTATTAATGACTTTAATACCACTCTTTAAATCAATACAAAAAATCCATTTCTTATCTTATTTATTTTCATCTATTTTATAATCAAAATCCTATCTTTTAAAACACCACACATCTATTGTTATCTATTGTATTATATTTTAACTGTTATCACATTTTTCTCCATAGCTATTGTATTAGACCAAAAAAATCATTTAACCTTTCTTAGATAACACTTGTATAGTTATCTATTAATGAAATAAAATGATTGATGTTTTAGGGAAAAAAAAAAAAAACCACACATCTATTCTGATATATAAAGAAAATTGGTGTCAAAAGGTGGAGAATATCCCAACACCAATTATTTAAAAACTAGTTAGTGTATCGACAGTACTTTATCAACTGAAAACACTCCTTCTTTTCTTTTGATTGTCCTACTATGCTGAATTGAGAATTAAGGATCACACTCTTCTCTTAATCTCAAGAGAATTTGAAATTTGGAGTTCCAAGCAGAATTTATTTAGGGGCCATGGTCTTTTACATGACATATTCTATTCCTATTTTGATACATTAATTTATTGATTTAAAACTTTATCTCCAAATAATCAATATACACCCTTTCTTGAGTTTCATCACCTCAAGTCGCACTAACATCTAGGGCAGAGTCTCGAGCTTGATATTTTCAACATTAAATTTTATTTGAATCCTTTTTTATTTCATTGTAACCTGTTTTTTTCCCCCTTTGTTCTGCATTTGGAAGTGTTGTTAAGTATCAATTATTTTATTTTTACGTGTATGTTGGCTTGGTTATGAGAAGTTTTCCATTAGTGTTTTTGCTGTGATGCCTTTAAAAAAGTTGGATGATGCATGGATGGCTATCACTTTAACTTGTGAAATAAAATTATGTCAATTTTTGCACAAAACTAGGTCACCATAGCAAAAGGAGGCAAAAGGAGGCAAAAGAAAATATAAATATGCAATTTTTTCTCAAAGGGAAAGAAAGAGAGAAATTTTTTAAAAAGATGATTAAAAGTAAAAATATATTTTATGCATCAATTGTATCGTTATTTTTAGTGTAATAAACTTTTATCTTTTAATCCCTTGTATGTGAATAGTCTATTCCCTTAAATTGTGAACGGTCTCTCTAATTATCTCCTAAAATTGTAAATTAACTTTCTAACTGTCTTTGATTACACATGGTGTTCAAAAAATATATTTTAATGGTAGAGAGGTTATCAAACTTTCATGATTTTCTTGAACTACAACAATAAATTGAAAATAAAAATTCGCAACTTCTCAATCAAGAATATATCTCCGTACTTTTTCGCAAGGTAGTCGAAAAAGGTAACGATTTGAATGTATAAAATATTTTCTGAATAAGAAAAGTTACTACAATTTAGGTTATGCACAAATTAGACCAAAAAAAAATAAAATCTTATATGTGTCAGACTTTAGAAAAAAATGGGCTCTTGATTGGGAAATGCTCTTATATAAAAAGAAAATGAATGGAAAATAGATTTGGTGTATTGATTTAAAGAGTGGCAATAAAGTTATTAATAAATTAATGATTTATTAATTATAAAAATAACAATTATGTAATACTAGTGGAAAATTAAAAAACAATATATGTTTTTTTAAAAAAGAAAAATCGTTATAGTAATATACCACAAAAAGGGGGGGATTAAAGCTTTCATTTGTAGGGTTTAAAAGCTCGCTGTCTCCACTGGTCATCGGTTGCACAATAACCTTGCGTAAAAATGGGACCTTTTCTTCCTCTATCAAAATCTTCTTCATGGCTGATTCGTTCTATGACACCTCAAAGATCTCTGTATTCTTCTTCTTCATTACATCCACACTCTCAGCCCCAAAGTGTATCCGAACCCGATAATCCCCCAACTCCAGAACCTGACAATCCCCAAATTCCCCTTTCAAATTCTGCTCTTCCAGACATACCTAATAACAATGCCGAATCGAATATCACGACTTCTGCTAATCCTGACGAAAATCTGGAAAACCCAATTTCGAAAGATGAAGTTTTATCCCAAACCCATGTCATAGAATCTCTTTTAAGCCATAGAAATGACCCTGACTGTGCTTTCAAGTATTTCATGTGGGCTGAGAAACGGCGTGGTTTCTTACGTGGAATTTCTGATCCTTACTGTGTTTTGGTTCATATTTTGGTGAGTTCTTCTAATCATATTATTGTAGCTAGGAAATTCCTTAACAGTTATGTCTCAAGCGATTCTAGTCCGTCTGGTATTCTTCTTTTTGATCACCTGGTTAATTGCTCGAAAAGATTCGACTTTGCATTGAATGCGGAAGTTTTCAATTATTTGTTGAATAGTTATGTTAGAGCTAGTAGATGTAAAGATGCTGTTCATTGTTATGATGCCATGATTTTGAGGAATATAATGCCTAATATCAGGGTCGTAAATCTTACTTTGAGTGCACTGGTTAGGAGGAATATGATTTCGGAAGCACGGAAAATGTATGATGACATAGTCTCTAGGGGAGTAGGTTATGACTGTGCTACTGTGCATGTGATTATGCGTGCCTGTTTGAAAGAAGGGAAAGTGGAGGAAGCTGACAAGTGTTTTACTCGAGCAAAGGCCAGTGGCCTTGTGCTTGATGCTGCAGTGTACAGCACTGCTATACATGTTGCTTGTAGCAAATTGAACATAGAGAGTGCACGTGAGTTGTTGAATGAGATGAAAAGATGGGGGTGGGTTCCTTCTGAGGGTACATTCACGAATGTGATATCTGCATGTATGAAGCAGAGGAATATGGCTCAAGCCTTGAGGATGAGGGATGAAATGATTGGATGTGGGCATTCAATGAATTTAGTAGTTGCAACGAGCTTGATGAAAGGATATTATTTGCAGGGAAATCTAAATGCTGCTTTGGATTTGTTTGATAAAATAGTTGAGGATGGCCTTAATCCCAACAAGGTCACTTATGCCGTCCTTATAGAAGGTTGCTGCAGGCATGGGAATATGGAAAAGGCATCTGAATTGTGCAACAAGATGAAATTGGCAGGAATCCAGCCTACAGTGTATGTTGTGAATTCTTTGATAGGAGGGTTTTTAAAAGCTGAGTTGTTGGGTGAAGCAACCAAGCTGTTTGATGAAGCAGTTAAGGCTGAAATTGCCAATGTTTTTACTTACAATAGCCTGTTATATTGCTATGCCAAAGGAGGTAAGGTTAGTGATGCTCGCGTTATATGGGATAAGATGGTGGACAATGGAGTTGAACCATCTGAAGTTTCATATAACAATATGATTCTTGGAAACTGCAGAGCAGGGAATATGGATGCCGCATTGAGTTTGTTTTCTGAAATGCTTGGAAGAAATTTGAATGCTAATGTTGTTACTTACAGCATCCTAATAGATGGGTATTTCAAAAATGGTGAGAAAGACCAAGCACTTAGGATGTTTGACCAAATGGTGGGTTCTAGGGTTGCCCCTACTGACTTCACTTATAACACAATAATCAATGGCTTATGCAAAATTGGCAGGACAATTGAAGCAAAAAATTGGCTGAATAAGCTGGTGGAAATGGGAGGCACCCCCCTTTGCATGGCTTATAATAGCATGATAGATGGGTTTGTAAAGGAAGGTGCCATCAACTCTGCACTGGCTATTTATAGAGGAATGTGTGAAAGTAGGATTCCTCCAAATGTAGTTACCTACACTAGCTTGATTAACGGCTTTTGCAAAAGCAATAATATAGATCTTGCTTTAAAACTTTGCAGCGAGATGAAAACCAAAGGTATTGAATGGGATATTACTATTTATAGTGCATTAATAGATGGGTTTTGCAAGAAGGGAGACATGGAAAGTGCATGTAAACTTTTCAATGAACTTTATGAGGCTGGTTTATCTGCTAACTCAGTTGTATTTAATACCATGATAAGTGGTTTTAGAGACATAAAAAACATGGAAAGAGCACTTGTCTTGCATAAGAGAATGATCAATGAGGGAATTCCATGTGATTTGGCAACATATACTACATTGATTGATGTTCTTCTGAAAGATGGGAAACTACTTCTTGCCTCAGATTTGTACATGGAGATGCTTTCCAAAGATATTGTCCCTGATGCAGTCACTTATTTTGTTCTGGTACATGGCCTGTGTAACAAAGGACAGCTGAAGAATGCAAGAAAAGTCTTGGATGATATGCACACGAAGAATCTGACACCTAATGTTCTTATTTATAATACATTAATTGCAGGATATTTCAAGGAGGGGAATTTGCAAGAGGCTTTTAGGCTGCATGACGAGATGCTTGATAGAGGTCTAACTCCTGATGACACCACTTATGATATTCTTGTGACTGGAAAATTAAAAGGAGACAGCTTTCCTCTTTAGTGTCTCAAGTGTCTGAACTTGTAAGCATTTGCTTGCCTGTTGGAGTTAAAACGTTTCTCCTTTTGCTTCCATGAAGGAGAGCAATGCTTGTTCATCAATCAACATGGGCAGACTCACCTGGTCGAGATTCACTTTTAATATGGCATATGGTTTCTGCATTGGATGAGGTATTTGAAGACATCCTGCAAGATTCATCTGACTTCTCAGCTTGTAGCATTTTGGGTTGAGCACTTTATGTGCCTGAGTTATTAGACAGTTTTTTCAGGGCTTTACAATGCTTTCACATTCTATTCAGTATCTTCCTTGAGGTACTGATACTATCCTATGCATCTTCTGTCATTGGTTTGACACACAGATAATCCGTGGTTGTTCCACCAAAGAAAACAAATTATTAAATTTCTGTTCAAAAAGCATTACAATTGGGGGAAAAAAAAAATCTAACTTTTTGCAGTGTATACTTTTGAAAATATCTTGGCATGCAATCTTTAATTTGCTACATACAGCTAGTGGTAATGCACGGAGATCAAAGTTAGAGTACACATTAATACTCTGGGAGTTTTTTCCTCTTCTACCATACCCTGCATTCTTGTGAGAGACAAGTTTAAGCTTCCTTGTGCAAGGTTCTGTTTAACTGTTCACTATAGGAATTAGCTCAGTGGTTTGTTAAGGATTTGTATCTGGATTATGTTGCTCTACTCAATATTGTTTGCGTGTTATGTTTTCTAGGTCTATTGATTTGTTGTACAAAATTCCATGTGGACTTATTAATGTAGTAGTCGTTGGAGTTTATTCATATTGCTGTGGTAGGAGCAGTTATATGTGCTGCATTAAATTGTACGTGTAGGCTATTGTGTAGGCTTTTTATTTATTTATTTTGAAATGTTGGCTTATTAATATTAGCTTTTCTGTCTCTCTTTTGCAGGATTTTCTTCCACTAGTGTTGGCATCCCTATTAAAGGTTGGGACTCTGTGCGGTTCTTTGAAGTTCAGTGAATTATTACCTTTTGTTGGAATAGTGGAATACTGATGATCGTGATACTTCTTTTGGAGATACTTGAATGATGAAGTATTGAATTTTCTTCACTATGGAAGAAGTGTGATCTGGGTTTCCTTAACCTTTGTGTAGCTTATGTTTTGTTGTTGAAATTGGAATGACTGGGGATCGATTGTTTAAAACTGCTACTGCTCTTTTAGATAGCCTGTAGTTTGAAGGTTATATGCGATCATTTTCTGGTAGTGAAGAGGTTATAAAATTACCTTCTCAGTTCCTGTGTTCCCGATGAAATTCCATATGGCCTTGTTGATTGAGGTGGTATAATATAAATATTTTATTATATCATAAAGAAACAACATGAATTTTTGTTTACTTGTTCAGAATGTACCTGAGTAGTTGGTGGATTAGTGGGGAGCTTGGGGAGCAACATATGCAAAATGTAAGATATATATGTCTGGATGAAGAAAAGCTTTCAAGTTATTAGGAAGAAGAGAAGCTTAGCTAAGGGGGGAATGGTTTTAGCAGCTGATGAGGTCTCACGTTGAGTTTGGCATCTGGTCTAGATTCTGCTATCATAGTTTACAATGGTGATGTGCTATTTCCTGGGTACACCTTGTCAGCCCATCTAACCAGAAAGCAGTCCCATGAAGTACTAAGTGCAGTTACGATCAAAAAGGGATTCTCTAATCAATGAGTAATGTTTATGCAAACTTGAAGCAATGCTCCACTTTGCAGGTGAGCTAACTAATACTTTTGTAAATTTTCCTTTTATGGTTTTAGTTAAGACTGATCAATGCAAAATAACTTGAACGTAGATTATTAGGTGATTCTCTGCAGTATATTGTTTTGCATAGTTCTTGTGACTTAATGGTTGACTTCATTCTCAATTTATCTGCTTGTACTGCTGCATATTGTTAATGGTTTGCTTTGTTTTAACTGCTGAAGTGCAGGTTGGTCATGCAGCACTATCTTTCAGCTCTACTGCTGAATTGATGAAATCTATTGAGGCATTCTACTGCAAATAAGGTCTGGAACAGAGCTACTTCTTTTTGTTTCCATGAAATTGTTCTCCCCCTTCCTTAGTTCCTTTTGTTTTTTTTTTTTCCTCCTTGCCCTATAACATCATGATCACTATAATGACAGAAGTGTAGAAAAGCTTGGCATTGAGTTAAGTTTACAACTGCTTTGTATGTTTAAGTTGACAATTGCTTTGTAATTTACTTTGCAGCATCTTCAGTGTGGATGATACTATAATAATCATGTGCAAGGTGATTGAAAATTATGCAAATCAAGAATTTGGAAACCTTGTATTTTCAGATTACATCTCCAGTGAAAGAGCCTTTTTTTTTTTTTTTTTTTTTTTTTCCTCTGGTGTGAGAAAAGGTGTTGGATTCATATCCTACTTGTGATTTGCCAATTATTCTTTGTAAGCAAGTGCTACATTAGGGGAATGACAGTTTTCACTTTAAGCAGTCAAATATGATGATTTCTGGATTTTGGACATGTGAAGTTAACACATTTTAGGGCATCTGTATTTCATTGTTATCTTCGTGTTAGAGAGGAAGGCTGATCTTGTTGAGGAGAATCAAGCCTAAAAGTTTTACTTCTTTTGCTGCAGATCTGGCTAACAACAAAGAAACTGTAAGCCATTGTGAGGACACAAACGAGCTCAATTTTGTAAGAACATAGCCATGTCTGAGCCGAATCTTGTAGGAAAGAGCATAGCCATGCCTGATGTCTCTTTTTAAGTTCATCTTTGTTCCATGGTGGCCAAGGGCATGCACACCGCACAGCTGAGGCTTGGGCAAGCGTTTTTGTATCATTGGGATAATTTTCGCTAGCGACGTAGTAAGTGCATTTGTGAAGGCACTTAAATCCAAGTAATGGCATCTTTGACCAACAATAAGAAATACAGCACAATACTAAATTTTGTCCCCGTTGATGTTATAACAGACCAAGTCTAAGAAACTTTCTGTGATCTATTTTTTTTTTCTTTTAAACAAAAATAAAGAAAAGTAAGTTCATTTGTGGCTTTTAATACAATCCTAGTAAGTTCTTTCTGTTTTGTTTTTCTCAGAAGGACAATACTAGCTTAGGGCACGCTAATACTCTAATAAGGATTTGGAGTAAGGGAACACAATAATTCGAATTCGCAAATTTCATATTAGATGATCGAGTTGTAATAAGGTCATTAACTCATATTATAAAGTCTATGGTAGAGGGAGTTTTCTTTCGTTTTATTTAACCAATTCATTACAATGTAAATTTTTGACTAGCTCAACGTAGAATGAGACTTCATGGTACAATTTGTGTACATCATTCATGATGAGAAAAAAGGTTGAATACACCGTTTATTAGAAAAGAATACAATTAGTGTACATTTAAATACACCATTCATCAGAAAAGAACACAATTAGTGTTGCCCCCAGGGCATAGCTCAACTGGTAACTCCGGAAGCAGATTTGCTCCAAGAGCTGGGTTCGAATCTCCGTAGGAGTTCGTTCATAGCCTCCTTCCGTGTGGGACCACTCTGGCTCTGATTCTTCACGTCTTGTCTTTTTGGGGCGGCCTCCCGTAAGTGTGTGCCGGTATTTCACACCTTTTGCTCCAAGAACACAATTAGTGTACATTATTCTCCAAGAACACAATTAGTGTACATTATTCCTCTAGTGAGGGAGTACCTTGAGGGCATCTCTAGTGGTTAACTGGGTCTAAAAGTTAACTTTTAATGTAGTAATTACATCATAGTAATGCAAAATGTAATATAGTATTAAGACTAGTGATGGCATGATGCAAATATTGCAGAGTCTAGATTGTTAGTACATGGATTTAAAAAATAAGGGATGAAATACATTTACAACTTTCGAGGTTCGTGAAAATTTTTAATTGAACTTTGAAATTTGGTG
The DNA here is from genome assembly GCA_020080225.1 of Gynochthodes officinalis. Taxonomy (NCBI): domain Eukaryota; kingdom Viridiplantae; phylum Streptophyta; class Magnoliopsida; order Gentianales; family Rubiaceae; genus Gynochthodes; species Gynochthodes officinalis. The sequence goes on from CM034622.1 coordinate 18,860,533, forward strand.
AACTCTCAATATCCTCTAGATTAATTGGACGAGAGAGTCAATGGTTAGAAAGCGCAAAAAGACCAAAAAAAAAAAACCATCCCACTTTCCAGCAAGAATATTTTTAAAATATAGAAGAAAAAAAAAAAGAAAGACCAAAAAGGATATTACCTTTTTAAAGCGAAAAGGTTAGATTTTTTGTTGTCCTTGTCTTGCTTCCACTATTCAAATGACAGGGTTGTTTTGTTTCACTCTCAATTCATAGTTTATCAATTTTACAGTAAATTTGCAGCAATTTCTAAACTAATTTTTGCAAAATCAAAATGCGGACAAGTTGTATGAGAGCAGGTTAGGACACATTTGGAACGCAAGGACTCATTGACATCATTTGCTAAGGGCATTCTAGGTCAGGCAACAAGCATGGTAAGAAACCACCCTAATCGTACCTTGCATGACCTTATTTTTGCTTTTAAATGGTAGAAATTTAATGTTCAAACTTCAAAGTCAATTGATTCTATCGTTGTGTGTTCAAAAATTTATGAAACCCTGATTTGAAACCTTACCGTTGAATATTTTTGGGGATTTTATGAATGCATGATTTTTGTTGCTATGATTGCATTAGAGTCTACGAGTTTTTTGAATATTATGGCTTATGGTGCTATGAGTTCGTGCTTTTATGCATTGAATCACATGGGCTCATTTTAATGAATGGTAGACTCATATGTTTTAGGATAGATAATATACATCCGTGTGTGTTTTACTGCAATAGGATGCATATGCATACAATTGCAATTTGATGATATGATTTAGTGTGTTATGTAGTTGGAGAAAGTAATTTTTCATATTTTGTTAGAATTAAATTTGGTCACGCATTGATGTCATGCTAATCTTGGTGTGTTGGGACTGAATTTTAAGTATCCACATATTTTGCATGTAGGTGAACACATATAGTGGATATACGCTTAAGTTATATTATAGAAATAAGACATATGCCATAAAAGGTGTAGACCCTGATAAATACTCCCACATTATCTTGCATTCTGATGTGATTGAGTATGTTTTCAATGATCCAAATGGATGGAAAACAATACAATTCTCCCTCACTTGTGATATGCTAGGTAGTTCAGGAAGAAATACGAAGAATGGGGATTGATTATGAAAATATGGTTAGAAAAATGTTTAGATTGCATGCTAGGTATGACTTAATCAACATCTATGTCAATTATCAGAATCGCAACACATTAGGGAATGATGTTGTAGTAGGAAATAGCAAGGCCAGTACTAGTAACTAGGACCACACATCGGGTTGGTTTTCGGTTTCTTTGGGTAATTCGGTTCGGTTTGTTCGAGTTGGCCATTGAAAATGGCCAACTCGAACAAACCGAACTGAATTCGGCCAAATTCAAATTCAAACAAACTGAATTCGAAATTCGGTTTTCGGTTCGAATTCGTATTCAACCAAATTAATTGAATTTCGAATTTGGTCGAATTCAAATTTGGCCATATTTGCAATTTTGGCAATTAAAATATTTTTGCCAAATTAGATTCTAGTTTTGTAAAATTACAAAATTGTCTAATTTAAAATAATTTTATTCTCAATTGGACCCAATTAAAATAGTTATTATTATATTAATAGTCATACTTTCTTTCTATTTCAATTTTAATCTTCCAATAAATCTAACTTTATTCAATCACATCTTTAAAATATATTTATTTCTTCAATTACATCCTTAATAAGTTAATATATTATTACAAAATTTAGCTAGTTAATGTAATATTTTATATTAGTATGATCAATTAGAATTTCTAAATGAAGATTGAATAATTGTTAATTTGTCATGATCAAATTTTTCCTATTAATTTTTTTTTCTAAAAAATGTACAAACTCAAATTTCAAAATTTAAATACCTGTTAAACTAAAGTTATTAAGTTTATATTGTCATTCAATTTAATACTCTCTTAGTCTTTCGTAAGGTAATAATAATAAATATCTAATTAATAGTCACTAATTACTTTGTGATGATTAATTATAAAGTTACACACTCAAATGAAATAGGGATGAGTTATTAAATAAGATAATTACACTCTCATATAGTACACAACTACACATGTAATTTTCTATATTTTTTCATATATTTATCTTATTTTAAATAATTTTTACATTTTTTAAAATAAATTTCTTGTTTTCCTTGTATGATTTAATGTACTATACTGCCAATATCATTATTACGATTTTAATATCTCAATTACTACACTAATGCCATTATATTACAATTATCAAATCAAACTTATTAGTTATAGATTTTTTACTTATTTAACAATTCAATAAAACTAAAATCACAAGAATTATATATATCCTTTTACTATATAGTAATTAGCATATATATATATATAGGTAACCGACAAAATGGTCCCTCACAAATTGACGAATAATCTTTTTTATCTCTTACATTTAAAACAATGAAAAAAGGTCCATAACATTTTATTAATATACTATTTTAGTCATCCCTCACAATTCCATCCAATTTTTCATCAAATTTTGGTAGTAACACTGTCATTTTGATGGAAAAGTAGATGGAATTGTGACAAATGACTAAAAAAGTATAGCAATAAAATGTTAGAAACCTTTTTTCATCGTTTTAAACGTAATGGATAAAAAAATTTATTGGAGGAATTGTGAGAGACCATATTGTCGGTTACCTCATATATATATTATAATATAAACCAAGTAGTAATATAGAGAAGTAAATAGTTACACTATCTACATGCACCTTATTTGTATATGATTTAAAAATAAATACGTACTCTATACAACAATTGTAAATTTAAGGATAAATAAAACCGCACATTCAATTATTTGGCAATTTTTGATATTTCAAACTTTCAAGTTTTGAATTATTAGTAATTAGAAGAAATTAGAAGTAAAAACTGCTAAATAAATAAAACTTTGTGATTATTAAGTTAATAATAACCAATACCTAATTATTACTCACAAATCATTTTGCACTTTTTGGTTATTATTTTTAAATTACAAAGTTATACGCTCAAATGAGACATGGATAAAGTAATACAGAAAAGAATTGCTCTATCGTATTCACACACTATGTACATTTATTTATCTCACTTTTTTCATTTACATATCCATTGTTTTCATAATTTTTACACCTTTTTAATAAATTTACATTTAATCTTTTCCAATTTACTGTACTAATGACATTCGTACAATTTTAATATTTAAATTACTATACTAATGTCATTATATTGTAATTATTAAATTAGACTTATGAAATATATTTTTTTAACATATTTGAAAATTGAATAAAACTAAAATCGTAATATTAATACTTTTGTCTACTGTGTGTGTGTGTGTGTGTGTGTATATATGTTATTGTATATATATATATATTATTGTAAACCAAGTAGTCTTGTAAATAAATAAATTATATTTTATATATGCACATTATTTGTATATAATTTATAAATATGTGTTGTATACAATAAAATGCAAATTAAAAAGTTAAAATACACATCTCAACAATTTTGCAAAGTATTTTAATTTTTAAAATTACACTTATAAATAATATATATTTAAATATACTATAATATATATAATGAATTTATACATAAATTGCATTATACATAAACATATAGTTATAACTTTTAATTAAAATTTTCGAATTCAGTTTGAATTAAACCGAATTCGGTTTTCGGTTTGATTCAAACTAAATTTGAATTCGGTTCAGTTCAAGTTGAACCAAATTTAAATCCCTAAACTCAAAAACCGAATTCAAAATTCGGTTTCAGTTCAACTCGACCCAAAAACTGAAAACCCGAATTCAATTTTTGTTTTTTTTCAAGTTTGAATTTTCGAATTCGGTTGGATATTCGAGTTAATTTGAAAATTGCACACCCCTACTACTAGCCCTAGAAGGAAAAAATTATCAATTACTAGGAAAAAACGACTTCTCACACATATTAGTAGGCTTAGGTGAAGTATGAGATTGGCAGGACATGTTAGACATTCTAGTGCAATCACACAACGTAGTGTGAACAAAATAGTAAGTGATGATAAGGATAGTGAAGACCAATTATATGCTATTAATAATGATGACGAGATGCATGCTGATTTAGATGACGAGTTATCTAATACATATCGTACTGAGGCTCTAGAACCTTAAGCTAACAATGACAATGACTTTATCAAATTATGAATCTAATGTTAAGGTTTTAATGAAACATGAATCAAATAATGAACTTGAAACTAATCTCATGGGTATCTGTCTAAATAGGTAGGAGTTTTACATTCTTGAGGGAGAAAAGCTTAAATTGATACAAGGAATGATGTTTGAGTCTATTCATACTTTTAGGAAGGTACTATATGAGTAGTCTATTCTTTGGGATTTCTCTCTTATTAGAGTGAAAAATGAAAAAAGAAGAGTGACAGTTATTTGTGGGGATGAAGTTTGTGAGTGGAGGGTGCATGCTTCCTTAATGCCTAACAGGGTTAATTATATGGTAAAAACATGCAATCTTGATCAATCCTGTGCAGTTAAGAAAAATAAATGAATGGCCCAAAAAATAGAAGGAATTGTTAGGACAGACCGTAATGCCAAACCTGAAATGATTAGAACTGGCTACTTAAGTATAGTTTGCAGACATGCAAATATATAGAGCAAAGAAAAAGGCATTAGAAATTCTGGATGGCAATCATTTAGAGTCCTATAGGCCATTACCAAAGTACTGCATGATGGTGATGCAAACTAATCCAGGTAGCATTGCCAAGATTCATTTCCATATGTTTGTAGGAACTACACTTCCATAAGTTAAGAGATTCTTCTTGTGGGGATGCATTGAAAAGGGGATTTTCAAAATGGTGTAAACCATACATATGGTTCAACAGTTGCCATTTAAAAGATCGATATAGAGGAGTTTTTTTCGTGTTATTAGGATGGATGGCAATATTGGGTTGCTCCCTATTGCATTTGTTGTGGTAGAAAGTGAAAACAAAGATAGTTGGTGTTTCTCCTTTGATTGGTTGTCTGAACTATTTGATGGATTTCCAATTCATAAAGAATGGACATTCATGACTGATTGACAGAAGGTAACTGTACCTATCACTTTATTGAATTACATTCTAGTCTTCACATGATGGTTCTATACTCTTTTTCCTACTTTTTAATGGTTCCAGGGGTTAACAGAAGCAATTGTGGCCAAGGTTCCCCATGTAGTGAACAAAAATTATTGTAGACACATTTTTACAAATTTCAGAGCCACGTTTCCAGCTGTTCTCCTTCGGAAGCTATTTTGAAGGGCTGCAAGGTCTAATACAAAACAAGGTTATAAGGAAGCAATGGCCAAAATTCGAGAGTTAAAGCTTAAAACATACACATGGTTGGAGAGACTTGGTCCTGAAATGTAGGCGTGCCACACATTTCCCAGACCCTGAAAAATAACCACATCACCAACAATTCCAATGAATCCTTCAATAGCTGGATTGGTGATCTAAGGGAGAAGCCTGATTTGTCCTTAAGGGATGCACTTAGGTTAAGAATGATGAGTAAACTTCAGAAACATATGAGCAAGGCTGTCAGTGAAACATTTTGTCACACCAATGGTTATATCTAAGTTGCAAATGATGGCTACTGTTTATAGGAGTTTGACCTTTGTGTACTATAATGGAACTACATACGAAGTCAAAAAATGAAGGTTCTCATATGTAGTAACTACGCATGATAGGACATGTGACTGCAGAGTTTGGAATCACACTAGAATTCCTTGTAAATATGTAGCTATGGTATTAATTGACATGAGACAGTGCCTAGAGAACTACTGTGACCCTATGCTATCTAAAGATCAGTATTTCAAGACTTATGGCCATCTTATAAACCCTATTTCAGATGTAACCTTCTGACCTGAGTTTGCACATGGTAAGGTTGCAGATTGTCTTCCCCCAGAGTTAAGGAGAATAATTGGAAAGCCAAAAAAGGCCAGAAGAAGGGAAGAATGAGAGGATCCAATTATAGGGTTCAAAAGGTCCATAACATTAAGATGTGGCAAGTGCCAACAATTTGGCCATAATAGAAAGACATGTACAGGAAGCCCAATTAAAAGAATGAGAGAGTCAAATAAGGCAACAAAGAAGGTTAAGTGTTATATATTTCCAACTATGTTTGCTTTCTGACTTTTCAACATCTAATATAGTTCTCATTAATTTTTAGGATATGGTTGGAGGCAATGGAACTAATGATCAGCCAATAAGTGGAAATCAACAAGGGAGCCAACCACCAAGAGTTAGACCAAATGATTCTCAACTTCTTCTCAACCCTAATCCCCATGTATGGTTAATATGAGTCATATACTTACTGTCAACCCTAATCACTTATTTATTTAGTAATTGATGCACTAATGTTACCTGTGCTCTTAGGGTGCTAGGACTGAATGCCTAAATTGAGGTTAAGCAAAGTAAGGAGAATTGAAAGTACAGGTCTCGAATATTAACCCAAGAATGCAGTTCAAAAAAATGAGAGGGTTGGACCATCAATTGCAACTAATCTATCAACAAATCCAGTAGTCTTAAGTGCACCACCTGTCTCTACAACCTGCAGGTATGCTAGATTTCCTCCAGTGAAAAAAAGAGTTTCATCTTCTCAACAACATGCAAGTTTTTTGGCTGATGATTATAATCCAAACTATTCTTGTCAAATGCAATGAATCTGGGTTTAATGTAGTATGGTATAGACATATTTGTTTACTGCTTATGGTTTTTGAAAACGTGTGACTAGTATTGCCTACTTTTGTTTCCCAATCCACTTGACAAGATATTACCTTTTGATGTTAATGTGTTAAGGCCAAGTAGGATGTTAATGTACTACTTGGATGAAGCTAGTTTCATTGTTATATGGATGTTAATATATTTTTGATGAAGTGAAATGTTCCTCTTTCCTGATAAAGCTATTTTTACTGTTATATGGATGTTAAGCTGATTTTTTGTGTCTTTCTGTGGAACCAGTGTTGGACTATATTTCTGCACATTGAACACTGAATCTTGTCATTTTGTACATGATATTAGTGTTTAGGGTTGTATGGATTGCAGTTTTGGTTCCTCTTTCCTGATGAAGCTATTTTTACTCTTATATGGATGTTAAGCTAATTTCTGATGTGGTCTTTCTATAGAACCAGTGTTGGACTATATTTTTGCACATTGAACACTGAATCTTGCCATTCTGTACAAGATACTAGTGTTTAAGGTGTATGGATTGTAGTTTTGGTTCCTCTTTCCTAATGAAGCTATTTGTACTATTATATGGATGTTAAATTGATTTTTGATGTGGTCTTTCTATGGAACCAGTGTTGTATGGACTGCATTTCTACACATTGAACACTAAATCTTGCCATTCTGTATAGGATACTAGTGTTTAGGGTTGTATGGACTGCAATTTTGGTTCTTCAAAAATGAACCAGTGTATAAGTTGACATTGAACATGAACAAGTTGACATTGAATCTTCACGTTTAGGGTTGTATGTTTTGGTTCCTTCAATGGTCACTTTGCACACTCAATCTTCACATTGAACATGAACAAAACAATACAAGTTGGAACACACACGGGAAATTGACATTGAACATCAACAAAACAATACAAGTTAGAACACACACTGAAAATTGACATTAAACATCAACAAAACAATACAAGTTGGAACACACTGCAAACAAAATCTAGTCATTCAACACCAACGAAACAATGAACACTGGAACAAACTGGAAGTTACTGAAAAATGTCACCACTTTCCCACAACCTACACATTGAAAAGTACTGAATATTGTCAATAAACTTTATTTTTTGTTCTAACCTATCAACCGCTTAGTAATTGAATTAAAATTCCAGCAAAATTTGCAACAAAGAGAGTTAAATTAGCAATCACCAGTGCCCAAATAGTCCCTTTACAGCTACAACTTGGCCTGGTCACGGTCTTTGCACTAACACTAGCTCCAACTTCATGTCTTTTAGTGGCAAACCTCATTTTTATAGGGTAGAAGGCATTCTCAGATTCCATTGTTACTGGTACTATCCACTTCAACCATCCATGAATCCTACAACCATAGTATAATCTATTGGGATTTTTCACTGAATTAGATACCAGTACTAGGGCTTTCATTCCACATTCACCACAAGTGACTCGTTCATATCTCATACTATCAATAGTATTGCTACAACTTGAGTGAGCTATAACAGACCAAAATGAGGAGTAAAAGCTTGCAATCTAGCTCATACCCACCATCCCACTTTGATAAAATTAGAAAAATTAATTTAGTAGTTAAAAAAGTTTCAATTTTGTAAACCATAGAACAACTATTCATACCTGTGAGTTAAATTTTGGCCTTCACGTCTTCAAGTGAAATTTTTTTTCGCAATTGAAATTTCCAAGACAGAACAAAGATTGAAAATTGATGTGTTTGTTGTTCTGTTTTTTTTTTTTTGTGTTTCATTCCTTAAAGTTTGCACTTCTCCTATTTATTTATTCAGTACCTTTTTCACAGGGTATGTTATCCAGAAAAAACAAGACAGAAACTCTCAAGGGTAATTTTGTCTGCACAAGAGTAATTTCAATTAGCATCACCAACTTACATCATCTTTCCGATAGTTAGGGGGTCATAAGTTATAGGTTTTGCTGGTCCAAGATGGTATTGGTAGTTTTACCAAATTTCAAAGTTCGATTGGTAGTTTCCACAAATCTTGAGAGTGGTAAATGTAATTCATCCAAAAATAAGTTGAACACTTTGAACATAAGGTTTCAATAGGTAAATTAACTCACTGTCTTCAAAGGCGCCTTTATGTGAAATAAATTTTAAAAGTGATCGAAAAAAATTATGTGACAGTGTTTCTTTTATCATCCTAAGAACCACATAGAATAACCATAATATCAAAATTGTTATATAACTTTCTGTTGCGGTGGTCTAAGGGTGCACTTGATTTGTTCTGGGGAATAGGAAAGATAATAACAATGATAATAGCGGGGAATGATAATGGATTTTTTTATTACCATTGTATTGCTTGGTTAGTAATGTGGAACGATTATGATTATGAGTGATGGTGGTTGGTTTTTTGAATATTTAGAAATGGAAATTTAGTTAACTTTTTATTTAAAATTCCAAATTCCAAATGTATTACAAATTAATTATGATATTTAATAATAATAATAATAAGTTAATTATAAATTAATTGTAATAATTAGTATTAATTAATTTTTAATTATAATATTAAATTAATTATGAATTAAAATCTTGAGTGATTAAATTAATCTTAATTAATTAATTAATTATAAATTAATAATAATAATAATAAATAAGTTTTGTAGGTTAATCACTTTCGTATCCCCAAATGTAGGGGGCATGGTGGATTCTTAAGTAGTAGTATATATAAATACTATTCATGTAATGAAAGTTGGTTACTAACTACAAGTTATCATTCCTTTCCTATTTGTTTCTCCCCAAACCCTTGAACCAAACACATCCTCATAGTGTTATCCAAACAAATGAATTAAATGTTATTTGGGAAAAGTTTACAAATTAATAAATCAAAAGAGAATTACTGAAAGTATATATTCCCACTATCTCAAAAAAATAATTTAGATTTAAAAATTTTGTTTATCTCAAAAAAATGTTTACTTTTGATTTGAAATTCTTGTATTGCCTATACTAAAAAAGACAATGTATAGTCTAAGTTAAAAAGGAATATACAAATGTAAAATAATACCTTAAGTGTTGCATTGAGCGTGTCGTATCTTGTGATTTAAAATAATTGTACAAAATAAAAAATGGACTATTGTTTTGGATCAAATGGAGTATAAAAAGAGAAACTAACAAATAAAAAAGAAACGAGTTCTAAAGCAAATGGAAGGTGAAAACATACTTATAAAATTTTGTCAATGAATAGAGAAAATAATATCTCACCTGAACTAAAACATTAAGCAAAACACAAAAATAGAAACTCATCAAAGAAAATTTTCCATCCACCATTCTCCATTCTTCATCTCAAGAACCCTGTAACAGTTTACATATATAAGCCCACAAAAAGATAGCACAAAGTTCTTAATATCATGCCACATATATATTTAAATTATTCACTCTAATGTAGTGAATCCTGAACCAAAACAATATGAATGAAGCAAATAACTTGCAAGTGAGGAGGAAAGGATAAAATCAAAATTAATAATTTTTTTTTACAAATTTCATCTTTTTAACAAAAGTAAATAAATAAGTAATTTTCTATTTCAAAAATACATAAAAAACATATTAACATCAAATTTCATCTCAACCTATTTTAGATTTTAAAAAATCCAATTTCTGCACATAATGGTATAACCAGACGAAGCCACAAGAAAAAACTCTTGTGGCATATGGGTGAAGTAAGGAGAAGATGGAAACTCTAAAGAAAAAGTTTGAAACAAAAAAGGAAAAAAGTTATAACCAAAAGAAAAAAAATATAAATTCCATTTAGGCCATTTGTTGTTTTCGCGAAAGATACTTTCCTCTTGTGGTTTAAAAAACTCTAGTTTTGCCTACGTGGTTTGGATTAAAATGAAAAATTTAACAAATTTGGACATCAATCACGGATATGGAATACATGTGTGTGAAAATAGAATTTTATTATGATAACCAAAAAAACCTTTTATGCATCGATTTTTATATAGAATTAGAAAAATGACTAATTTTCTTTATGTAAAATTTACCCTAATCTAGTAGTGTCTTTCACTCACTCCACGATGGATGAAAACTTAACCTTTGAGTTAACTTTGAATTTGGATACGAAAAGGTATTTTTGAAATAAAATAATGTGTTTTTAATAAAATTTCATTTTCACGCACATATTTACAGCACATTTGGTTCACTGTAATGAATAAAGTTGAAATTGCATATAAATTTGGTAGGAATTGAATTGAATAGGCTTTTCAATAGTTTGGTTCAAAGGAATTGCATGTGATACAATCATTATTTTTGTGTTTAGTTGAGGGTGAATATGACTAATGAATACTGCTAAAATGACTAAAATACCCTTATCTTAAACATTTTATTATTGAGTGAGAAATGATTAGAAAGAAAGAAGAGTTAGAAAATTATGCGAGAGAAATAAGAGTTAGAAAATGATGAGAGAGAAAATCGATTGAGAAAAATTATAAGAGAGAAAGAAGAGTAAGAAAAATTATGAGAGATAAAGAAGAGTGTGAAAATGACAAGAGAGAAAGTAGAGTGAGAAAAATTATGAGAGAAAAATTAGAGGGAGAAAATGATGAGAGAGAAAGTAGAGTGAGAAAAATGATGAGAGAGAAAAAGTAGAGTGAGAAAATTGATGAGAGAGAAAAAGTAGAGTGAGAAATTATGAAAGAGAAAGTAGAGTGAGAAAAATGATGAGAGAGAAAAAAAAGTAAGAAAAATGATGAGAGAGAAAGAAAAGTAAGAAAAATTATGAGAGAGAAAGAAAAGTGAGAAAAATTATGAGAGATAAATAGAATGAGCTGAAGGATAAAATTGGAAGGAAAATAAATTTGCTAATTACAGGCTGCACCGAATTTCAATTCAAAACTAATAGGCATGAATTCCAATTCAGGCTTTGAGTGTAATTAGAATTTATGGGAGTTTCAATTCTTTTGAACCAAACAAAGGAATTAGGGTTGAGTAAGGAATAAGGCGGTAATGAATTGACAATTCCTTTGAACCAAACATGGCGTTAGTGAACACATGCTTTCCGTATCCCAAATCTGTTGAGTCATTTGACAGAATAATTTTTTTTAAATTAAAAAAATATTGATGATTTGGGGACGCGCCCAAAATATTAAAGTCGATATTCAGAATATCGATTTTAGTAAGGGTGGTTTTTTTTTTTTAAGAAGAAGAAATTATTCAATTTTTTCAGGAGCTTGCTACTGAAGAATCTCCTTGTCCTGAAAGGCTTGAGATTAAAGTTTCAAATCCTACGAACAATCCAACAAGCCAATCTGATCCCAGATAAATGAATTGCAGAAAAATAAGTTAGTGCGGAGAATAAGTTAGTGAGTCCAAATCAAATGGCATGCCTTCTCTAATAATTGTTCTTTTATCCCTGTCACTTTTGTTGTTCTCCAAAACTGTGGTCTTTGGCTCCAAATCCATCACTTTTTCCTTGTTTCTTTTAGGAGAATTTGACTTTCCAGTCAATAATTTCCCTAGTTCATTAGAAATAACTTCAGGGTGTTGGAGGAGGGGGAGGCCGGGGGGGGGGGGGTGGGTGAAGGAGGGACAGATGGGAATGGGTGGGAAGAAAAAAAAAAGAAGCAAAAAAAGATTGAATGGGGGGGTGGCGGCCAAGGGAAAGGGAAAGGGTGGGGCTGGGATTGGGAGAAATTGAGAGGGGAAGAAGAAGGCCGGGAGAGAGAAGTAGGGTTTTTTTAAAGTACTAGATCGAGTTTTAAGGTCGAGTTTTAAATCGAACATTAGGTCGAACTCGACCTAAATTTGATACTCGACCTAAAACTAGATCAAATTTAGTGCTTGACCTAAAACTTGACCTAACACTATTGACTTAACATTGTGCTTGACCTAAAACTTGATATAGAGCTCGACCATTCTATCTTTCAAATTCACAAATCCAATTCAACTACCACAAATTTCAATTAACATCTCGCTGATACGATTTCTTCTCTACGATTGCAGCCTTCTTGCTGAAGATAATAGTCCAATAGGGTGTATAAACAATGGGGTATGCAAACAATGGGGTGTGAGAACAAATTTTGTTAAATCTATGAAACGGATTCTCAAGAAAAAAAAAAAACAGAAGAAGAAGAAGATGGGATGAAATGCTATGTTTATGTGTTAGGGGTATTGTAGTCTTTTTTTTGAATGAAAATGCTATAATAGAAAATAAAAAAAAGAATGTGTTATTTTTGTAAAGCCAATAATCAAAGGGCAATATTTGTAAATATCCCGAGAATTTTCCCAAAAATAAAAGGGAAAGATGCAGGCTACGAATTCAGCAAATAAACATCGAACGTAGCATATATTTGTGAAGGAGACGCGTGGCCCTTTTTTCTCTTTTAAGTACAAAACTTACGAAATTGATGCCATCGGACGTACACTAAAATTTAAAGTGCATCGTATCCTTGTGCTGACGACAAAATGGCAAAACCCCGTTCACTAGTTACATGAGGATACCGACAAATATATAGGCACATTCATTTTTAAAAAGAAAAAAATCTATTTTTAAAAATTTTATTTATTTAAAGAAAAAAATTTATTTTTGAAACAAAATTCTTTTAATATCTTATCAATAACAATTATATATGATTATAATTAAAAATTAAAAATAAAAATGTCAATTTATGAATTTAATGAAATACTAACTGTGTTGTATTTAATAATTACAAAAAAGTCATATTCAACCAAATGGGAACTTTATTTATGGGTCATAGGGAATATGTATATATTTTTTTGAAAAAAATTTGATACTAAATAGTGTTGAGATTCTTTTCCCAAAAAGGAAAAAATTATTACCAAAATTCAACATGTTATCTTTGTATACAAAGAAGTTTCAAAATATGTTTTTATATTTTTTGAAATAATAGTTGCAAAATAAAAAATGTTTTAAAGATGTAAAATGTTGTAATATTTCAAAATAATGGACGTGACATTTTAATTTTTACAAAAATATATTTTAAAATTCAATTTGAACGCAACTTATTTACCTTCTCTTCATAAAACTAGAAATATTGACAAAAATAACAAAAGAAAAAAAAATCCCAAAATGATACATGCATGATGCATGCAATCCCAATTAGAGAAATTTCCGTTAACTGAAGGGGATAAAAAAGGCAAAGATCTCCAATGAGAATTGCATAACTGGATTGTGGGTTTTTGAATTTTGAAAATTTTCTCTTATAATTAATTAATTACCCTAAAATTTGAATTAGAAGGGCAACCACGAGTCAAAGGCAGGACCGAACTGAGTCACGTGACACGCACTCGACCGGTGTCCCCACCGCCCCACTGGGCCCTGGGAGGCCATCACCGATACCATTTCCATCCGACGGTCCAGATTGTCGCGTCAGCTTAAAGCTAACGCATTGGACTCCAAAACCTCGCCTACAAAAACCCTCGTTCGTCCATCCCTTCTTCACTTTCGGCTCCCAGTTCCTTTCCTCGGCAAAATTTTGAATCCGAGAAAAACAAATTCCCTTTCGATCGCCTATATCTGTTAAAAGGATTATTTCGCAGCAATGGTGAGTCTATTCGATCTGCATTTTTCATCGTGCTTTTTAGCTTATATTTCTGCGTATTTGTATGTTTGTTTCCGGTCGTAAAATTGTGAGTTTTGAGTTTTTGTTCTTCTTTCGAATGTATTTCAGGCGCTTCCGAATCAGCAAACCGTGGATTATCCCAGCTTCAAGCTTGTAATCGTTGGTGATGGCGGAACCGGTAATTAGATGCCCCTTTTTGGCCTCTTTTTTTTTTCCATTTCTAAATTTTAGGGTTTATTTCAAATAGTTGGTTGTGTTCATTTTGAAATGTTATGGGGGGCGCGGGAGATAATTTATATTCGGATGATTTGGCAAAGGGCGCGCCACTTTCGTGTAACTTTGGTTTGATATGATTTGGAATTTTGGAGTTTATATGGTAGGGCTCTTTGATATTTTGAGGTGAGACAGGGAAATTAAAACTTTCGTCTGGAATTTAAAGTTATGGAACGACTGCTAGGGTTTATATTATAATGTTGATGTGGATAGTTTGACAATGAAAAATAAGTTTGAGTTCTGGTCTTTAGTAATTTGTTTGGCAGTATTAATCTAAAATTTGGGCTCTTCTTTTCTTCCTCCTTTTATGGGTATGTTTAATTTGGTTCTCTTTTCCTGCAGGGAAAACAACTTTTGTGAAGAGGCATCTCACCGGTGAATTTGAGAAGAAATATGAACGTAAGCTCACAAACAAAGTTTGTTTTCAATATTTTAGTGATGTGAAGTTTGTTGGTTTTGGACAGACGTATACTGATAATTTCTGTTATTGTCTGTACTTGACTTGTGAACAGCAACTATTGGAGTGGAAGTTCATCCATTGGACTTCTACACCAACTGTGGGAAGATTCGGTTCTACTGCTGGGATACTGCTGGACAGGAGAAATTTGGGGGCCTTAGGGATGGCTACTAGTAAGTACTTGGCAACTTAGCAAACACAAAGCCTACACAGTTGCTTAGTTACTTATTCATGTTAGTTTGTGCTATTTGTTATGCGAATTGGTGTATCGTATTTACTGTAATTCCAAAAATGAATGGAATTCCAAAAATGAATAGCTGAGGAACTGGATATGGGGAACTGACTAGTTATGTTGTTAAGATTTCTCTATGCTCCTCTGATGGTCCATTTTTCCAAGTTTTTCAGTTAAGATAGTATATCTATTTGAAGTCAACAGTGATATGGTAAGCTTAGCGAGTGTTGATGGTTGTTCCATGAATAAGTGTGCTAGATAACTTTGTTTTTCATTGATCTTGCTGAAATGATTTAAAATTTGAACTGTAGGCTGCTTAAGCTTTTTTGTTGTTATTATTGTTGTTGACCCCTGGGTTTGGTACATAAATGTGAACTGAGGTTATGATTTTTCCTTGATTGTTTAGGATTTCTACAGAATGAATAGTCTTTTAAATATTCTGCTAATTTTGGCTAATTTGCAGCATTCATGGACAATGTGCTATCATCATGTTTGACGTGACTGCTCGGTTGACATACAAGAACGTTCCCACATGGCACCGTGATCTTTGCCGGTGAGTGATGAATTTTTTATTTGTGACACATGGAACGAATGTTTGATTGAGCTGTGTAAGATGATGATTGGTTGGTCCATTCTCAGGGTTTGCGAGAATATTCCAATTGTGCTTTGTGGGAATAAGGTTGATGTGAAGAACCGACAAGTCAAGGCAAAGCAGGTTACTTTCCATCGCAAAAAGAATTTGCAGTACTACGAGATATCTGCAAAGAGCAATTACAACTTTGAGAAGCCTTTCCTGTACCTTGCTAGGAAACTTGCTGGGTAAGCATCTTTATGATGATTGGAATGTATGCTGTTTGTAGCCATAAGAGTGGATGATAGTTTCATGCTCAACAAGCTGCTATTGGCTGAAATCCTTGATGATTTTGTTTTTGTTTTGTTTATTGGACTTCTACTGTTGTAGGGATCCTAACTTGCATTTTGTGGAGTCTCCTGCACTTGCTCCACCTGAGGTGCAGATTGACTTGGTCGCACAGCAACAGTAAGCATTCTTTCTTTTTCATCTGCCTTACCTCTTGAGGGGCCTTCTACCTGCCCCATGTCATTTAATGTTTGATGTATTATGCCTACATTATTTGTTCTTTGTTGTGTGCTCATTTTGCAACATCGTGTGTTGTTAGGCATGAGGCCGAGCTCGCTCAAGCTGCCAGTCAGCCCCTTCCTGACGATGATGATGACACTTTTGAGTGAAATTCATGAAAGCAGTTTTCTGCGTTTGTGCTTTTATGTGGCAATTTGTGGCAATTTTACTGCCATCCATAGATTTTCAGAATTTTGCCTCCATATTAGTAAGTAATGAGGGGATTTCCTCAATTAATGTAGGAGTTTCTGGACTCTGTCTGATCCCTCTTCTGATTTGGTGTGAGAATGATGCATTTTATCATTTACCATCGTTTGTATCGAGTTGACTGAGTGTAGAATTGAAATTTTCTTGATATGATACGATCTGTATTTGAACTTGTTACATTTTCCTCCAAGTTCTCGATAACATAAAAGTTTGCCTCCAACAAGGAGAGATTTTTATTCTCACTGGACGTGTTCTGTATCGTTCAATGGAGATCCGTTACGAGGAAGTTTAGGGAACCATATTAGTCGAGAAATTCACTTGCAAAGCTGGTCTGATTCTGCGGACGGAAAGCGTGTGTTATTAGCATCATTGACCACCCGTCGAAGTTCTTCTGTCAACATGCAAAATATGGATGCTAGCCTTTGCAAGTCTGTTGGGTGTTGATGAATGTGATATTTTCTGCTTGAGTAATGAATGGTTTCTTCCAACCAAACGGGACGCCATGTAGACGGCAAGTGCCACAGCTGACTAAAATTATGGCGCAGAACATGAAAAATCAGTTCTTGATATTGTCTACTAATGTCTTTTTAACTCAAAAACTTCTGAAATTGTTTCGGGACAACGGGAAAATGCAGTCCTGGTCAACAAAACCTAAAAATGCAATGCATTCCAAAGGACTGGGAGGAATAAAGTTCACATTTTTTTTTTAAAAACAATAGTTATATTTATTTTTTAAAAAATCATAATTACAGTTTGCTTAATGATAATAACTTCCTTAGTATTCCAAACAAGCCCTCACGCAATAAGTACAAAATAACATATTCATCAAACTTACTTCTATCCTTGCTCCCTAGGTTGAGCCTTTATCATTCTCCTTCTCTAGTAGATCATATAACCCTCCTGATTACAAAATAGTTACATTCTCTACTAGATCACAAGTACTATAGTTCCCTCACTCGGCATGTTCCGGCTAAAGAAGATGGAAGAATTTTCCAGATTAATCAGTTGGCCCAATATCCTACTATATTGGTCCAGCAATGCCTTAATCTTTCTGACTTGATCTAGATTTGCTTCACAAAATAAAAGAGAATTATCGACAAACAAAAGATGAGTTATTAAGGGTCCATTTCTGCACACCTTCATTCCCTTGTATTCACCTTTGTTGTTGGCTTGGCATATCATATTCAACAAAAGCTTCAGAAATGATTAGAAACAAATAAGATGATAAGGGATCTCCTTGCCTTAACCCCCAAGTAGATTCAATGTACTCACATTTTCCCCCATTGATGTTAATTGAGAACGTAGAAGAGGTAATACACTGCGTAATCCAGTCTATGAAAATAGAAGAAAACCCTATTTTTCGAAGCACTTTACAAAAAAAAAAAAAATTCCATTCAACCCTATCATAAGGTTTAGCCATATCAAACTTGATTGCCAAATATCTTTTTTCCCTTTGTGGTTAGAATGAAGAGAATGTATACATTCATGAGCAACAACCACATTATCTAAGGTCTATCTTCCAGGAACAAAAGCAGCTTGATTAGGACTAATGCATTTATGAAGGCAGACTTTCAACCTTTCAGCCATAATTTTAGATATGATTTTATACACAACATTACATAAACTGATAGGCCTGTTGTGTGTAATTGATGTGGGGTTCTTCACTTTAGGGATTAAGCAAATCATTGCATGGTTCATTGTTTGAGCATTTTCTTTTGAGAGAAAAAGTTTTGTATAGCCTTACAAATATCTACTTTGACAACATCCCAATAAGACTGAAAGAAAATAGGATTCATATCGTCAATGCCCGGAGCTTTATTGGGATACATTTGAAAAAGTGCACTCTGGATTTCCTCATCTTCCACTAGCTTTATCAAATTTTGGTTCATGACATAGGTAATGGACAGCGGGATACCTACAAGCCCATCATGCATGTTTTGCGGATCTGAGGTGGAAAACAATTGTTTATAGAATCCCAGTATCTCCTCTTGAATCTCTTCTTGATCATCACAAATCCTTCCATCTTCCTTCGTTAGCCTCTCTATCGTATTCTGCCTTCTGCGGCTCACTGTGCTAGCGTGGAAAAACTTTGTATTTCAATTACCTTCCTGAAGCCATTGAAGTCTAGATTTCTGAATCCAATATAACTCCTATACTTGATAAACTTTATGTAGATTAGCTTTCACTCCTTGCCACTCTTTCCAGTTCCTCCCCCCTCCCTGAACTTGCGTATCTTCTAGCTGTTTTTTAAGCTTTTGAATTTGCTTGGTTGAATTAAAGTCTTTTCTCTGACTCCATTGTATAAGCGTCAACCTGCATTGCTTAATCTTTGAATAGATATGATACAATGGAGTGCCCAGTTGTGTCTTGTCCCAAGCTTGCTTAATGATCTCACTTTTCTCCTTCTTTTTAAGCCATCTTCTATAAAAAACAAATCTTTTCTTCATCTTTGGCCTTTTGGGTGCTGTATCCAAAAATGAAAAAGCCATGGTCTGAAGCTTGTCTATCCATATGGAACACCTTAGTTCTTTGATTCTCCAACATCCAGTTAGGTGCCCAAAGAACCTATTTAACCTCTTCTCTACAAATCTTTCGTCTTCTCTATTATTGGCCCAAATAAAATTCCTCCCCACAAAACCTATATCCCCCATTTCCATGCTTCTAATGAAGGTTTTAAAAGCTGCAAAGCTAGCATCAGTTGTAACTCTCCCTCTGTTTTTTTGCTCTTGTCCAACTATATCATTAAAGTCTCCCCCAAGAAACCATCTCTCTCCCCATTTATGTTTTTGTCTTTCTAAGTATCTTCATTGTTCTTTCCTAACATTTGGATCCGCACTAGCATAAAAGAAAATAGCCCAAAACTTGTTGGTCTCCCCAACCATTAGACATTCTAGTTGGAAGCAAAAGCTTGTGGAGATTATCTTTGAAACTGTAACATCTTCTGACCAACATCACCAAACCTCCTTTAATCCCAATCGGCTCCATAATTCTCTATCTATCTTGAAACTAAAGTCTTTTACAAACTTTGGACACAAAAAACCTTTTCTTTTTTACTTCTGACAGAAAAACTAAGTTAGGGTGATGGGATCTTATTACTTTCCTCAACTGGGAAACTGTATAAGTCTGCCCAAACCTCTACAATTCTACACACGTCTTCATAATTCTGGTTGGGCTCAATCTAGGTTGGTTGCCCCCACATTCAACTCATTTGTTGTGTTTGACATTATATGTTTTTGCTTTTTAATGCTCGGTTCTCCTTCCATAATTTCATCCATAGTTGTCTCTTGCCTGCCCCTTTTCCTTTTCCTTCCAAGAATTACTGCTTTCTCCATATTTGTCTTTATTCTCACATTTCCTTTAGCTTTTTTTTTCCACTAACTATTGCCCATCTATTTTTTTGCCTTTGTTCCCTTCCAATTCCACCACTGGCTATCACCTTTTCACTCTTGCTCCCTTTTATTTCTACCATTGGTAGTTGGCAACCTTGACATTCACACATAATAGGGACGTCCACTAGTGCCAAAGGCTGAAGTTCAGGTCCTGTGCTACTGAATCCAGAATCGTCCCAATGTGCCCCTGCTTCTAGAACTTCTGCACCCATTTCCCAACAGTCCCTATGTGCTTTCGGGACCACTAAATTGAATTGGTCAGGCTGCTCTTTATCCTTACTATTGGAAGCTTCTCCTAGCTCACCTGAAGACAATGGATTGGTCTAGACCACCAAGACATCTTCACACATCTCCAGACACTCATCAATTGTTATCGGGTCCCTTGAATTGATTCTGCCGAGCTGCACTTTCATTTTGCTACTGGAAGCTTCACCTAATTCAACTGTCCACAATGGTGTGTTCTGGAACTCCTTCTCCTGGTCCTGCACTACTTCCATTTGCTTTTGCATTTGGGCTTCCAACGCTGCAACTGCTTCTTTTTGCTGTTGCACAAATTCAGTTACCATATGTACTTTCCGCATCTCACTTCTTGTTTGTTCCACATCCATCATTCCTGATCCCACATATTCTCCATTCAGCTGTCCGCCTCCCCCTCTAACCTACCTATCACCTTCCTCTCTAACCCCTCGTTTATATAATCCTCCAACTACAATATCATTTTGCTTCTCGTTGCTAGGAATCATTGTCTTCCTCTCGTTTTCCCTATTTTTGTCCCTCCCCTTAAAATTAAACTTAGCTCTCGCAGTTCTCAACCAATCCCCGTATTGACCCTCTTTTAAAACATTTTTTCAGATAATCTTCCCTCCTCATCAAGCACATTCTATCAGTGTGTCCAACTCTCCTATAGTAGTGACAAAATCTAGCTAAATTTTCAAACTTAAATGAAATCCAACAAGATTTACCATTAAATTTTAATGTTCCACGCAAAAGAGGCTTACCAAGATCAACCATGCCCAAAATCCGAAGATGTCGTCCATTTTTGCTGTCCAAGTCAGACATCCACATATCCAAAACTTCCTGAAACAATTTTGCAATTTTGTTGTCCGTTTCTCTAGTTATCCACTAGAAAGGAAGATTCCAAACTTGGATCCACAATGCGACTGATTTGAAGTGGTTAGTGTTATCCAAATAGTATATAGCAATGAAGTGGTTAGTGTTATCCAAATATATATATATATAATTATGTTAACAAATTTAGATGACTACATGTATGAAAATATAGCAATGAAGATTGACTATAAAATTAAATTAAGTAAATAGAATCTCATCGTTAACAACTAAATAACGAAAACCACGTCGAGGCGCGTTAGACGCTTTCTTTAAAACAAATTCGTCCCCTCCCATGTGTGCTTGAGGATTTAACGGACGTCTGTCTCTCAGGATACAACGACGAACTAACGGCTTACTTGCACAAGGTAGACTGCTATAGCGAATTTGAATTTGTGCCTTTCTTCTATCACCGAAAACTACTAGAATTGAAAACTTGAAAGGGAAAATTGTTGAAAGAGTTTTGTGGGAAAAGTTAGAAAATTGTCTTGGAAATTCTTCTTGTCCATCAAGGGAAGTCCCCTATTTATAAAGGAGATTTCCTTGTTCATATCATGTTCAAAAGACAAGCTATTAAGTTTGGAGAATGAAAAGCCAAAAGTCTTTATTCATCATTGAAATGAAAAGCCAAAAGTCTTTCATTATGCTTGATACATGAAAAGCCAAAAGTCTTCATTCATTCTTCAAATGAAAAGCCAAGAGTCTTTCATTATGCTTGATGCATGAAAAGCCAAAAGCCATCATTCATGATTGAAATGAAAAGCCAAGAGCCATCATTCATAAACCACCAAATGAAATGTCCATAACCTACCAATAGTATGCATAATGTGCAAGAAAATGAAAGGCCTTCATTCATGCATCTCTTTAATGAGCAATTTCTCATTCACATGTGCTCAAAAGAGCCATTCTTATTTTTCAACAATTAGGTTGCAACTACATATGCTCATTCCATTCTTTTAAACTAGATATTGTTGGTCAAATGTCCATCCTCTGCCTTGAAGGACTCTGAGCTTATCCTTTTCATTCTTGAAGACAAATTGGAGGAATTGGTTACCTAGCTCTCTTATCAGAAATGGTTCCCTACCCGGCCATAAACTTTCAAGAGTGTTGTTCCTAAGCCCTGAGTAGTTAGCCTTCTTTTCTCCAAAAATACGTCCAACCAAACTTCTTGCACCTTCAGCTTTATTGGTTCGGACATCCTCTTCAGCCAAGCTCACCCCGTCCTCTTCTTTCTTAGTAAGAATGATTTCCTGAAATAGCCCTGCTATCTCACTCTCACTCTCTTGCTTTTGAGTAGCCCCACTGTCCATACCTTAACCCTTGCAGTCAAAGACCAATTTAGCCTGCAAAAGATAAGAAAATCAGTAAGCACCAACAGAAACAACAGTAACTAACACCCCTCAGAGGTAGAAGGTAACCTTAACAGAAAGATCGATCCACAAGAGCAGAAGAAAAGTTGATAAATCTTATGAAGAAATCTCTACAAGCACAGTAGATCGTGCTGTAATAAGAGCCCTAGTTTGGAATACTCCTAGTAGCTTGAGCCAAATCTCAGTCGAAGACTCCTGCAAGCTAGAAAGATCACTAGAATGGGTAGATCTATCCTTACGAGCGCAAAATAATTCTAAGAAAACGATGAAGAAAATTTGGAAAAACGATTGCAGGAAGAAAGCACCTGAGGCATCCCTGTTCTTTTCTCATTGTCTGAGACAAAAAGACATCATTAGTGTAACTATAATAACAATTAATGTCTAACCAAAAATCTTATTCTAACTGAAAAACTTGGCATTGCTTTTAATAAAAGTTATCCTAAGATTAAAATACTGTTCTTAAGGCTTATGGCTTAAGACACGTTTGCCTCCTTTTTTCTTTTCTTTTTTTTTTTTTGAAGAAAAACACTGAAAATATCATTATAAAGTAGGAATATTACAGCATGATTCCTTTGTTAGCCTAGCATGAGCCAAGTTGTGAGCTTTACTAACAACTACTCTAGGCGACTTCATAAAAACATAGTCTTGCAATTCCTTTACAAAAGATCTAATATCTGCCACAATGCCGCTGACCTGGATGTTTGCAGTCCTGGGGTCTGCAATTGCTTTCAAGGCTAAAAGAGAATTTGTGAGTACAACTAGTCTGTTCCATCCCCTCATTACACGCCTCCGACATCGCCTCCCAAAATTGCTAATAATTTTGCTCGCTCTAGAGATGAAGCAAACAACTACTTGGAGGTCTCAAATAAAACTCTACCGCCTTTTTCCTCCACAACCCATGCCACCCCTACCTAACACTTCCTCCTTTGAATGAACCATCCATGCAAGCACTAACTCGATCTATAGAATACATTTCTCTTTTACCTCATCCCATGTCCAAATAAATCTCATATTCTCTATTTCTTTCTCATTTCCGCTCGTTTCCTGGACCCAAACCCTTTCTTTTCCCTCCATTAACCAATTTTGCTGCAGGATCTTGATCGTGTCCTTTACTTTCATCCAAATCTGTTGTGGAGATGGAACCTGAGCGTCCCACACCGTTTCACACCTAGCAGACCATAGATGCCAAATTATACAAGCAGACATCTCCACCTCAATCATCGACGGGGCAGTCATTATCCATGTTTGAAACCACTTTCGAAAATCTATAGGCCTTCCTGCATCAAAATCGAAACCCAAGCTTGAGCACCTCCATGTTTTTTTAGCTACCTCACAACTTAGCAGAACATGTGTGATCGTCTCCTTCTCTTACTCACACCAGGAATAGATCTTGGGGATCAATACACCTCTCTTCCATAGCTTATCGACAGTGGGACAAATATCATGAGAAGCCTTGCATAAAAGAAATATATACTTCAGTGGTAGACGAAGGTTCCACAACTTCTTCCAGAAATTTTCCTCATCGGTCTCATCCTTCATACTCCTTCCTTTCGAGGTAGATGGATTCCCCTACATAGCTAGGTTCTTTGCCAGATGATTACCCGATTTAACCGTATACCACCCTCTATTATCCTCACTCTAGTAAAGTTTGTCTTCCTCTTCCCCACTAGCTCTTGACAGGTAGATAGACTGGATGCTTGGAACAATATATGGAGGAAACAGGACTTGGAGTAACGGGACTCTCCAGTTCTATTTTCTATCCAACAAATCTGCAACCTTGAGGGATAATTGACCACCCGTGATCACCACACTGGAAGCTAAAGGATTGCTTCCCCTGGAATCCAATTATCTTTGATGTCAATTTGCTTACCATTTCTAACACGCCACCTCAGGCCCTTACATAGTAACTTCTTTCCCCACACAATACTTTGCCAGCCCCATGTCCATTGCTGCCCTTTCTCCAAACGTAGAAAATCCTCTTTCCTACAATATCTAGCCTTGAAAAAATTTGAAAAGAAAGAGTCCTCTTCTGCATGTATCTTCCAAGCCACCTTTGCTAGCAGCTCTTGTTTCATCTCCTCAATTGTTCTCAATCCCAAACCCCTCTAAATTTCGAAGTGCACATCCGCTGCCATGACATCCAATGAATTTCTCTCCCCTCATGGTCTCCTTTCCGTATGAACCATGCTAGGAATCTGTCAATTGTTCTTGCTCTTCCCTTTGGAATTTTGAAAGCCCCCAATACATATAGTAGTATCGATGCTAAAACATGTTGTGCTTAAAGGCACCAAATCCTCTACTCCAAGAGAAGACTATTGCACTCCATGATGGAGACTATAGAAAGTCACATTCAATACGACTACTTTACGGCAATTTTTGTTTATGAACAGTATTGTAATAGTAAAAATTTTCAATATTTTGACAAAAATACCCCTTATATTTTATTTATTAATTTATATATATAAATATTTATAACTAACATTTATTTTAAAAATAAAAACAAAAAAAATATATTCATTTGTATCAAAGGCAGAATACGCAGGAATAAAATAGAAATAAAAAGTTGACTTGTATTAAAAAATTCGAACTAATTGAAAAATAAAAAGCAAATTTATCAACAAAGAAAGAAAATATGGTATGAAAATTTTTAAAATTCATTTCATAATTAAATCCACCAAATGAACAAAAATAAAAAAAATATATTTATTTCTTTTTTTTCATACATATTATATATATTTTTTTGTTGATAGATTTGTTTTTTACTTTTCAATTAATTTGATTTTTTTTATATAAGTGAACATTTTACTTCTATTTTCTTTCTGTATACTCTGCTTTTGATATAAATGAATATATATAATTTTTACTTTTATTTCTTAAGTAAATGTCAATTATAAATATTTTTTATATAAAATAATAACTGAAGTATGAGGGGTATTTTTGTCCAAATATTAAAATTTTTTACTGTAATGATACTGTTCATAGTGAAGTCAGAGGTTAGAGGAGTAAATGTTAGATGTTTTAAGATTCAAGAGGGTATTGGTAGTTTTAACAAACAATAAAGTTCGATTGGTAATAAACAAAAATCTTAGGAATGGTAAATATAATTTACCCTTTTAATTATTGTTCCGACAATATTAAAAGTCACCATTTGAAAATTTGACTTTGAACTCAATTTTCAAACTATTATGTTTGAAATTTTGATTTTAAATTCGATTTTTTCCCCAAAACGATCAATATAATATATATACCAAGACAATATTAAACCATTTACAACCTCGCCCACTAGCGATGACAGCCTTAGATCTCGCATTGAGATTAAGTGCAAGAGCTTGGGAAAATTCCCACAGCAGCCATAGAACTGTGACTAACTACTAAACAATCTAACTTCTAAACCTAAGGAGCAAATGATAATCTATCAAGTAATGACAAACATAATCCTTTACACAAGCTAACATCAACATATGAGACAATAATGACCATAATATCCAGAATTCATTTTGTATGGATATTAATGCCAATATACTAATAGCCTCTGCAAAATCCAAACTAGCTTATAATAAAATATATCATTAACACTATCAACCGAATCCTAAATCTAAGTGCTAGTGAGCTGAGCTACCTCTTTAAATTCGAACCATTCTGCATGGGCCCACTCTGCAACAATCGAATCGTCCATCCATTCATGTTGAAAGATCCATAAATTTCTTGCTTTCCAAATCATCCACAGAATATATACAGACAATTCTACTCTATCTTGCCACAGCGAGTCCTTTTTCCCATTACAAATAATAAGCCACCAATCCTTAAAACTCAGCTCTGCACTATCCTTTACTGGCCACAAAATCCAAGCAATTTTCCACACCCTTTTTGCTTTTTGGCAATGAAGAAGGACATGATCGAGGTTTTCTTCAGAATCACCGCACATGTTGCAAATGGGATCGTTTTGTATGCCTCTTCTTATTAACTGATTTTTATGGGGAAGATAACATGCCAACATCTCCAAATAAAGTGTTTAAGTTTCCCTTTGATGCGAAGATTCCAAGTGTGCCTCCAAACACCTGTCATTTCATCCCTGGTTGAGCTAGACTCTGGTAGTTGGTAAGACGCCTTGAGCTTCTTGAGGGCATCTTGATAAGTAGACTGGACCGTGTAGATTCCCTGATTAGTCAATTGCCACACTAGTCTGTCATTAGTCTCAGATATCCTAACACTAGGGCGATGAATACTTAGTATGGCATAAGCATTTGATTTGTTGAAAATTTGACGCACGAGATCTTCGTTCCAGCTATCATCATTAACCTTCAAAAGCTCACAAACCCAAGTTACTAATATATTTTGACTCGGAATCTTTGAAGGACGGTATAAGGGTCTACCAGGTATCCAAGGGCTGTCCTATATTCAAATAGATTTGCCATCCCGAACATGGAATATTGCCCCGCTCTGAAGTATATAATGGGCCCCCATCCAACACTTCCACAACCAAGAAGCATTTGCTTTCATCGAGGTTTGCATAAGTCCACCATCTGGGAAATACTTAGCTTTTAGTACCCGAGCCATAAGGAGATTTGGCTGTGTAGTGATTCTCCAAAGTTGTTTTGCAATGAGAGCATCGTTAAACAGTTGGATGTTTTTGAAACCCAAACCACCCTCATATTTTGACCAAGTGAGGTGTTTCCAAGCTTTCCAATGAATTTTAGAAGAACCATTGCCTTTGTCCCCCCACCAAAAATGAGAAATGCACCTAATAATATGCTGACAGACACCCTTAGGAAGTTTAAAGCAGGCCATCACATACGTCGGAAGCGCATCAAGGACAGCCTTAATGAGCACTTCTTTACCGGCTTGGCTAAGAAACCTATTTTTCCACCCTGTAACTCGCTAATGAACTTTTTCTCCCACAAAATTGAACACCTCTTTCTTCGATCTACCATGATCATAGGAAGACCCAAATACCTAGCCTTTTGCTTCTCTTTTATTCCATCCAACGTCTGACATATCTCATCTTTAACCAGTTGAGTAATGTTTTTGCTAAAGAAGATAGAAGATTTTTCCCAATTAACCATTTGACCTGAGTAGCGGCGAAATTTGGATAAAAGAGCTTTGATTCTGCACGCTATTAACCTCGCTCGCAAAAGAGAATAAAGTCATCTACAAACAAAAGGTGTGTAATTTGGGGACCTTTGAAGCTTGCTCTCAAACCCTTATATTCCCCCCTCAAACCGGCTTGCTTAACCATGTTGGAAAATGCCTAAGAAACGACCAAAAAAAGATAGGGTGATAATGGATCTCCCTGTCTAATACCTCTAGACTGTTGTATATACCCACATTTCTCCCCATTGATTTTAAATTCGATTTCATCATATGATTTTAAAACCAAATATTGAATTTAAAATTGATATTTTCAAAATTGACTGATGCTTTAGGTGGGTAAATGTTAGACGTATTAAGATTCAGGAGGCTATTGGTGGTTTTGACAAATAATAAAGTTTGATTAGTAATAAACAAAAATCTTAGAGATGATAAATATAATTTACCCTTTTAATTATTGTTCCGACAGTATTAAAAGTCACCCTTTGAAAATTTGACTTTGAACTCAATTTTCAAACTATTGACTTATGTTTGAAAATTTGATTTTAAATTCGATTTTCATCATATGATTTTAAACCAAATATTGAATTTAAAATTGATATTTTCAAAATTGACTGATGCTTTAAGGGGGTAAATGTTAGACGTTTTAAGATTCAGGAATGTATTGGTAGTTTTGACAAACAATAAAGTTCGATTAGTAATAAACAAAAATCTCAGGGATAATAAATATAATTTACTCTTTTAATTATTGTTCCAATAAAGATTAAAAGTCACCTTTTGAAAATTTGACTTTGAACTCAATTTTCAAACTATTGACTTATGTTTGAAAATTTGATTTTAAATTTGATTTTCATCATATGATTTTAAACCAAATATTGAATTTAAAATTGATATTTTCAAAATTGACTGATGCTTTAAGGGGGTAAATATTAAACGTTTTAAGATTCAAGAAGGTATTGGTAGTTTTGACAAATAATAAAATTCGATTAGTAATAAACAAAATCTCAGGGATGATAAATATAATTTACTCTTTTAATTATTGTTCCGACAGTATTAAAAGTCACCTTTTGAAAATTTGACTTCGAACTCAATTTTCAAACTATTGACTTATGTTTGAAAAATTGATTTTAAATTCGATTTTTTTTCCGAAAAATGATAGTATATTAATATGGTGGCACTAATGGCCAATAAACATAGCCACAAGGGCTAATTGAGTTTCATGGAGTTGGTATCTAACTGAACCCACAAAGACAAAGGAGCCCACAAAGGGCAAAAGCCCGCAAGATGAAGAAGGCCGCATAAGACGGCAAGTACAAAAGTACAAAAGCCCGAAGAAATGCTATATCGGGTCACTAATACTATACAAACGTGATTCTACACATCTCACGTGGCCCACTACCAATAGGCATGAGTGACAAAAATTAGAACTAAATCTCTAACTACCACCTCAAGCCTTAGTGTGGAATCCAACTCGCATACATGGAATAGCGGGCCACCTAACCACTGTAAGTTTAAATAGTCGACATACAGCCACAACCGTATGAAGAGATCAGAGAACTCTAAAAAAATTTTAACTTTAAAACCAAATATTGAATTTAAAATTGATATTTTCAAAATTGACTGATGCTATTTCAACAAAACATCTTCAAAATTGACTTTACTCTTTTTATATTTGCTAGTTTCTTGTACCAAATCATCCAATTTCTCATTAATTATTTAACAGATGCATACATAAGAAATTAGCGATAAAACTAACAAAATAATATAAATGTATAACCGAATAGAATAAAAGCATATCTAAATTATATGCATAACAAATCCTTACAAAGAAGATAATTTACATTGCTACCTGGTAATCAGTTACAACGAATACAACGGGTCTAAACCAATTAAAAATTACCTTAGAAACAAAATTAAATCGAACTATTTAATAAGATTCATATCAAAGTTTAAGGTGTACTTTTGATTCTACTGGTGATTCCACTAAATTTCTGGTGTTATAATTATAGTTATTCCTTACATAAGAAGAGAGAGGATTGCGTCAAAATGATTTTGATGTGAGAAAAAATAGGTTTTAAAAATGTTTTATTCCGATAGAAAATGGTTCTAAATATCCATAAATTTTGTTCTAAGAATTTGTTGAAGAATTTGTTTCAAGAGTTGGGGAGGCCTTGACGAAAAGGGAGGGTTGTGAAGAAAGAGTCAGTCACCAGGGCTTTGAGCAGTTATATAAAAACATCTATATTTACTTAATTTTTATTGGAACTAACAATATTTATGACAAAAGTTGAATACCTTTAGGGCTGGAAGTTATTTAAGAAAGAATAAATTTAAAGCGTTTTGCAGTTCCTAGTCATATTTACATCCTTGGTTGATATTATAAAGCTTATAGTTTTATAAACAAATAAAAAATAAAGGCTGATCCTATTCGTTGCCTGCTCACGACTGCCTTCTTGGTTTTCTTAACACTGTTGAATCTGAAATTTTTAATCACCCGAGAGCCTACTCACAACCCGATTGTGAGAAAATATCGTACTTGTACATTGTTCTTGTTCTTTACCAATTCTCATTGCGTTCGTAAAACTACAATGATAGTGCACAAACAATTCAAAGAACAACCACAACACCCACCCACATGGACGTCATGGATAGTAATGAAATTATAACAGAATTTTACACAATCCATCAAACAAATAAAAAAATTACTAGTCTGTGACTTTGCGCTGTTAATACCAGTACATTCAAAACTTGTTACTGCTAGCATGCTGAAGCCAAATTCAAGTATCAAGCTGTCAGTGAAGTCTTGCTGTATGATTTCGTACGTTGAACAGCATCTAGTTTGCTGTGAGAAGGGGGCATTAACACCCTCAATATCTTCTAACAGGCTAAGTTCCAAGGTAAGTAGAAATCACAAGACAGCGTTAATTCCTTTTCTGGACATTTCATTTCAATATCTGCTGTTACCTTATTGTTTTCCAAAGCAATAGAAGTTAACAATTCCGATTTGGCTCCTGTTACTAATGCATTAACGAAAGTAGGATTTCCTATCTCTATGCAGTAACCTGTTACCTTTCATGTGCTTGGCTCCATTAGGTAAGAAACTCCACAAGGTTGGTTACTTTCACAATAAGTATGCTAAACTTCCTTCCATGACATTCTATCTTCTGATCCTGTATTAGCACTTCCAGCCGTTTACTTTAAAATAAATTTACAAATTGATGAGTGTTACAAATTGCTCAATTAGATTGCTTATAGCACAGAAAAAAGATAAACTTGTCAAGTTCTACAACTCCTAACCCGACCATATAGCTCCACGGAAAAGCTCTTAACCCATCCACATAAGTCCATATAAAGCATTCTCACATTCATTTTTTCTTGGCTGAATGATTTATTGAATACTGGTGTCATTTATAATCGGTTATTAAGAACCAAATATTCTGATGGTTACCTGAAAATACAGAAAAGTCAATGTTATGAAGCAATTACCTTGTAGGTCTTTGAGCAGATACAGCAGATCAGAACTCTTTCACTGGAAAGAAAAAGGCTTAGCAAAAAGCTCAGCAGATGAGAAAATCTCCCTGGAAAGGGCAACATAGCAGCGGCCACAGACCTGGACTAAAAAGAAGCAGTTAAATCTGCCTCCTCATGGTGTGACATTGACCAAAGTAAGGCACAATGCTCGAATGCATTTGAATTTTGACACCTATAATCCATCCAATGCAATTTGTATTTTAGTAATGAACTGGATTTAAGGTTATAACTGACAGCTGTTATACAAGATATAAAGGTTGAACTTTAGTCCACTACAGCTGATCACATGGTAATTTTGTCCTACAATACACATTTGTTCAATATTAGAAATGGAAAAAGGAAAAAAAAACAAAAGAAGTGTACTTTGCAGCAATATGTTTGCACCTATCTTCCATTTCTTTGCATATTTTAATCTCTAGGATAGTGCCTGTGTATTCATCCTATTGCCTGAACAGCATTATGTTCACCTTCACTTCTTTGATTATGCCTTCATTCTTCAAGATGACAATTTTAATGCCAAAATGACATGGAAAGACACAGTTTTACTTGTTAACCTACCTAACATGAGTGATGCTCCTAGACAGGAAATTTGTTTAATAGAAAAAATAAAATAAAATAAAATAAATAACATTAGAATGGGCATCACTAGAGAAGCCCTAAAAAAAATTGACGAATTAAATATTCAAAAAGCATGAGACTCTGAACATTCTAAGTAAGAAAGAAAACTTCCCTACCACAGCCAGTTTACATACACAAGCCAACTTTTTTCCCAGGGACAGAACCAATCTAACATCATTTCACAAAACAATGAAGTAATTGACACGGTTCAGAGTTTTGCTACATATTTTAATTAACATCTTCCAAATGCATGTCCCTTCTACTACTCTAGTGCCCAAAAGGCAACTCTGTACACATATAAGGCAACATCAATATCAACTGCTGATGAAGAAAAATCATTTTGGTGTCACTCAAAAGTACATTTTTATTTATTCTTTTTTGGGGAAAAAATTACTCAATGCCAACTAAAATTTCATAGAAGATTCGTTAAGAAAGAAAAAGATATATTTTGCATTATAAAAGAATTCAATAAGCTTTATCTAACAACTGCTGAGACAAACTTTAATCAAATATTTGTATCAGAAAGTATGCAAAAGTATGATTGGTTAGAAAATATATGAATCAGCCATCAATCAGTTTCCTTGGCATATAATATTTAGTTAAGGAATTCAAACAGCAGTAGCATGGACTTGCTATGATCTTATCTGCCAGAAAGTGGATGCACAGAGTGTCCCATCAAATAAAACCAAGGAAAAGGCTGAAAAGCGAGGTCCCTAACATCATCTTTTGATACAGGAAGCAAGGGATGCATGAGTCCTCAGTTGGCCCTGAAAAGGCAGGGGACTGATCAACAACATCCACCATAGGAAATCCACATGCTGCTAACAAAAGTAAAACCCAGAAAAAATAAAAAGATCAAACCACAGGGAATAGCGATGCACCTGTTGAGCTCACACTAGTTAATCACTGAACTACAATGTTGCCTATATGTCATTACATAGGAGATTATATTAACTACACTTTCAAATTGGGAAACAAAAAGAATAAAGAAAGGGGAGGACAAAGGAAAAAATAAAAAGATGTGCCTGATAATTCCATTTTACCAAGCATCAAAATAACCATTGCACTTTAAGTAAACAATTTGCAAAGCAGTGATTACAGGTACTCTCCAAAACATAGGATTGCCTAATATCAGTTGTAAACCAAAAAAGGTATAAATTCAAAAATAGAAACTGACATGAGTTGCAACATTTTTATACCCGAGTGAACTTCATGAGTCGCCTGCAAGCCCACATCTCAATCAGATGTGCCAACTACTCAAAGTGCTCCTACCTTCAAGTATCTTATCATTTAAAATAATAGTTACATTAAACTTCCATGCTTACAGACAAAGAATACTACAAGATCAAGAAAGAAGTAGGTAGAAACATTCCTTTCTTTGCAATATGGAATAAATGCAGTCTTTCTTTTAGAAGATCTGATACATAATGTCCCAGCTAAAGGAATAAACTGTACTGACAATTGAGACTCAATGAATTAAACAAAACTACAACTTCGCACTTGTTATTAGCTTCTTACAATATATGGAGAAAAAACACAAAAGAACAACCTATTGAGAGACATAACCAGCCCACTGACAGTTATCTATGATAAGCACCATTTTCATTAGAAAGCAAGTACCTTATCTCCATCAAATGTTCATCATTTGACACATGGAGCATAGTACGGAGATTTGTCAACAATGACTCTTGTTCCCAACTCAAAGGACCAGAAGCATGCAATGCCTCTAAAGTTCGCCGATAAGCATGCATCTCCATGTCATGAATATTTAGTGCCACTTCCTCTTCTGGAGGAGAAAGAGAACAGTGCTCTTCATCATCGTTTGAAAATGACTCTGCATCACTACAAATGCTATCTAACTCTTGACAAGGAACCTGTGCAAAATCATTAGGGAAGCCTTTTTGCCTCAGACTAATAACACTACAACTACCAACAGAGGAAACAACACTATCAGAATCATTAGGTTCTAATTTTCGAGGTAAGTAAAAACCAGCACTACCATTACATTTCCCTCTTTTTGGTTCAGAATGCCCGTTCATTCTATTGGCAAAGAGAGTATGCACATATGAGTCACCCAAAAATTCTCTTGGGTAAGCTACAGTATCTACCTTTTCCACCACCAGAGGTGGAACCATCTTTTCTCTCCTACCATCCTTCTCAACTGTTCTAATTTTTTGACTGTTTCCTGCATGAGATTCAATTACTGATGACCAACAAGGGGACATCCTTTTCAAGGATCTTGAAAAAACTTTGTGGGACTCCGGCAACCTCGTACTTTTGTGAAGTTCTGGACAATAATTTTGAGCTTGCTTTTGCCTCTTTGCATTAGATCCTTTCTTTTGATAGAATTTTGAGGTTGATATGTTATTTACTTGCTCCCCTTCACATGATCCAGAACTCTGCAAAGTAAACCCAATCATTGATCAGAAAGGTCAACGAAGGAAATATGCACATACATGCACGCATAAAGTTTTAACATATTCATAAGATGATTCAAAAAAGGATAGCTTGGATGGATTTTAGTAGGAAAAGAGCATATACCTTTCTCATTAGGATCCATTTGTCATCAATCCATAATAGTTGGTCTCTGGTGTTCAATTTGTGTACAATTGATTCCATAGAACATCCAAGTAACCTCACCATATAGTAATCTCCTGGCATGACCTTCAAGATGGTAGCAATTTTCCATGAGAGATCCTCAAACACCTCGACAGTATCTCCAACTTCCCTAGCCTCAACGCTTAGTGAACTAGGGGGACAGGGTCTCACTAATTTCCTTGATACCCTTTCCATCAAAGATCCACTGTCCATACCTGGATGATAATCATAGTGCACATTGTAAGTATGCCCATTTCCACTGAGTATCTCTGCAGTACGCCATGATGCTGGAAACTCCTTTTTGTTCGTGACCTCCACTTTACTGCCCCTTTTAAACCTCATTATTGATTTCATGCGGCAAACACAATTACAACCTGTCATCAACCAGAAATCAGAAAAAACTCCTATCAGCAAACCCTTCCATCAAAACTGAATAACATCAACAATCTCAAACTGAAGTTGAATAAAGCAACAATCATGTGAAACCTTACAGATGGAGATCATGGGATTTTATATATTGCAGATTAATTTTTTTTAAAAAAAGAAGAAGTTTCCCTTAGTTTTGAAAATCAGATTTTGAACCCAAAAAAAAGGAAAAAAAATGTTCCTTGCATCATAACTGGATTGTTGAATATTCTACATCAACGTACAGAAATTTCCCAAAATTTAATCCACAACCAAATCAACCAGTAAAAGCGTACCAACAAAATAAACCAAAAATAAAATCACAGAATAAAGCAAGAAATTTCCTATGATATTAGCACATAGATGATCATGCAACATTAATAAAAAAAAAAATCTATAAATAAACGAAAAACAGAAAAAAAGTAAAAAATTATAAAATAACTTAAATGATTTTTTAAAAATAATTGTTACCAAATGCGAAACTCAGAAAAAGTCAAAAAAATCATCAGATTGATCAATCGCAAAACTTTAAAAAAAAAAATTGAAATTAGTAAATTTAGGGTTTTCAAAACCCCAAAATGGGAAAAAAACTAGAACAAAAAAATCCACTGACCTTTCTTCGAATTCCTCGAAATTAAGCGAGAATTTGACGCCCCAAACGATTTATTTGCTGATTTGATTGCCCTGCTCGACTGAAAGGAAGGCAATCAAACTGCGATTTTTGTGGTCTAGGGTTTGCTTTGGCGTGAGGAAAAATTAAGTTGGAAAAAAGAATTTAAAAAATATAAAGGGGAGGAGGGTAGTTTTGGAAGACTGAAAACCTTTGGATTTGAAACAAATCCCCGAATCGGGTAAAATTTGGAACTTGGATGCTCCACCCAATGAAACCGCTGGATCGTTATTGGAGACCCAAAACTGCTAATTTCTCCGCTGCTACAACGTGCATGAATGTATTTCTTGTCTACAAAATTACAAAACAAAAAAACAAATCGTGGTGCATTACTACACGTATCAATTTGTAGAGAAATACATCACTACACGTTATCGGTTTTTTTTTTTTGAAAAGAAAAGTATACTAACTTGTTAAAGTTAATAAATACAATGATATTTATCAAAATGAACTCTTCTTAACACTAATGTTGGCTAAGATTACTTGACTACACATCAACTCTTTAAAACTACTCTTCAGCTAACTAATTCCCACAAAAATAACATAACCTACACCAAGTGGTAATTCTAACTATATTAGACTAAACAAAAGAGGGTTAGATATACCACTTAATTCCTTGCTATGTTCCATCCTGTATCTACCCAAAATAACTATCACTCTCCCTATATTTACTCAACCCTATTAGTAGATTGATATTCCATCCATGAATCAATGGCCAATACTACAACCATTATTCCCTTTATCCATTCTCTTTTAAAAACCTAAAGGTTCTTACTCTTCAATATCATCTAAAAAAAGTATCGTTAATTTTATCAATTTTGTTGCTTTCTCCATCCTAGAAAAAATCCCAATTTTTTTTTTAATTATGATATCTGACACATTTTATGCATCACTAAATATATCATTTTTCATTCTTATCTTTAATTTTTTTAATATAATCATATGTAATGGTTATTAGTAAAAATAAAATACTCTTTCCGTCCTAAAAAAATGTTTACTTTTGATTTGGTACAATTATTTTTCAATTCACAAGACACAACACATTTAATACATTATTAAATATATATTTTTATATTTTTATACTTACTTTTTAATTTGAATTATATATTTTCATTATTAGTAAAGATAATATAAGAATTTTATATAAAAAGTAAACTTTATTTTTGTGACAAAGAATTTTTTTAAAACTTTGGGATGGTGGGAGTATTAATTTGTTTTAGAAATGGAAATTTTTTTAGTGATAGAGAAAAGTTTTAAATGTGGACTCTTTTTATTGGATGGAAGAAATATTATTTTGTTTAAATAACTACATTACCACACACATTTACTTTATAAATTTCATATTTTAATATTAATTTATTGTTAAAATATTTTACTGATATAATAGTTCACATATACAACTTTAAGGAATAAATCTGGTGGTGGACATTTGATACCAAATTTGTAGAGGCGGTGTTATCTCTCTTTATCATTCACGTGTACTTTACAATTGTTGTAAAGATGTTCTGGATTTTTTTTTTCTTTTTTTTTGGAAGAACGAAGTGGTTTAGACTTTAAATATGATAATACTCTTTCATCGCTGCCAAAACTAATATGCTGATTGCTTTCTTTATTTCTTTGTGCCTAATATGTCGTGTTATTTGCTGAGGTGGGTAAATGTGCATTCTAGAATTTTCCACCCTTGTTTTTTCCGACCTTCTTTGTGTGGCGGCAATTGGGAGAGATGGAGAAAGAATTTGATAGGATTTAAATGGATAGAAAATTGTTGGGAATAGAAAATGTGATTTTCATTAAATTTTAGAATTAGGGGGAATGAAATTTAATGAGATTGAGAATTTTCAATTCTTTTTGAGATCCTATTAAAATTTCTTATTAAGAATTAAATGATGGCTGGTGGTGTTACGGTCATCACTGGCCGGCCAACGACGAATGGCGGTGGTCGGCTGGCAGTTCGAACGTGATCTGACTATCCATGAATATTATGATTTTAAAATGAAAAAATAAAATAAAAATAATTAAATTATTATTAGTCATTGGTTATTAAACATTAACTAATAATTACACAGCATCACCTAATAATTACCCATTTAACTAGTCCCAATAGAATCCATAGGTATCTCATAATTCTCCCACTAAATTTTCATCCCAAGAATACCCATTTCAATTATTTTCAATGAATATTTTTAATAAGTATGAGAAGCCCAATAACTCTCATCTCATTGGGTATCCATTAAAACTATAGAAATATTGTCACATTTACTTCTCTGCATATTATTTACTTTAGATATCTACCAATGTGATAAAAGAAGAAAAAATTTTAAAGTTAAATTTTATTTTTAAGGGAAAGGAAAAGGAGAGAGTAACTTATGACTTAAAAGGGAAAAAATATTGCATATATTAGTTGTATTATTATTTTTAATACAACAAATCAATGATATTTTTTTTTTTGTTCTCTTATTATGTATATAGACTATATTCCTTAATTAATAGATTGTCCTTCCTAATTAAATTTGGTTGCACAATTTTATGTGTATAATACATGTATAGAATATTTTTTCAAAGAACTTTTGTCTTTTTTTTTTTTTTAAATTATGACTAACTTCCCATTTTCATTTGGTTTAAGTCTCCATTTTAATCTCCGTCTCTATCATTGATTGAAACACATTGGCGCTTTGCTATTATCCATCAATGTGGAATTCATTGGCCACCTATAAAACTTAAGCAAGAACAAATGGACAACTTCTATATTTGTGTAATATAATCTATGATTATAACAATCATAGTAAATCCCTAGTTTCTATTTTTGATTATCACTTGCATGATGGACATGTGATTATCCAATCCAAGCATTTATTTCTTGTAATAATTTGCACATACAGTGGGCCAAAAACATTTTTGTCCTTAATTAAGGCTTCGTTGAACTTTCAACCAAGATGCTCTGAGTTGTCCATGTTTAGACAAGATGTTAGTTTACATAGACCAATATAAAAGCGTGTTATATATATATATATATATATAATACCAATATATTTCATCCGTTCTATAAAAAAGAAAAAATATTTTATTTATTTGTTATATCACGTAAGATAAAACAGTCAGAAATAATTAGTAAAGATAATTTATAATTTTAAAAAGATGGATTATTTAAATATTAGGAGACCACAAAAAAAAAAGAGAAGAAAATTACGTGATGGCTTATGATGCAACGAATGTATGTAATATATTTTTTTTTCATAAAAAGAGATCATTTTTGGTAGGATATAACTTTTCTTTTAATTATAAAGCGTAATTTATTTAATGTA
This sequence comes from Gynochthodes officinalis, assembly GCA_020080225.1. Taxonomy (NCBI): domain Eukaryota; kingdom Viridiplantae; phylum Streptophyta; class Magnoliopsida; order Gentianales; family Rubiaceae; genus Gynochthodes; species Gynochthodes officinalis. The sequence continues at coordinate 18,899,162 of CM034622.1, forward strand.
CCATTAAATGCACAATTTTTTTAAAAATTTTTTATTCTTTAAGTGTGAGCCATAAATAATCATAATAGTAGGGATAATATAAGAATTTGTTTCAAAAACAAACTTTTTTGAGTATTAAGAAAAGTTTTTAAAAATAATTTTTTTTTCTTGGACGAAGGGAGCAAAAGTTTAGGATACAATAAACTTTTTGACTGGTTTCTTTAAAAGTATTATTAAGGGGGGTGGGTTTTCTCAGGCTGTTTGGTATGAGGGTTTGGGAGGGGAATGGAATACTATGGATCAAAAATAGATGTTTGGTTTGTGGGTTTGGGTTTTACAAAACCCTCCCTTGTGGGTTTAATCAAATCCCAGCCCTCTCCTTTCCAGAAACCCACGGTCATGGGTTTTGTTCTCTTGGCTGCATTTTGATGTGTGACGCGCCAATGGGCTACACACATGGGGTTGCAAACCCCATGGTTCAACCCCATTTTACCTTTTTTTTTAATTTTTTTTAAAAACAAATTTCACTAATTTATAGAAAATATTTTTCTCTACAAATTAACATGCACTTTGACTATTTTTTGAACAAGATATAATTTGTTAAATATCATATAATGTAAAATATTATTTTTATTATAATTTTAATATAAAATTTATTCCATTCCATTACAAAATAATACCAAACAACATAATTATTATCATTCCATTCTATTCCAAACCTTTCCATTCCACAAATCCATTCCATTCCTAAACCCATCATTTATACCAAGCGCCCCTCTAAGGATGCTTACGACTTTGATTAAAATCAAGGCGTTGTTTGTTCAAATGTAAGTTTTATCTGTAGGTGTAAAGTGCTTTCAACTTTAAATGCTTCTTTGTTCATAAGTTGGTCCCCCATATTTTTGTTTGTACTGAATCTACAACGTTTAAATCCTTATTCGTTCAAATTTGAAACTCATATCTTACTAGCTTCGCTTGATTTAAATCAAGGATTCAATAACTCATCTTTGTTGGAATTGTACGTAAGATGTTGCTAACTTACCTTTACGAAAATCTAGGATTTTAGTAACTTTTAAGTTCTGAATGCAAAAACGTTTTGTTGCTCACCATTTTCTCAATGGTTAGTTTCTTATTGCTGATGGGATGATTTATCGATCAACATGTAATTCCAAGAAAGACAATAACTTGATGGAACTAATTCATCAGCATGAAATTCTTTCCAAGACAGCAATGGCTAATTGGCTCCGAGTAAAAAGGTCATGCATTATCAGATTTTATAGGATATCTTATGCAAATTTTGGGGACTGGGAACCATATAACTATAATAGTAACAAATTGTGTGTGATTTTTTCTTAATAGCACAACTATGAGAGAATCTATCAATTTCTCTATATCCCCTCCTCATATTGCATTGAGATTCCAATTTCCATGAAATGACTTAAATTAACATTCGTTTTGATACAGTAAAATCAGTTATTCTATTATTTTGAATTTACTTATTCAATCTAATAAGTAACTTGTGTCTGAATTAAAAATTCTTATAGATAAGATTTTAATACTTCTCCATCTCAAAAGTCCACTTTTGATTTGATATAACTTTTTTAAAATTTTAAGGTTCAATGTATTTAATGCATAATTAAATGTATATATTATCATTATTAATAAAGATAATATAAGAATTTTACTCCAAAAGTAGACTCTTTTTTTTTAGACAAAGAAAATTTTTGAAACTAATTTTTTTTTTTTTAGTTATTACATGTATCTACTATGATATAAATGTGAGAATTTTGTTTGTCGGTCTCGATTAATTATTATAATTTTAAAGGATTAAATTGTCTTTTTGCATCATTTTTTTATTCATTAGATATACTGTGAGATTTTAAATACTCGTCTTAATTAATAAACTTTTCCCTTTTTTGGCCCTTTTATTTTTTCTATTATTTCAATACGTTTTATTCATTATTTCTTCAATAATTGGTTGCGGCTCCAAAGAATTTAAGTGATCCCACTTTCAAATCTACTTGCAAAATAACTTATTTAGAGTTGTGGTTTTAGGTACTATATGTCTTCAATTACTTTTTGACTGTTTTATATGGGAACTAATTTTTGTCTTTTTAGTGATTAACAATATTTTTCATGCTTCTTATGATTTTCTGATTTATAGTTTTAGTATATGTGTATTCTAAGTTAAAATCATCAATCTTGATTAATCTTGATAGTTGTGTATTTTAACTTTTGTGTTTATATATATATATATATCCTTAAAGATACGAGAAAGTAAAAGGAGAAGTGGGTGTGAATTTGCCACTTAGAGGAAAGGGATAGGTGGGCATTAGAACCATTAACAAGATATAAACAAGAAAATTAAATAAGCAGAAATTTAAATGAGAATATAAATAAACAAGGTTAGATTAGGCGGTTGAACCGGCCAAGCATCAAAATAAATGCAATAATAGTCTTTGAAATATAAATAACAATAGAACTAGCTAAACATTGGAAGAAATAATAAACTTTTGAAAATTAAATAACAAATGAACTAGATGAACAAAGGACTAGCTCTTGCTTGAACAATACTTGGAGTTTATTTAAACTTCATAAATACAAAGCTTATACCTTGGTAGCCAAGGTTAAGTTTGGGAGAATGTTGGTACAAGAAAGGAAGAAGAAAGAAAGAAAAAAGGAAGAAAGAAAGAGAGGAAGAATGAGAAAATGAAAGATAGGAAAGACTTCTAGTCTAAGGTTGAGAGGATATTTGGATAGAAAGTTTGTGGTGTGTGAAAGTGCCTAAATGGAAGACAAGGGAATTTTATAGAAAATTCCGTCTGCTCTGATGCTTTCTTCTGATGTCGGTGAAGCGAGTCTTGCATTCTGATGAAGCATTGTCTGATGAATTCTTGTGTGTTTGAATAGTGTCCGCGCTTCTGATCTGCTGTATTCTGTCTGCATTTTCTGATGTTCCATTTTGCTTCTGATGCTATTACAATTTTTGCAAAATTTAGAAGATTACATAACAATCATTTCCATTTAAGTAAAATGGATTTTTTAGTAACACTATTACAAATTTTGCAAGAATTAAAATATTCCATAACAATCATCTCCATTTAAGTAAAATGGATCTTCTATTTCTTAAATGCTTCTTCTGTGACCCGGAACTCTCGGGAGAGTCTTGTCTGAGTTTGTGTTGTTGACTCCTCTTGGGCTTTGGCAACATGTGGTTGGGCGCCGGGATTCTTGTTTGAGCAGGAAGCGGGCTTTCCAAATGTTTGACATAGTCTTCTTTATTAGTGAGTCTTGCTAATTTGGGTGGGCCAAACTTTTTGTTGCAAATGCGATTATTTCTTGGATCGTGGCGGGTAAGAATTGTGAGTTCAAAGTGAACCATGCTTGATTTGTGGAGGTTGGATTGAATGCATTTTGAATTCTTTCCACCATTTAGAATACCCTTGTCGGACAGAAGTGGAGGAAAATTTTGATTGGGTTTAACAAATTCGTATTTCCATGAATAAATCCATGAAAGAGAAAACAGAGAAAAGAAGCTTAATAATTTTTGGTATAAAAGGTTTAGGAGATTGGAATTTTGGTTGAAAATTTGGAATCCTTCTTTGGGCTATGTCCGCAACATTTTTAGTTTGGGCCATGAACAGTACCATTGGATAAACCAAACTGGAAAATCATATTTGTTAGTTCTCTTAAAATAAAAGAACCAAGAGTGCTTATTATGAACATTTTGAAGTGTAAAAACATTATACCAAGCACTTTTATAGTCCCAATAAGTATATCCACAGGGTTGAAATGCTTGAGAAAAATCTCTAGAGTCTGTTTAGATCATTTCCCCATTCGGATGGTTTAATGACTTTGAGAATTTGGGCGGTGGAGTGGGTAATATAGGTTTGTGTTTTGTCTTGGTAATGTTTGAAGGATCTGGACCGAGTCCAAAAGGATGAACTCATAGAATGTTGGGGTTTTAGAGATAGAGGGTAAAAGTAGTGGAACCCTTTGGGAAAAATGATTTGGGCCATTTAGGCTGGGTTATTGTGGAAAATATCGGGTTCCATTTGCAAAATGTTTCTTGGATGATCATTTTTATGGTATGGCTCTTGGGCTTTTGGAGAGGTAGTTGGAATTACTACAGGTAGTAGTCGGGATCACTACTTGTTTTTGTGATTTTTGAGCCATGGTTGTTGGATAAGATTGAGTGGGGCTCGAGCCACCACTTGGGATTGAGAAGGGATGGGGCTTGAAGCCGCCATCAAAGTTTGAGGAGTTTACCAATTGAAATCCAGTTGAAATGCTTGCTTGGTAGAAAGCCAGCGGTTGTGTGTGGACTTGTCTTGGCAATGTACGTATTACAGGTGCTAAGATGGAAATTGGTTTGATGTTTTCAAGGGATTCAAAAGCTTGAATGCAGGTTGGTGTAAGAGCATAATTTGAAGGGGTTGGGATGTGTCTTTGAGTTTGTATGCTTTTGGTTGAATCAGAAGATTCGTTTTGGATATTTGAGAAGTATTTGGTTTCTTTGGTAGGAGAGTTCTTCCTTTTTCTTTTGGAGGCATTGTTATCGTCTGCAAAATTCACGAGTCAAATAGTCGGGAAGGAATTGTTTTCTCCTTTAATGTATTCAATATCGAAATCGAAAGCAGATAGGATAGCTTGCCACCTTGCAAAAATTTGCTTAGAAGCAAGGTGTTTAACATCTGAAACAAGTTTTTGTAGAAAAACAACAAGAAATATCATTGAAATTGTAAATATTAGAAAATGCAGGATCTTTTGAAAGTAGTGATCATTTTTGGTTGTTTTTCTACAAAACTTGTTCGGGATGTTAAACACCTTGCTTCTAAGCAAATTTTTGCAAGGTGGCAAGCTATCCTATCATTTTGATTTCGATATTGAATACATTAAAGGAGAAAACAATTCCTTCGACTATTTGACTCGTGAATTTTTGGGGGCGATAACAATGCCTCCGAAAAAGAAAAAGGAAGAACCTCCTACCAGTAAACCAAATACTTCTCAAATATCCAAAACTGAATCTTCGGATTCAACCAAAAGCATACAAACTCCAGTACACATCCCAACCCCTTCAAATTATGCTCTTACACCAACCCAGATTCAAGCTTTTGAATCCCTTGAAAACATCAAACCAATTTCCATCTTAGCACCCAGAACATGGGCAGACATTGCTGAAGAAGACGAAGTCCACACACAACTGTCGGCTTTCTACCAGCTAGCAGCCCAATCTGGATTTCAATTGGTAAAACCTCCTCAAACTTTGATGGCGGCTTCAAGCCCCATCCCTTCTCAATCCCAAGTGGCGGCTCTGAGCCCCACTCAATCTTATCCAACAACCATGGCTCAAAAATCACAAAAACAAGTAGTGATCCCGACTACTACCCAGGTAGTAATTCCAACTACCTCTCCAAAAGCCCAAGAGCCATACCATAAAAATGATCATCCAGTAAACATTTTGCAAATGGAACCCGATATTTTCCACAATAACCCAGTTCAAATGGCCCAAATCATTTTTCCCAAAGGGTTCCACTACTTTTTACCGTCTATCTCTAAAACCCCAACATTCTATGAGTTCATCCTTTTGGACTCAGGTCCGTATCCTTCAAACATTACCAAGACAAAACACAAACCTATATTACCCACTCCACCGCCCAAATTCTCAAAGTCATTAAACCATCCGAATGGAAATGATCTAAGCAGACCTAGAGATTTTTCTCAAGCATTTCAACCCGAGGATATACTTATTGGGACTATAAAAGTGCTTGGTATAATGTTTTACACTTCAAAATGTTCATAATAAGCACTCTTGGTTCTTTTATTTTAAGAGAACTAACAAATATGATTTTCGATTTGGTTTATCCAATGGGCGTTCATGGCCCAAACTAAAAATGTTGCGGACATAGCCCGGCAAGGATTCCAAATTTTCAACCAAAAATTCCAATCTCCTAAACCTTTTATACCAAAATTATTAAGCTTCTTTTCTCTGTTTTCTCTTTCATGGATTTATTCATGGAAATACGAATTTGTTAAACCCAATCAAAATTTTCCTCCACTTCTTGTTCGACAAGGGTATTCTAAATGGTGGAAAGAATTCAAAACAGATTCAATCCAACCTCCACAAATCGAAGCATGGTTCACTTTGAACCCACAATTCTTACCCGCTGCTGATCCGCAAATAACTGCATTTCTGCAACAAAAAAGTTTGGCTCAGTCCAAATTAGCAGCACTCACTAATAAAGAAGACTATGTCAAACATTTGGAAAGCCTGCTTTCCCAGTTCAAACAAGAATCCCCGAAGGCCCAACCACATGTTGCCAAAGCCCAAGAGGAGTCAACAACACAAACTCAGAGACAAGACCTCCCCGAGAGTTCCGGTCAAAGAAGAAGCAGAGGAAGAAGTAGAAAATCCATTATGCTTAAATGGATATGTTTGTTATGGAATCTTTTAATTCTAGCTAATATTGTAATAGTGTTATTAAAAAATCCATTTTTCTTAAAAGGAAATGATTGTAATGTAATCTTTTAAATTTTGCAAAAATTGTAATAGTGTCTTTATGTAGAAATGCAATGAACTTGCAGCGATCTTGTAGCGCGGACACTATTCAAACACGAACTCATTGTAATCGCTCATCAGAAGGGGCCTTTGTTCACCGACATCTATGGCGATTCTTGAGCAGACGGAATTTTCTATAAAATTCCCTTTGTCTTCCATTTAGCGAAATTTTACACACCACAAACTTTCTATCCAAATATCCTCTCAACCTTTAGACTAGAAGACTTTCCTATCTTTCATTTTCTCATTCTTCCTCTCTTTCTTTCTTCCTTTCTTTCTTTCTTTCTTTCTTCTTCCTTTCTTGTACCAACATTCTCCCAAACTTAACCTTGGCTACCAAGGTATAAGCTTTTGTATTTATGAAGTTTAAATAAACTCCAAGTATTGTTCAAGCAAGAGCAAGTCCAATGTTCATCTAGTTCATTTCTTATTTATTTTTCAAAAGTTTATTATTTCTTCCAATGTTTAGCTAGTTCTTTTGTTATTTATTTTTCAAAGTCTATTATTGCTTTTATTTTGATGCTTGGCCGGTTCAACCGCCTAATCTAACCTTGTTTATTTATATTCTGTCATTTAAATTTCTGTTTATTTAATTATCTTGTTTATATCTTGTTAATGGTTGGCTAAGCCACCTATCCCTTTCCTCTAAGTGGCAGTCCGTCTGCGACCCACTTCTCCTTTTACTTTCAGATCTTTAAGGTCCCTCTCCTCAGTATCAGCCAGAGAGGGAAGTGGGATTTTAATGATGAATTTCAATACTTTATGATATTGTTATTATGCATCTACCTTTAATAATTATTTATTTTCATGCTTTATGATATTGTTCTTGTGGATCTAACCTTTTTTTATGCAGATCTGTTTGTATTTTGCTGTTTACCAACGATGTTATGGTAGTAAGACCAGTGTAGAGGCGGTAAACCAGTTGAGCTGTTGAGGGTCTTAGAGTCCAAAAAACTTTAGGATTGGTAAAATAATGAGTAGATCTGAGTAAAAATTGGTAGATCTATAACGGCTTTAGCATAAAATGTTAAAATTTATAATTATTTGGTAGATTTATAATAACCTTAGCATGAACTGAAAATTCATGATTATTTTCCCATGGAACTCAAAAGCTTTTGATACTAAAGGAAAGGGTTAAAAGTCTTATAAGGTTTATTGCATTGCATCTACTTGCTTCCTTGTATTTTTATTTGCAATATGTCTTCTCTTTTTAGATCCTTTTCCAAAGCATCTTCCTCTTCTTCCTCTTCTTCAAACACTCTTCTTAAAGAAGAAATTAATTTAGAAAACATTGGTCAAACAATAGACAATTGGAAAATTCCTAAACACCAACTAATCATGTTTATCATGAGTCAAAATGGTCTTTAACTTGAGTTACACAATTAAAGCAGTTGAACAAACCATAGCTCTTCATTCGACTATGAAGAAATTAAACTTTTGTCAAGAAAAACTATAGAAAAACATTTACGAAAATATAACTACCTTCATTTTGGTCTAGTACAAGTGGTACAAAACCACTTACTAGAGAAGGTCTAGATACATCTCTTTTACTTGCTCTAAGAGATTGTAGATTTTTAAACTTTGATGATTCATTGCTTGGAATGGTTGAAACCGATCTATGTGATGGACTTTATTTTGATTGTTTTCCAAATTTCACTTTGTTTCTTTACGTGATAGAAACATTTTAGACACTCTCACTTTAAATATTAAAGCGAAAATTATAAAACTAAAGCAGTACACTTCGGTAGCAATTTTGTTTAGGATCGATACAAAGCCATGTGTTGACTTTTTAGTGCAGAGCCCTAAAGTCTCACAAAAGGAAACTATCCTCTTTCGCAGATCTAGCGGATCCCAACTCACTGCACCGTGTCTATCACTTGGAACCAAGTCACACTTCCAGAACAATGGCTGCTACCGGATGCGGCACCCACTGTTCCAGTAAAAAATACAACGGTGTCTAGTATCCAACAGTTTCCAACAGGAGCCGTCCAAATCAGGTTTGATAGAACTTCTAGCTTTAGGATTTCTACTTCTAATCCTGCTTGTTCCCAACCTAGACATTCCGTGTCTGACTTTAGACCAATGTCTTCGTCCTCAACCATGTTTCAACACCTTGACAATTCATCAAGTATACCTCAAGCAAGGTATACTGATTCAAACCGAGCCATCCTCATCGGATCACGGAGATTTACCAAAATCCAGAACATACTATACTATTCGTGATAATACTCCAATTAGTGAATTAAGAACTTTAACTTTAGATACACAAATTGGTTTTCAAATTAATAAAGAATATCTTAGGAAGGAATTTTACTCAGAAGAAAACCTTTCTAAAAGAACATGGTTCTTGAATTCTTTTCAAGGCAATTTTCGAAAACAAATCCAAGAAAATTATTATAATTTTCTTAATAAAATTAAAGAACATGTTTTCTTCTTTGAATGGTTCATTATTTATGCGAAGAAAATTCAATTGATTTTCCTTTTGATAAAACAATCTGTTTTGAAAAATGGAAAACTTGAAGGAGAAGTCCCATCCGAATTTCCTCCAAATAAACCGATCCACGATTTCTTATAAATCTATTGAATTAAAAGTGTTCCTTTTAAACAAAGCTAAGCAGAACAAATAATGGTAAAGATATACAAAGTATTTTTGAACAAAACAATTATACTAATAAGTATTTACAGACTATTGGAGAATATTTTATTACAAATAATAAAATTACTCCCCAATCTTTTATGCTCCTCCTCTTTCAAATTTCTGATTTCTACAGTTCCTTCACCTACTTCTTTTCCAAATATTCCTTTATTCAAGCGTATGAAATTCCTAGTCAACTAACCAAACCCATTCAAGAAAAACCTTTGCGAATTTGAAAAAGATTAGCCAAAATAGAAGAGTCATTTCAAACTCCAAAGCCCAAGCGAGAAAATGGAAATGGGGTCATCTTAGTTCTGCTCAACCATCTAAGTCAAATGATCCAGCCTCGGCCTCGGTCAACCAATCAATCTCTGTCTTAAATAAAGACACTGATAATGATGAGTCATCCGACCCTGAAGTGGCCAAACTCAGAAGTTTTAGACCTCACACCTATAGTAAAGAAAAGTCTATTTCTACTTGGAAAAATTCACAAAAACTTTATTATCCTAGAGCTACTTATCCAGATTTAGCTTTAGAAGAAAGACCAAATGTTTTCCAAAATAATTATACTGCAAATGGTATTTATGAATGGTGTATTGATGGTCAATCTGAATACAACATTTTAACAATACTACAACAAATGACTATGGTTGCTACAGCATACCGAACAACTCATAATTGTCCTGACCAATTAGCGACTCATGTTTTAATTCTTTGGTTTCTGGTCGATTAAAGGATGGTGGGATGAACACCTATCATCCATAGATAAAGACAAAATTTTAAATTCTGTTAAAATCGATGAAGATGGTGAACCCATTTTAGTTAATGGTCAAACTATTTCTGATGCTGTTTCTACTCTTCTTTTTACAATTGCAAAGACTTTTGTTGGAGACCAGGATCTTTAGAGATAGATCATCTGAGCTCCTAAATAATTTGAAATGTAAAAAACTATTTGATTTTAGATGGTACAAAGACACATTTTTTACTAGAATTTATTCTAGGCCTGATGGTAATCAAGCCTATTGGAAAGAAAAATTTTTAGATGGTCTTCCAAAATCTTTGCGGGACATGGTTCGTGATGAACTACGAGTCCAATACAATGGCGTGGTTCCTTACGAACAAATTACTTATGGTCAATTAACCAGTCAAATACAACAAGTTGCTTTAAAAATTTGTAGACAAGATAAAATCCTTAGACAATTAGCTAAGGATAGGGCCCAACAACAAAGAGACTTAGGATTTTTTTGTGAACAATTTGGTCTTCCTAGTTGTCATCTGACCCATAGGAAGAGGTCATCCAAAACTAAATTTAGAAAGTATCTGCCCAATCTTCCTTACAAACCCAATAAGCATTTTTCTAAGAAACATTCCGATCCACCCAAACCAGCTTTTCAAAAGTCAAAAGATATTGTTTGCTATAAATGTAAAAAGCCAGGACATATAGCCCGGTATTGTAGCCTTAAAAATAAAATTCAAGAATTAAATTTAGAAGAAAAGGTATTAGATCAAATAGCTAAACTACTTGTTGATTCTGATAATTCTGATAATTGAACATGAGTCAGATGATCTTCTAAATCAATTAGAAGATCGGGATGATTATTCTGATTCTAGTTCGGAAGATTACGGACAAGAACATTCAATCAATGTTCTTACCAAAGAACAAGATCTTTTAGTTGATCTTCTTGAAGAAATTTGATTACGAAAAGAAGAAAAATATTCGAAAAATTGAAACAAGTTTTGTAGAAAAACAACGAAAATGATCACTACTTTTCAAAAGATCCAGTTTTCTAATATTTACAATTTCAATGATATTTTAAATCGTTTTCCAAAAAATCCTAAACCAGTTTCTTTGCAAGATCTTCAATCAGAAGTCTCATTCCTCAAAGAGGAAATTAAGAAAATAAAAGCACAACAAGAATTGGATCGTCTTGTTATTGACTCATTAATTTCTGAAAAGGGGAAGTTCTCGAAACTTCCACTCTTTCTAAACATACGCTCTTTCTAAACCTTCTTCTTCAAATTCCCCTACTTTTGAAAAATTTGAAGAAACTGACCACTTTCTTAATCATATTTCTTTAGTCCAACAAAAATATGATATTTTAATTACTTTAGTTATAAAAGATAATTTCAAACTTGAAATTCCTGCTTTATGGGATACAGGGGCGGATATGTGTTGTATCCAAGAAGGACTTATCCCTTCAATCTATTTTGAAAAAACCAAAGAAACGACTTAGTTACGCAAATGGTTCTAAATTACAAATAAATTATAAACTTCCTGAAGTTGAAGTTCATTTTCAAAATGGTTTTGTAAAAACATCTTTTCTTTTAGCAAAAGATTTAAATGGATTAGCTTATTTAGGCACTCCATTTATCTATCAAGTAACTCCATATTTAACTAATTTCAAAGGAATTTACCCTCAAAATATTCCAAATTCTTGTATTCCTTTTGCCAAACCACCTTTGGAAAGAAAATTAAATACTTTATTTTCCAATGATTCTCAAATAAATGTTTTAACCTTAAAACAAAACCAAATAAATTTTCTTATTCAAGAAATATCTTTCAAAAGAATTGAAGAACAACTCCAGCAACCTTTGCTTCAAAATAGGATTAAAGATCTTGAGTCCAAACTCCAAAGGAGATTTGTGCGAAATTCCAACATTTTGGAATAGAAAACAACATGTAGTTTTCCTCCCTAATGAAGAGGATTTTGATGAGCGTCCTTTCCCCACAAAGGCTAGCGCTATCCATATGATACAAGAGCTCCTTCAACATTGTGAAGAAGAAATTAATGAACTTCTGAAAAAGAAGATTATTCAAAAAAGTCAGTCTCCTTGGAGTAATCACGCTTTATGTTAATAAAAATTACGAAATAGAAAGAGGTGTTCCAAGACTTGTAATTAATTACAAGGCTTTAAATACAACCCTTCAATGGATTCGATATCAATTCCCAACAAAAAGATCTTCTCCAAAATTATATGCTGCAAAAATTTTTCAAAATTTGATATGAAATCTGGATTTTGGCGATTCAAATCCATCCTTCAGCGGTATAAAACCGCATTTAATGTCCCTTTCGGACATTATGAATGGAATGTAATGCCTTTCGGTTTAAAGAATGCCTTACGAGTTTCAAAGGATTATGAATGATATTTTTAATCCTTATTCAAATTTTATTATTGTTTATATTGATGATGTGTTAGTCTTCTCTGAAAACATTGACCGACATTTTAAACATGTTCATACATTCTGCATGTCATTAAACAAAATGGTTTATTGTTTCTCGAGAAAAGATTAGTCTTTTTCAAACAAAAATTAGATTCTTAGGGCACCATATTCATTTAGGAACTATTATTCCAATTGAAAGATCAATCCAATTTCTTGATAAATTTCTGATCAAATCCTAGAAAACAACAACTTCAAAGATTTTTAGGTTGCTTAAATTATGTTTGATTTCATTCGAACTTAGCAATCTTATTAAACCTTTGCATGAGCATATAAGAAAACTCCCCTGCTGGTGACATTCATACAAATATAGTTAGACAAATTAAAAAACAAGTTAAAGCACTTCCTTGTCTTGCATTATCAGATCCATCAACCCAAAAAATTGTTGAGGCCGATGCCTCGACATTGGATATGGTGGTATCTTAAAGCAGGTCCAGAATGGCAAAGAGCAAATTGTGGCATTTGCACCTAAGCATTGGAATGATTCCCAACAGAATTATTCTACCATTAAAAAAGAAATTCTTGCAATAGTTTTATGTATTTCTAAATTTCAATCGATTTACTAAATAAACAATTTTTATTACGTGTTGATTGTAAATGCGCAAAGAGGTTTTGCAAAAGATGTTAAACACCTTGCTTCTAAGCAAATTTTTGCAAGGTGGCAAGCTATCCTATCTGTTTCGATTTCGATATTGAATACATTAAAGGAGAAAACAATTCCCTTCGACTATTTGACTCGTGAATTTTTGCGGGGGCGATAACAATGCCTCCGAAAAAGAAAAAGGAAGAACCTCCTACCAGTAAACCAAATACTTCTCAAATATCCAAAACTGAATCTTCGGATTCAACCAAAAGCATACAAACTCCAGTACACATCCCAACCCCTTCAAATTATGCTCTTACACCAACCCAGATTCAAGCTTTTGAATCCCTTGAAAACATCAAACCAATTTCCATCTTAGCACCCAGAACATGGGCAGACATTGCTGAAGAAGACGAAGTCCACACACAACTGTCGGCTTTCTACCAGCTAGCAGCCCAATCTGGATTTCAATTGGTAAAACCTCCTCAAACTTTGATGGCGGGTTCAAGCCCATCCTTCTCAATCCCAAGTGGCGGCTCTGAGCCCCACTCAATCTTATCCAACAACCATGGCTCAAAAATCACAAAAACAAGTAGTGATCCCGACTACTACCCAGGTAGTAATTCCAACTACCTCTCCAAAAGCCCAAGAGCCATACCATAAAAATGATCATCCAGTAAACATTTTGCAAATGGAACCCGATATTTTCCACAATAACCCAGTTCAAATGGCCCAAATCATTTTTCCCTAAGGGATCCACTACTTTTTACCCTCTATCTCTAAAACCCCTACATTCTATGAGTTCATCCTTTTGGACTGCAGGTCGTATCCTTCAAACATTACCAAGACAAAACACAAACCTATATTACCCACTCCACCGCCCAAATTCTCAAATTCATTAAATCATCCAGAATGGGAAATGATCTAAGCAGAACCTAGAGATTTTTCTCAAGCATTTCAACCCCAGGGATATACTTATTGGGACTATAAAAGTGCTTGGTATAATGTTTTTACACTTCAAAATGTTCATAATAAGCACTCTTGGTTCTTTTATTTTAAGAGAACTAACAAATATGATTTTCCAGTTTGGTTTATCCAATGGTGGGGCGTTCATGGCCCAAACCAAAAAATGTTGCCGGACATAGCCCAGCAAGGATTCCAAATTTTCAACCAAAAATTCCAATCTCCTAAACCTTTTATACCAAAATTATTAAGCTTCTTTTCTCTGTTTTCTCTTTCATGGATTTATTCATGGAAATACGAATTTGTTAAACCCAATCAAAATTTTCCTCCACTTCTTGTCCAGACAAAGGGTATTCTAAATGGTGGAAAGAATTCAAAAGCAATTCAATCCAACCTCCACAAATCGAAGCATGGTTCACTTTGAACCCACAATTCTTACCATTCTTTGATCATGAAATAAGCGCATCTCTGCAACAAAAAAGTTTGGCCCAGTCCAAATTAGCAGCACTCACTAATAAAGAAGACTATGTCAAACATTTGGAAAGCCTGCTTTCCCAGTTCAAACAAGAATCCCCGAAGGCCCAACCACATGTTGCCAAAGCCCAAGAGGAGTCAACAACACAAACTCGAGAGACAAGACCTCCCCAGAGTTAGGTCAAGAAGAAAGCGAGCGAAGAAGTAGAAGATCCATTTTACTTAAATGGAGATGATTGTTATGGAATATTTTAATTCTTGCAAAAATTGTAATAGTGTTACTAAAAAATCCATTTTACTTAAATGGAAATGATTGTTATGTAATCTTTTAAATTTTGCAAAAATTGTAATAGTGTCTTTATGTATTAGGCTCTTTATGCTTGGCGACATTGTGATCTTGTGGCGCGGACACTATTCAAACCACGGCAACTCTTGTACCTTTGTTCCTTTGGCGGGGCATTTGTTCACCGAACATGTAGCGATTCTTTATGTGACGAAATTTTCTATAAAATTCCCCTTTGTCTTCCATTTAGGCAGAATTTTACACACCACAAACTTTCTATCCAAATATCCTCTCAACCTTTAGACTAGAAGACTTTCCTATCTTTCATTTTCTCTCATTCTTCCTCTCTTTCTTTCTTCCTTTCTTTCTTTCTTTCTTTCTTCCTTTCTTGTACCAACATTCTCCCAAACTTAACCTTGGCTACCAAGGTATAAGCTTTTGTATTTATGAAGTTTAAATAAACTCCAAGTATTGTTCAAGCAAGAGCAAGTCCAATGTTCATCTAGTTCATTTCTTATTTATTTTTCAAAAGTTTATTATTTCTTCCAATGTTTAGCTAGTTCTTTTGTTATTTATTTTCAAAGTCTATTATTGCTTTTATTTTGATGCTTGGCCGGTTCAACCGCCTAATCTAACCTTGTTTATTTATATTCTGTCATTTAAATTTCTGTTTATTTAATTATCTTGTTTATATCTTGTTAATGGTTGGCTAAGCCACCTATCCCTTTCCTCTAAGTGGCAGTCCGTCTGCGACCCACTTCTCCTTTTACTTTCTGTATCTTTAAGGGGTCCCTCTCCTCACTGGTATCAGAGCCAGAGAGGGAAGTGGGATTGTAATGATGAATTTCAATACTTTATGATATTGTTATTATGCATCTACCTTTAATAATTATTTATTTTCATGCTTTATGATATTGTTCTTGTGGATCTAACCTTTTTTGATGCAGATCTGTTTGTATTTTGCTGTTTACCATGATGTTATGGTAGTAAGACCAGTGTAGGCGGTAAACCAGTTGATTTGTTGAGGTCTTAGAGTCAAAAACTTTAGGATTGGTAAAATAATGAGTAGATCTGAGTAAAATTGGTAGATCTATACGGCTTTAGCATAAAATGTTAAAATTTATAATTATTTGGTAGATTTATAATAACTTAGCATGAATGAAAATTCATGATTATTTTCCCATGGAACTCAAAGCTTTTGATACTAAAGGAAAGGGTTAAAAGTCTTATAAGGTTTATTGCATTTACTGTCTACTTGCTACCTTGTATCTTTATATGAAATATGTCTTCTCATTTATGATCTTTGTCCTATGCATCTTCCTCTTCTTCCTCTACTTCCAACACTCCACTTAAAGAAAAAAATAATTTAGAAAGCATTGGTCAACCAATAGACAATTGGAAAATTCCTAAACACCCAACTAATCATGTTTATCATGAGTCAAAATGGTCTTTAACTTGATTACACAATTAAAGCAGTTGAACAAACCATAGCTCTTCATTCGACTATGAAGAAATTAAACTTTTGTCAAGAAAAACTATAGAAAAACATTTACGAAAATATAACTACCTTCATTTTGGTCTAGTACAAGTGGTGCCAAAACCACTTACTAGGAAGGTCTAGATACATCTCTTTTACTTGCTCTAAGAGATTGTAGATTTTAAACTTTGATGATTCATTGCTTGGAATGGTTGAAACGATCTATGTGATGGACCGATTTATTTTGATTGTTTTCCAAATTTCACTTTGTTTCTTTCGTGATAGAAACATTTTAGACACTCTCACTTTAAATATTAAAGCGAAAATTATAAAACTAAAGCAGTACACTTCGGTAGCAATTTTGTTTAGGATCCAGTACAAAGCCATGTGTTCAGCTTTTAGTACAGGAGCCCTAAAGTCTCACAAAAAGGGGGAAACTATCCTCTTTCAGACAGATCTAGCCAGATCCCAACTCACTGTACCCAGGTCTATCACTTGGAACCAAGTCACACTTCGAGAACAATGGCATTGCTCTGGATCGGCACCTTTATTCGATAAAAAATACAGCGGTGTCTAGTATCAACGGTTTCCAACGAGAGCCGTCCAACTCAGGTTTGCTAGTACATCTAGCTTTAGGATTTCTACCTCTAATCCTGCTTGTTCCCAACCTAGACATTAGTGTCGACTTTAGACCAATGTCTTAGTCCTCAACCATGTTTCAACACCTTGACAATTCATCAAGTATACCTCAAGCAAGGTATACGATTCAAGCAAACCATCCTCATCAGATCACGGAGATTTACCAAAATCTCCAACATACTCTACTATTACTGATAATACTCCAATTAGTGAATTAAGAACTTTAACTTTAGATACACAAATTGGTTTTCAAATTAATAAAGAATATCTTAGGAAGGAATTTTACTCAGAAGAAAACCTTTCTAAAAGAACATGGTTCTTGAATTCTTTTCAAGGCAATTTTCGAAAACAAATCCAAGAAAATTATTATAATTTTCTTAATAAAATTAAAGAACATGTTTTCTTCTTTGAATGGTTCATTATTTATGCAGAAGAAAATTCAATTGATTTTCCTTTTGATAAAACAATCTCTGTTTTGAAAAAATGGAAAACTTCAGAAGGAGAAGTCCCATCTGAATTTCCTCCAAATAAACCAGTCACGATTTCTTATAAATCTATTGAATTAAAAGCTGTTCCTTTTAAACAAAGAACTGAAACAGAACAAATAACTGGTAAAGATATACAAAGTATTTTTGAACAAAACAATTATACTAATAAGTATTTACAGACTATTGGAGAATATTTTATTACAAATAATAAAATTACTCCCCAATCTTTTTATGCTCCTCCTCTTTCAAATTTACAGATTTCTACAGTTCCTTCACCTACTTCTTTTCCAAATATTCCTTTATTCAAGCCGTATGAAATTCCTAGTCAACTAACCAAACCCATTCAAGAAAAACCTTTGTCTGAATTTGAAAAAAGATTAGCCAAAATAGAAGAGTCATTTCAAACTCCAAAGCCCAAGCAGAAAATGGAAATGGGGTCATCTTAGTTTACGCTCAACCATCTAAGTCAAATGATCCAGCCTCGGCCTCGGTCAACCAATCAATCTCTGTCTTAAATAAAGACACTGATAATGATGAGTCATCCGACCCTGAAGTGGCCAAACTCAGAAGTTTTAGACCTCACACCTATAGTAAAGAAAAGTCTATTTCTACTTGGAAAAATTCACAAAAACTTTATTATCCTAGAGCTACTTAATCAGTTAGCTTTAGAAGAAAGCCCAAATGTTTTCCAAAATAATTATACTGCAAATGGTATTTATGAATGGTGTATTGATGGTCAATCTGAATACAACATTTTAACAATACTACAACAAATGACTATGGTTGCTACAGCATACCGAACAACTCATAATTGTCCTGACCAATTAGCAGCTCATGTTTTAATTCTTTGGTTTCTGAGTCGATTAAAGGATGGTGGGATGAACACCTATCATCCATAGATAAAGACAAAATTTTAAATTCTGTTAAAATCGATGAAGATGGTGAACCCATTTTAGTTAATGGTCAAACTATTTACGATCTTTGTTCTACTCTTCTTTTACAATTGCAAAGACTTTTGTTGGAGACCGAGGATCTTTAGAGATAGATCATCGAGCTCTAAATAATTTGAAATGTAAAAAACTATACGATTTTAGATGGTACAAAGACACATTTTTACTAGAATTTATTCTAGGCACGATGGTAATCAAGCCTATTGGAAAGAAAAATTTTTAGATGGTCTTCCAAAATCTTTGCGTGACATGGTTCGTGATGAACTACGAGTCAATACAATGGCGTGGTTCCTTACGAACAAATTACTTATGGTCAATTAACGATCAAATACAACAAGTTGCTTTAAAAATTTGTAGACAAGATAAAATCCTTGACAATTAGCTAAGGATAGGGCCCAACAACAAAGAGACTTAGGATCTTTTTGTGAACAATTTAGTCTTCCTAGTTGTCATCAGGCCATAGGAAGAGGTCATCCAAAACTAAGTTTAGAAAGTATCGGCCCAATCTTCCTTACAAACCCAATAAGCATTTTCTAAGAAACATTCCAATCCACCCAAACCATCTTTCCAAAAGTCAAAAGATATTGTTTGTTATAAATGTAAAAAGCCGGGACATATAGCGGTATTGTAGACTTAAAAATAAAATTCAAGAATTAAACTTAGAAGAAGAAGTACTAGACCAAATAGCTAAATTGCTTGTTGATTACGATAATTACGATAATTGAACATGAGTCAATGATCTTCTAAATCAATTAGAAGATCGGGATGATTATTCTGATTCTAGTTCGGAAGATTACGGACAAGAACATTCAATCAATGTTCTTACCAAAGAACAAGATCTTTTAGTTGATCTTCTTGAAGAAATTTGATTACGAAAAGAAGAAAAATATTCGAAAAATTGAAACAAGTTTTTGTAGAAAAACAACACGAAAATGATCACTACTTTTCAAAAGATCCCAGTTTTCTAATATTTACAATTTCAATGATATTTTAAATCGTTTTCCAAAAATCCTAAACCAGTTTCTTTGCAAGATCTTCAATCGAAGTCTCATTCCTCAAGAGGAAATTAAGAAAATAAAAGCACAACAAGAATTGGATCGTCTTGTTATTGACTCATTAATTTCTGAAAAAGGAAAGCTCTCAGAAACTTCCACTCTTTCTAAACATACGCTCTTTCTAAACCTTCTTCTTCAAATTCCCTACTTTTGAAAAATTTGAAGAAAGACCACTTTCTTAATCATATTTCTTTAGTCCAACAAAAATATGATATTTTAATTACTTTAGTTATAAAAGATAATTTCAAACTTGAAATTCTGCTTTATGGGATACGAGCGGATATGTGTTGTATCCAAGAAGGACTTATCCTTCAATCTATTTTGAAAAAACCAAAGAAACGACTTAGTTACGCAAATAGTTCTAAATTACAAATAAATTATAAACTTCACGAAGTTGAAGTTCATTTTCAAAATGGTTTTGTAAAAACATCTTTTCTTTTAGCAAAAGATTTAAATGGATTAGCTTATTTAGGCACTCCATTTATCTATCAAGTAACTCCATATTTAACTAATTTCAAAGGAATTTACCCTCAAAATATTCCAAATTCTTGTATTCCTTTTGCCAAACCACCTTTGGAAAGAAAATTAAATACTTTATTTTCCAATGATTCTCAAATAAATGTTTTAACCTTAAAACAAAACCAAATAAAATATCTTATTCAGAAATATCTTTCAAAAGAATTGAAGAACAACTCCAGCAACCTTTGCTTCAAAATAGGATTAAAGATCTTGAGTCCAAACTCCAAAGGAGATTTGTGCGAGAAATTCCATGACATTTTGGAAAAGAAAAAAAAATGTAGTTTACCTAACTTATGAAAAGGATTTTGATGAGCGTCAAATTCCTACAAAGGCTAGAGCTATCCAAATGAATCAAGAGCTTCTTCAACATTGTGAAGAAGAAATTAATGATCTTACGAAAAGAAGATTATACAAAAAAGTCAGTCTCCTTGGAGCTGTCCTGCCTTTTATGTTAATAAAAATTCTGAAATAGAAAGAGGTGTTCCAAGACTTGTAATTAATTACAAGGCTTTAAATACAGCCCTTCAATGGATTCGATATCAATTCCCAACAAAAGATCTTCTCCAAAAATTATATGCTGCAAAAATTTTTCAAAATTTGATATGAAATCTGGATTTTGGCGATTCAAATCCATCCTTACAGCGGTATAAAACGCATTTAATGTCCCTTTCGGACATTATGAATGGAATGTAATGCCTTTCGGTTTAAAGAATGCCCATACGAGTTTCAAAGGATTATGAATGATATTTTTAATCCTTATTCAAATTTTATTATTGTTTATATTGATGATGTGTTAGTCTTCTCTGAAAACATTGACATTTTAAACATGTTCATACATTTGCATGTCATTAAACAAAATGGTTTAAATTGTTTCTCGAGAAAAGATTAGTCTTTTTCAAACAAAATTAGATTCTTAGGGCACCATATTCATTTAGGAACTATTATTCCAATTGAAAGATCAATCCAATTTCTTTGATAAATTTCTGATCAAATCCTAGAAAAACAACAACTTCAAAGATTTTTAGGTTGCTTAAATTATGTTTACGATTTCATTCGAACTTAGCAATCTTATTAAACCTTTGCATGAGCATAAGAAAACTCCCCTGCTGGGTGACATTCATACAAATATAGTTAGACAAATTAAAAAACAAGTTAAAGCACTTCCTTGTCTTGCATTATCGGATCCATCAACCCAAAAAATTGTTGAGGCGATGCCTTGACATTGGATATGGTGGTATCTTAAAGCAGTCGAGAATGGCAAAGAGCAAATTGTGGCATTTGCATCTAAGCATTGGAATGATTCCCAATGAATTATTCTACCATTAAAAAGAAATTCTTGCAATAGTTTTATGTATTTCTAAATTTCAATCGATTTACTAAATAAACAATTTTTATTACGTGTTGATTGTAAATGCAAAGAAGAGTTTTGCAAAAGATGTTAAACACCTTGCTTCTAAGCAAATTTTTGCAAGGTGGCAAGCTATCCTATCATTTCGATTTGATATTGAATACATTAAAGGAGAAAACAATTCCCTTCGACTATTTGACTCGTGAATTTTTGCGGGGGCGATAACAATGCCTCCGAAAAAGAAAAAGGAAGAACCTCCTACCAGTAAACCAAATACTTCTCAAATATCCAAAACTGAATCTTCGGATTCAACCAAAAGCATACAAACTCCAGTACACATCCCAACCCCTTCAAATTATGCTCTTACACCAACCCAGATTCAAGCTTTTGAATCCCTTGAAAACATCAAACCAATTTCCATCTTAGCACCCAGAACATGGGCAGACATTGCTGAAGAAGACGAAGTCCACACACAACTGTCGGCTTTCTACCAGCTAGCAGCCCAATCTGGATTTCAATTGGTAAAACCTCCTCAAACTTTGATGGCGGCTTCAAGCCCCATCCCTTCTCAATCCCAAGTGGCGGCTCTGAGCCCCACTCAATCTTATCCAACAACCATGGCTCAAAAATCACAAAAACAAGTAGTGATCCCGACTACTACCCAGGTAGTAATTCCAACTACCTCTCCAAAAGCCCAAGAGCCATACCATAAAAATGATCATCCAGTAAACATTTTGCAAATGGAACCCGATATTTTCCACAATAACCCAGTTCAAATGGCCCAAATCATTTTTCCCAAAGGGTTCCACTACTTTTTACCCTCTATCTCTAAAACCCCAACATTCTATGAGTTCATCCTTTTGGACTCTGGGTCCGTATCCTTCAAACATTACCAAGACAAAACACAAACCTATATTACCCACTGCAGCGCCCAAATTCTCAAAGTCATTAAACCATCCGAATGGGGAAATGATCTAAAGCAGAACCTAGAGATTTTTCTCAAGCATTTCAACTTGAGGATATACTTATTGGGACTATAAAAGTGCTTGGTATAATGTTTTTACACTTCAAAATGTTCATAATAAGCACTCTTGGTTCTTTTATTTTAAGAGAACTAACAAATATGATTTTCGATTTGGTTTATCCAATGGTGGGCGTTCATGGCCCAAACCAAAAAATGTTGCGGACATAGCCAGCAAAGGATTCCAAATTTTCAACCAAAAATTCCAATCTCTAAACCTTTTATACCAAAATTATTAAGCTTCTTTTCTCTGTTTTCTCTTTCATGGATTTATTCATGGAAATACAATTTGTTAAACCCAATCAAAATTTTCCTCCACTTCTTGTCAGGACAAGGGTATTCTAAATGGTGGAAAGAATTCAAAAGCAATTCAATCCAACCTCCACAAATCGAAGCATGGTTCACTTTGAACCCACAATTCTTACCATTCTTGATCATCAAATAAGCGCATTTACGCAACAAAAAGTTTGTGATCCAAATTAGCGGCACTCACTAATAAAGAAGACTATGTCAAACATTTGGAAAGCACCTTTCCCGGTTCAAACAAGAATCCCGAAGGCCCAACCACATGTTGCCAAAGCCCAGAGAGTCAACAACACAAACTCGAGACAAGACCTCCCAGAGTTAGGGGTCAAAGAAGAAGCGAGCGAAGAAGTAGAAGATCCATTTTACTTAAATGGAGATGATTGTTATGGAATATTTTAATTCTTGCAAAAATTGTAATAGTGTTACTAAAAAATCCATTTTACTTAAATGGAAATTATTGTTATGTAATCTTTTAAATTTTGCAAAAATTGTAATAGTGTCTTTATGTAGGAAACAACTTTGTGGCGACATGCTTGTGATCTTGTAGCGCGGACACTATTCAAACCACGGCAACTCTGTACCTTTGTTCCTTTGTAGCGGGCCTTTGTTCACCGACATGGCTTGATTCTTTATGTGACAGAATTTTCTATAAAATTCCCCTTTGTCTTCCATTTAGGCAGAATTTTACACACCACAAACTTTCTATCCAAATATCCTCTCAACCTTTAGACTAGAAGACTTTCCTATCTTTCATTTTCTCTCATTCTTCCTCTCTTTCTTTCTTCCTTTCTTTCTTTCTTTCTTCTTCCTTTCTTGTACCAACATTCTCCCAAACTTAACCTTGGCTGCAAGGTATAAGCTTTGTCTTTATGAAGTTTAAATAAACTCCAAGTATTGTTCAAGCAAGAGCAAGTCCAATGTTCATCTAGTTCATTTCTTATTTATTTTTCAAAAGTTTATTATTTCTTCCAATGTTTAGCTAGTTCTTTTGTTATTTATTTTTCAAAGTCTATTATTGCTTTTATTTTGATGCTTGGCCGGTTCAACGCCTAATCTAACCTTGTTTATTTATATTACATCATTTAAATTTACATTTATTTAATTATCTTGTTTATATCTTGTTAATGGTTGGCTAAGCCACCTATCCCTTTCCTCTAAGTGGCGATCAGTCTGCGACCCACTTCTCCTTTTACTTTACTGTATCTTTAAGGGTCCCTCTCCTCAGTATCGAGCCGAGGAGAGGAAGTGGGATTGTAATGATGAATTTCAATACTTTATGATATTGTTATTATGCATCTACCTTTAATAATTATTTATTTTCATGCTTTATGATATTGTTCTTGTGGATCTAACCTTTTTGATGCGGATCTGTTTGTATTTTACTGTTTACCAACGATGTTATGGTAGTAAGACCCGGTGTAGGGCGGTAAACCAGTTAATTTGTTGAGGGTCTTAGAGTCCAAAAACTTTAGGATTGGTAAAATAATGAGTAGATCTGAGTAAAAATTGGTAGATCTATAACTTTAGCATAAAATGTTAAAATTTATAATTATTTGGTAGATTTATAATAACCTTAGCATGTTGAAAATTCATGATTATTTTCCCATGGAACTCAAAAGCTTTTGATACTAAAGGAAAGGGTTAAAAGTCTTATAAGGTTTATTGCATTTACATCTACTTGCTTCCTTGTATTTTTATTTGCAATATGTCTTCTCTTTTTAGATCTTTTTCCAAAGCATCTTCCTCTTCTTCCTCTTCTTCAAACACTCTTCTTAAAGAAGAAATTAATTTAGAAAACATTGGTCAAACAATAGACAATTGGAAAATTCCTAAACACCCAACTAATCATGTTTATCATGAGTCAAAATGGTCTTTAACTTGATTACACAATTAAAGCAGTTGAACAAACCATAGCTCTTCATTCGACTATGAAGAAATTAAACTTTTGTCAAGAAAAACTATAGAAAAACATTTACGAAAATATAACTACCTTCATTTTGGTCTAGTACAAGTGGCTGCAAAACCACTTACTAGAGAAGGTCTAGATACATCTCTTTTACTTGCTCTAAGAGATTGTAGATTTTTAAACTTTGATGATTCATTGCTTGGAATGGTTGAAACCGATCTATGTGATGGACGATTTATTTTGATTGTTTTCCAAATTTCACTTTGTTTCTTTACGTGATAGAAACATTTTAGACACTCTCACTTTAAATATTAAAGCGAAAATTATAAAACTAAAGCAGTACACTTCGGTAGCAATTTTGTTTAGGATCGATACAAAGCCATGTGTTGACTTTTAGTGCAGAGCCTAAAGTCTCACAAAAAGGGAAACTATCCTCTTTCGAGCAGATCTGGCGGATCCCAACTCACTTTACCAGTCTATCACTTGGAACCAAGTCACACTTCGAACAATGGTGCTCTGGGATCGGCACCTTTATTCGATAAAAAATACAGCGGTGTCTAGTATCCAACGATTTCCAACGAGCCGTCCGTCGGGTTTGATAGAACTTCTAGCTTTAGGATTTCTACTTCTAATCCTGCTTGTTCCCAACCTAGACATTCCGTGTGCGACTTTAGACCAATGTCTTCGTCCTCAACCATGTTTCAACACCTTGACAATTCATCAAGTATACCTCAAGCAAGGTATCTGATTCAAGCAAACCATCCTCATCGGATCACGGAGATTTGCAAAATCTCAACATACTCTACTATTCGATAATACTCCAATTAGTGAATTAAGAACTTTAACTTTAGATACACAAATTGGTTTTCAAATTAATAAAGAATATCTTAGGAAGGAATTTTACTCGGAAGAAAACCTTTCTAAAGAACATGGTTCTTGAATTCTTTTCAAGGCAATTTCGAAAACAAATCCAAGAAAATTATTATAATTTTCTTAATAAAATTAAAGAACATGTTTTCTTCTTTGAATGGTTCATTATTTATGCAGAAGAAAATTCAATTGATTTTCCTTTTGATAAAACAATCTCTGTTTTGAAAAAGTGGAAAACTTCAGAAGGAGAAGTCATCAATTTCCTCCAAATAAACCGATCCACGATTTCTTATAACTCTATTGAATTAATAGCTGTTCCTTGTAAACAAAGAACAGAAACAGAACAAATAAGTGGTAAAGATATACAAAGTATTTTTGAACAAAACAATTATACTAATAAGTATTTACAGACTATTGGAGAATATTTTATTACAAATAATAAAATTACACCCCAATCTTTTTATGCTCCTCCTCTTTCAAATTTCTGATTTCTCTGATTCCTTCACCTACTTCTTTTCCAAATATTCCTTTATTCAAGCCGTATGAAATTCCTAGTCAACTAACCAAACCCATTCAAGAAAAACCTTTATGCGAATTTGAAAAAGATTAGCCAAAATAGAAGAGTCATTTCAAACTCCAAAGCCCAATGAGAAAATGGAAATGGGGTCATCTTCCGTTCTGCTCAACCATCTAAGTCAAATGATCCGACCTCGGCCTCGGTCAACCAATCAATCTCTGTCTTAAATAAAGACAACGATAATGATGAGTCATCAGGCCACAGTGGCCAAACTCGGAAGTTTTAGACCTCACACCTATAGTAAAAAAAAGACTATTTCTACTTAGAAAAATTCACAAAAACTTTATTATCCTAGAGCTACTTATCGATTTAGCTTTAGAAGAAAGACCAAATGTTTTCCAAAATAATTATCTTGCAAATGGTATTTATGAATGGTGTATTGATGGTCAATCTGATACAACATTTTAACAATACTACAACAAATGACTATGGTTGCTCTGACATGCGAACAACTCATAATTGTCTGACCAATTAGCGGCTCATGTTTTAATTCTTTGGTTTCTGGTCAATTAAAAGGATGGTGGGATGAACACCTATCATCCATAGATAAAGACAAAATTTTAAATTCTGTTAAAATCGATGAAGATGGTGAACCCATTTTAGTTAATGGTCAAACTATTTCTGATGCTGTTTCTACTCTTCTTTTTACAATTGCAAAGACTTTTGTTGGAGACCCAGGGATCTTTAGAGATAGATCATCTGAGCTCCTAAATAATTTGAAATGTAAAAAACTATCTGATTTTAGATGGTACAAAGACACATTTTTTACTAGAATTTATTCTAGGCCTGATGGTAATCAAGCCTATTGGAAAGAAAAATTTTTAGATGGTCTTCCAAAATCTTTGCGTGACATGGTTCGTGATGAACTACGAGTCCAATACAATGGCGTGGTTCCTTACGAACAAATTACTTATGGTCAATTAACCAGTCAAATACAACAAGTTGCTTTAAAAATTTGTAGACAAGATAAAATCCTTCGACAATTAGCTAAGGATAGGGCCCAACAACAAAGAGACTTAGGATCTTTTTGTGAACAATTTGGTCTTCCTAGTTGTCATCCGACCCATAGGAAGAGGTCATCCAAAACTAAGTTTAGAAAGTATCGGCCCAATCTTCCTTACAAACCCAATAAGCATTTTTCTAAGAAACATTCCAATCCACCCAAACCATCTTTCCAAAAGTCAAAAGATATTGTTTGTTATAAATGTAAAAAGCCAGGACATATAGCCCGGTATTGTAGACTTAAAAATAAAATTCAAGAATTAAACTTAGAAGAAGAAGTACTAGACCAAATAGCTAAATTGCTTGTTGATTCTGATAATTACGATAATTCGAACATGAGTCAATGATCTTCTAAATCAATTAGAAGATCGGGATGATTATTCTGATTCTAGTTGAAGATTACGGACAAGAACATTCAATCAATGTTCTTACCAAAGAACAAGATCTTTTAGTTGATCTTCTTGAAGAAATTTGATTACGAAAGAAGAAAAATATTCGAAAAATTGAAACAAGTTTTGTAGAAAAACAACACGAAAATGATCACTACTTTTCAAAAGATCCCAGTTTTCTAATATTTACAATTTCAATGATATTTTAAATCGTTTTCCAAAAATCCTAAACCGGTTTCTTTGCAAGATCTTCAATCGAAGTCTCATTCCTCAAAGAGGAAATTAAGAAAATAAAAGCACAACAAGAATTGGATCGTCTTGTTATTGACTCATTAATTTACGAAAAGGAAGTTCTCAAAACTTCCACTCTTTCTAAACATACGCTCTTTCTAAACCTTCTTCTTCAAATTCCCTACTTTTGAAAAATTTGAAGAAAGCCACTTTCTTAATCATATTTCTTTAGTCCAACAAAAATATGATATTTTAATTACTTTAGTTATAAAAGATAATTTCAAACTTGAAATTCTGCTTTATGGGATACGAGCGGATATGTGTTGTATCCAAGAAGGACTTATCCCTTCAATCTATTTTGAAAAAACCAAAGAAACGACTTAGTTACGCAAATAGTTCTAAATTACAAATAAATTATAAACTTCACGAAGTTGAAGTTCATTTTCAAAATGGTTTTGTAAAAACATCTTTTCTTTTAGCAAAGATTTAAATGGATTAGCTTATTTAGGCACTCCATTTATCTATCAAGTAACTCCATATTTAACTAATTTCAAAGGAATTTACCCTCAAAATATTCCAAATTCTTGTATTCCTTTTGCCAAACCACCTTTGGAAAGAAAATTAAATACTTTATTTTCCAATGATTCTCAAATAAATGTTTTAACCTTAAAACAAAACCAAATAAATTTTCTTATTCAAGAAATATCTTTCAAAAGAATTGAAGAACAACTTCAGCAACCTTTGCTTCAAAATAGGATTAAAGATCTTGAGTCCAAACTCCAAAGGGAGATTTGTGCTGAAATTCCAACAGCATTTTGGAATAGAAAACAACATGTAGTTTACCTCCCTTATGAAAAGGATTTTGATGAACGTCAAATTCCTACCAAGGCTAGAGCTATCCAAATGAATCAAGAGCTTCTTCAACATTGTGAAGAAGAAATTAATGATCTTCTGAAAAAGAAGATTATACAAAAAGTCGATCTCCTTGGAGTGTCACCTTTTATGTTAATAAAAATTACGAAATAGAAAGAGGTGTTCCAAGACTTGTAATTAATTACAAGGCTTTAAATACAACCCTTCAATGGATTCGATATCAATTCCCAACAAAAAGATCTTCTCCAAAATTATATGCTGCAAAAATTTTTCAAAATTTGATATGAAATCTGGATTTTAGTGATTCAAATCCATCCTTACAGCGGTATAAAACCGCATTTAATGTCCCTTTCGGACATTATGAATGGAATGTAATGCCTTTCGGTTTAAAGAATGCCCCTTCTGAGTTTCAAAGGATTATGAATGATATTTTTAATCCTTATTCAAATTTTATTATTGTTTATATTGATGATGTGTTAGTCTTCTCTGAAAACATTGACCAGCATTTTAAACATGTTCATACATTCTGCATGTCATTAAACAAAATGGTTTATTTGTTTCTCGAGAAAAGATTAGTCTTTTTCAAACAAAAATTAGATTCTTAGGGCACCATATTCATTTAGGAACTATTATTCCAATTGAAAGATCAATCCAATTTGCTGATAAATTTCCTGATCAAATCCTAGAAAAACAACAACTTCAAAGATTTTTAGGTTGCTTAAATTATGTTCCTGATCTCATTCCAGAACATAGCAATCTTATTAAACCTTTGCATGAGCATATAAGAAAACTCCCCTGCACGGGTGACATTCATACAAATATAGTTAGACAAATTAAAAAACAAGTTAAAGCACTTCCTTGTCTTGCATTATCAGATCCATCAACCCAAAAAATTGTTGAGACTGATGCTTCTGACATTGGATATGGTGGTATCTTAAAACAGGTCCAGAATGGCAAAGAGCAAATTGTGGCATTCGCATCTAAGCATTGGAATGATTCCCAATGAATTATTCTACCATTAAAAAGAAATTCTTGCAATAGTTTTATGTATTTCTAAATTTCAATCGATTTACTAAATAAACAATTTTTATTACGTGTTGATTGTAAATGCGCAAAGAGGTTTTGCAAAAAGATGTTAAACACCTTGCTTCTAAGCAAATTTTTGCAAGGTGGCAAGCTATCCTATCTGTTTTCGATTTCGATATTGAATACATTAAAGGAGAAAACAATTCCGTTCGTGACTATTTGACTCGTGAATTTTTGCGGGGGCGATAACAATGCCTCAGAAAAGAAAAGGAAGAACCTCACCGATGAAACCAAATACTTCTCAAATATCCAAAACTGAATCTTCGGATTCAACCAAAAGCATACAAACTCCAGTACACATCCCAACCCCTTCAAATTATGCTCTTACACCAACCCAGATTCAAGCTTTTGAATCCCTTGAAAACATCAAACCAATTTCCATCTTAGCACCCAGAACATGGGCAGACATTGCTGAAGAAGACGAAGTCCACACACAACTGTCGGCTTTCTGCATTAGCGCCAATCTGGATTTCAATTGGTAAAACCTCCACAAACTTTGATGGCGGCTTCAAGCCCCATCCCTTCTCAATCCCAAGTGGCGGCTCTGAGCCCCACTCAATCTTATCCAACAACCATGGCTCAAAAATCACAAAAACAAGTAGTGATCCCGACTACTACCCAGGTAGTAATTCCAACTACCTCTCCAAAAGCCCAAGAGCCATACCATAAAAATGATCATCCAGTAAACATTTTGCAAATGGAACCCGATATTTTCCACAATAACCCAGTTCAAATGGCCCAAATCATTTCCCCAAAGGGTTCCACTACTTTTTACCCTCTATCTCTAAAACCCCAACATTCTATGAGTTCATCCTTTTGGACTCTGGGTCCGTATCCTTCAAACATTACCAAGACAAAACACAAACCTATATTACCCACTCCACCGCCCAAATTCTCAAAGTCATTAAACCATCCGAATGGGGAAATGATCTAAACAGACCTAGAGATTTTTCTCAAGCATTTCAACCCCAGGGATATACTTATTGGGACTATAAAAGTGCTTGGTATAATGTTTTTACACTTCAAAATGTTCATAATAAGCACTCTTGGTTCTTTTATTTTAAGAGAACTAACAAATATGATTTTCCAGTTTGGTTTATCCAATGGTGGGGCGTTCATGGCCCAAACCAAAAAATGTTGCCGGACATAGCCAGCCAAAGGATTCCAAATTTTCAACCAAAAATTCCAATCTCTAAACCTTTTATACCAAAATTATTAAGCTTCTTTTCTCTGTTTTCTCTTTCATGGATTTATTCATGGAAATCAATTTGTTAAACCCAATCAAAATTTTCCTCCACTTCTTGTCAAACAAGGGTATTCTAAATGGTGGAAAGAATTCAAAGCAATTCAATCCAACCTCCACAAATCGAAGCATGGTTCACTTTGAACCCACAATTCTTACCATTCTTGATCCATAAATAAGCGCATTTACGCAACAAAAAGTTTGGCCCAGTCCAAATTAGCAGCACTCACTAATAAAGAAAACTATGTCAAACATTTGGAAAGCCTGCTTTCCCAGTTCAAACAAGAATCCCCGAAGGCCCAACCACAAGTTGCCAAAGCCCAAGAGGAGTCAACAACACAAACTCGAGAGACAAGACCTCCCGAGAGTTAGGGGTCAAAGAAGAAGCAGACGAAGAAGTAGAAGATCCATTTTACTTAAATGGAGATGATTGTTATGGAATATTTTAATTCTTGCAAAAATTGTAATAGTGTTACTAAAAAATCCATTTTACTTAAATGGAAATGATTGTTATGTAATCTTTTAAATTTTGCAAAAATTGTAATAGTGTCTTATGTATGTGGAAACAACATGCTTGGCAATGCTTGTGCGATCTTGTAGCGCGGACACTATTCAAACCACGGCAACTCTTGTACCTTTGTTCCTTTGTGGCGGGCCTTTGTTCACCGAACCTTTATGCGATTCTTGTATGTGACAGAATTTTCTATAAAATTCCCCCTTGTCTTCCATTTAGGCGAATTTTACACACCACAAACTTTCTATCCAAATATCCTCTCAACCTTAGACTAGAAGACTTTCCTATCTTTCATTTTCTCTCATTCTTCCTCTCTTTCTTTCTTCCTTTCTTTCTTTCTTTCTTCTTCCTTTCTTGTACCAACATTCTCCCAAACTTAACCTTGGCTACCAAGGTATAAGCTTTGTATTTATGAAGTTTAAATAAACTCCAAGTATTGTTCAAGCAAGAGCAAGTCCAATGTTCATCTAGTTCATTTCTTATTTATTTTTCAAAAGTTTATTATTTCTTCCAATGTTTAGCTAGTTCTTTTGTTATTTATTTTCAAAGTCTATTATTGCTTTTATTTTGATGCTTGGCCGGTTCAACCGCCTAATCTAACCTTGTTTATTTATATTACATCATTTAAATTTCTGTTTATTTAATTATCTTGTTTATATCTTGTTAATGGTTGGCTAAGCCACCTATCCCTCTCCTCTAAGTGGCAGTCCGTCTGCGTCCCACTTCTCCTTTTGCTTTCTGTATCTTTAAGGGGTCCTCTCTCCACTGGTATATATATATATATATATATATATAATATTTGTCATATACTATATTTTGCACTATTCTATTGAAACATATTTTAAAAGAGTTCAACATTCTTTTGTTGACAAAAGAAAATTACTATTCAAGTGCAGACATTAGGTAAACTCTACTATTGTAAAATAGCCCAAACCCTCACAAGGAAGAAATAAAGGGTTCAACATTCTTGGTATCATATCCTAACATACTTTAAGAGAGGTTTCAAAGCTATAAAGGTTTGATCTTTGGTTCGTATAATACTCCACCACTTGAACAAGTGGTCATTTTGATTTGAGAGGACTTTTGCTTGCCTCGGATGGTCTTTGAAAAAAAAATCTTATGAGTTTAAATTTAATTGCGTGAAGGGTATTTATTTCAAAGTGTAAAGATACTCATCTTGCGAGTCAGGGTCACAGCTTAAAAAAAGGCATAAATACTTTCCTATCCATGTTTGGGCAGTCATTGTTGTGGTTGTCTGAGTTGGCTCTGGGATCAACAAGTACTGCCAAACCACCTTGCACTCAAATGCATACACTCAAATAGTTTCAGGAAAACATATTACATACAGTTAGTATATTTTTATTTTGAGTGTAATAATTTAATTATATAATTTTTTTATTACGTGAATAGATTTTCATGTTTCCTAATTGCATTTATTTATACAATTTTATATAGTGTAATGAAGGTGTGAAATATATATATATTTTTATTTTAAACCTAAGACTCAAGACATGAAAAGCTCTAAAGATTAATTGATTTTTAAATTGGTATGGGCCATATGGGAACAAATTAGATGCCGGAATTGAAAAGAAATTTAGATGCTAGAATCCGATGTAGTTCTTGATTTGGCAACAATGATCAATGGACAATTATACTGCAAAATAAAGGAAGTTTTGAGCTGTGACAGTGAAGCTTTTGCTTCTTATGTTAGGGATATATGATCTGCTTGGCCAAAACAAGATCTTCCGTATCTTTTGCTTTTAAATTTATTAAAACGTTAGTTTTTAGCATTTATCCATGGACAAGATGCACTACCAATGCCAACCTATATAGATATATCATCTATAGATTGGTAAACTTGCACTTACCCTTTTAATGTTAAAGATTTTAACTAATACTTCTATATACTGCTATTATTAAGACTTACTCATGTCAAATCCATGGAAAAATTCAACAGGATGAGAATATGCCTTCTACAAAATTGACACTTAAGGAAGTTACTAAAACACAAACTAAATTATTCATCTTGATCTTGAGGAACAATTAGAGGTAATTCATATTTTTAGACTAAAAATTTTGTTAGAATTCATAACTATTAAGAATAAGTATTGAAGGTGGCTTTTCTTCATCAATAACTCAACTCAATTTATAAAGTATAAAGAAAAAACTAATTGCTGAAAATTTTCCTTAAAAATGTCAATATATTAGGGTAAGAGTAATAAAAAGTCTACCCAAAAAATTTTAACCAACACCGTATCAAACTGAATATGTACTTCTAAAGAGTAGCTTCGTGGTTGAACATTCTTTCAAGTTTACAGTAAAAAGTTTCATTAACTCAACATTGTTCGAAATTTTTGCTGCAAATTCCCAATTACTTTCTAAACTCTTCAACTGAAATCTTCATTTTAGGTAAGACTTTTATAAAAATATCAGCAAGTTGACTTTTTTGTGCTGCATGAACAAGAACAATCTCTTTATTCTTTTGAACTTCATGAAGAAGATAATACTTGATCTTGAAGTTCTTCGTTTTGCCATGAATTATTGGATTACTAAAAATAACAATGGCTACTTAATTTATTGTTAAAAATCTCAATTGCCCTTTTTTGGACATGTTTCATCTCCACCAACAATTTCTTGCCCAAAGTGCTTGATTAAAAGCTGAATATGGCAGCCAGATATTCAAGTTCTACACCTGATTGAACCATGATAACTTGTTTCTTAGGACTTCAGCAAAAATACCTCAATCAAAACTACAAATATTGCTTGAAGGACTCTTCATGTCATCATTGGAAGTTACCCAATCACTATCAGCAAAGCCATAAAATGCCATTTTTCACTTCAAATGAACACCAAAGTCTACATTTTTAATTTGTCTAAACACTCTTTTACTGCCTTGAATGCAACTCACTTGGAAAGTAAAGTATTTGAATACATGATGTTAGGTCTTGTTAACGTGAGACACATTAGATAACCAATAAAACGCCTATAAATTTTTCATCAGCTTTTTCAATTCCATCTTTCTTGTTCAATTTTTCATTTTTCATCAAGGAAGTGCTAGCTAATAGATTTATAGGACTGCATATTAAAATTTTTGAACACTTTCCTGGTATATTTGTTGCTGACTTATAAAGATCCTCTCTTGAAATTGAGTAACCTCCATACCAAGAAAATGGACATCTCCTTGAAATCTATCATTTTAACTTCATTTTCTCCTTGAATTATTGGGAAATTTGCAAATATAGCACATTTGGGTCCCTGAATTATTTCACCAAGTTTAACTTGTTTCATATAACAAGCAAGCCATCAACGTTTAAGGTAGCAAGAAGCACATCATCATTAAAAGTCTTTTCACAAAGACTTTGATTCCCTCAAATACTGCATATTAAAATTTTTGAACACTTTCCTGGTATATTTGTTGCTGACTTATAAAGATCCTCTCTTGAAATTGGGTAAACCCCATACCAAGAAAATGGACATCTCCTTGAAATCTATCATTTTAACTTCATTTTCTCCTTGAATTATTTCACCAAGTTTAACTTGTTTCATATAACAAGCAAGCCATCAACGTTTAAGATAGCAACAAGCACATCATCATTAAAAGTCTTTCCATAAAGACTTTTGATTCCTCAAATACTGCATATTAAAATTTTTGAACGCTTTCCTGGTATATCTGTTGTTGACTTATAAAGATCCTCTCTTGAAATTGAGTAACCTCCATACCAAGAAAATGGACATCTCCTTGAATTATTTCACCAAGTTTAACTTGTTTCATATAACAAGCAAGCCATCAACATTTAAAGTAACAAGAAGCACATCATCATTAAGAGTCCGTTTGGACAAGGCATTTCTATTTGCAAATGGAAAAAGTTGTATTAGAATGTCTGAAAATTTTAGTGGGTATTTTTGATAGAAAAAGTATTTTGGAGGGAAAAATAAGAGGAAAATTTTTAAAATTATGTGAGAGCAATTTGAGTGGGAAAATTTGAATTCTAAATTTTGAAATAAAAATGTGTTTGGATAGTTTGTTTTGTTTAAGAATTTTTTATTTGCAAATAAAAACATATTAACTTAAACAGACCCTAAAAGTCTTTCCATAAAGACTTTTGATTCCCTCAAACTCTTGTTAAAGCCAAAATTTCAATAAGATAGTCATCAATTCCCTTGTACCGAGCCCTTGGGCATACTCTTCTCAAACAACAAAAATATGGATATATCTATAATGATTCTGTTTTTTCTCTCACTTACTCTATTTTGTTGAAAAATATAAACTACCATCAGTTGATGCTCAATTCTTGCATCTTTATAAAATTTGTTGAACTGGTTAGAAGTATACCTAGTTCCATTATCAAAATTGAGGCCTTTGATTTTCTAGACCCTCTGATTTTCAATTAGAGTTTTAAGCTTTTAAAAAATTGGATAAATTACATTTACTACCCTTGTGGTTCGTGAAAACTACCAATCGAACCTCGAGATCTAGAAAAATTACCAATACTTTCTTAAATTTGATAAATTCATAACATTTAATCCCTTACTGTTAGTTGACTGACGTTGACCATTGACTTTTGACCAAGTCAATGGTGAATTTGTTTGAAATTCCTAAACTATCCTTCAAACTATAATATTTGAATTATATTTAACCCCTTGAGATTTGTTTAAATTACAAAAGAACCTTGAGGTTTAACAAAATAGGTCCTCGCTACTTTTTTTATTTAATTAGAGTTATGAAAAGGTTAATAATAACTCTTTGATAAACAAAATTTGGATACAATTTAGTCAATTCTCTACAAAATTTAATAATATAACATATTACCAAAATAGATATAAGGTTTAGATGTTTTATTTTGATTATTTTTCATTTCCATTCAAATAATTTAAGTTTAGTCTACTAACTATAATTCTTAGTTTTACGACTATTACATCAAATCATAATAACCAAAATAATTCTTAATTTTATTACTATTACGACAAATTCTAATAACTATAAAAACTACAAGAGATTTAAATAAATAATTATTTCTAAAAAGTTTATAGAGATACAAAAATAATAAAAATAACCATTTAATCATTTAAAGGGACAATAGTGATAGATTAATATTGAAGGTATAATAAGAAATTTAGAAAATAAGTTTTTCAAATTTGAAGATGATAAAAAAGTAATATGGTAAAAAATATTAATTTTACTATTTAGCTTCCAAAAATTCTAAGGTTACATATTGATATTATATTCTTATTACTTTTTCAATTTAATAGGTTTATGATATAAAATAAGATTATAAAATTATTTTTCATGAAAAGAAAAGAAAAAGAGAATAAGAATATAAAATAAAGAAATCGAAGTTATTAAATTTTATTTAATAAAGTTTTAAAACTTTATTTTGTAATTAGAACAAACCTCAAGGGGGTAAATGTTATTTTTAAGATTGGTTTTTCTCTTTTACTTATTTCGTTAGTTGACTTTAATAGTCATTAGGTCAAAGGGTTATTGGTAGTTTCTCCAAATCTCGATATTCGATTGGTAGTTTCTACAAACCACATGAATAATAGATGTAATTTACCTAAAATTTTTTAGCAACTTTTGATTTTTGAATCATAAAGTAAACCTAACACATTCTTTGAAATCATCAATTAAAATTACATAATGCTTGCTGCCATTTAGAGAAGGAATATTCATTAGGCCACAAGTGTATGTGGGAATCAATTAAAATCTTTTTTTTACTCTCTAGGCCACATTTTGAGAAAATGATAGTTTTGATTTCTTTGTTTTTAGGAGAAAGTCTCCCTTCACGAAATGAAACTCCCCACATGTCAGATGCTTAGTGGTGGATGTAAATCAAGAGATGTGCAGTTAGCATAGATAGCAGAAGAGAAAATGGCCAATGTGATTGCACTACAATATTTCAGCATGATAGTTTTGATTTCTTTCCTTGCCGATACACCTTACAAACAACTCTTTCTTCTCTAACAAAAGGCAAATCTTGCATAGATCCACTAATATTCTTATCATTAATGCTGAAGAATTGAAATGACTCGACCTTCGTGCCAAAGGTCATTTCATCGACCTTAATAGAACAAGCACTTAAATTTGCTTGCAACTAATTTTGAGAAAAGGTTTTTCCTTTCACTTTTTATAGAGAAAAGTTCATTTTCACATTTTGTAAGCTTTATTCTTAAAATAGTAGAATAGTCCTTCTCAAGCTACTGTCTAAAGCTCGACAAATTTTGATCAATTTTAAATACAAACAAAACATCATAAATGAACTTTACTTATGAATCATATTTAATAGCAACATTACCTTTGTCGTTTATTTCAATAAAGTCTCCATTTTCAATTTTCACCATTGAAACATAATATTTATTAAGATTCATAAAAGTTGATTCATCATTAGTCATATTATGAGTGCAATCACTGCTAATTAACTAAACTTCACTACTGATTTTTCCTGGAAAATAAGATGCAACATACAATTGCTCCTCTTGCAATTCATCCATAAATTTGCGCTTGTTGTCCTCATGGGTATTCAAGAAAGCTTTGATACTAATGTTGGAATTCATAACTATTAAGAACAAATACTGAAGGTGAAAACAAAGACACACTCACATTTCATTCATCAATAACTCAATTCATAGAGTAAAAAAACTAGGTGGTGGAAATTTTTCAAAACATGAAACTGAATGTGAAAATGTGAACTCCTAAACATTACCTTATGTTGCAGAACATTATCCCATATTGACAGTAAAAAAATCAGTAACTCAACGAATTGCTTTGAACGATGAAATTCTAATGCTGGAGATATGATGCAAGAGAAGAACATGGGAAAAGAAAGAAAGTTAAATCTTTAATAAAGTTTATCTAATAGTTTTACTAATAATAATTATGTTCGATCATAATTAAAAAGAAAAAATGTAAAATTATGCATTTAACGATGCAATAGAAGTGTAACTTGATAATTAAAAGAAAGTTGTATTTAATTTAAAATAAACTTTTTCTAGGATAGAAAAAGTATACGCATGTTTACATATGTAATGAAAATTTTAAATTTAAAATAGTAAACGATATTTAAATAATAATATGTCTATATCAATAACGTGCAAATAATGAATACAAAGTTTCTGTCTCGCAACAAAATAATAATAATAGTAATAATAAACAACTTAGTGCTAAAAGAAATGATAGAAGAAATTTAATTCAAAGGAAAGAAATAAGGCAAGGAAATTTTAATTTGATGTACAATGAGACATTTTATGAAATGATTAGAGGAGAAATAATTATAAACAATAGCTAATTTTGAAGTAATACTCCTTCATCTAAAAAAATTCCACTTTTAAACCAAATTTCTAAAACATCATCACTAATAATAATTATGTGTATTTAAAATTAAAAAGTGAAAATAAAAATATAAAATTATACATTTAGAGGTGCATTAAATGAATTTTACCTAACAGTTAATAAAAAATTGTATTATAATCAAAGTAAACTTTTTTTGGGGACAAATGGAGGATTATAATTTCTGAGCAGTAATTTAAACTTTTCACTATTATAATTTCAAAGCAGTTTAAACTTTTCACCTAATAATTAAAATAAATTAGGAAAATGACTAGTCACTGAAGAATTTATCAAAAAGTAAAACGTGTGATTATAGTTTTAAACGTGTCTCTATAAATATTGATCTTTTCACTTAACAATGACAGAATTTAGAGAAATGAGTTCCTAAAGAATTCGAAGGAAAAGACGCGATTATAGCATAGAGGAAATTAAAAAAAAAAAAAAATTTATGTGCGTCATCCTAACAAAGGAAGGAAGTGATTCGAATTAAATTTAATAATTTATCAAAACAAAGAATTTAGGTTAATTAATAAATATACCATCTTATCCCAAAAATATATATATATATATATATATATATATATATATATATATATAATTTTTATTGGATATAACTATTTTTAGTTATAAAATACAACATATTTAGTGCATCATCAAATGTGAAAATTTTTATTTTTATTTTTATTTTTAATAATAAATCATAAATACTCGTTATTAGTAAAAATAATATAACAACCTCATTTAGTTTATTCAGGCCTTCTTTTTTTGAGAAAAACATTTAAGGTAGATTTTTATTTTTAGCATGGAGACAGTATTTTTATATCTTTCTTATTAATAATAATATCAAAAACAAGACTAAAAATAAAATTATGTATTTAATTATACATTAAATGTATTATATTTTATTATTAAAAAATTATAGTCAACTAATTTTTTTTTAAGACGAATATAGTATTTTGTAATTGGGATTTCATAGGACGAGGGCCACACAAGGCATGGTGAGAAATAAAGTCAGGGAGGAAGCCGGCCAAGTTGTGTTGAAGGAAGAAAGTAATTAGCATAAGTTTTTTCTTTTTTGCACCAATTTTCATCATCCACTTGTGTTGCACATTACTTACAACTAGCAGAAGTTAACCGCACAAGGCGTGGTTATAAAGTGCCCAATATCAAATTTAAAACGTTAAAAATAAAATAATATATTTTTAATATTTATTATTTCGATAATTGTAAATTTGTGATGAAATAAAATTAAATAATCAAAACCAACTAATTAACCAAATGAAATCTAATTTTGATTCACTCATGCCCAATAAAAAAATACTTTAAATCAACTAAAGAAATCTAAAATTAACTCACTCATGGAGAATCAACCAATGCAAAAGAGAGCATTCTCAATTTCAGTAACTTCACAAATTAACCAACCAAACAAATATTGTACATTTCAACTCCAAAAATTGAATTTTCCTTGGGAGTAGAAGAGAGAAAGGTGGAGCAAAATAGCACACAAGATACATCAATGACAGGAATGGTAAAACAAATTCTAAGAATGATATGTATAAAGGGGCTGGAAAACGTTTTCATTTTGGGAAGTATTGGAAAAGTATAGGGTCTGTTTGGACTGATTTGTGTATAGAAAAGTAGGGCATTTCGTAAAAACAAAGGTGCTTGGACTTTATTTCTATTCCAAAATTGGGTCAAAGTAACTACTATTTTAGCATTGAGTAACGCCCAAAACTTTTAAACAGTTTGTTTTGAAAAAGGAAAGAATCTACATTGTTCTTCCTCTCATCTCTAATGGTCATTTCGCTCTTGTTCCCAATTAGAAATCAATTATTTTCATTACAATTTCTACCGACCCACATATGCCACTGAATCTCTCAACAACCCACAATTCAATTCCCACCCACTCTACATAGCTTCATTATTTGCAGATCTAAAGTTTGGACCAATTTTCCATCTCCTTCCCACCTATGCTGCGTTAAATGCCTGCCATCACGAAGAGCGCGCGTCAAATATAGTCCCTGGTTTTCGGTCGTGAGCTCCGCTTTTGTAGTCGACTTCTTTATCTTCGTTAATTTATAATTGGGTTGGCGATTTTACTAGATTTGTCTCCGACCAAATCTTTGTTAGGGTCAGGTTTGCTAACCAACAAATTCGATAGTTTCTAGGGTATTGTTGTTCCGTCATTCGAATCTGCCATCCTTTTAGGGAATTTGTGTTCATCCTCCCATTACTTTGTGGTTACGAATTCGTTTTTTTGGGTGAGGCAGAAGAACTATTGAGATATGCGTGGTGAAACATAATTGTCATTTTATTTGAATTCTCGAGTTAGATTAATTGCTATGGTTTTTCGCCACTTAGGATTTACAAGCGTATTGCACGAGTTTTTACACAAAATCTTTTGTTGAATCTCGGAAGTTATTGCTTGTCTATTTTGAGTAGAGAATATTCTTGGGTTGGGTATTGTCCTTGGATTGTTATCCAAACTTTTGAGTTAAAAGTATGCTTGGCAATGCATTTGTATAACTAAAACTTCCTAGTTGCAAGTTTTCGACGACCTAGCTGTTTTTTTTTTAAACAACATGCCTTGGAGAAGGTAGATGGATATAAATAGTGGGATTTATTGATGTATTTTTCACATTCAAAAGATAATAAAATAGTCTAATTGATTCGTATTGAAATGATAGAGCTTGTATTTCAACTAATCTATTGGATGATTGTCGAGGATATCTGCACTATACCGGTATCTTTGTTTTCATATGCTTTCTATTCTTGAGGCCAATCTTAAAGCTTCCAAGCTCTTGTTCTTTTTAGACTTCACAATTTGGACAAATGGTGGCCACTTTTGTTTTGTTTTGCTCTTGATTGTATGATTGGTTTGGATTTGGGATTGCTCAATTTTGTCGTTCTTTTGGGTTTATAGTTAATTCATTTATGAACGATTTGTTACCTGTGTCTTTAGTGTCGATTGGGGCTATACCCAACTACTAGTAGTTATTTGTTCTTATTTTTAATGATCTTTTACACATGAATTGAAAGTGTAAGCTAAATATGAGTTTGTTGTTGAATTTATCATTTTATGATAATGGGTAGTTACAAATGGATAGGTACCAATATCTTAAATGTTACGTATTTCACTATCGATTGGGTTTGATTTTGATTTGAATTTACATGCAAATATTTAGTAGAATTCATGCTTTTGTTTCGAGTAGCCCAGTGCTCCTAGATTCACAATTCTATTTATGCATGCCTTATTAGTGCTCAATAATGTTTGTGTATCCAAGAGCATGCAAGCAGTGAGTTAATTCATGAGCATACAAAGTCTTTTTTTCTAGTTTTTCTATAGTTGAATAAAATCAATAACAATATGTTTTCCCCAAATAGTAAAATCTTATATGTTCTACCAAAAGCTGTCTTTTATATTTACATTTCATTTATTGTCTAGGAGCAAACCTCTGTTCTTGTGTGATGCTTTTATTAGCCAGGACATTCACTTTCCTAATCTACGTGCGAGAGACATACGTAGTTTGAGTCATGAGCGTTTATCATATAGACCAGTCCCACGGCATTGAGTTCACGATGGTCGATCCGGTTAATGAGTAAGAAATCAATATTGAATTGTGACTATATGTTGAATACTTGCACATCTCAACATGTTATTGAAAATACAAAATCGCCTCACACAATTTAATGAATTCATGCGAGTTCTTTGTTCTGTGTCAAATTGTTATCACCAGATAAGCCCAGCACATTCTATCACAAATTCCACTAACCTCCACTTGTGCTTAACAAATTACATTGAGTAATGTTCCTTGATCCAACCTCTTATTACATCTTTATTATTGGCATGGATTTGAAAACCATGTCGTATTGCCATTCACTACTTTTAATAGAATGCATTGTCAATTGTTACTATTTTCTTATCATAACCATCGGACATGGTCTTTTCAACAAATGACTTCTAGTAAGGATAACATGCCTCTCCATGAGTTAAGCAATTTCATTTAGATTATGTTCGAAAGAAAGATAGCACCGAGCATGACCACTAGCAACTCTACCAAATAGAAATACGAGGCTATTGCAATGGAGTTGTATGCGTGTCGAAGCATTATGGTGAAGCATATCTACGTGAGAAGTACAATGTGTGAGTTCTATGGCGGCTTTATCGTGACCTACATGAACATCAAGCGGGGCTTGGTTGAGACCCCAAAGTGGAGCAATCCTCGCCACCGATCACTAATGGAAGCTTGATGGATTATTGTAAGTATGTTCATTATTTACTCATTGTAGAATTTAACAAGTTTCCACTTCTCTTAACTCTTTGTTTGACTCGATCTACATTATCTCCTACTAATGCATTTGGATGCGGAAAAACAAGGAATCATGAGATTTAGTCCAAGGGTGCCACATTTTGAAGAGTTGACCAAACTCTTTATAACGACTTCTGCCATGGGGACTTAATGAATCAACCCAACATCCTCAAGCTCGTGAAGAACTAGCCATGGAAGATAATTTTGAGTGAAAGCGTCTTCACCAAGAGGAGGGTAGATTTGAGTGAGCGTAAGTGCAGGTCATGCTCATATGGGAAGGAAAAAACAAGCTTAGCGTTAGTGGGAAGAGACCAATGTCGACATTTTCAAATGGTCGGAAGAGTGAAAAGTAGATGTGAGATAGTTGATATGTTGTTGGAGAAGTACTTATCGAGAAAACTCAATTCGAATAAGAGAAGGATGGTGTCTCCATTGCGGAGTGCATGTATTTGTTGAATTTGATGGGCTGTTGACTC
The DNA here is from genome assembly GCA_020080225.1 of Gynochthodes officinalis. Classification (NCBI taxonomy): domain Eukaryota; kingdom Viridiplantae; phylum Streptophyta; class Magnoliopsida; order Gentianales; family Rubiaceae; genus Gynochthodes; species Gynochthodes officinalis. Next base: position 18,942,462 of record CM034622.1, read on the forward strand.
AACTAAGTACATCAATGCCACATAGTTCTTAGTGACTCGGCCTCGAGGTCATTTTCAAGCAAATGCAGCCCCAAATGCGGTGGATCGATTAATTCCCCTACGATGATTGTTTTCTTTAATTATAGTGAACAATTCAATTTGAGTAAATGTAGTATTGCAATATTGTAGGGGACATCTTGTATGAATTCGTTTTCATACATTATGTATTGAGTAAGCTTATGAGGTTTGATCTGAACCTCATGTATCACTACAAAAACACTATGCATGTACCAGACAATGAGTTCAATTTTCCCTCTAGAACTCATTGGAAGAGCATCAACCAATGTGTATTGTTTCACATTGAAATAGTTGATATTTGACTTGGGATTGCTACTTTATTATATGTTTGAATTGGTGGCATTATGTATGTTGCTTGTTGCTTAGGAGTGTTGATGGTTTTTACATTGGCCAATGTATATTTTGTTTTACTTAACATAGGGGTGTCATGAAATATTTTGGACCTTATAATGCTTTGACGTCTCTTTTGAGTTCTCTCGATGATTTACCTACTATTTTCTGGATATCATAGTAATCTCATACATTTTTATGGTTGTACAAGTTGTTTCTATGGTGTTGATCCAATTGTGCGCTAATGAAATTTGAGAAAGGTTTATGCTGGGTTAATTTTTAGGGTTGCATTAGTACTTTAGTCAAATATAAGGAGATTTAATATAGATTTATTGTTGGACTAAATGGATATTTTGTTGGCTATTATGCACTTGTTTGAGATTCTGAAACCACTTTCTTATGGTTCCTTCTGCATATAGTGATTGGATTTAGAAATTTTCATATAGTTTTTCTTGATTCATGAACTATGATTGTAACTAATAAATTTGAGGTGAATGTCTGTTGTACTTCGAGGTGAATGTAGTTACGTTTCTAATGGTTACGTCGAGATTAGCTCCACGGAATTTGATATTCACTATCTGTATATGCATTTGAAGTTTGGACAAGATTAACACTATTTGCCATGTGATGATGTGTTGATGTAATGTTTAATGAAAGTAATTTACTTGCTACTTTCCTTTGCGGTTTTGCGATTCTGAGACAGCCCCATGCTGTGTTAGTTCTCATGCTCATTTAGTGAATAATTCCTATAAGTGTAACCAATCTTTGGGTTACGAGGTATAGTTAATCTCATTTACATTAGTTATGCATTTTTCTCAGTGATGGCACATTCATTAGTATCATTCAAGTTTGGAAATTTTAACACTAGCTTTACGATATTAAGAATATCTCTTAATACTCTCTCCAACTAGGTTATTGGGAAGAATAGTTGTAGACTTCCATCTTTTCCATACTTTGTAAATTATTCTGATTCTTTTTTTTTTTAATTGGTTCTATCAATTTTCATGACCGGGGTCTATTGTGGTTATCTACATCTTATATATTTCATGTTCAACATTTTGTAGGGTGCTAAGAAACTCAACCAAAGATATATCTACTTAGTTGCCCAGAACCATTACAAAGCAAGTAGAGGAATTTGCAATGGAAACACCATTAGAACATACGACTCAAGGATTACAAGAAACCTAAATACTACTTTGATGCGGTACCTATATCACGCTTTTTCAACTTAGTAGTCCATTTGGTTAAATAATACATATTTGAATAACACAATGAATACTCAAGTGGATTTGAAATTGCTTGGAAGAAGAAAACAATTGTCTCTTGGAAGGTAATACTTTTGAGATTTAGTTGTGTAATAGGAGCTTTCTCAGTTTCTTTTCTTTTGATTACGTAAACTTGTCATAGTTAAGTTGAGAGCTTACCATGTTGAAAAGGCATCTTTGTGGGTAGAGTGATCTTGGGAGTGGCATGTAAGCCTCAAATTGGTTTCTGATTAATGGTAGTTGTATCTTGCATGTTACTTTATAAAGAAATGATTATATACTTAAATTATTCTTTTGAAATTAGTTTTCAATAAGAATATGATTTTCATTCTTGGAAACACGTAAAGATGTTTAAGATTTGAGTTTAATTAAGAATTTAACTTGTTTGGAGGAAGATTATCTAATGAAGATCGTTTAATAGGTGAAGAATTTTACTTGCTAATAGTATGAAGTGGTTACGTGATAGTGCTAATGTGGTACTCAACAAGCCTAATGAAATTGTGAGAATGAGGATTTCTAGTCTAACCTATGTAGATGTAAAATCTCATTTCTATCTTAAACACCCGGCTAGCGGTTGTGTTTTTGAAGTAAGATGGAAGGTGTAGCTTCATAGAGTAATGCTACCATTGAGGTGAATGTAGTTTGAGGTGCATGTAATTCGTTTCTTACTTATGCATTTTCATGTCATAGCCGCAACTAATTTTTTTTCTTTTTCATTTTCCTCCATATTTATATCGTTAACCATGATGTCAACGTTGATGCTGGCTTGCTCAGCGAGAGGATTGCAATGGGGCACAATTGAAAGCTATTTACGTAGAAGCGAGAATGTTAGCACTCTGCCTTGATGCCATCGGTCGCTCTTTTCATATGCTTTTTCTCCATACATGCGTCTAACGTGTTTTAGTAGTTTTGTATAAATAATTGTGAATTTGTGACCTATAGAAATTGAAAGCTGAAAATTAGAGTAGGTACGCAGTTTCACACACCAGATTCGATTTAATTTTCTCCAAAATATATAGTTTCCATGCTAGAAAAAAAAATACTATAGAATGCGATTGTGTAGAGAAATTTTTGGATATTTTTTTCGGACTTTGCATGAGAACAAAAAATAACTAATGTAGATGTTGCTATGAGCTCTTTGAATAAGGTGATAGCACTATCTGAATATGAAAATTTGTGTTGCCATGAGCTCTTTGAATAAAGTGATAGCACTAATGTGGATGTTAATCTTTCTTTGCGAGTGAACCATGAAGACTTCAATGAAGGTATCATCCAAATTCAAGCAAAGAAAAAGCCAGTCATGACTATGCATAATTTTACGTGTCCACTCAATATGAGTTCCAATGGGAGAAAGCATCTCTTCAAAGCTATCTTTGAAAAAATTTGATTCATTGCTATGTGATCCGTTGGAAACGAGAAAAGAAATAGTAGTTGTAGGATTGAATGGAAATTCAACAAAGAAAACGAACAATAAACACTTGATCTTCTAGATGTTTTTGTTCTTGTAACAACATTCTTGCACTTTGTTTTGTATGTATCTAATTTCCAATAAACCAGAAATGGAATGTTGACGGCTGCTAATATTCCTAGAATTTGCTTGTGCATGAGTTTTGATAAACATGCACAGCTATATAATGGAGCTTTGTATTTTTATGTATTTCACTTGTGGTACAACCGGATGCATTGGCAATCAACAATGATTTATTATTATCAAACTTGTTGAAATGATGCGATTCTGGGAATGATTGTACATGGTCCAAAGAAAAGAAAGCGGTTATAGAAGAACTTAGGGTAAAATATGGGAACTCTCGACAAATCATCTTTGATCTCATAACAATAATAAATCATGTAACCTCAATCAATGAATTTTGTGCATATATGTTTGTCCGACATGCTTCAAGATATATACCACTTGCTACAAATTCTGTTTTCTCTCATTGCTTTTCCTCTTTGCTTCTCCTTGGCCCAACCGATTCCCACTTCCCTTTTTCCTTTTATCTCTTTCTTGTCATCAGCCTTACCACTTGCTTTTCTTCTTTTTCTCTCATTTCTCTTCAACCTTTTTCTCCTCCTTGGGCAAGCGACACTTTCTTTAACTTCCTTGACCGCAAGTGCGCAAATGCGTCCATCTCTCCAACAGCGTCCACCGCAACCGAAATTTGGAATCACCATTAGCTTTTGGTCCCTAGCTAGGTCTTCATTTTTTTTTTGAATTTTTTACAATGTTCATTATTTGTACTTGTTTGTGGGTGCGTTTTAAATATTGTGTATATGTTTTAATTCATCTTTAACCATGGATGGGGAGTGGAAAGTACAACCAGTTGAAAAAGGTGAGGTGTGTTGATCTTGCCGATTGGTGTTGAGTTTTGCAGAATATACCATTTCATGCTAGTTTTGCAAAATATAGCATTTCATACCATATACCTTTAACCTTGCATTAGAGTTGTGTGAATAACAATCCAATGCCCTATCTCTTCTTCCTTTTTATTTATTTATTTGTGGTGACAATACAAGAAAATATAAAATATAAATACTGACCCCTTCAATCATTGATTCCAATGTAATTAAAATATGTGTTTCCTTTAAATAGAGGGTGAATTACATCTACATTTCCTGCAATTTGATTTTATTACCAAATATTCCCACATGTACTTTAAAAGAATAACAATTTATCTTTTTACCATGTAGAAGTTAGTTTTTTTTTTTGACGACACAAATGTTATTAGTAAAAAACTAAAACATATGTTAACTTTGCATTGTTTACATTAAATTCCTATTATAGTTCTATTTATAATTATATTTAATTCATTTTCTTTTCAAATTACTGTCCACAATTCATATTGTAATTACATTAATAGCATTGTCCAAGCATTATATGTTGCTTATCTTTTACATTAAGAACACTTTCTTATAATTATATATATTGCATATGCGATTCTTTGCTAATTGAGTTAAACGTTTTTCATTTTATTAATAATTATAAATTAAATTTATAATTATTATCTTATTATTTATTAATGTGACCTGCACTGTAAACTTCCTGGATCCGCCACTGGTTAGGAGGAAAAATCTGAAATGTCTAGGCCTTCCACTTTGGCGTAATCTTTCTTGGCTAGGCCTCGGGAAGTACACAAAATGAATCTTGACAAACATCGATATTGTGGTGAGGAGGAATTGATAGATTTGATAATCGCCTTTCGATTTGTAGAAGATTGTGAGACTAGATGCCACGATCGGATACCATGCGGACTTGGCACTAACGGGAGGTAGTGGGTTACTGAACTTATTGTAGGTCACCATACAAGACTATTTGACCATTGTAGAATGGATGTGTCCACATTTATGAGATTCTATCAAATATTAAAAGGCGGTGGGTATATGAGAGAATCCACAATCTCAAGTATCCATCGAGGAAGTAGTGTGCATGTTCTTAGTTTTGATGAGTCACAATTGGCGATACAAAATGTTTAGCGAGAAAGGTTTTACGGCATTCCACGAAACAATTAAGCATAACATTAAGCGTGCAACAAGAGCAATCATTGCGTTGATGCAGATTCTTATCCAAGCAGAAATTAACATATTACCATTCCTAAAATATTATATAATCTAAAATACTTCTCGTGGTTTAAGTTAAAGTTCAAATTTCACTCAACAAATGTTAAGCATACACATGCATCTTGAATGATAGGGACAATAACATTTCTTTTTGTCTATGGTATGATTGTGTTGGAGCACTAGATGGAATATCTGTTCTGCATGTACCCTTAGTGAATAGAAGGAATCATTTTGAAATCGACACTCGATATAGTAAAATGTATTCGTTATGTGATCATGACATAAGATTTGTGTATGTCCGTGCAAGGCGGCAGCAGGTAGTGCCAATGATGCACAGTATTGTTGAACACTTGTACAACAGAGGATGTTAACTTCCAATGCCACATTCGTGAAATTTGACTTATGCACTTAGGATTGTGTGTAGAAAATCGAGGATATGATAAATTTCACTCAATTACATTCATAACTCATGCTATTGTAGGAAATATTACGTCATCGACTCGCTCTGAGAAACATGCACGGCTTTTGCTCCTCACTTGTACTTTCTGATATCACCTTCAAGACTTTTGTGGTCGAGGAAGGAGAGTGAGAGGATGGAAGAGTTATATAGCCACCATCACTTGTGCATCAAAAATGTTATTGAATGAGCATTTTCGTACTTAAAAGAAGATTTGCATTATGAAAGGGCCGATGCATAATTACATGATTACTTGACAAGCATCATTTTTGATTGCTTGTTGTGCTATTAATAATTTCATTAGAGAACAAAATCCTAATAATGAGTATTTCTTGAAAGCACGAATGAGGAAATGATTGTGGACGATGGCAGAGATATTTGAGGATAATATGAATAGCCAAGAGTTTGATGCCTCTAAATTTGGTTGTTGAATGGAATCGTTTAAGAGATGATATTGCGAGGATACATGTGTGAACTCACGACATTTGGTTTGAGTTCAAGATCATGTATGGAAGAAGTTTTGATTGATTTGTCTATCATACCGGCTAGAATGGTTAAATGTATATTGATCTGATTCACTTCATATGAAATGTGTTACTTGTGCGATAATGTATGTAGTATATTTTGAATGCGAAACCAGTGTAGTTTGATTGTTATACCTAATTGTACTAGGTTGGGTTTAAGTGTTTAACCATTCAAAGCCACTTCTTCATAGTTATGAAGATGATCCACTAATGTAATGAATTCATCGCAGATAGTTTAGAAGTCTAATTCCACGGAAATGGCACTCGATAATGCGACTATAGAATGAATTGAAATTATTCTTTGTGTCACACAAGCAGAGAGCTCGGTAGGCCTTTTTGGATTGTCTAATCTCATTAATTATGCATTATCAAACATATTGTTAATGATATAATTAATCGGTGATTTGTGACATATGAAAAGTAAAACCAAACAACCGCCAATCATGCAAGTGTTAGGTATATATATATATATATATATATACCGTGTTAGGTAATTTATCCAATGAGCGAATAGATTTACATTGCCCAAAATGTGCTTAAAATTCACAAATATTCTTACATTGCCCAAAATGTTCTTACCCATTCACAAATATGCTTACATTGCCAAAAGCGTTGAATTACAATTTCAATCAAGCGTTGGCAATCTTCTCACTGGAAACATCTACCTGGGCCAAAACAACATGTGGAAAACCAAGAAAGCAGGCTATTTTATCAACAATAGCATGGCCATGACTTTTCTAGTCTTGACTACACAAAAGAATCAAATCGGGCCTTCTAGTGAATGGGTGAAACTCAATTTTTATGCCACTTCAAACTCTTGTAGGTATCAGTGAGAAGTAAGATAGTTTACGCTACATTTCCACCACTAGATAATTGAGATCAAATTCAGTCACATTTCCTTTAGTTCAACTTACAATTATCTCACTACATTAGAGTATTTGATGAAAGAAACTCGATGGTTTGTTAGAATGGTAGGAGAAGAAATGAACAGTCATATTTATTTGCAATAGAGAAAATCACGAGGAACTAAGCCGTTGGCATGTAACTTTAGAATTTACTTACTAAAGCCAATTATGTGCAAATGAACATTAACCTTGATTTATGAAGATCAAAGTTAGCATCTTTTAAGTTGTTGCTCAGAACACAAAATGTACCATGAACCTTTCTAACATTGCGATTTACTTTCAAACCAATATAAAATTTTCAATCGAGAATATAAGAATTCCATAAAAGGAAACAAGCATTAAAGAATTCCAAAAGGTGGAATTTCCACAGACACAAACACGAGACCACATACGATTGGAAGACATAGAAAAGAAGAGCGAGATGGCCAAAAACGCCATCTTCTGCAAACCATTACGAGAAAGTCAAACAACTTCCAAACATAGTCGTCATTTTAACATCCTAAATAATAGGTGTAAGTTCGTGGAGAGAATATGAATACACGGCTTATTAATGGGGTTGAAGGAAGCAAGGGTGTGAAACTACGTTATCTTAAGAGGATGGATTTGAAGAGTACTACTTTCTTTTTCCGCTTGTTCTTAACAATTCAAGAACCCAAGCAAAAAGTCCTCACACTTTAGGCAAAAAGTATGGAAGGTTAGGAGGGCACTATGTCATTGAAACGTTTTTTAGTTTCTTACCACATACAACTTGGCTTCAAATCGGAAGATGAAATCATGGATATGATCAAATCAATCTCTACTCAAAGGGATCACTAATCAACCTAAGTCGGATCAATTTTGTCGCTTCCATACTGACATCATTGGAAGGATGCATTTTGGCAAGCGCGGGGAGAGGGATCTGGCGATTGCGGCTCCATAGAACTTCGTGCGGGGATGTGGGCGAGCTATGAGTTTTTAGACGATCAAGAGGTTGAAGAGGTCATTGGGAGGCGATGATGGTGAGGATGAAAGATGATGAATGGTTTTTGGCCTATTCGGTGATTGACTATTAATTGATAATGGAGGCGATGTGTGAAGTTATGGAAAGGACTACCAAAAAGTTAAGGGCAGCAATTGTTATTTTTGGCGGTGAAGATTGCTTTGCAAACAAATTGCCTTGTCCAAGCGTGTTTGATGCTTTGCAGAACCAAGTTTGGAAATAGTTTGGAAATAGGATTTCCCACACAAACAACTTACTCATTTGCAAATACAAATCCCTATCCAAACAGACCCATAGATTCTTTGAGGATACACAACACAAAAAATCTCAAAATACTTAGAAAACTTTAGCTAATGTGCTAACAAGAACACACTTCTTTAAATATAACCAAAAGGAAACCAACCTACCTTGCCTTTATGCTCTCCTTTAGCCTAACCATTATTTGAAACCTATATAAGGGTAGGAGAAAAAATTATCACCATGAGAATTTGCTTTAGATAGAGTAAGAACTTGATGAATATCAACATTTCCCAGATATGTGCACATACTTCCTAGTATTTGTTTGTGAACAATAATAAAAGGGACTAAAAAGACTACCTTTGCATGCTTCATAAGGGATGCAATGAAACTACTCAATTGAAGCGAAATTAGACAAAAGCTTGAAAGGAAAATGCAAATTGCTAATTTTCTATGGGGCTAACTTAAGGTGAAAAATGGACTAGAAAACCACCTAAGATTGGCAAAATATTTTAGTCAATACATGCAACATTTGAATGTCAACACTTAAATATTCTTGTGTCCTCTAAGTTGCAAACCAACACAAAATTATGATCGAGCAAATAAGATATATTTTCATGGAGCAATAAGCAAACCTTTCAAACCACAACATATTCTCCCACTAACAAGTTAAGCTCCATGATTGACCGATATGAGTATATGACCTATCAAAAATAGGCATAAAGAGAGTAGAAAATGGGCTGACTATTATAAGGCATATATATTTGCAATCTCAATAAAAGATTGCATCACTTACTTCTGAAGGAAGTAACCCATGCTATCGATTGACTCATTTTGTGCGAGAAAAGGTAGACACATCATTTGCTTCATCATATGATGGAGGTGGTAATACACTATCCACATTAGGACTTGGAGTTGGACTTGGAGCTATTTCAATCCATTGCCTCTACGATACTATCTAAATCACAATAGAAACATCACATTAAATAGCAGGCTCCATGCCTCTCTTCTATTAGCATGAAGCATAGTTGGGCACGATGTGTATCGAGCTATCCTTGAATTCTTCTGGATTAAGCTTCTCAAATAGCTTAACCACAACTGCTGTGGTGGCATTGGTTTAGAAGTCGACGCATGCAAATGCCGTTGTGATTATAGGCCTATTTCTTGTCGCAATGTGGTATATAAGACAATTGCAAAAATATTGGCTACCGGAATGGGTGGTACTTCCTAAGATCATAAATGAAACTCGATCAACATTTATTCGGGCGAAGTATGATAGAAAACATCTACCTCATCCAAGAGTTGTTGAAGCAGTATGCAGAAACGTATCTCCAAGGTGTACAATGAAGATAGATTTGTGTAAAGCCTATGATTGATTAGTTGGAGGTTTTGGAAGGTGTACTAATTGGGCTAGGCTTCTTAGAAAGATTTGTAGGTGGATAATGGAATCGTAAGTTCCTCTTTCATACTCTATCGGTGTCAATGGAGATATTTGTGGATTTTCGAGGAAAATGTGGAATTCGACAGGAGATCCGTTATCACCATTTCTTTTGTGGTTTGCATAGAATATCTATCTAGATTACTACATAAAGAAGCGGTGGGAACACAATTTAACTTCCACCGAAATGTGCAACCATTCATTTCGACCATTTGGCCTTTGCGAGATGATCTAATGCTATTTTGCCGGAGATGAAATTTCATCACGGATACTCGCAATGCCTTCAACATTTTGAGGCTATCTCAAGCTTGTGAGCAAATGTTAATAAATCTGATATTTATCTTGCCGGGCTAGATGATAGGGCACGGAAAACCTCCAAACAATTATTGGCATGAGGGATGGCCAATTCCCGCCAGTACCTTGGCATTCCCAGGCGCAAGGCAGTTGAAAGTAATGCATTATACTCCACTTATTGAGAAGATTACTAATCAAATTGAAACATGGACGGATGCCTCATTAACTTATCTTTGGCCTCCAGAATTGATTCAATCGGTTTCACAGTATCAATTGTTTTGGCTCTCGACATCCCGATTGCCGACCCTCTCATCATTGAAGCAGTGGTTAGATTGTGCCAAAACTTCCTGTGGAACTCTGATAAACCTCTTGTCTCATAGAAGGTTATAGCTACACCAAAGGAAGAAATAAGCCTAGGTGTCTGAGACCTAAAGGCTTGGAATAATGCAGTATTGGCCAAAGTTCTTTGGAATATTCATAACAAGAAAGACTCCCTTTGGTTAAAGTGGCTAGATCATGTATATCTCAAAAGGGAGAGCATTTGAACACTCCAAGTTCGTAAGGATATGTCTACACTCCTCAAAAAGTTACTGTCTATCAAGATGTTGATTGAAAAGGAAAAACTCATTATGCATGTTGTGCAAGTAATGAACACTTGGAACTCGATGGCGATTTCATGTTGCGGTTGCATATGAATATTTTTACCGACCACGGGCAGCAAGAATTCGATGGGAAAAATAATGCAATGGTTTGAATCCACCAAAGATGTCATTCATAATATGGCGGTATGCGAATCGATTGTTGACAAAGACCACCTACAATTTTTGGATATTGATGGTATATATACATACGTGGAGCCACACAAGAAACAAAGGCACATCTTTTCTTCCAATGTCCATTCATACGTGCTTTGTGGATGCACATTAAAGAATAGTGTGGGATTTGACGAGAGATGAGAACAATTTGTAGTGGCCTTGATGGCTAAGAAGGAGAATTGGCGTACCTCTTTTCCAAGCGCCTTAAGATATTAGCTTTTACATTGTATATTACATGGATTACTAGGAATCGGTTGATATTTGACTAAATGGCACCATGCTTAGCTAATATTGTTAAAAGAATTAAGACTCCGGTGTATAGGATTCTTTATGCACCTAAGCCTTGATGTCTTATTCCTGTGTCTCTAGTCAATTGGTGATTGCTATATCTCCCGAGAATGCCCGGTGAAAGTGTACCCTTTTGATCAATACAAATTTTTACATTTCAATAAAAAATTTTTGATGAAAAATATTAGTTTAAAAGTAGATAAGTAAATTTGCACAAGTTTAATAAAGTTGTGAAGAACAGGTGAAATTTTTTTAGAAGTTTAGTCTAATATTATACATGAATAAAAAGGGAAGATCTTTTAGAAATTGATGTTGGGTATGATTTATATAGCAATACAAATTTGAGAAGAAATTTATGTACGTGATATTGAAATTAGGTTAAGGTTTTTATTCAATGAAGGTAATGTAAATGAGGTCTTTTGTTGGCTAAACCATTCATTTTCATAGAATTTTGTGCTAGGACTTATTTGATGTCAGTTGTTAACAAGATAAAGTTTTGCTTATTTCTCTATAGACATGCATGGGTGCAGCACTTAATTCAAGGTAGGCTAGTATAAACCATTTAGAATATTTTAGAATGAAGCCGCAAGGATATTTTTGGAATTGAGGATTTTGGTGAAAATTAGTGGCTTGAGAGTAATAATTAAATTTACTGAGTTCAATAAAAATTTTGAGCAGCAAGTGAAATTTTTTCAAAAGTTTAATCTAACAGTATGAATTAGAAGAAAACCATTTACAAGTTAACACTTTTCTGGTTTAAAAAGAGTTAAGTTTTCTTTAAAACAAATTGTTTAAAAAAGTTTATTTTTATAAATTTTTTATATTATTCTTAGCAATGATGATAATTTATAATTTAAATTAAAAAACATAAAATTATATATTTAATTAATTTTATAATTTAAAAAATATATATTAAATTAAAAGTAAATTTTTTTTAACTTGAAAATAATAAATATTTATAATTTATACAATATCAGTAATTTCAAAACAAATTCAAATAGGTGATGACATTGAAATTCCTTTTATAACAAGGCTAAGAATCTAGTTAAACGTAGATGCATTTTGGGTCATTCATTTTCGTAAAGTTTTGTGCCAAATCTGATTGAAGAAGAGGAGAATGACGGGTGACTCTATGTCGGCTGCAAAGAAGAAAAAATTCTGCCTGAAGCTTTAGCCGACTCTATAACTACGCATGTGTATTTCATGGGAGGAAGGTGAGGGTATGCCGTTGGGCTTCTGTAGCGAGGAGAAGGAAAGAATGTGTGGGGAAATAAAAGTCATACGGTTTTAAAAGAATATTTCGAAGTCCATTTTATTATAATTGGTAAATTGCGTTGGTTATTTTGTGAGTTTAATGTGTATGAAAAACAAGGACAAAAATAATGTAATTAATAAGAGCAAAATTTTGCTTGAGTCATGCAGATGATTACATTGTTCTAAAAAATTATTTCAATAATAGAAGTATCTTCAAAAATTAAAAAAATTTTCTTTATAAATTAGAGGTACAGGAACAACAATTAATTAATAAACCAAAAGGATAAAATGTATCAGAAAGCAAGAGGAAGTTCTACAGGTTTGGACAGGATTTTTACAGATTCAAATATGACCATTGGCGAGAAATATTGAGATAATTTTGGCCAACATGGAGTGTAACGTTAAGAAAAATCTGGCCAATATGGGAAGATTGTAATAAGTATGGCCAGTAAGAGTAAGATGGTAAAAGTAAAAAGTAAAAGCAAAATGGTAAAAATAAATATAGCTACATTTAAATAATTTTTCTATTTGGCTCAATATTAAAAGTGTAAAATCAAAACAAAATCGGATTGGCCCAATATAGATAAAACCATAATAAATTGTATTGGACACATTTAACCACGTATATAAAAGCAAATTCACCATTTTGAACTAGATTAATGTAATTCAACCCTCTCTCTAGCGAGCGAGCACACCAGTATATCTCTTACCCACTAAAAGGTGATTTTGAAGTGTTGAGAAGTGTTATAAACTTACAATATGGAATATCGGATTGTTATGAGATGCATAGATAAATCCCTACATATGTCAAAGAATTGAATCAAAGAAAATGTGAAAAAAAATGCTAGATTTGTAAGAGTGCAAGTGCATCCAGTTTAATGTCTTGTAAACAATGAATCAAATTTAAATTAATAAATTGTGATTCTGATTTATTGGTGAAATGAAAATTTTCTATAAACTAATAAATCATTGGTGTAAGACAAAATTTATCAAAACACAATGCAACTCTACAATTTTGTTGTTTAATGCATTTTTGCGCAAATAAATTAAGTCGTGCGCTTGCATAATATTCATGTGACCTCTAAGATTTAGCCAAAATCTTATTAGAGCAACTTCACTCTACTCTCACATAAGTGAATTCATCAAGTGTATACTGCTTTAAATACATCATCAATATTGAATACGAATTCATTAAGAATCATAATCTCAACCTACTATATAATAGCAGTCAAAAGCATACACTCTGAAATTACTTAAATTTAAGTATTTCAACATCTATATCGATTTGTTATTACATATAAACCTACTCCATTATATCTCAATCACATAGGTTGGGTTACCATCTCTATTGACAATTTATCAATTTAAATTTCATTTTTCTCAATGTTTGAAAAAATTAATTTTCTTCCCAAAGGCTTAGTCAGATGATCAGTCAAATTCATTTTAACTTTACATACTTAATGAAAATTTTTCCATCTCTTAACAACTGCTTTACAACATCATGTCTCAATCTCATATGTTAATTTTTGTATTTATATGATTTATTTTTCACAGTAGTGATTGCCAAAAATACATAGAAACTTGAGGCACTAACACTTTTGTTATAGGATTACCAATTAAGAAATTCTTGAACCAATCAACTTCAAAACTAGCCAGTTCCAAAGCAATGAACTCTGATTCCATAGTCGATTTAGCAATAATTATTTGTCTAATTGATTTCCATGTTATTGCACCACCACCAAGTACAATGTTGTTAAAATCGCAAGTCAACTCGCACTTTTTTACGATTTTATGAGCCAAAAACAAGTATACAATTCAAATCGTGCTTAAAATTGAAAATGGTTGAAATTGTTATAAAATCGCGATTTTACTCGTAGAATCGATAAACGTGCACTGCCGATTCCACAAAAATGTAGGTTTTATGCGTTTGACTCAATCTTTCATTTTCTCACTTTCACTCTTGGTCAAGGGCTTTCACTTTCAGCTCGATCTTCTCCGTGCAGTCTCTCTTGTATAATGTCTTTCCACTCTCTCTCTTCACGTAGGTCTCCTTCTCTGCCACAACTCTCCCCCTCCACAGTGGTGCTATTCTTCTTCTTTGTTATTCTTTTTTTGCGACAGTCTTTGCTTCTTTGTTGTTTACGTGCTTTCTTTGTTGGCCTACACTTTTCTTTTTCCGTGGTGGTGTTGTTGTCTAAGGCTCGGAACTCATTGGGGTTCAATTATTGATTTGTTGATTTTCCCTTTTTAGGTTAATTAATCAATCGAAATAACCACGAATTTTCAAGAACTAAACCTACACATTCTGAGCGGGTTTCTACCAATTGGGGAGCTATTCGAGAATTGGGTAAAAAACAAGTTCGGTTACTTTGTTTGTTTTTCACCCTTTGCTTTGCTTTTTATTCCTACATGGTTAGTATGTTTGTCTTTGAGGTTGAGGATAGTATCTCGATAACAAGTCTTGGTGGCCTTTAGTTATCTGATAGTTTTGAGTGCTTTTGAGTGAAAATTACACGATGATGAATTGGCTCCATCCAAAGATTTTCAAAATGAGTGTCTTGTGACATTTGTTTATGCAGTTCTTTTGGAGTTGTTCTATTTTGAGCTCTCCCTGTGGGGTTCTTGATTTGTGGATTATTTGCTATGGTTTTGGTTAGTGAATTGGATCCTTTTAATTCTAGTTATCTTGAATTAGGTCACTACAGAAAAATGGGCTTTAGTGGCCGTGGAATATCGTCACTAAAAGTCACTTTTTAAATCACAAAAAACTCGATTAGTAATGAAAAAATGGTTCGTCACTAGCTCGTCACTAATGCTCTGTCACTAAAGGGTTTAGTGATCGAAACAAAAAAGTCGTCACTAAATGAGTGGCGTTAGTAATGACTTGAAGATGTGAAAATTAGTGACGGAAAAAGTCGTCACAAAAGGGAAAAAGTCGTCACTAAAAGTTAAGAATTGTCACTAATTGAGCACGTTTAGTAGCGAAATTTAGTGACGAAAAATTTTAAATCATTAAACTATTTGATCGGTTAGGCGATTGTAGCCAGTTTAGTAGCGGAAAAAGTCGTCACTAAAAGAACCTTGGTCAACTTTTTACATGTGAACTAGTGGCGATATGTTTTTATGCGTCACTAAATGGTTAGTAGCGACTTTATGTTTGTCACAAAAATTTTATTGTCACTAAATGGTTAGTAATGACTTTAAGTTTGTCACGAGAAAGTTTGTTGGTGAATGCAATTTTGTGACGGAAAATTTTGACGTCCTTTCGCATTAGTAGCGGAAAAATCTAAATCACTAAAAATTCGTTCGCAAATAAAATTAGTGACGAAAAAAATTTGTCACTGAATAGTGTTATTAGTGACAATTTTAACCAAAGCTATAACATTGTATATTTCAATATTTTATCACTAATAACATCAATATATTGATTGTGACATTATTTATTCTTTTAATACAAACATCATCGATATCAAAAATGTAATGAAAACAATCTTACTAATCATTCAACATTCAAAGCCCATATGAAGAAACGTACGAAAGATAAACTTGTGCATTGCAAAAGACAACATTTTACTTTCCTAGCATACAAGAAAATAAAAGTTAAATATCGTAGTTGAACCATGAGAATAAAACATTATCCAAACATCTAACACCCCACAAAATAGTAATGTACACATAATTCCCATAGCATTCTAAAAGTAAATAAGCAAAAGGCTATTTTAAGACCTTTACAACAGCAACCAACTGGCCATTTGATTCCAAAGTATGTCTACAATCTGTGAATGCTTGGCACAACCTGGTGATGGATGCGTCACTGTGATAAGAAAAGGAAAAAGCAGTAAATGTTATAAATTCAATCCAATTGCAAATATGACTAGCTACGGAAACAACACCCCATAACTATACCTCTCATGACATCATACAATTCATCGTAATGAATAATAATAATCATATTATATTTTCCACCAATCACATATAACAAAAATGACCATGCAACCTATCACATGACATAATAGAAGACTACAAAGCGAAAATCATACTCTTAACCAATCCTTTTAACTAGGCATCATTATGTTACATAATGTTTATTTCTCAGACAAATGTAGAAATGTGCCATGCATTGACAAAAAAGAAATGAAATGTATGAGTGCACATTTGAGAACGTATTAAAGGAACAATATCATGTCGCGATAACAATTAAAGGTTTAGAAGCAACAACATCCCACAATTATATTTCATTACAAAATACAATTTCACCAACAAATTATAATAATCATACTACATGCTACACCAATCATAGAAAAATGAAGTGACTACGAAACTTTCACATGACATAATACATTACGACCAATTAAAGATAATCTTCATAAACCAACCCTGTTAACAAGGCACCAATATGTTGCATAATGTCCATATCGCATAGGAATGTAGAAATATCCCCTGCATTGATGATAATGACATGAAACCAAAAGTGTAAATGCAACAATCTTTAAAGGAACAAAATATTTTCATGATAACCAAGCTCGTTTTAAAAACAAATATATCCATGAAGCAACAACATCTCATGATTACAGATATATGATTACACTATACAATGTCACCGATATACAATAATAGTCATACTACAATTCCATCAACCGAATTGATTATAAAACAGACCAGCAAATGTATCTCGTGGGAAATAACAATATAACCAATCGCATAAGAAAATCACAAACCAAACTACCCATATAGGCACCAATATGTTACCTAATGTTCGTATCTCATAGAAATTATAGAAATGTTCCTGCATTTACGATAAATATATGAAACCTATGAGTCTATTTGCAACAATCCTTTAGGAAACAACATGTTTTCGTGACAAGCGAGCTCGTCTTTATAAAATAATTATATCTTTCAACAACAATAATATCCCAAAATTATATCTCAATACATAATACAATTCCACCAACGAATTACCACAACAATACTACAATCTCTACCAATCAAACATAAATGAAGTGACTATGAAATGTTTCACATCACACAATACATTACGACCAATGAAAGATAATCTTTATAAACAAACCCTATTAGCAAGGCACCAATATGTTGCATAATGTTCATATCTCATACGAATGTAGAAATATCCCCATTGATGATAATGACATGAAACAAAAAGTGTAAATACATTCTCCAGCAATCAAACATAAATGAAGTGATTATGAAATGTTTCACATGACATAATACATTACGACCAATGAAAGATAATCTTCATAAACAAACCACAGTAACAAGGCACCAATATGTTGCATAATGTTCATATCTCATACGAATGTAGAAATATCCCTGCATTGATGATAATGACATGAAACAAAAGTGTAAATGCAACAATCCTTAAGGGAACAACATATTTTCATGATAACCAAGCTCATTTTTATAAAACAATTATATCTATGTTGGTCAAAAACATTCCATAATTATATATGGAATGACATTATACAATTCCGCTAGTTAAAAATAAAAGTCATACTACAATTACTACAATCAAGAAAACAAAGCGTACCAAATGTATCTCGAGCTATACATAAGAAACTAATATGTTACCTAATGTTCACAAACTATAAGAAATATTCCCTAACCAATATAAGAAATATTCTCAAACCAATCGCAAAACTAAATCACAAACTTACCTAATGAATTCATTAGAAAATTAGAACACAATTGCATACAACCTTGGTCTTCTTTTCTTTTTTTACCTAAGAAATGGCCCAAATACAAGGAAAATAAACATTCCATTTTCATTACCCCAACAAACAAAACCTTATAACATATGCTATGTTGGTGTAAAGACAGCAAATTATATTAGACACTTTAAAACATTTGTAATTAGCACAAAAAATGAACCAATTACACATTACAACTACTTTCATTAATGTGAGAAGAAGTTAGTCTTACCTCTAAAATTTGAACAACAAAGGTATCGTCGACTCCAATCCAAGGATATAATGTGAGGGAGGCACGGATCTTCTCCTCTAGCAAAACCACTTTCTAATGCTACTTGGATAGAAAAACAGTTCGGACCAATGCAATTGTAATGGTTGCTTGGCCTACATAACCAAAGACATTATGAGAAAATGGTCCAAACAAATGCAGAAAAAATTCCAAAAAAACAGTCACCATCCAATGAAAAAAATAGGCCAAAAATTGCAACACAAATTTTAGACAAACCAGTCCGGACCAATAAAAAAACTTCCAAAAAAAGTCGAAAAAATAGTCAGCATAACATTATGAGAGAATGGTCCAAACAAATGCAGAAAAAATTCCAAAAAAACAGTCACCATCCAATGAAAAAAATAGGCCAAAAATTGCAGCACAAATTGCAGAGAATAAAGTCCGGACTAGTCAAAAAACTTCTAAAAAAGTCGCAAAAACAATCGGCATAACATTATGAGAGAATGGTTCAAACAAATGCAGAAAAAAATCCAAAAAAACAATCACCATTCCAATGAAAAAAACAGGCCAAAAATTGCAACACAAATTGCAGAAAAACTACTCCGGACCAGTGGAAAAACTTTTTAAAAAAGTCACAAAAACAGTCGGCATAACATTATGAGAGAATGGTCCAAACAAATGCAAAAAAAAATCCAAAAACAGTCACCATTCCAATGAAAAAAATAGGCCAAAGATTGCAGCACAAATTGCAGAAAAACTACTCCGGACCAGTGGAAAAACTTTTTAAAAAAGTCACAAAAACAGTCGGCATAACATTATGAGAGAATGGTCCAAACAAATGCAAAAAAAAATCCAAAAAAAAGTCACCATTCCAATGAAAAAAATAGGCCAAAAATTGCAGCACAAATTGCAGAGAAACTAGTTTGGACCAGTCAAAAAACTTCTAAAAACAATCAAAAAAACAGTCGGCATAACATTATGAGAGAACAGTCCAAAAATTTTACAAACTACTTTAGGCAAAACTTAGAACAAAACCACAACATTGGCAACTTAATCGAAAAGGTAATAGGATGCAACAAGAAACAAAAAACTTATAAACTCTAAAAATAGAAGAGGGAAAGTCGAAAACAGCCATCAACATCAATGACATACACATAGAAACTTTACCATACAAGCTATGCATCCTAATTCCTACACAAGGCAGTTGAAGTGAAGACATAAATCTCAGAAAAAGTGAAGACAGCAGTGACCCTTACATCCTAATTCCAACGCAAGGCAGTTAAAGTGAAGACATTACATTCTAAAGAAATAGAACAAAAATGCAGAACAAATTCCAGAGAAACAATTCCAAAAAAACAGCAGTCACCCTTACTTCCTAAAGATCCAAGTCAAGAACAACAATAAACCCATAAATTGGAAATAGCCCAACAAGAGTTTCAACCAACTTTTAATGGAAACGGCAGTAGCATTTTCGGCCACAATATCTCAACAGAACAACAAAAAATGCAAATTCCACCGAGGCTGAAAAATGCAGAAAAAATTCCACAAACATTGAAGCCCAAAATGGAAAAAAATTCAGCCCTTAAGTCAAATAACCAACTATCAGTTTTATAAACAATGAGCCTTCAAGAATAGACCGAAATTGCAGAACAATAGAATTTCAAAATTCTAAAAAACCAACTATCAGATTCAACCCTTAAATCACCAACCCACCGAATACAAACCTATATGGAGGTTCCTCTAGTGTGTTCAGCAACTTAAAACAGCAAAACATTATCAAGAAATACAAGAAAATCAGAGTTTTACCATTTTTGAAGAAATCAGGTATGTGCCTTCGGGTTTTCCAAAATGTGGCATCAACCAAGTTTTGAATCCTCCAAGACCTCTTCCAGAAGATTGGGGGAGCCTCTGCGCCACTCACAACCCGTTCAAACAACAGAATCATCAAGAAATCACTGGTCTAGCTTCGGGTCGACAGTGACCCTGTTGTACGACCCGGCTGGATCCTTCAAAATACTGGAGAAATTCGGTTGTCTCCACTTCAGTAATGATCTTCAGTAGCTTACATTGGTTTCTATCAAGATGAGAGTCTCTATTCAACACCAAAATGAAGTGTTAAAGCTAGCCAAAGAGAGAACTAGGGCGGAGTGCTGGGTTCGGGAGTATGACTTTCAAAGGAGCAAAATAGCATTTTTGTTTAAGTGTAAAGGCTGGGCAGAGAATGTTGTAAAATTTGAGCCACTGTTTTTAACATCCCGCTCTTTCCTCTAACTAAATTTAGTTTTCCCCCTTTTGTTTTTTTAAGCATTTACACATACCATATTTTATTATTAATTATTAAAAAACTCTTTACCTTTTTTGACTAGTAATCAATTTTTTAATTTACAATGCTATGTTCATTTATGCAAATTCTGATTTGAATATTTTAAATCTTTAAATTTTAAAATCCTAATTAGTTATTTAATGGCTAAAGTGACTTTTTTTTACAAATATTTTCTCAAACTATAACAACACATGAATAACAAAATCGTGATCCAAAATCCTAAACCCACAACTACTAGGAAAATTTTCACAATTGAAGCAACGAAAATCAACAAATCAACAGCTTAAAAAAATACATAAAAATTTCAGAAAAATAGTCACCATTTCCTTCTAAAAAATTTAAGTCCACAAAAATTGTAGAAAATGTAAGAAAAATTGCATCTTGGTACGGACGGTGATAGTGGTGGCGGCGGCGGCCTCTAACTTTCCAAGCTCTACCACGGAGGCTATGAGATCTAACAGATTAGGGACACTCGACTGGAGAACCGATAGGGAAAAATGTGGGACTCACAAAAATCTTTCCAACTTTCGGGTATAGGCAACAACGGACCAATAACTGCTAATTGGCAACAGTTGGCACCATTTTTCTTCTGCCTCGCTAATCTGCAGACTGAGTTGCTCAGATGGCGGCAATGGACTTAGAGTTTAGCCCTGAGTTTGGGGAAGAAACATAGCAAAAAACCAGTTGAAGAGTTTGGGAGAACACCAGCGCTGGCTGGACTTGGAAGGAAGACGGCGAGGACTAGAAGACAATAGGAAGAAGCACGGCAAGGACTGGGAGTTTGGGAAAAAGTGTGGAACTCAGTTTGGGGTTGGGAGTCGAGAGTGGCAGCTTAAGGCAAAGAAAGGCGATGCTATGTTGGCAAAAAAAAAAAACACAACCACAATTATTTAACCGTTGCAAAAAAAAAAAAAACACTTTTCACAACCATGGAGCACTTCATTTTTCAACAAATTTTCCTTCTGCCCAAATTTTAAGCATTCAAACTTTTATTCAATTTTTCATAATAGAAAGATCTTTACCTTTTTTTATACAGTAATCAATCTTTCACTTAATTAACAATGCTATGCTGGTTTTAAAATTCAGATTTGAAATGATTTCTATATTTTACATTTACAAATGCTAATAAGTTATTAAATGGCCAAAGTGAAATCGTTTAAAAATAATTTAGAGGAAAATAATATTTACATTTTCGTGTTGAGATTGAAAAATTATGTATATTATAAATTTAAGTTTATATGGATTATATATATATATATATATATATATATTTAAGATTATATGTAGCTTACTTCATGAGATAAACAAATGGATGAACAATTAATATGTGTTTCAGTATGTATATGCATAAAACTACGTGTATGTATGCACTAAAGTACTTATGTTATGTAATAATTACTTTTATTATAACTACATTGTTTAAGAACTACTATATATATGTATTCATTACTTATACTACTACTTTTAGTTGTAACTATATATATAACTCCTCCGTCCAAAAAAAAAAAAAAAGAGTTAAGTTTCTAACCAAGTTTCTATCCCAAAATAAGAGTGCAGAGTTCAACAATCAACTCGAGTTTTCAACAAAATTTCCAAAATACATCTTCATTAGATAAAAGACATTAAAATGATGTGTTGATATACAATATCCTTAATGAGGAAATTAGTAGTATAAAATGAGTTGTACCTCCACTTCGTTAACCAAAAATAAAAGTTGTATATTAGTGAAACCGAACTCTTTTTTGGGACAAGGGAGTATAAGTATTTACTACTTTGCTATAAGTATTAACCACCACTTATTTTCTGAGATACCATATTTTATTATTAATTATTAAAAAACTCTTTACCTTTTTGACTAGTAATCAATTTTTAATTTACAATGATATGTTCATTTATGCAAATTCGATTTGAATATTTTAAATCTTTAAATTTTAAAATCCTAATTAGTTATTTAATGGCTAAAGTGACTTTGTGTTTGTCGGGGGACAATCTGTCGTTGCCTAAATGCGAAGTATGAACCATACCCAACATATATATGCAATAAAGTAATTATCCTTTGTACTAATTACTTTTTTTATAATTACATAACCACATAACTACTATATATATATATGAATTAAGCTTATATTATAGATTTTAGTCCTATCTATATATGTATATATAGATACTCCTTCTGTCCTAAAAAAAAAGTGTTTGTCTCAAAACATATCCACTATTTCAAAAGTGCATACTGATTATTCAACAAAATATCCAAAATACTCTTAATGAGATAGATTACATGAAATGGTGTATGACATACAATACCTTTAATGAGAAAATTAGTTGCACTTGCATTTTGTTGACTAACAAGAAAAAGTTGTACAATAGTAAAACCGAACTCCTTTCTTAGAACAAAAGAAGTATAATCGTATAAGTATCTTCTACTTTTGTTATACATTATACGTCTCACTATATATGTACATGTATTAATCACTACTTGTGTTGTTATATTACATTAATGGCTATAATTAGTTTGAAACTATATATGTCCCAATGCATATGTTGTTATTAAAATTTATAATATTCAATTTAGATTTGTATACCAAAGCAAATATTTTATATCTCCATAGTTAATAATATTATACACTAAAATACAATTTTGAGCCATTTCTTGTTAGTCAAATGGCGAGCAATATTGTTCTTGACGTGGCTTTGCTTTTGTGGTTTGAGCCAAATTTAATTAAAATAGTGAAAATATTTTACATTTTCTCCCTCTCTCTCTATCACATTAAAAATGGCTAATTTAGTAAAACATCTTATTAGTTATGAACTATGAATACAACAAACATAATTAATAATATTATTAAACCCAGTTTGTCACGTCAAACTAGTAACGAATTAGTTCTTGAGGTGCTTATTACTACTAACAAAATTATATATTTAAAGTGATTAAACTTATATGTGCAAATTCATATAATGTAGTCAAATTCATATATATGCGTAAATTCTCGAGTTGATAGTGTATCTACAAACAAATACTCTATTAAATGCGTCAACTAATGTTGGCAAATGCATATATATTTGGGTGTTTAGTACAATTATTAAAAATTAAGAATTATATTTTTCAAAAGTTAACTTCAAATAAGTAAATTACATAGCCCAATTCTTAAATAAACAAAAATTAACAATCCTTATATCAATTGTGGCCCAAGTAATTTAGCCAAAACAAGCTCAATCCTTATATAAGTTGTGCCAAGCAATTTAGCCCAAAACAAGCCCAATCCTTTATAAGTTGTGGCCCAAGTAATTTAGCCCAAAACATTTTATCTACTTTATCCCAAATTAATTAGCTTAACACATATATTTTTCATCAAATTTATAATATTATGTTTTATTATACACTAAAATAAATTTTTCTATCTCCATATGTAATAATATTACACACTTCAACCCTATGTATAAAAAAATGAATTAATAGATTACAACTATTTTCTTTTCATTGTCACATAACCTACTAATTAAATTTTCTTTTGCACCAAAAATTATATTTATAATGCACTAAAAAATTTATATTTTAATTACTGATATTTCACACATATACATATAATCAAGAATTTAATTAAAAATCATATATTAGTAGCGAGTTCAAGCCTTAACCAATCCTTCTTGGGGTTAGGTACTTTGTGTTACTTACGCGTATATTTAAACCTAGTATTTTTATGAACACTAATGTAATGTGTTAATTGGGGATTTCCACTTTAATACAATCGTTTGGTTTGGAAAAAAAATGCAATTAGTGACAAAACAATTGCGTCACTAAAACATATTTCCATTAGTAACGAAAAGATATCGTCACTAAAAGGTATTAAAACTTAGTGACGATAAAATTTCATCACAATGATTATTTTAGTAGCGATAATGAATGTCATCCTTGAATTCTCGTCACTAATTACGACTATTTTAGCGGAAAGTTTCCCACACTCTTTAGTGACGACTTTTGTGATTCACACTAAAAATTAGGAGTAGACAAAAATTAGTAGCGATAAAAGTTTTGGTCACTAAAGGTGATATTTAGTGATATTTTTTAGTCACTAGAAATTCCGTCACTAAAGGGGGTTTATCTTGAATTAGGTGTAGAATCATCAGACTCATTTACTATAAATGTTATGAAGCCCATTCACCACATTTTGAGCAAAAGAAAGTCGCGCAAGATTGCTCTATTCTTTTTGATCAATACTGCTTACATGGTTGTGCAATTTGTTGTTGGATTCATGAGCAACAGTCTTGGCTTGATTTTAGATGCATGTAATCTTTCTTCTGGAATTTTTCTCCTAATACAATTCTGTCTCTTATTCTCTTCTTTCTTCTTTTGATTTCATTCCTTATCTTGCCTTATTTCATGGTTTCTTTTTTTTGAATCTCTGAACTATATCTGAATTATGGAACTCAGCAAATGATGGTACTTTTTATTTTGTATTTGGGATGGCACTGCTTGCTATAGTAGCACCTTCATTGCCTTTTATTATGGGGATTACTGCTCTATTTTTGAGGTATTTCACGTGATTTATGCTTTCCAAATTGTTGTGTAATGTAATTTCTGATTGTCAACCTTGTTATGCAGTAAAGTTGGTATTTTTCTAGTGTGAATTTCTGCAGTTTTCTTGTGAATATGATTCCCAATTCTATCATTATGTGGTAACATGATCTTATGTATTTGTCATTCCACATCCTTGTAAAATGGTAAGCTTTTAAGTTTTTTGTTTCATGGATAAGTAGCAGAGTATTTTAGAGGATGTATAGTGCGATGGAATTTACTATAGTGAACATGACCTAATCATTAAGACAAGGTTTAAAGAGATCATTATGATTGTTGTTTTGGTTTTATGCATCTGGAAGATTTCTTATGATGATGAGCCCGTTGTTGACTTCAATAAAAAAAAGTGGTGTGGAACTTGAATAAGTTGAATTGCTAGTTTTTATGTTTGTTTTAGCAATATACGACATCAAAATGCTGATAAGCTGCACATGGTGTTTTACCTGTAGTGATCACGTAGTAACAATAAAAGATCTTTAACTTCAACGTAAGGAAAAAGTGAATGCTGACGCTTCCATTATTTACTTTCACATATTCATGTATCATTTGGTAAGTCGATCAGTTTAAAATGTTGTAGCTTTTAAAGTTAACAAGATGGCAGATGATTTGTTTTTGTTTTTGCTTTGCTGGATTTTTTTTTTTTTATTTCTTCTTCTTTTGTTTTTATTTCATGTAACTAGTTGGAATGCCTAAACTTCAAAGTGAATATGTAGCTTTTGATGCTGGTGGCAGTGATGCAGCACTTATTGATCTTGAAGATAAGTTGAATGAACATTTAGATCTTTCAAAAGAAATGAAACAACGTAGCAATGATTTATTGGTGATGATGATATTGAAGAAAATGAAGATGAAGACAATCAGGATGATTTGAGTTTGGATAAGGATTTAAATCTTTCTGTTGATGATCTTTATTGATTATTGTAGTATTGCACTTGGAATATTGATGTTTTAATTTTTATAAATTGTAACTTTTATTATGCATGGTTGTTAATGAATTATGATTCTTATTAATTTTTAAGTGTGATTGATAATATTCTCTTTTTGAAATTTGTGTACTTTTTATAAGTTTGAACAGGTTTATAATTTATAAATTTAACATATATTATATTTATTATATTATTTTCCATAATTTGTAAACTCTTACGATCTTACAATCCAATTTTGTAGACCATCCACCGATTTTACGTAAAAACTTGAGTTTAACAATCTTTACCAAGTATAAATACAAAGCCATTTGTGGATTTAGTCTCTTCTGAATTAGAAATCTAGTTAGCATTACTATATCCTTCTAATACAATAAAAATTCACTATATAAGATACCATAATTAATGGTTCTTCTCAAATATTTCATCTATCTAACTAATACATACCAATATTCATGATTAGGATTATGAGTATATCAATTCAGTCTACACACTGCATAAATTATGTCAGGCCTTGTAAAATTCATTAAATATATCAAACTCTCAATAATTTAAGCATATTTAGACTGAGCAACTGGATCACCACGATTCTTCTTCAATTGAGTGTTAGCATCATATGGAATGTTCATGGGTGTCATATTTTAATTTTCATATTCTCAAAGAAGTTTTTCTAGTATAATGATTTTGTGACAACAATATTCCCTCTCCTCTCTTTATAATTTGTACACCCAATATAATATTAGTTTTACCCAAATTTTCATGTTAAAGTTTGATTATAAGAAACATTTAGTATTATTTATGATATCCAAACTAGTACCAAATATAAGTATGTCATATATATAGAAAGAAATGAACACATAATCATTATTCACAATTTTTATATACACACATTTGTCCTTTTCTATTGATGAAAAATCATTATTCAGTGGAATTTGATTAAAATTTTCATGTCACTATGTAATAGTTTTCTTAAATTAAGATTTTCAGGATTGAAATCTTTAAATTGAGATTTCATAGCTGTTTCTTTGCACCAAGTTTGCCTTCAATGCTATCTCTTTGACTTTAACTACATTGACCTACTTTCTGTTAGTCTCTTCAATAAAGATGTGCCTCACGAGTTCTTCCATAGTCGAAGTCTCTTGCTTGTGTTTGAGATTATATTTGTAATCATTCCAAAATTCTGGTAATTTTTCAATCAACACCCTTACAATAAACCTTTCTGGTAACACTATTTATTCAGTCTTTAATTTTTCAAGTAATTTTTGAAATTCATTAATTTGAACCTAGATGTCTTTGTCTTTGACCATTTGCCATTGGTAAAATTCACCAACAACAAATTTCTATTTGATTGCATGTTCAGTAGTGCATTTGTTAATCAGTACCTCCCAAATTGATTTTGCTTCCTTATTATTACAGAAAACATCAAATAATTTATTAGAAAGAGTCCACAAAATAATATGGTGACACACTTTATTGGCATGTAGTCAAGAATCCTGAACATGACTAACAGTTTAAGGAGCAAGTTCAAGATCAATTAAGGCATAAACAACTCTATGGACATCTAATAACGAGAATATCACTGTTGCCATCTCTTAAAATTATCATTAGTAAAGACTTCTATTTTGGATACATGTGGAAAGGGTTTGGCATTAGTGATGGCAAGATGTATTAAAGTTAATAGCTGGATGGTTGGGATAGGTAGAATAGGTTTAGCACTAGAAAGATTGCCAGAAGAGGAGAGTCAAAGGTTTGTCGAGACCCTCAAAATTAATTTGTATTTTTTTGTGTTTACCTAGTTCACTAAATTTTAGCAACAATTAAAATAAACAACTAGAGAAAATAAATAAATAGCAAAGAAAATTATAATGCCAAACTTCTTATCTAAGATGCATCCATTCAATTGCATCACCAATCACAAGTCAACAATATGTAACCTATCAATTCAAATATTTAATTAAAAACTTATTACAATAGTCATAATAAACTTTCTAATTCCTTAAGATATTTGACTAAACCTAATATCTAAATAAAACTTATCATTAACTGATTGGGCACATTAGCATTCCATATCAATTAATGATAGCATTAAATTTTTTTGGAATTAGTTAAACTAAAATTGTATAATTGAGATAGTTGCAATCACCCAATCTTGTCCCATTAATTCCCCTAGATCAATCATATATAAACACTATTCATTTAGTTGCTACTTGGACCACTTATCTATGACAATTAAGAATCACTGGACTTATGGATAGTAATAGAATAAAAACTGTTGAATCAAATTGTCAGATTCATCAACACATATCATTCATAGAACAGAGAAGCAAGAATCAACAAGTACTCAAATTGAAGAAAAGGAAAAAATTAAATTCAAAACTTCACAATGATGGCAATTGGATCTAAAATATCTTTTGAATCAAAAAGAAAATGTCTAGCCACTCATATTGGACAACACGTTGCTTTTCTTCTTTATTTTCTACCGAAACTAACTCTATTCTCTCTTCTCCTATAGAAAGACAAATGAAATGATCCTTAAATACAGTGTGTACTTGAAATGATAAGGTCTAGATAATGATGACAAGATAACAAAATATCTAATTTTAAATTCATAACCTAAGGAAAGATAGGATAATCAATTTGATAAATTTCTAATTGCAATGACAATCTAATCTTCTTGGTTCGCTACAGAAATTTGTCTTCCTTCTTGTAACCAACTGCCAACAAACTCACTTTTTGAAAGTCAAATTCGTCAAACTCAGCAACTGATAAGGCGTGCCCACGCCTTACACAAGAAAGTTTTCTTGTTGAGTTTTGGTCTACTGAATGTGCCCATGCCTTGCAAGAACAAGTCTTCCGCCCTCCTCTTCACAATTTCTTAACAAATTCAGTTCAAAACCTTTGTTCCATGTCTAATTATCTTCAAATCTCCATATTTCAACACCTAAAACAAAATATAAACAACCAATCAATTCTAACACAAAAATCAATCAAAATGGGAGGAAATAGGAACAATAATATTAACTTTACAAGTCCCATCAGAAAGTATGAAATAATCCTTTGGAATGTAGAGAAAAATGAGGACAAAAATAAGGTAATAAACAACAGCAAACTTTTGCTTGAGTCGTGCATATGATTACACTGTTCTAAAAAAATTATTTCAATAGTAGAAATATTCATCAAGAATTAAACAAGCCTTCTCTATAAATTAGAGGTACATAAATAGCAATTAATTGATAAGCCAGCAGGGTAGAATGTATTAGAAAGCAAAGGGAAGAGCAGGAATTCTAAACGTAGTTCTGCAAGGATTGGACAGGATTTTTATAGGCTCAAACATAGTTAGGGGTTAGGAACATTGAGATAATCTTGACCAACGTGGAGTGCATTATTGAAAAAAATCCGACCAATAAAAGAAGGTTGGAACAAGTGTGGCCAGTAAAAGTAAAAAAAATAAAAGTAAGATGGTGAAAATAAATCTAACTGCATAAAAATAATTTGGTTGGAACAAGTACGGCCAGTAAAAGTAAGATGATAAAAATAAATCTGACCGCGTAAAAATAATTTTTCTATTTAGCCCAATATTGAAAAGTGTGAAACCAAAATAAAACCGAATTGTACTTTCATGCGTCCACCACTATTTCTTTTTAACACAAGCCCACAAAAAAAAGTGACTTAATATAAAAGACTTAATATAAAATGTTGAAAAATCTTGTAAACTTTTAATGTGGGATATATAGTCTTTTAAAATACATAAACAAGCCAATACAATGTCAGTCAATTGATTTCCTATGTGTCAAAGGTTATAGGGCCTTGAATGAATTCTAGTTAACTGAAATATTCTTTGATCAATTCAAAGATTATTTCGATTTCATTAGTAATGAGTATTCGAAAAATCATACATTGATCAATAAAAAAAACTAAAAAATATATTAATTGTTATTTCGTAAACAATACTCTCTTTAAATTATTTTTTTTGAGCGGAAAGTTTCTCGTATTAAATTTTTTCGATATTTAACTTTTCTATCCCAGCAGATTTGCGTGTTAAAAGAGTCAGTAGAGACTGCTTTTAAACCTCAAAATTGGATACGAGAATTGCACTCATATGACTATAGAAAACCCTTTCAGCCAGTAAATATGGATCAAGAATTTGAATGGCCAAGATCTGTTTGTTCAGCCAATTATTTGCTTCCATGTTAAGTTGCTTCTCTTATTTGGAGAGATACGCGTGTTTACAGTGATGCTCACTTTGCAACCGAGGAATCAAGTAGAACAATGATGCCCTTGAAAGATCCTTTATAGAGTACTGTGAGATGGTGGCAATTCAAAGATGCATCTTCATTCTTCAGTACTATCCCAGAGACAAGTAATGGATACAGAATTTGCTGTTGTTATTCTCAGAAAACGATCGTTATTACTGTTTTTGCAACTTAATACGAGATAAAGAAACTCCAAAAACATTATGGCATAACAAATGGAAGAACTGAGTCTAAGACTCGGGTGGACTTACCTTCAGAGTTACATTGGTCTTTTTCATGTTCTATTGACTGTCAAAGACATTTAATTGTAGTTTAAACAAACTGCTAATAATGAAATTACAAAAGATAAGGGAAACAAAGGCTGAAATACTTTTACTTCTCTCCTTTATTCAGGACTAGTAAATCATCACTCAACGAAAACATGACCATATATAATCTTGCTTTATGAACTCTATTTCTATAAAGATTTTGATAGAAACCAAACGGGTAAAACTTTTCCAGTAAATCTCACAGAATCCCTCATGTACCAAAGTTTTTGGAGCCCTCTTAGATGCCAATTTGAATCAACAACCTCACAACATTACACCATCTTTCGTGGGTTACGAACACTCAAGAGCTTGATATCATCAATGACAGGGCCACAAAGTGAAGCATTGTCATCGCTTCTTGTATGGTAGAATGTGCTATAGAACATGATCCGACTTCTTGTAGAAGTAGCCACAAATTTCAGCACAGCAGACTTATAACCACCTTTGCCCATTGAAGTGTATGGAATTTTAACAGTCTCACTTCCTGCGAATGCTTCAACAATCATGGATCCTTCACAAGAATTGCTAGCATCTCCAACTAAGAATGTGAGTCTGTAGGTCTTGCCAACTATGGTTCTAACAACTTGTGCAATGGCACTTTCTTTTCCTGCCACAAGCTCAACAGCCCTTTTCCCACTAGGCACTGAGTAATGGTCTGAATCAATGTATTTGACAGCTTTGAGGGATTCAACCATCCAAGCAGGGAGAGGAGAGTGATCATCCTCAATGTTGGGTGGAATGAGCACACCCGAACTTGTATTGGGAAATATGTACGGACCCTCTTCAAAACTTGGATTCTTCACCAAGTTTTCTGCAAGAATTGCAAGAAATAATTGCAATTTAAGAAATAATTGCAAGTTGAATGTCAACAAATTGAATGATAAATAAAGCTTGGGACACAGCTGATTTTGATGGAATGCATGTGCTACTTTTCTAGACTCAGATGATTCAAATCACTGGAAGGAAACTGAATTTTACATGGTTCACAAAAAGAGATTCATGAATCATTTAATTCTTTAGGGTCCACCAAACTGCTGACATAATATGACCCTGGTTAATTCACTATGACCATAAAACCACTCTCCCTTCAAGAGTGCTGGTTTTTGTCATTTGCAGCAAAGGACATATTCTTAAGTGCAGAATGAAGTGGTCAACCAATTGACGGTTTGAGTTATATATATTCATAAATAAGCATACAAATGTATTTTGTATAAAAGCTTAAGATTGCCCTTAATAATGAATGACTGCAGTTAAAAGTGCGTGATCAGGGTTGAAAGTAAATGCTTGATTTCTAATTAAATAGCCATAACTATTGCAGAATGCAAAGAAGAAAGAAGTGGTCCAAAAGGCCAGGATAAACAGAGCACCTCCTCACATACTCATACTTTGGCTGCGTCTGATATTGACTCTTCATATATCCAAATTTCATGAAGTAAATACGAGTAAATGGATGGCAGCAAGACAAAGCAATATAGTTTTCCATTGTATATGCTTTGCTTTGTCAGATAAATGTATAATTCAAGATAAAACAAACAAAAACTTAACTTGTAGAATACTTTGAACTCACCACTAGTTGCTTTAGGAGGATACAAAGTTCGAATAGCAATCGAATCGATAAGAGGCCCGCAAGCTGGATCCTCGTCAACTCCTGGATTGTGTATTATGACGTCTACTTGTTTATAAATTGCTTGAAATGCCCAGGCATATATATCCCATCCGTCACTACTATACAATGTTTGCATGGGAAGAACTCCAAAATCAGGTGCCACAGACACATTGAGTGTCTCCTCTTGAGCACAAGTTCTTGCAGCACTGAATGTGATGGAATAGTACATCCCTAAAGTTACATTTATATTCTGCTTGATGGATGCCTCATTTCCTAGCCTTACTGCAGCAAAACCCTCAGGAACAACAAGTAGCATGTCACCTTGCTTTTGTCCTGCTTTTATGTACTCAACAAAACCTGATATTGTCCAACCTGGTATTGCATTCTGTTTTAGTACTACTGTGCCTTTTAGGTCTGAACTCTTTGGAGCTAACTCAAAGTTGCCATTTTCCATTAGACCTGCAATTTTGAGTGTTCAGTACTCAAAAAGTCAAATTTTACACATAAATCATTGAATGTTAATCCTTTCACTACTACAACTAATATCTTCATAAGCTACTGAAATTCTTGTGTTAGTCACAAGAAGATCAAACTTTTTGTTATATTTCCAATTGACAACATCATTTTATTCTTAAGAAAATAGAGCAAACCGACTCGTAAAGAGTTGAATACATATATTTTGAACTGCTAAACCAAACTTTAACAGCCCAATAGAAAACTAGGCAAATTTTTTATTAGTGGTTAATTTTATGTGCTATCGAAACTTTTTTTCCTGTTGACTACCTATTTGGCAACCTCACGTCAGCTCAATTATGAACATGTACTGGTTTACCATGAACAGAATTTCTGTGGGTTTTTTTTGTAAAAAAGAAATGAACACCTCGCCCTTGCCGGCTTGCCCTATAAAAGACATCATGTCACGTGGCTAGGACAGTGAGCCAAAAGACTGAAGGCAGCCATGACAAAGTCTGGATGACCTACCTCAGCCATTAATCTGCATGTGCTTCTGCCCACTAGGTCGGCAGTGGCTTTTGTCATCAAATTAGACAAAAAAATTATAGCAACAATGACATATGTAACTTGAACTCTTAAAAGTTAGTACGATCCCTGAATTCCAGCTAAATAATTTAAGTTGCATCCAGTTAATCAAATCGTGAAGTGCCTTGGATGTGTTCAACAAGACATTTTTATTTGTAAATAGAAAAAATAAGTTATTTTCTCAAATAAAAATAACACACTCTAAATATTTTTTTTTTCAAAATTTAAAATTTAAAATTTAAATTCTCCCACTCAAATTCCTCTCACATAATTTTAAAAAATCTTCCCTCTTATTTTTCCCCCTAAAATATTTTTTTCTATAAAAACCATACCTACCAAAATTTTCACACATTTCAATACAACCTTTTCAAATAGGTCACACTCCAAACATACCCTTACTCTTTCTTAACCAAAAGTAGAATCCCTTTTATTATAACTATGTCAGTTGGGTCAATTTTTCCCCTGCAAAAGGGAAAGATTGAAATATAGACACCTAGACCGTACGATGACAGATTGAAGTTTGCACTCTATCTGCCATTGTTGGTGTTCTCCATAATGGTCAAAACAGCATAGAAGATCAAGTTGGGTGAAGAGTTAATTCTTCCATAATTGATCACTAACAACAAAATATCCCCCTCTTCAACCACATTGTTATCTCTTCTATTTTCAAAGAACATTAAAGAACTAAAGTGAGCAACAATATTATTTTGCAAAAAGGTACCCCCAACCCAGAAAACAAAAGTCTTCATTACTCTAAGTCTTACCAAAAAAAATTTAATAAATGAATTAAACATCCCACAAAATGGAACCTGGATAATGGATATCCCTTGTCAATGATAATGAAGTGCCAATGAATAGTGCAGTTTAGTAATGAAAAAATGTTAAGAAATTCAAGCAAGAAATTACTATAAAAGGAAAGGGCAGTTCAAGTGATGGCACAAACATTAAGTAAAACTACAGTTACTTAAAATGGAAGTAAGCATGGCCATTTGAGCTTACCATCTTTGATGGCTAAGGCAAGTTGGAGATTGGAGCAGAAAAGCACAGAGAATATGAGTATGGTGACCGATGATACTGCTCTCATTTTGCAAGTGTTTTAGAAAGAAAGGAAGAGAAAGAAGTGTGCGCTGGTCGAACGGGACTGGGAAGTTGAGGGGGTTTTATGCATGTCGTGTTGCACAAAAACCCTCAGATTTTAGTCTAATTTCATCATTGCCCTATTTGGCAGTGCTTCTTACTCTTTATTTCTTTTTGTTTCATTATTTTTTTAGTGTCACAATACTGTTTAAGTGAGATTAGAGACAGTTTTTTACGTTGTCATAAAAAGCAACGATCACGCGTCTTTAACTATCGTATTAAGTATTTTTAAAATATGCTCTTTTGTTGTAAAGTCTTTTTTTTTTTAAAGTTTACTTTTGTATAAATTGAATAAAAATCCTTATATTATTTTTAATAATACTAATGCAAAATTCAAAAATAAAAAATTAAATATTTAACTATGCATTAAATATGTTAACTTTTATAAATAAAAAAAATTATACCAAACTAAAAATTACCTTTTATACTTATTCAATTATAAAGTAGGTGGTAGTCTTTTGAGTGATTCCCAGGACCACGTTCGTAGTGAATTAGATTCTCTATTACACTTTCCTATAGTATTTCCTATTACACACTTTAATCAATTAGTATAAATTTTGTAATCAGTATTAATATATATTATCAATATCCACTTTCACTCTAGTTAATTTTAATATTAAATTATCTATTTTTGATATCATTTTAATAAGATTTTATCGAGTTTTTTTTTTTGAGTTTTTCTATACTAAAAAATTAAAATAAATATAACCTAATAATAAAAGAGTGAACCTTTAGTATTAGAATTTATTATAATAAAAAATTATTAATATAAATTATAAGATTTATATCAACTTATTAAATTGCATAACATGAGATAATATACAAAAAGTGTAACAATAATTTCTTTTTGCATTCATAAGTCAGTGTTTGGTTCCCAATATAATAAGAATTATCTTGAAATTGAAGAATTTCTTTTATTCAATTTGGCTAAATTTATATTTTTTGTGTAATACTTATTTATAAATACTATTTAATAGTATTTTAGAATTATTAATTTTTTTTTGTAAAATTCAAACCAAAATCTAAACCAATTTGAACTTTAATAAGGAATCAAACGAACCAAAAAAGGAAAAAGAAATCAGTAGGTGTCAATATGCCCAATCACTTTAAAAATAATGATATATACAATGATATTATTTCTGTGAATATTATTACTCACATTGGAAATTTTCAATTACCAAATTGACTATACACAAGTCAATTTTTGGAAACAATTGCCATTTGAATATCATATTAATTACTTAGAGAATCAGTTTACTTGTTTTGGCTCAATATATGACACTATTTGTTTCTCATGGGCATCAATTTTTTTTTCTTTTTTCTTTTTTTTTCTTTTTGCTTTTTGTCACAAAAGGTATCTCTACATTCATTACTCTTCAAATTTAGTTTTAAACTCCTCACACTCTTCATTTGCTGCAGCCACAAGAGTTTTTCACATCGGCTATAGGTCATGGACATCAATTACTCTGAGTTTTTTTTCCTTATGATTTCTTCCTTCAATTTTGTAGTGTTCAGTAGAAATTTTATAGGTAGAAGTTGGGGGAAAAGGCTATTCAAGACCACATGGTTTCTATTCCATATTTGGGGTAACATCTAGGGGCATGACAATCTTATAGGGTAACTTTGTTTAATTCTTGTTCAAGAAACTAGGGAAATTACATTCTTTTTTTTCTTTTTTTGCATGCTTCTCACCAATCTATATATATGAAATAAGACTTCCTTCTATGATAAATAAGTAAATTATATATTTATTTAATTAATAAATAAAGTCATTTTTGCACTACTGAAAAATCATATTGGATTTCCTATTACACCTTTTGTGTGTCACTTTCATCTTAATTAATTTTAGCATTAAGGTTCTTATTTTCTTTGTATGATCCCAATATTTTAATAAAATTTTATAGTATTTTCTGATTTTTTTGTACTACAAAAATTTAACATAAATATAACCTAATAACAAACAAAATGAATCATTAGCATTAAAATCTGTTATGATAAAAATGAATACTAATGATATAAATATTAACACAAGTTACATAATTTATACCAATTTATTGGAGTATATAACATAGAATGACACACAAAAAGTGTAACAGAAGATCCATTATGTTGAGAAATGCTGATAACAAGAGGGAAGGCTTCATAATTAATGGATGCAAGAATTCATGTTAATAGTAATTTTGTTAAGAAGAAGAACCAAAACAAGTAACAAAAAGAGGAAACACCCAAAATCGTCCTCCACATTTCACCGAATAATTTTTTTCATCCTCCACTTTTAAAACGTGATCAAATAATCCTTCAAATTTCAATGACCAAAATTTGATGGAAAATTTCAGGACTAAACGTTCCCGTTTATGAAATTTGAAGGACTAAAAGTTTCCGTTTATTTCACAAATAGTACCAAGGTTCCGATTTATGAAATTTGAAGGACTATTTATTCCCGTTTTAAACGTGGAGGATGAAAAAGATTATTTGTTAAAATGTAGAGGACGATTTTGGGTATTTCCTCGTAACAAAAATAAAGTGGATTTGCCAAATCCGATTTGGAGTCAAGAGAGGAGTAAAGTGTGCCATGTGCACTTTTGCATGGTATATACATATTACGTGCGTGTGTTTTTATAAACGCTACCGACATATTTATAAGCCGATATTTCTTTCACATGGAATATAATAAATTGTCCAACATAATGAGTTGTTATGATCCCAAAATTAATTGCAAAAATATTCTTACTTGAAGGGAACTTTGCTTCAAATTTAATGTAAAATCTAACGTGGGATGTGCATATACTACCAGACAATTATTCTTACATTTTAACAAAAATTTAGTCTGTCTTATATTTGGATTATGTAAAATTGGTTGAATGCTAGTTTTTTTTTTTTGTATATGATTTTGAATAATATTTTTTTAAAGAAATTTTTGTTATTTAATTTTTTTGGTAAATTTTTATTCCTACTCGAAATAATTTAATTAATTTTGAGTATAAGAATATTTATCCCAGAAAATACCTCAAAGTCTATTAATAGGAATTGATCATTGAGTATGGAAGTCTATTTTGCATGAATTATTTATCCCCGAAAAGAGGAACATTGATCTTTCCAATTTTCTGGATTTTTTATTCTTTTTATTTTTCCAGAAACTTTAAAATCTTGTTTAATTATTAAACAAATATATTCAAATCAGCCAACTGGCTTCAATTATTTTCCAATTACTTCTTCTTTTTTTCTTTTTTTTTTCTTTTTTCTTTGGATCTTTTCCCCAAAAGCTTGCCTACCCAGATTTCATGGCGAACCTCAAAAAAATCATTCCAGGTGTCGATTTCTAAATAGGATGAAACAATGACAAGGACTATCAGTTTCGAAACAAATAAAAACTTGTTTGGCTTTTTCTCAAAAGTTTGAATGGAAATTGTAACTTTATTTTGTTGGGGGTTCACCCTAAACAAATTATATTATATTATTACATTGTCTCTTGAAGGAGAAAAAAATCATAATTCGTGTATGCAGTTCTTTTTTTTTTTTCCGGAAAAAACTGTGTATTAACTTTCATAGAAAAGTTAATAAATACATAAAAAGTCCATTTAAGAACTCATCCTAACACATCTAATATAAACCCGGTATACAGTTATCAAGAATTAATATTCTATTTGTTTCAAAAAAAAATCTAGCTTTATGTAAAATTTGTTATAAATTATAATTTGCAATATATTTGATGTATTTATTAATTGTATAATTTTATATTATTTTCTATATTTTTTAATTGCAGGTTATTTATAGTAATTATTTATTAAGAATACTATAAAAATTTAATTCAAAATTTAATTATTTTTTAATTTTGAAACCAAACAAATAAAAACTCGACCTTTTTCTGTTAAAAGAGTAGACATTAGAGAATGTATCATTTTTTCACTTTAAAAATATATGAAGCCGATCACCATGTTTTGGGAAAGCTAGTCGAATTTTTTGTGCCCAAACTCTATTTGAAAAGGTTCATATCTAAAATGTACAATTTAATAAAAATTATAAGCTACAACATATTAATTATACAAATTTCCACTTATATTTTTACTTTTTAATTATAACTCGTAGATGACTATTATTATAAAAAACTACTATAAAAATTTCATCTAAATATCATTTTTTTTTAACTGAAGGAAAGGTAAAATGTGGACTGTTTTTTTTCCTGAGACAAATTGAGTAATTATTTATCCATGTTATATACAAATACTTTTCCCCTCCCAAAAGAAAAGTCCATTTTTTATTTGATATAATTTTTTTTGAATTACAACATACAATACACACTTAATCCACAATTAATTGTACACTTTATAATGGCCTCAATTTTATTTTATTTTATTTTTTATTTTTTTGGAGCCCTCTTCAAAATAATTGAAAAAATACAGGAAGAGAACAAGCCACGAGACTTGTGGCCCAGTCATCAGATGAAGGAGACCCCACTTAAAGAGGGCCAGATACCGATCCTGGAAAATCCATCTGACCTAATCCAAACAGAAGATCATGGCTTGTTTTTGGGCTTACTTTAAGGGCAGGAGGCATGTGGGCCGAAGTAAATTCTCATCTGCAACCGAAACCGATAGTCAAAACAACTGGCCTTTTTCCCAGGAAAAAAAAATAAAGTGATAAATGACGCTCTCAGAAAGGAAAAGGAGAGGTGCATGTGGATAAAGAAAGCTCAATTGAGGCCACCAATCTTGTGGATTCTACAAGGCCACTTTGTCTCTGTCCTATTATTTCCCATTCTCACCCATCCATTCTTGTAACTTGCAAGTTTTTGTCTCAATTATTGTAAACTAGAGTTAAATTATACCTTTTTCATCTCAAAAAAAAAAAAATTAATTTATTTTTAATTTATTATACATAATCGATTGATCCTCAATCATATGGAGGTGAAAAAAAATAGTGACTGATTGATCCTTAATCATTTTGGCATTGTTGGATATTTTAGCAAGCTTGCACGTATTTTCTAGGATCAATTATTAGGATTTGTTTATAAAGATATTAATATGTACGAATTGCATTTTTAGTTTTACGTTTTTAAAATAACTTTTCTCTCAAAATACTCAGTCCATGTATGTGCAAACATTAAATGAAAATGTAAACTTCACATTATTAAGGGTGACTTTTGACATCTCAAGCCAGCAATTAATAGAACTTTGTGAGTTTTGTTTTTCAACTATTCTGGTAGATATTATTTCCAATTTGATTGTTTTCATTTGGTCCCTCGTCTTGTTCCTCGTTGTTCTCTGATCTTCCATCATCACGATGATCATATACATATAAAATGAGTGCCAGCCAAAATGTTTTCTTAGAGAAAACCTTGGAGATTGTCTTTTTGCACAGGACAAAGCCTTCCTTTTACTGAAATTGTCTCCGCTATGGTTGTCATGCATGTCATTTAGCAATGCTATGTACGTTTTTTTTTTTTCTGTCTGGAAACTTGTTATTGCCATGTATAGTGAGACATAGTTTTTAGAATGCTAATTCGATCCTATCGATTCTATGATCTAAATTTATTAAAATGATCCCGATTCTAGCTACAATCCTACATTTACTATATTAATAAAATATAGTTAAATTTATTCAAAAAAAAAACTTTCATATTTAACTGAATCTAAAATTTATCATTATATAAATAATTTAATTAGTTTAATTATACTTTTGTTAGTTTTTAACAATAAATAAATAAATTAGATATAGCTACTCTTTGATTACGACAGTAATTGAAATATTGAGAAATGATATAAAATGTTATAAAAAAATAAAAATTGAAGTAAAATTATTTAATTATAAATTATACATTAATTTTCTACATATCTATTCATATATTGATTAATAAATCTTTTAAAAATAATTTATAAATTATATTTTCTCAATTTTTTAAGTATCTTACAATCTTACGATTCGATCCTACTACCTTAAATCGATTCTGTATAAAATTCCGATTCTATGAACTATATATGCAGTGAGCCCAGTTTATTGAATTCATGGATGCTATTTGTTGCTATGTCAAATAACGGTATCAATATCAAAATCAAGAAAATGTTTTCCTACTATCTATTTAGCTAGAGGAGTGACAGTAAAACTCAGCAAAAATGCTGAATGTTAACATATAATTAACAACGGCAAGCCATGTGAGATCAAAACTAAACCGACATCAACCAAATGAAAATAACAATAGTAAAGGTTTTCATGGGCAATGTTTTTGTTCTGGTTGTTGAATATGCACCAAAGATAAGTCTTCTTGTGTTTTTTTCTTTTTTAATTTTTCAGAAACGGCAGAACTACTTTGTTCACAAATAGAATTATCTACGTGATTATCAAACCGAAAGGAGCACAACGCAAAAAATTGCTCGAGGGAAATAATGAACCAAAGATAAGTCAATAAATTAAAAGATTATATGAATTGATAGGGCTATCCCTTGACCTGTTGTTTTCATAATCTGACATTGGAGTCACAAGTACAATTTTCACAAATTTAATAAAGTGACAAAGTGAAGAATTACATCATATGCTCATTTACAAGTGACAACCGACTAATGATGGAACATTAAAAACACTTGCATTTATTTTTAAATATAGAGAAAAGACTCGCACTAGTTTGTTTACCACAGTTACAACTAAATTACTGAAAATTAGTTTACTTCTTTGGCATAAATTGATGTGAGGAAGTCAGGAAGGGATTGGATTACATTTTACTCCAAAAATGGAACAAAGTAAAATGAAATGATTACCTTAAAATAGATTTTATATTTTTTAAAATAATATTCAAAAAATATTAAATAAATATTAAAAAAAATATAAAAATACATTTTAAAATGTCGCCGCATGATGAAACAATGGCACGGTTGGAAAAGGGTCGATGTTTGGAGTTAAGAGTGAAGGCATAGGAAAGATTATGAGTTGGACCATTCTGGGATTTGCAGCTCTGGGAATTGGATCACAAGAAAGCAACACAACAACTGACGCCATCATACAAAATTTATTTGTTTCTTTTATGGCTATACAAAATTTGCAGCTCTGTATGCCCCATTTGTTTCTTTAATGGTTATACGTATCAAATCATTCACAATTGAATCAATTTTATTTTATTTTTCATCGGCAAAGATTCAATGGATTCCATTAATTTCTTTTGCACGGGGAAAAATATGGTTAGTCTCAAGAATTTGAATTTAGAATTTCGGGTGATTTTTGTTTTCCTTTTTTTTAAAAATATTAAAATTCGTTTAAAATATATTTTTTTATGGGATTCAAGTCGAACTTTATCGAAATTTTAATGATTTTAACACTTCTTAATTGCAAATTAAAAATAATCGAGAATTATTTAAATAATCATAAAATTCGAAACCAATTAACTAGACTAAATTGATTTGTTATGTTTTTTTTTTTTTTGCAGTTGACAATATCTAACTTATTCTTAGTTATTTGATTTATAAAAAATTATCAATTGGTTTAAACATAAAAGGATTTAGAAATTTTATTGCCATACTAAAAATATGCATGACGTATATTTTGGATTCTTGAGACAGCTCACAAAAACATAAGGTGCATATGATTTTGTATTTTAACATGTATTTCAACACTTTTCAAAATTATAATTGCTTTTTCTCTCCCAAAAAAGAGTCCATTTTGACAACTTTTTTTAGTCCCAAAAAATAGCTCATTTTTAAATCAAATTCTTAAAATATCTAATAATTAATTTTAAAAATATTTTTTAATTAAAGTGAACTTTTTTTAAAAAACAAAAAAAAGTATTGAAAATGTAAAAAAAATATTATAAAAATAGAAAAATTAATTTTAAAATATAATTCAAACGTACTGGTAGAGATTTTTTCAATTCTCAAGAGTCATATTACGATTACTATCCAGATTCTGAACTTCTAAGTAATCAAATCCTAGGAATGAGGTGAGTAAGCTGAGAGGAAGACGGAGTATGAATTCCCCAGGAGTAAAGACGAAAAGGAAGACGAAGGTGAGTAAGCCCTAGGTCAGGTGTTAAAGCAGCCCGATCATACAAAGTAAATCAAAAATATTTCTTGCATCATAGATCATAGGTTGGAATCTCTTTAATTATATTGCTAAAAAAAATTAAAAGCAAATCTAATTAGTATGAAGGATTAGCCCCACGTATGTATTTGTATGAATTCAAGTGGGGCTTCCAATGCTGACAGAAATCCCATAGTTGATGCTACGCACAGCCAGCGCCGCAGCACCTCACGTGGATCTCCTTAAATGCGACTCTCATCTTCATGTGCTCATGTGAAAAACACCCCAAATCTGACAACGATATTTTCTCTCTCTCTATATTTTGGTCATGGTTCTTCTCTCTTCTTCTTTTTTGAGGAACTTCATGTACTTTTTTTCCTTTTTCGTCTCATTTCTTCCTTAATAGATTTAAGAGGAAACACTCAAAATCGTCCTTCACATTTCACCGAATAATTTTTTTCATTCTTTACTTTTAAAATTGGAACAAATAATTCTTCAAATTTCAAGAATCAAAATTTGAAGGAAAATTTCAGAACTAAACGTTCCCGTTTATGAAATTTGAATGACTAAAAGTTTCCGTTTATTTCATAAATAGTACCAAAAGTTCCAATTTATGAAATTTGAAAGACTATTTGTTCCCGTTTTAAAAGTGGAGGATGAAAAAGATTATTTGCTGAAATGTGGAGGACGATTTTGGGTGTTTCCTCTAGATTTAATGATTTTTTTACAAAATGGAAAACGCTAATATCACATAGTTTAACTGAGCATTGTTGTTTTTGGCACAAAAGATGAAAAGACGATAGTGGCTATTATTGTAAAGCTTCATTCGATGAATTGCCTTTTTTTTTTTTTTTTGGCTAAAAAATTGAAGTATTAATCAGCTAACTAAATCTTACACTTGTAATAATATCTTATATTTTGTTAGGTTATCGCTTAATATTTCGTGTTACATGGTAACGTATTCATTTACATTTCATGTTACAAGGTATTGTATTCTGGTTAATTACAAGCTTCGTGCAAATATTTTGCAATTTTAGTTTTGGTGCAATTAATGTCCTCTAATTTCTTATATACTTAAACTCTCTCTCGATTTATAAATTCGTATTACATGATATGTATTTTATTTTGTTATTCATTTAAAATACTAAAAAAAGGGTGAAATATGATACAGCGAAGAATCAAAGTAAAAGGAAAATCAAGTGTTAATTTCACTAAAACTCAGTTCTTTTTTTTTTTTTTCCATCCTTAACTGACTTAATACTAGTTTTTAGTGCAACACTTGAAGAGCGGAGAGTGCCCAGTTACAATTTTTAATAATTTTTAATTTTTAATTTTTTTTGTGTTTTTATAAATATATAATTCCTATTATTTAAAATATTTTTAATTTATTTTTCAATATATAATTATTTTGTTAAAATAATTTAAAAGTAACACAAATTTTATACTAGTGGTGCTAATTGAAATATAAATAAGTTCTTTTTTGAAAATTTTGTTGCTAATGACTAATGTATATAAAAAAAAAAAAATTCAATACCGCATGGAAAAGTGCTTCTATTAAAACAACTGAATTTAATGTGATAGACTTTAAAATTCTTATAATTAGATATTTTATTAATTATCATATTACCTTTCTTTTTTACACTTTACTAGAATTTGCAACTAGAGAGGTTAGAATTCAACCCTTAGTGTAGTAGTACAAAATTTGAAAATTCGATCCAAAGTTGTTCAATCTTTGTTGTTACATTCCAAATCATATGACTATTAGCAAAGCCCAAATTCTGCAACATAGAAAGACAAACCCTTTCGAAAATCACAAGCATACATATTTTTTCAACATTTTATTGTGGCAATTGTTGCATTTATGTATAAACTCTCGTTGCTTTCCTAATTTATTTAAGCTCGAAAATTTGACTTTCAATTGGAAGTTTCAAGAAAATTATTTCTTCATCTTTTATTGCAATATATTTGTGTGAACATGTGTTTTGTGTTTATATTTTAAGTATAATGATTGTATACAGGGTTTTGGATGGTAAATGTCAACGAATCCATGTGAGTCTAAACACAAGTAATTTTGTGTTAAATTTTTTTAATCAAATATGGATGCAAGTTAAATAGTCCAACAAACAAAAGAATGCTACCTTACCACTCTTTTGTCGACAAGGGAACCCGCAGCCGCTACTCAAGGGTGCACACTGGGTAAATCTCACTTTTGTAGAATAACCCACAAACCCTCACAGGAGAAGTA
This sequence comes from Gynochthodes officinalis, assembly GCA_020080225.1. Classification (NCBI taxonomy): domain Eukaryota; kingdom Viridiplantae; phylum Streptophyta; class Magnoliopsida; order Gentianales; family Rubiaceae; genus Gynochthodes; species Gynochthodes officinalis. Next base: position 18,987,201 of record CM034622.1, read on the forward strand.
AATCGTACTAAGCAAGCCCTGCGTGATAGGTGTCAGCAGGGGAATTTAAACTCATGACCTTACGATTACTCGCTCACCCGCAATACCAACTTGACTACCCCCAAGGGGGCAAACCTTACCACTCTTGATAGAATATGTGGAGGCAAGATTAACCATCATATACATGCTAAAATGTTTGGTATTTATAAATAGATTTTTGGAAAGGTAAAAGTATTACTATTTAATATTTAATAGTGCAAGAAAACTTCATATAAGAATTACAAAATTTCAATCAATTCATGTAGTTCAAATTAAGATATATATATATACACACACACATGCATAAATTCCAAATAATTGCCTATGTTTATGAAATAATCAAAAGTTTTATATAACTCAAAGTATATATAACTTATGAATTTTACTTGATTTGGTATTTGTTTATTTATTTTCACTCACACAGACATTAAACGCCTCTCTAAATTTCGAATTCAAAACCAATCGTGTTAGTGTTCTTGCTACCATCACTCCCATTTCAGGACTAAATATTAAGTGTAGTATTCTCTCTTTATTTTCTTTGAAGAAAATCAATCAAACAAATATATGTAATTTTACTCACTTAAATTATGCATACTTTGACGAGAAAAGTTACCATTTTGCCCTATAAATTATCCATAACTTACTTTCTTACTCTTACATGATAAAGTCGTGTTTTATAGTACTCTCTCCATCTCAAAAAAAAAAAAAAAGAGTTACTTTTAAAATTTTTGTTTTTGTTAAAAAAAAATTATTTTATATAAAATTCTTATATTACCTTTACTAATAGTGACAATATATAACCCAAATTAAAAATTAAGGATAAAAATATAAAAGTATGCATTTAATGATACATTAAATGTGTTTTATCTTGTAATTTATAAAAAATTGTATTAAATCGAAAGTAAATTCTTTTTTTTTTGTTAAACGGAAGGAGTAATAATTATTTCCTTATATGAAATAATCATCATTAAAGAAATCTTATATTCATATTATTTTGATTATTTTGCTTATTTTGTATTCCTTCTGTCTCAAAAAAATATTCTACTTTTTTATGTGTTACAATTGTTTTTAAGTTTACAAGATATATATTACACATTTAATATATCATTAAATACATAAATTTTTATTTTTTATTTTTACCTTTTTAATTTATATTATAAATTGTCATTATTAATAAGGGTAATACAATAATTTCATATAAAAAATGAACTCCTTCATATATATATATATATTAAACTATCAAAACTTATTTTTTTTGTATACAAGAGGAGATTGACTTCATAAATTTATAATCAATGTAATTGGTTCAAAAATTTTATAAAAATATTTAATTGTGATATTTGAAGTAGTTTTTTACATATAGCAGTTTAAAAATTTTCGCATGGTTTTAGTATTTTTTTAATATTAAAAAATTAGGAATTAAAACTACCAAAAGGTATACAACTATAAGCAGTAGTAGTAACAATTAAATCTTTATCCCATTATTTAGATTCAATTATATGAATTATATCTCATTATTACTTATACAACTCTTGTCAATTAAAAAAAATTCCACTTCAATGTTATTGATTAGAATGCCATCTCAAAGTATAATAAATCACTATTATATAAAAAGAAAAAAATTATTAATCGATTTCAATGTAATTATTATAAATATTAAGCATTGAATTGTCTTTTTATGATCTTGTAATATTAATATTAATATTTAGTAACTAGAAAATAGTAAAAGTTCTAAATTTTACAAACTTTTAAAAAGATTATTAATTTAGTATCCATTAATTTTTAGTAATTTGAAGATTGTTAGGATTCTTATATCTTTTAATAAAGCCAAGTTATATTTTTTTTTGGAGCATTGTGTTTATATAGTAAAATTTTTTCTCTTTAAATATTTTTTGGAACTAAATTATATAGCGAATGAAAGATAAATCTATAAATTCAATAGTGTGTTTTTTCTCTTTTTCCTTGCCAAATCGCATATTCTTATCCTATATTTTTGTTATGATACTCCTTTGTTGCAGAAATTAAAGATTTACTATTGAATGAATATAATTTTTTTCTTATAGGAAATAATATATTTAATGAATTATTAAATTTACAATTTTTATTTTTATTTTACCTTTTAACCATAGATAGTTTTAATTAATAAGAATACATAAAAACTTTATTTAAAAATAGATTCCTACTTTAAGATAAAAAAAGTTAAATTGTTTTTAAGATGAAGAATTATGTTTTCGTGATTGGTTTAAAATGGATGTGGGTATCAAATAATCTTTATAATCTTCAACCATTGCTACTGTAATAGTTGAGATGGAGGTACGAGTACCATTGTATCAAATATCCTAAATATCCTTAATATCCGTATTAAATATCGATAATATTTTTTCCCACTACTATTGTAGTGGTTTTTGTTTTGAAACATATTGTGTATTGATTTTTTTAGTATTTTGATTTAATTTATAGATATTTAGCTAGGAATGATGGGTTTGGTGATAAAGTGAAATGAATTATAATTAAGAAGTCATAAATTAGAGACTTCAAATTTGGGGAAAAAGGAAGAAAAAAAAGAAAAAAAAAAGCTTGTTTGGCAGCAATTGGGAAATAAATATATTTTTAGTTTTAACTTTAGGTAGGAAGGAGAACGGACACCTATTTCTGTTTTACATGGAATGAAATCAAGGCAATATGTAATAGTCAAAACTTAAAACAAAACTATTAGTTATTTATTTGGTTGTTTATTAGGTCAACCAATGTTATTCATACATATATTAGCAAAATAAAGAATTCTTAATAAATTTATTTTTAAGATTAAAGTAGGTGAGCAACTAATTAAAAAGCTATTACTTTTGCCGTGGATTATATTTTTTTTCCCTTTTATTGTTAGACAGGGCAATCATCAATCTGCACAATATCTTTACTAAACTTGAACTTTTTAAAATATTGAAGGGTGCCCCTAAACTCATAAATGTAATGAAAAACAAAAATCAAATATTTTAGTGTATTAAAGGCCAAGAAGTTTGATTTATTTGATGCTTTTATTCAACAAATATTATTTATACTTTTATTAATTTTAATTATTTAAAAATTTATCTTTAATTTTTTATTTTTGTTTTTCCCCTAAACTGTTGGTAATATATATATATATTCAATAAATTATTAACAAAATTAAAAGGAACGGGAATCTTGCACTAGTTCTCCTTTATAGTTTGTAAGCTTTCACAACAATTTAAGCAACTTTTGCATTTTCTTTAAAAAAAATAATAAAATGAATAAAATGTTCCCATGCATGGCATGGGTTAAAAGTTAGTTATCTAATCAAATGCTTATAAAGGCAAAGCTCATGAGGATAAAGGGGTTAACTTATAATTATTACTAATCAATGATGACAACATTTAGAATTTATTTGTGTGTTGTTGGCACACAATTAGGATCCAGTACAAGCGATAATGGTGCCAACTGCCAAGTATCATGTGTGGGGTAACTTAGTATTGGAACATGATACTGCCCATATAATGGTTAGAGCGGTGTACATATTCTGAGATCTTGAGGAGACAAAATGGAAGATGCATTATGACTACATGAAACTCCCCTCAATTAAAGCATGGTCTGATTTTCACATGGAATGTCCCGTGCCAAGATAAGAAGCCTTTCCCTATCCTCCTCGCACCATACATGATATATTGTTTCTGTTTTTACACTTTCGGTTAATCTATAAATCTATACATAAAATTTAACTACTTGCAAGGGACATTATAGAGACGAAGAAAATCAATTTAAAAGGTCTTTTTAATCTAGTATTAACCATTCAAATTGAATCCCTTTTTTTTTTTTTTTTTTGGTTAGGTAATGAAGATCATGTCGACCCTATGAACGAAATGGTATCATTAACGTCACCGGACCCAAAAGAAATTTGTGGGTCGCAAATCTCTACCACTAGTGGTTGGAGTGTTATGTATGGTTTTGATCCATTAAAACGTAGACAAACCATGGCTTGAAAAATATACACGAACTACTCACCGACGTCAAGGTCTCAATCCGAAAAGTATGGCCAGCCAGCGGTGGACAACCGCGTATGCATGAATGCGAAAATTACGCTTAGAAAAAACAATTTTTATTCAATATCTAGAATAACGTGAAGAACTGTTATAATGTGCATGATTACGTTTTAAAACGCTATCTTTACATATTTTGAAATAATAAATATAAGATAAAAAATATATTAAAAATTATAAAATTATATTTTAAAAGGTCTATTCATACAATTCCTTAAATAAATCCAAGGTATCTATTTCAATTACCATAAGTGTATATCTAGTAGTATTTTAAAACTTGTAAAGGAAGGCTAACCAATCAAGTTATTAAGTAAGGAATCAATTAGTTTGCTTCACCCGACGATCATCGAAAAACCTATGATTGTCAAACTCAAATATGACTAGTGGATTGGCCAAATACTAATGGAAACTAACATGGGTCCAGTTAGTGTTTGGCTAAAAGCCAATCTTTAAAGAACTTAAAACTTAGGGAAAGCCAATCAAAATAGGGTCTGAAAGGTAAAATTGGGATTTGATTCGGCTTAGTCACACTTTTTTTAAAAAATTTAATTTTAAAAAATTATAATTTAATTTCAATTTTTTATAAAACTTATTTTTCTTACCTTTTATATGAAATATTTAATTCTTTAATTCTTTAAAATTGAATATTTCAAAATTGTATACAATAGATTTTTTATAATTTTAAAACTTCCATTATTTAAAACTTATTTTTATATCATTTTCACACAAATATTTAATTATATAATTAGAAATTTCATACAATTTATACTAAATTTATATATAATAAAAATAAATAAATAACATAGATATGATATATTTGCTTACAAATGAAAAAGAAAATGAAAATAAAATGTAGCCTATTCGTTTTTTATGCTTCAAGGGAAAACATATCCCTAACTAGACTATTAAAAGAATTTGAAACTTTATCACCAAACTAAAGATCAACTTGTGGAATTAACCTATTGAATGCAGGTCTAATACACTAGTTTATAGTGTTAATTTTTCCCTTTAACTCTCTTGAGGCAGTATGACCCCCCTCTCCCCCCTTGAATATTACTCTCTCCGTCCAAAAAAAAATAATGTTCACTTTAGTTTAGATATAACTTTTTGTTAGTTATTAACTACAACACATTTAGTGCATAATTTTACATTTTTATCCTTATTTTTAATTATGAGTATACATAATTATTATTAGTAATAATATATTAAAATTTTGGTTTAAATGTAGACTTTTTTTTTTTGGGACAAGAAAAAATTTTAAAACTAGACACTTTTTTTGGAATGGAGGAAGTAAATTGATTGGGCTAGGAGTGCAAAGTTTCTCTCCCCAAGAGAGAGAATTCTGGTGCCCCTTATGGACGAAAAACTGCCCAACAGCCACATAGAATAGTTAATTTAATACTTAGATTTGCTTATTTTAATATTTGACTTAACTTCCTCATTAACTACCTAATGATTGTAGTGTCCGAATACAGGTTTTACAAAAGTGAAGCTTGGATTTCTGAAATGTTCCCATGATCCAAACACATTTACTGAGTGTGGGTTGGGGTTTTTTCATAACTTAATCAGGAAAAAACCTAGAACGTTCTTGCTAGACAAGTGTTTGTAGTATTAACCCATAAATCTTTTTGACATCTTTTTTAGGCAAGTTAAACTTTTGCCAAATAAGCTAAGGTGATGGACAGTGGTGGTACCTCCAACTTCGAGATGGAGATGGTAGGTCTGTTTCAGAAAATCAAGCTCTCCAAGGAAGAAGAAGTAGGGGTGGACCTAGAGGAAGCTGATGTCAAAGACAATAGGGAAGAATGCAGCAGTAGCTTGATTGGAAAAAAATTTGGGGAGAAGAAAGTAAACTTGACAGGCTTATAAAATACAATGGAAGTTATATGGCCAACTAAGGGATTGTTTAAAGTGAGAGAGTTTTTAGAAACCAAGAAGATAAACTCAAGGTGCTGTGAGGAAGAGCTGGACTTTTAATCAATAGTATCTTATTCTGAAAGAATGGTCAGAAAACCTACAGATCTAGGATGAAGGCTTCTATATGGTGGATATTTAGATACAGATCTGGAACCTTCTGAACCATTAGATGACTAGGGAAACTTGATTTAGAATAGGCAAGCTCTTCCCCAAAGTACACGATGTAATCATACCTGGAAGTGGAAGTGAGCTAGAGAGACATATGAAAGTACTAATTTCAGTGGACCTGGAAAAGCTACTCCTAAAAAGTGCTATGTTGAGACTGAATAGCAGATCTATTTGGATAACTTTTAAATATGAACAACTAGCTGTATATTGTAGCTATTGTGGGAGAGTTGGCCATTCAGAAATGTTATGTAAAGTTAGAAGAGAGGATCAAAGGAATAATGAACTTAAAGAAGGCCAATATAAGGAGTGGATTAGAGTTGGAGGGGCTAAAAGTGGTAATAAGGACAAAGGGAAACAAGTAGAACCTAGTAGAAGAACTCATTCAACTATCAAGACTATGAAAAAAAAAAGAGCCAATAACTGAGGATAAGGTGCAAAAAGCTAATATTGGCTAGCTTTTGGAATTTGCTACTGAAGATGTTGGTAGGGAAGTGAGGCACTTGAGGGGGTGACGGGGAAGGGGGAGGGAGGAAGTGTCCATGCAAGGAAAAGTGAGCCAAAGATAGTTGAGTCATTCCCAACCAAAAGGGATGAACAAACATATCAAAGGGCTAATGGGCGACAGAAAAACTAGAAGCCAGCTAAACTCTAGGGAGATAGAAGGCAGGCATGATGGTGAGAGTGGAGGTCAAGATACTTTGAACTCGGAACTCATCAATGTTCCAATAAGTTGTGAGAAACCAAGAGATCAGCTGAATAATGCAATACACAAAAGTAAGCCCCTAGGGCTTGCAAAAAGAGATGAATCTGATACTAGCCAAAGAAAGAGATGGAGAAGATTAGGTAGTAGGAAAGAATTAAAACTTGCTAATAAGGAGATGAAAACAAAAGGCTCAACTTCAGTAGGACACAAAAAGGGGATGGAGTTTACAAGATGAGAAATCAGTTTCTGAAGAAGAAAATGAATTAGGTATCAAAAAACTAATGCTTGGAGAGCAATGGATAGGGAAAAAAAAGTAAGGTGGAGGGTACCAATCTTGAATGATCCCCAAGGGAACCATAAAGGTATGTGTGTAGAATTGTAGAGATTTAGAAAGACCCTTTACAATTTCCTAACTGAGGGAGATTGTAAGATCCCACCGCCCATAGTTGGTTTTCATTTCTGAGACAAAGAAAAAGAGAGCCTTCATAGCAATAGTCTGTAGAAGATTAAAATATCATAATAGATGAAGGATAGTGAAACCAGTAGGGGCTAAAAGAGGGCCACTAATTTGTTGGTTAGAAGACATAACTGTGAGTAATATCATATCTACAAGTTTTTATGTACAATTGAAATGTGAATTGACTAGAGATTCCACCAAGTTTTGGGCGATTTCTATGTATACTAGTACTGATACTAGATTAAGAGATTATTAGTGGGCTTATTTGGAGAAAAAAAGACAAAAATGGGGTGAATGGTGGCTCCTAGGAGGAACTTTAATGACTTAGTACATTAGGATGACTAAAAAAGGGGGAGAAGGAGATATGAAGCTAGCTTTATGCCTTTAAGAAATTTCATAAGGAAAATGGCAATGGGAGAAATAGGATTTGTGGGTAAAAACTATACTCGGGCCAATAATAGAGAAGGTGACAGGTATGTATTGGACAGAATTTTTGGAGCTCCTCACTGGTTACTCAAGTTTCATAGAGCCACAGTGTATCATGTGGAGAGGCATTTTTCATATCATTCACTTTTTCTCTTGGACACAGAGCCTAAAGAGCAAAAAATAAGAAAAAGGTTTTTTTATATATATAAAAGATGGCTAAGGAAAAATGGTGTGGATATAATAGTTGAAAAAGCATAGGGTAAGGAGCAACAAGGAACTCCTATGTACCAAATCTATTCCAAGATCAGACAGTGTAAGGTAGAATCATTGAAGAGAAGTATCAGGCAAAAGATAAATTCAGTTGTGCAAATCACAAGGATAAGATGCAAATGGAAAAGCTCAATAGCCAAATGAGTACTAGAGATTGGAATGCTTGGGCTAGGCTAAAAACTGACCTACATACTACATATAAGATGAGGAAACCTTCTAGAGACAAAAATCTAGAATACAATGACTACAGGAATGGAATAAAAACACCAAGTTTTTTCATACTAGCACAATTTACTGGATGAGACTTAACTGCATAAAAAGACTTGTGAAAGCAAATAGGGTGGTTTGTGAGACTAAATAAGAGGTGCAAGAAGAGATAATTAATTTTTATGAACATCTCTTTACAACCTCAAATCCACAACCCTACCATAAGGGGTTAGAAGGTATACCATTGTGTATCACAAAGGCAATAAACCAAAGATTGACAAGGCCAGTTGAGGATGCGGAAATCAAAAAAGCCCTATTACAAATACACCCTACAAGCTCCAGAACTAGATGATATGAACCCTTTATTTTTCTAGCACTACTGGAATGTGATTAATGTGGATATTTTTAATGTTGTAAAAGACTTTTTTATCCATAGGAAAATGCTTAAACAGATGAACCATACCTTAATTATCCTTATCTCAAAGGTTAAAAATCCCAACTCCATCTCACACTATAAACCAATCAGCCTATGTAATGTAGTTTATAAAATTATATCTAAAATAGTGGCTGAAAAGATGAAAATTTGTCTCCGTAAGTCCATTAGTTCTAACCAATCTACATTTATCCGAGGGAGACAAATTATTGACAATGTAGTAATAGTTCATGAGTGTATTCACACTCTAAACTCTTTGGAAAAAAAGAAAAAGAAAAAGGGGTTTATGGCTCTAAAAATTAATATGGCAAAAACATATGATAGGGTAGAATAGAGTTTCTTGTGTGAGGTACTAAAGAAAATGGGTCAAATATTTTTATAGATTGGAAAACGTAATGCATTAGCTCATCTACATTGTCACTAAACATCAATGGTGAAAAATATGGCTATGTTCAACCTTTAAGGGGGATTAGTTAGGGAGATCCTATCTCACCATACCTCTTTTTAATTACTTCTGAGGCCTTCTTAAACATGATAAAAAAAGCAAGTTTAAAGGGAGAGTATAAGGGTATGAGAGTGAGCAACCCTTGATTACTCACTTACTATTTGCAGATGACTCACTTCTCTTTTATGAAGTAGATTTGGAACAGGCAAGGAAGATAAAAGCTCTACTGGATAGATATAGTCACTATTCAAGGCAACTGGTCAATCTGGAAAAGTCATTAGTCTTCTTCAGCAAGAACATATCAAAGGAGCATAGAGAGCTAATTTGCCAAGCTCTGGATGGAGTAAAAGTACAAGAAAACACAAGGTACCTTGGACTGCCAATGTCTCTAGGTAAATCAAAAAAGAAAGTCTTCAGTTATATGAGGGAGAATGTTCAAAAAAGAATAAAGGGATGGAAGACAAAATTCCTAAGCTTGGCTAGAAAATAAGTGCTCATCAAGGCAATGGTCAATGCTTTCCCAAGATATATTATGGCTTGTGACTATTTGCAAGGAAATCATCAGAACTATAGCCAATTTTTGGTGAAAAGAAAGGGAGAAAGGCAAACAAAAAATCCATTGGAAGGTATTGAAAGAACTAGCTAGGCCAAAAGAAGAGGGTGGCCTAGGATTCAAAGACATCCAACTGTTCAATGATGCACTCATGGCCAAAACAATTATGGCGGCTGATTACCTAACCTAAATCTCCTCATGAGTAAGGTGATAAAAGCCAAATATTTTCCTAATGGGGGTTGTTGCAAACTCAATGAAAAAGTAATGTCTCATGGTTGTGAAAGTGCTGGATGGGAGTAAAATATATACTATAAAAGGAGTTAGGTTCCAAGTTGGAGATGGGAAGTCAATAAAAGTCTGGGATGCACCATGGATTCTAGATAGATAGGGCTTCAAACCTACACCAATCAACTCCAATAAAGGTCAAGTCACATGGGTGAGTGAATTATTGAGACACGATGAGAAAGGATGGAATAGAGAGCTAATCAAATAGGTTTTTAGCACAACAGATATTGAAACTATTTTAAGCTTACCACCTAGGTAGGAAGGGAGTAGAGACAAGTTGGTGTGGTAGTCGAGCAACTAAGAAGGTATACTGCCAAACTAGCCTACCAATGTATTCAGAGAGGACGAGGAGGGCAAAACCAAAGTTGAGAGCAGTACCAATGAAGGACTAATGAAAACTCTGTGGAGGAAGAGCAGTAAACTAGACATGAAAAGAAAATTGAAGCATTTCATTTGGAGATGCTGCCATGGTATCGTGCCTACTAAGAACCAGTTACTGAAAAAAGGTATTCAAGAGGATCTTATATATAGTAAGTGTGGAGAACAAGAGTAGAACTTAGAGCATGTGCTGCTTACTTGTTCAAGAGCTAGACTGGTGTGGAAGTTAGCACCTATTAGCCGGGAATAACCGAAAGAGAAAAATATGAGCTTCAAGTGTTGGTGGTAGAACATCTGTAGTAAGGCAAAAGGTCATTCTTGGCAAGATAGAGCACAACTTACAGTCTATATCTTGTGGATGCTATGAAAAATAAGGAATTTATGGATCTTTCAAAAGGATTGGAGAGAAGAGAAGACAATGGTGGACTTTGCTGTAGTTGAATGAATGGAATTCTAGAAGGCCAGCACTAAAGGAAGGGGAGGAGCTAACAGCATAAGGCTTCTTTTAGCTGGATGCATGCTGCTAAGGGGAGATAAGTGACTAGGAACCTATGTTACAGAGTTCAGTGGTGACTATTCTCACAATAGCAAGGGAGGATATCTATTGAGAAACAAGAACTGCAATTAAGGATCATTGCCAAGGATCTACAAGTAAGGATGTAGTGGCAAGAGTAACCAACACAAGCTGTCTGAGGCTACACTTTCCACTATAGCCGATTAGTAACCTGTGGAATATAATAGGTTTTTTTTTGTGCTTTTGTAGTATGTTACTTGGCCTAACCTTTTAACATGCAATTGAGAGGTCTTAAATAGATGTACCGTTAGAGAGAAAGTAGGGAAGAATCCTAAAATTCAGCCTTAGCCATAACTGGAGAGTTAAAAAAAAATCATAGCTAGTTGGCTAATGGTGTACATTTTGTGTTTTTCGTAAGTAAATATAACTATTGTTTTACTGGAAAAAGAAAAATATGTTAGAAGTAGGCTATTTTGTTGAAAAAATAGTAATACATATATGTAATATACTTAAGGGAGATCCACACACACACACATATATATGTTAGAAATTTGAAGGTGTAGTTTGATGAGAATTTTGAACCACTAATGTTAGATAGCATGTAAAAAATTTTAATAAGCAAAGATAATACTAGTATTTTTAGTGTAGCATATCAATTTGAAAAATGATGAGTATAATTTGTTTTTTCAGCTCCCTATATGTATATATTTTTGGTGGAAAAATAGAATATTATCTAAAACTATATCAAGTTGTATCATATCATCCCACATGATGAACCACTCCGAAATTTTCCAAGTGACCACTAGGACTAGGTGTAGCACTTGAGTTTAAATCTCAATGTTATCAGGGCAATTATGCCTATAAAATTTAGACATGGTGTCAGTTCACCCATTTAGTTTAAAGGTAAGATTCTCTCTTTCTAATTGAGGAAAGAAGGTCCCACATAAATGAATCGGAAAAAAAAGGAAGAGTTTTTGGTTAGAAGCATCAAACTGACTAAATATTTTATTAGAACAAATATAGAACTAGAATAATGGTTTTGGTTTAGATGTAGAATTTTCTCCTTCCAACTGTATTTCAAGACAATTGGGGTTCTCTCCCTTTAACTCTTAGTTCACACTATTTGAAAGGAGGTCTCACAGAGAATGAATAGAAAGAAAAAAAAATGAGGATTTTATGGTTAGACATATGAAACTAATTAAGTATTTTATTGGAACAAATATACAATCAGAATGGGTAGTTGTGGTTTTAGTCTAGAGGTAGGATTTTTCTTCTTCCAATTGCATTTCAAGGCAATTGTGATATAGGTGGGATTCTCTCCCTCTAACTGCATTTCAGGGCAATACTCATTTGATCTTTGGTCTTTGGTCTCGATGTTGATTTTTGGGGAAAAAAAACGTACCATTCCACATGATGTGCAATACATAGAAAACTTTCATAATGACAAGACATTTTTTTAAGAGAGGCCTTTGCCCAAATTGGCTCAAGTCTAATGCGAGGCTAGCATTATTATTGTTGGTTAAAAATACTAGGCTTAATAAACCATCCTCAAATCCACGAAAGACTTTTCTATTGTTGAGGAAATTCCAACTAAGATTTCTAATTTGATGTTTCAAATGAATTTCAAAGCAGTGGTTAAATTCAGATTAAACAGACTGTGATGTGTATGGGATAGGTTCGCTAAACCCGCAAAGTTCTAGACCTGTAAGGCAGCAAAGTCCCAGAACTGTGCAACAGCAAAGTTCTGGATCTGTAAGGCAGCAAAATCCCGGACCTGTGCAATAGCAGAGTTCTGGATCTATGAGGCAACAAAGTCCCGGACCTGTGCAACAGCAAAGTTCTGGATCTGTGAAGCAGCAAAGTCTCGGACTTGTGAGGCAACGAAGTCCCGGACCTGGGAGTCAACGGCCAGGACCTTCGCGCTACCTTCATAAGGGAAGAGGATAAGGATAATAATTAATCCCTCTTATCAAGCAAAAGAATAAGAATAAAATGATAAGAGGATAAGGATAACAACTAATCCCCCTTATCAAGTAAGATGATAAGGATAAGAGGATAAGGGTAATAACTAATCCCCTTTTATCATGGAGGAAAATATGGATAATAATCCATCTTTCTTTATTAGGAAAGAGGTTATTTATAGAGGGGAAAACGACCAGATAAGGGGATCCATTCTCTGATCACTAAAAATATACTATACTCCGGTAACAAGACTAACTTGGGCGTCGAAGAGTTTACCCTGGAGAACCATTCCGGGATCTATTTTGTAGGAACCATCATTGTTATTCACTTAGAAGCTCTCGGGTCGTGACAAGAGGATCGGATTGTTAGCAGCAACAGTCAAAGAATTTTAGATCGTGACAATTAAATCGGATCTCGACCGGGTTATCGGTTTTACCTTCATCTTACTAGTTTAACTAAGAGCTAGTTATGAGTCCGGTCGAATTTTGTATTTGAAAAAAGGAATATATTATCTATTATATGTAATATAACGTCTAACTATTTAGAATTTTAATACAATGTACTAATTGTATACATCACCTGTCCTCTTCGTAAGTTGGTAGGTTATTTATTACTTTATTTTCCTTTCTTCCTATTAGAATTGGCTTATAATGATTATTTTTTTAAAAAAATTTGGCCTTATCTTATTGAAAATTCAAAATTAAATTTAAACGTGAGAAATTGGCTTATAATAATTATTTCTTTTGATCCTTTTATCCTATTTTATTGAAAATTCAAAATTAAACTAAATATAACATTTATCCAAATATAACAATTATATTTATTTTTAAATTTTAAATTATGTATATAACACTTATCTCATTCATGTATAACTTCTATAAATAAATTGTTATTTTCCTTATCTCATTAATTATTGATTCATTAAAATTTTTAATAATTTAATTTCATTTAATTATCACCCAATCTCGTTTACTCTTCATCCTTTTAATCATCAACGTGTGTCGCATCCAAAGAAGTAATTAACTTTGGGAAATTTACAAATATAGCACCTTTGACCATTGACTTTACAAAAATAACACCTTTATTTTCTTGTTTTCATTTATAGCACTTCCATCCAAAAAAAGATTACAACACTACTCTCTACTATTATAGAACGCAAAAACATAGTATTTCATCCCGTCTTCTTCTTCTTCTTCTTTTTCTTTTCATGGATTTAACAAAATTTATTCGCACACCCCGTTGTTTACACTCCTCACTGTTCGTACACCCTATTGAACTATTATTTTCAAGCAAGAAAGCTACAATCGTAGAGAAGAAATGGCATAAATTTAGGTCAAGTACAAGGTTAAGTCAATGGTGCTAGGTCAAGTTTTAGATCGAGCACTAAAGTTTGTCGAGTTTTAAGTCGAGTAGGTCAAATTTAGCTCCAACTCGACCTAAAACTCGACTTAGTACTAGGTCGAGTGAATTTTTTTTATAAAATTTTTTTATTATTATTTTTTTTTTTGAAAAAAATTCACTTGACCTAGTACTAGGTTGAGTATTAGGTCGAACTCGACCAAGTATTAGGTCGAGTGGATTTTTTTTTTAAAAAAATTATTATTTTTTTAATAAAGAAAATTTACTCGACTTAGTACTAGGTCGAGTTTTAGGTCGAGCATTAGGTCGAGCTACTCGACCTAAAACTCGACCTAAATTTGACATACTCGACTAAATTTAGTGCTTGACCTAAAACTTGACGTAGCACTATTGACTTAACCTTGTGCTCGACCTAAAATTTGACCTAGGGCTCAACCATTTTCTCCTTCAAATTCACAAACTCAGTTCAACTATTGCAAATTTCAACTAATACAAATTTATGCCATTTCTTCTCTACGATTGCAGCCTTCTTGCCTGAACATGATAGTCCAACAGGGTGTTCGAACAGTAAGGAGTGCAAACAATGGAGTGTGAGAACAAATTTTGTTGAATCCATGAAAAGAAAAAAAAAAGATGGGGTGAAGTACTGTGTTTCTGCGTTCTATAATAGAAGAGAGGGGTGTTATTGTCTTTTTTGGATGGAAGTGTTATAACAGAAAATAAAAAAAAAAGGTGCTATTTTTGTAAAGTCAATAGTCAAAGGTGCTATATTTGTAAATTTCCCATTAACTTTTGGCCTGAACTTTTATACAATTACTTTAATGATATGCTTCTATGTCATTTAAGTGATTTAACTATCGGTATATTTATTTCTATGTTTTTGAGACATACATTCTTTGTAAAAGCTTCTTTTTTGTTTTTAGTGTATAGAACACAATCAATGGTCAAGCCTTCTAATATTTTGGTTAAAGAAAAAAAAATCTTTTTTATTTTTTCATCATTAAATTCATAAATAGTTTGTTATGTGATCTCTTATTTTTTGAACTATTTTGAATACTTCTCTTATTTAACTCTATGTAATCAGTTGCAAAAAATCTAAGTTAATCAAAGTATTTGTTGTACGTTTTTCAATTTGAATTTTTATATAAATTTTGTAACTCATATACACTTACATAAAGTTTTATTTTTTATATTAAAAAATTGCACAATAATATATATTAAAAAATTATATAAATAAATATTTTAAATAACGTAACTTACTTACCATTTATCATTTTAAATTATTTTATAATGAAAATAATTAGCATATTTATCCAAAAAAAAAAAGTCAACACTCTACATCCACATATGCTTATTAAGGTGTTTTATAACTATTACCCCATATCATTTCTATTTAAAAAATAAATATATGTTTATATAAATTAATTTACATAATAATAAAAAATAAATAATCACATATATATATATATACAAAGTTGTAATATATCTCAATTTTAATATATAAGTGTTAGTTAAAAAATTAATTAAATTAAATTTATATCTATTGTTTAAAATTATAAATATTAAACAAATTTTAATATGCCTTTAATAAAATTTTCTTAATATAAAAAAATATGATACTTCAATTTATGTAAATTATATTTTTTATTTTTATACTTTTATTTTATTTCAACTTTAGTCATTATTCTTTTTTCGTCTAAAAAATAATCACTAAATTCTTAAAAATATTTCAAAATTAATTACTCTGTCGCTTACTTCCGTTAAGTGTTGACAGATATTTATTTTCATTAAATAAAAAGATCATTTTACACTAAAAAAATTATTTATTTATAAAAAAAATCACTATAGTATCATTACTCTATTTTATTTTAATACCTAACAGAGGTAATTGATAAAGTGACTAATTTTGGAGTATTTATAGGAATTCAGTGATTATTTGTGAGATAAAACAAGAAAAGTGATTAAAGTTGAAACAAAAAAAAATGACTAAAAAAATAATTTATTCCTTCAATTAGTAATATAATTATATAAAGTACTTAAAATAGTATTTAAAAAAATACAATAAAATTAATTAACCATACGAATTACATATTTCTAAAATTACACAAAATTTTTATTAAAATTTAAATTATTATTAAACACACACCATGCCTTACATGCAGTTGAAAAACTAGTCTTATAATAAAATTGTTATATTAACTTTTGTCTATAAAATGTTCACCTAATTTTTTTTTTACGCATGGATCTTCTATTTTTTAAGGAAATATTATAAGTTTTTCTCAATTTTTTTTGTTGAACAGTATTTTTTAAATCGTATTAATTGAATTATCATGAATTGATAAAAAAAAAAATCTAACTATTACGGATGTTAAAGAGTACAAAATTTATTAACAATCCACGTGTCATCCCCATTGAAGGAATGGGTATAGAAAACAATTTTCCTATACAAACATGGACTATTTCCATACTACGTGTATAATTGAATAGTTTGTTGTTTTATTTACTGTTATATTTTCAAATTCTATTTTTATTCAATTTTAAATGCGGCAAAATTATACATCCGATATTTTATCTATCTCTAATTTCAAAATTAAATCAATTAATAAATGCTTAAAATTATCTTTACTTGGTTGTATTTTGTTTATAAAAATATACCACAAATTGTGCAATAATTCACTTCACTCAAAATTATGTTCATCTCCATAGAATTTACATATAAAGATATACTAATACTATATTTACCATTGTTATATGTTATCTAACTTATATGTTGTACTCTTATAATCTTTTTATCCTATTTCATTCAAAATCAAATTCAACTTCAACATTTATCCTAATTTTAAAAAATTCATTTCAAGAATTTCTTTGAAATTGAATATGATTCAATCCTAGAAGCCAGATGAAAGCGTAATCTTCATTTTTTTTTTCTTCAATTACTCTCTCTTAAATTTCCAGTAATTTCGATCATTCTTCATCCTAGATTTCCATTTGCTTTATCTTTTGTTCACTTTCCTAAAATATTTGCTCTTCTACTCTTCATGTTTTGTTCCTCTTTTATTATCAACCCGTCCAAAGTGTCTAGACATCGTTTCTGGGCCCATTAGAGCTAGTGAGTCGGGAGGACTCGGGATTAATAATGTTTTTATCAGTTGAATTTTGGTATAGGGGATCGTAAAAAGAAAAACCATTGTGAAGATAGCGTTTTTATTTTCAAGGCCTTCCTTATTAGTCTGAAGGAATGTTACTAAATTTGAGACATTTGAGGGAATTTTGATTTTTTTTTAAATTAAAAAAATATTAATAATTTGAGACAAATTCCCAATTTAATGAAGTCGATTTTTAGAAAATCAACTTTGATCCATTTTTCAGGAAATCAACTTTAAAATCAGAGAAAATTTGAAGAAAAAAGAAAAGTTTTCTGAATAGACATGACCATATTTTCCTATACAATTTGATGACCCACTGCGTTTTTCTTGCATTTTCAATGTTCATCATCATCATCATAATTTTGATTTTGATGTTTTGCTGCCCAAAAATTTCCAAATTTTTCTGCCTAAATATTGCCTCTGTTTTTTTTTTTTTTTTTTGTAATTTTTGTTCAAGTTTTGCTTACCATTCAAGTTGCCAATCTACCATCCATCCTTTCAGCAGAACCCAACTATGCGTTGGTAATTTAGCGTCCTCTTCTATACTTGATTGGGGAAAGAGGGGCAGTAGTGGGCGCTTGCTGGGGGATGGAGGAGGGACGGATGGGTGGGGGGTAGGAAGAAAACATAGAAGCAAAAAAATTTGGAGGGGGACAAGGGTGGGTCGGCGGAACTGCGGGGAGAGGGGCAACCAAGGGGAGGGGTTGGGATTGCAGGCTTGCAGCAAGGAGGGAGGGGAATTTGGGAAGGGGAGAAGAAGGGGTGGTAAAAATTAGACATATTCATTTGTATAAAATGCAGATTACGCAGAAAGAAAAGAGATGAAGAAGGTTAATTTGTATCAAAAAATTTGAATTAATTGAAAAGTAAAAATCAAATCTATCAACGAAATAAGAAGGTAGGGTATGTATGAAAAAAAAAGAAATATATATATTTTCATTTTTGTTAGTTTGGTGAATTTGACTATAAAATGAATTTTAGAAATTTTCATATTATACTTTCTTTCTTCATTAATAGATTTGTTTTTTATTTCTTAGTTAATGTGAATTTTTTAATACAAGTCATATTTATATTTCTATTTTCTTCCTGTGTATTCTACCTTTGATACAAATGAACATGTATAATTTTTATTTTTATTTTTAGAATAAGTGTTAGTTATAAGTATTTTTTTTATACAAATGAATAACTGATGTATGAGGGGTATTTTTGTTCAAATTTTAATTTTTTTTACTATTCCATTACTGTTCATGATGGAATTAGGGTTCAGTGGGATATTGGTAGTTTTATCAAATTTTGGGATTCAATTGGTAATTTACACGAACCTCAAAGATAATAAATATAATTTACCTTTTTTCAAAGTAACTTCAAGGGCTAATTTGTTTTTAAAATATAGTCTGAAGTCGACATTGCGAATGTTAACTTCAAAGTCGACATTGTCAATGTTGACTTTGAAGTCGATATTCGCAATGTCAACTTCAGACTATATTTAAAAAAAAAAAATTAGTCCCTGAAGTACTTTTTTAATGTTGACTTCAAAGTCGATATTGTTAATGTCGATTTCAGTAAAAATTGAACTCAATTTTTTAATAGCAATCTTTATTTAATTTATATTAAAATAATAAATATTTTGGGAAAAAACTCTACTAAAGTTGATATACGAGTTGGTGGGGAATGAGCTAGAAGAGAATTCCCCTAACATTAACCAATGAAAGAGTAGTGGGAAGATTCCCTCAATTCAATAGCTGCCCAAGAGCTAATTCAATAGCAATTGCATCAGAATTAGCTTTGAAAGAGATGAAGCATTCTTATCTGAGTCGATTGTTAGCATTTTTTCTTAATTTTTTTTATGACTTGGAGACTCTCGCACCAACTGGCCATTCGAACCCTGGTCAGGCACCAACTCCGGAACTTCTATGAGTAGACCCCACCCCACAGTCGTATGCAAATTCAAATGTACTATAAGGTTTCGCGGCAGACAAATGACTCTCTACCAGTAAATGGGGCCAAAGTCTAACCCTGGGAAATAGAACTCCCCAAACTCTCCTCCTGAAAATCGAACACTGGACCTTGTTAGCATATTTCTTTTGATTTGGAGAAAGTCCTCCTTACGAAGGCGTTGTTAGCATATTTCTTCTTCTTGAATGAAGTAGTTTACTCTTGGTTTATGTGTTAGGGAGGATATATAAGGTTATGCTTAGTTATAATTTATGTTTGCATTATGTGAATTCCAACTAGAAAGCAAGTGTAGTTAAAGGTTGACAAGGTAGCTAGATTGGTTGAAAGAAGATGGTACAGAAACGGGAGAGTATAGACACTACTAGTGCAATGACTAGTCTAATATCTTTTCTCTATATTCTATAAATCCGGCATGTTATCTAAGTTTTTTAACTAGTGCAATGCAAATATCCTTTATTACAGCAAAAGTAAAAAAGAAAAAAAAAATCACTAGCGCTGCAAATTGCTTGCCTAAAATGAAAATTCTTACTATTGGTAAATTGATTTTTTTTTTTACTAAGTTATTCTTTTATGGTTATAGATTTTTTTTTCCCTCTCCCTTAAATCAAAATGGAATTTATGTAAGAAGAATTTAGTTATGATGTTAAAATATTAGACTTTGTCCACTTTTCATTCACGTATTAGTGTTCTCCCATCTCATTCAAATGCTTCTATCATATTAGTTTAATTAAAAAGTACTTAATTTGAGGATTTTTCTATTCATTTTTGTTAAATATTTGAGCTTTTTTTATTTAATTGGTATATTAAATTTTCTCCATAAATATTTCACTTAATTTTTTTTTTCACCTGACTATGTTATTTTTTCAAAAGAAGCATTGCACTCTTTTCCCTAAAATGTTGGCACACAATATATCTCATTGATTGAATTATCTCTAAATTGATTTTATATATATATATATATATATATAATCTAATAATTACAATTATTTTAAAATACAACTTAGACAATTTAAATACGGGTAGAAAAGCTAGTTGAAGAAAGCGAATCAAAACCAATAAATACAAAGGGAAAATTTCTATGAAGTGCGGCAAAACTTTCTAAATGATAAATTAGTAAACAACTTTTTATTCAATTCCTAATAGGGTGTTAGTTCATTTAAGTTACATTTAGATGTTAAAAATTGAAAGCAAAAGACATAAATAACGCTGAACATTTTAAGATCACATTTGATTTCTTCCCTCCAACCCTCTGTCAAACCTCCCTTCTCCAATCCTTACTCTCAAGCATGAAATGGCAAAACTAGAAAAGAGATCCATAAAGTAACCCTCTTATGGACTTCCAAGAATTGGCAAAATTAGAAAAAAAAAATATTACGATCTTGTAACACCTTGATTATTCTGTCCATAATCCAGAGAAAACGGAATTGGAGTTGGTCTTTCGCTGTCAATTTTTCACTATCACATGCATCATCACCACCAAGTTTTCCCTGGGCCACATAGAGTACTTTATTAACGATTTGTATAATGTTAATAACTAGTTACAAAGCACTTTATATATTCTACAGATACAAAGTCTCCAATTACACTCTTACAGACACACTTGAAGGATTGACTAGGATACATATTCAAAACATTGCACAAGTTTCTGCTGCTGCATCTCTAGTTATATAGCACTTCATATATTATACAGATACAAAGTCTCCAATTACAATCTTACAGACACTTGAAGGATTGACTAGGATACATATTCAAAACATTGCACAAGTTTCTGCTGCTGCATCTGAAGAAGATACATTGAAAATGCATTCATGCCAATCAAGTGTGACAACAAGACGCAGTCCCAGTAGAATCAATACAGTGCTCAGGGTATTGTACGCTGATAAAGAGGCAGCGCCCCCAGAGCTTCACGTTCTGCTCTCTCCCTCTTGACCTGCACGTTTAATATAAGTAGCACATTAGCATGGTATGCAATTCCTTTCAGAAGAATATCATAGAGAAGAATATCAGCTGGACATCAAAATAGAAATTCGAATAATAAAAGTAATTGATTGACTCTGAACTGCAACAATTCAGAACATGCATAGTTCAACATTTGATATACTGCCTGCCAGTTTAGATGGGCCAGTTAGGGGTAAAAAAATCAGCTAAGTAGTTGTTGAAAAAAAAAATGAAGAAGATTAGTTAAATGCATTTACCAGGGCCAGCATATCGTGAAGATAGTTTCTAAATGGTGTCTGCTGCGCCTGTGACAGAAGATGGCAATGAGTCAGTCATCTCAGTGGTCAAAAGAATACTAGTAGTTAAAAGCATCCAAAGATAAGAGGAGAAAATTTTGATTGCTTGGATTTGTTAAAGTAAAGTACATATACTTTAAATTGTACCAATCCACAAACCACTTAAGTTAAGCAATACAAGTAGTCTAAAAAAGATGACGATGTACAATGATCATTTACTCATTTTCCAGAGAAAGTAATTAAGTAAATGAGTTCCGTCAAAACTGAAAAAGCCCAGCCAAAGTTCTTATTGCGTGGGTTTGCTCCAGATGAGCAGCTTCAATTGCAGCAAACCAGGTCTGATTGGTTAGGGCTTCTGCAAACATGAACTCAGGCCCAAATACAGGTACCTGATCTCAAAATCTACAAGCTCAAGCAAATTCCAATGGGAGCTTTGTATCGAGTTCAGAATTTCACACAACTCTTACTACCATGCATCTATACATAGCGCAAACATGATTTTTGGTATAAATCTAAGCATACAATAAACCACTGAATTTCAGAGAGCCAACCAGGCTCAAATTCTATTCAGTCCCGAATCAGGCTTGAAATTTTTGAACAAGCACATCAAAGCTAAGGTGACATAAATCTCACCCCTAGCTTTAAAGAACTGGTTTGGAGCTTCTTGGACTATTTAAAACCCTGAAAATTTGGACCTTCTTGGACTATTGTACAATCCTGGAAAGTGAAGTCTGTCAACATATAAATCTCCTTGTGAAAGAACAAGCAACCAAATCCCCGAAAAACACTAAAATGCAACCAAAGCACCAAAGGTTACACATTAAACATAATCAGCACATAAAACAGTCAGACACAAGCTATATAACGCACATGTCTTCATTGCTATCCATCTTGGCCGCAGTCCATTTTGGGGTAGCTCTGGTCTTCAAACCATGAGATTAACCTAAAGTGAGGATGTAGAAAATTCTAGCAATCCTAGAAGCATCTAAATCTAGGAGCAAGGCCTGTTCTCACATAGTTAGATTACTAGAGATTTAAGTTAACAGAATACTCTACAGATACTTAAAAAAAGCATGGAAAAACTTATTCTTTCTTTAGTAGGAACATTTAAGGTGTACTGATGATAATAAAAAAGAAAAATAACTTGCTTGAGCTGCCCCTTGAGTGACAGTTTACACACTAAACATTAACACCTAGAAAATAATCAAGTCTCGTAAACCTTAAAATTACTCTTTTGTTCTGTTACATGACCCCTCCCCGTTCTGTTACATGGCGTAGATTCCAAAAATACAACTGAATTTCCCACACAGCCAGTAGAAAAGTTAAATTGCTCTTAAGTGAGCTCGTAAATTAAATGATTACAGTCCTACAAATCTAATTGAAGCTGTAAAACACTCGCCCTTCAGTAACAACAAATTAACGAAATTACAAATAAAATTGCATAATCAGTATACCAATCAAAATCAAAGTCATAACAAAAAAGAAAAGAATTTCATCCTTTAAGATCTATCCAATCAGCAGATTCTTTTGTCAAATCATTACACACTAACACAACCAAGAGAATGAAAGAAAAAAAACAAAGAAGCTTAATTCTAACACCAAATTTCTTTAAAAAATCATATCAAAAAAGAAAATACAAAAATATGCATTAAAAGAGAGAGAGAGAGAGAATTCAGACCTGGAGTTCTTCAGGGAGGTACTTGTGCTTCAAGGAGAGGTCCAGGGCGCGTTTGAGCCGTAGATTTCTGGCGTCAACGACCTCCCTCGGAAGACGGTTCAAAGCTTCCTTAATGTCCAGATCGTACATCGGATCGTACAAATCATCATATCGGAGCCCTAATTCATTCCGAAGACTGTAAATTCTACAAAATAATAAATTGAAACAAACTTTTTTTTAAAAAAAAAAAAAAAAAGAAGGAGAAAGACAAAGAACAGTACCGTAATTGCGGAGACGTCTATCAAGAGATTTCTTATGGATAGCGGCCAAGGGATTCCTCTTTGGGTCTACTAACCATCGCAAGAAAAAAGACGCCATTTCCTCGAGAGCTACTGAAGATACAACTCGTCAAATGTTCTCTTCCTCCTTTTTGAGGATGAGGGAAGAAACTGCTAGAATGACGGTAAAACAGCGACAGTCACATTTGGCGGTTTATGACACACTCTGTTAAACGTTCTCCTTTTATTTATTCTTTGGTGACCTACTTCTTTACCGTTTTTACCCAAATATTCACTTTTTAAACAAACTTATATTTATATATTTATATATAGTCAATTTCTTAAAAATTGATTTTATTTTTTTGACAATTTTTTTAAAATATCAATATTTATTTAATTTTTATTAAAACTTACAATATTTATTTATGTAAAAATCCGAGAACAGTGTAAATATATATCTAAAATAAATCATAACAAAAAAATTTATTCTAGAGGTTTTTTTTTAATTAAATCAGAATTTTCATTTCCTATATCTAGTCAAAAATTAACCTAAATTTAAAAAATAATCTTTTTAGTGCTTAACAATTGTAAAATCAACTTTTGTAGTTTCATAACCCGTTAATAAGAATAGTTACTTGAGCCGCAAATGATAATATTTGAAGAAATAAAATGGGCAACATATCAAAATTTTTACAATTCCTTTATATATATATATAAGCTAGTGGCACGGCGGTAATACACGATTCCCACTAGTGATATTATCACCACATATTCCTCTTCCCTCTAATAGGGTAGGATCTTCATATAAAAAAAAAAAAAAATCTCTTCTACACAGCCCTAATTTTTCAAAATTATATTATCTCCTATTTGTTAATCTCCTATTTGTTAATCATATTGTAACACCATAAACCCTAATCACTTCTAGTCCCAATTAAAAGCAATGAAAACAATAAAAAATTCAATAGGCAATGGAAAACTCCTTGTTAGAAATCACTCGGAATATGTTTATAATCAGTCATGAAATGTTGGGGAACAAAAAAACTATTTTTAACTATCAGGATAAAAAAGATTTTTTTTGGCCGAATATAAGAAATAAAAAAATGTGATTTAATCTTTTTTTTTTAATGGAAGTAATCTTCGTTTTGGCTTGCATTAAGAGTTAGGGGACATCCCAAGTAAGTTGCTATTAAATTGTTAAGAGTAATAATATTTAGAGTAAAAATTCTAGTAAATTCCTCATAATAATTGAGTTGGAATTTATTCAAACAGATATTAAATAATTAATGTGACTGTTATTTGATAATTTTTACTAAATAAACACCATGTCAATCACTGAAAAATTATTTGACTGAAATTTTTTATTATTAGTATATGTGTCATCACTCAATTGTTAAATTGCCGCTTGCGTTTGGATCTCCTATGCTATTTAATTAGGACTCTATTATTCAACAATTCTCAGTGCATCAAAACGTATGTTTGGTTTCTCATCAGAATTAGAATTGTTTTCCAATTAAAAAAACTTTTATTATTATATTTGGTTAAATTTTAAAAAAAAATTCTTATTCCAACTCATTCATAATATCTAGTTTATAATATTTTTAAATTGTTAAAATTGTAAGTAAAATTGAAACTAAAATTTATATAAAATATATTTAATTTAAAACCAAGTGTGATTGATACCTTGACCAATCCCCCTTAGTTTATAGAGATCTGTCTAGGTACCTTCGTATAGCGTGAGAGGACCAGGAATGATGGTCCTCTGGTGCTACGAAAAGGTTATTTCAATGCTTTAATGCTCACATTAGATACAGATCGAACTGTCTCACTACGTTTTGAACCCAACCACGTATTGCTTTAATGGGTGAATAATCCAACCCTTGGAATATACTACAGCCCCTAGGTGGCAAAGAGCCGACATCGAGGTGCCAAACTTTCCCATCGATGTGAGCTTTTAGGGAAGATCAACCTATTATCTAGAGGAACTTTTATTCATTGAGCAATGGTCCTTCCACCTGGCATCGTCCGATCACTAAAGCCAACTTTCGTCCCTACTCAACGAGCAATCAAGCTCCTTTCTGCCTTTACACGCGATGGCCAATCTCCGTTCGGCCCCAGGAAATTTTTGCATGCTTCTATTACCTTTTGAAAGGCCTATGCCCTATAAAAACTATTTACTTGAGACTGTCCCTTGGCCTGTAGGTTCTGACATAAAGTTAGAATTTTAACTCTTCTAAAGTGGTATCTCACTAATTGCTTGGGCTTCCCAGAAGGGGGCCTTCTTTGCCATCCACCTAAACTACACAAGAAAGGCCCAAAGTCAATCCCAGAGAACAATGAAACTTCATAGGGTTTTTTTGTTCAAGTGCAGGTAGTCTGTATCTTCACAAACATGTCTATTTCACCGAACCTCTCTCCGAAAATAGTGCCTAGATCGTTATGCCTTTCGTGCTAGTTGAAACTTACTCGATAAGGAATTTCACTACCTTAGGACTGTTATAGTTACAGTTGCAGTAAATTGTGAAGGACATTTTATTCCCTTTTTAAAAGTGAATGACAAAAAAGATCATTCGCTATAATGTGAAGGATACTTTTGGGTGTTCTCTCTTGTTTTTAATGTATTAAATTGTACAAATAGTTGTTACATTTGCTTAATCATTTTGTTCTTTAACATTTTAAAATGGATTTTATAGTCTATCACAATAAATATGTTAACTTTTTTGTCCATTGACTGTATTTCATTACGAATTATGGAGAAAAAAATCACGTGTCCATCATCTAAAATTGTTTTGGCCTATAAAATTATTATCACAACTATACATTGACTGTTTAAACTCTTTATTGATTTCTTTTCCAATTTGTCAATCTAATTACCAATTAGATAGATGGAATGTAAAATCTTTTGTCTAAATGTATTGCTACAATAATTTTAACTAAGTTTATAACAAAAATTAGTCAAGGGATTAAAAATAATAATATATCAATTATGAGGGATTAAAGGTTTATTTTTATTAATCTATACCGCAAAGAATAAATTTCAAACCGGAACTCAGAGTTTGGAAAGAACCAAGGGTCCTAAATGATCCATATTATATTTAAATTAACGAATCAAATAATAAATAAGAATTGAATTCTGCTCCTGCTTCAACTTTCAAGTCAAAGAATGGGCTTTTAGCCCGTGGGCTGCACTATTGCGTTCTAGATGAACCAAGTCCAATAAACAAGTACGGCAATATGAAATTCTCCAATAATGGGGAACTTTATCATCTCATTTTGGCCCTAAGGAAAAAAATATAAGGAAAATTCCTTATAAGAGTGTTCTAAATTTCTAATTTCTAAATGGGTTGTAATATTTTGAAAATCCTTATTAGGGCATAAAATTAACTTTAACAACTTGTTTAATTTGTCAATGTCAATTACAGCCAAGCCAACATATTAAATATAAAATAACAAATTAATTCATTTATATACATTTATTTACTGCTTGTTTAATAAAATGGAATGTTTAAAACTTAATATTGAATGCTAAACTGATTAAGTTACTAAATCTGAAATTTAATTTTGAATGTATGAATCATGATGTTAAACCAATTACTACTGTTTGATAAACATTTGATTTGAATGTTGATTACTCAAATTATACCATTTTGTTGAATTACTCAAATTTATTTAACCATTTTGTAAAAACAAAAAAAAAACTTTTGAAAATATGTACTATGAAAACAAGAAGAAAAAAAGTGATAACATTCTGTGATAAGTATTAAATTAACTTTTGATGCATAAATTTTCTTATAGAAATTAAGCAGTGCTTAAATGATATCTATTGATTAACATCATCAAAAGTTAATTTTTTTTTATAATAATAAGTCTCATACAAATAGCATGTAAAAATATTGTTAAATTTTTATATTTTAACTTAATTTTTTTTTAATTGAATACTCCTTTCGTCTCAAAAAACAGAGTCCACTTAAAAAAAAAAATTCTTGTCCAAAAAAAAGTTCAATTTTAAACCAAAAATTTAAAATATCATTACTAATAATAATTGTCTATACTCACAATTAAAAAATAATGATAAAAATGTCATATTATACATTTAGTTAGTGCATTAAGTATGTTACACATAATAACTAATAAAAAGTTGTATCTAAATCAAGGTGGACTCTATTTTTGAGAGTGAGAGAGTAGTGACTAAACATTATTTTATATTCCCTCTGATCCAAGAAAAAAAAACAAAATCCACTTTTGATTGAGTATATTTTTTCCTAATTATAAGATACAATACACATGATACACTATTACATTCTTATTTTATATTTTTATCCTATTTTTAGTTATAGACTACACCTAATAGTTATTATTAATAGAGATAATATAAAAATTTTATTCAAAAATAAACTTTCTTTTGAGATAAAAAAATTCGAAAGTAAACTTTTTTTCTTAAACCTACAGTGCAGTAATAGATTTGTATCTTATCTACTCATTGAACATTGCATTTTTTTTCTCCCTGCAAATGGCAAATTTAGTTAGTCATGATTTAATAATTGGTACTTGACAATCAAAATTTGCGTAGCCGTACCAATGCCCTAGAAACGGTAGCGTCACCCTTGGAAGCCACATATAGACCTCCTAAGCAACTTCAGCAGGGCTTTGCGTTGGCAACGCATTTAAATCTGAACTGGATCGACACACATAGTTAGTTTGATTGAAACTAGCCAGCCCACAAATGTAATAATATTCATAGTAATTTTTCATAACGTTTAATTTGATAAGTATAAAAAAGTAAAAATAACACATGGTATATTGACTCTGGATGTAGTAACCACATAACTGGAAAAAAGGAATTATTTAAAAATTTGGATGAGTAATTTAAATCCACTGTTCGTTTTGGTAATAATCATGAAGTGCCTGTATGTGGTAAAGGAGATATTCATATTACCTTGAAGAATGGTGCAAAAAGTGCTGCTGCTGATGTGTTTTATGTGCGTGCTTTACATCAAAATCTCTTGAGTTTGGGTCAACTTCAAGAGAAGAATTATGATTTACGTTTTCGAAAACGCGTCTGCACCATCACTGATGATAGATTGGGTTTGATTGCAAAGGTGAATATGACAAATAACATATTGTTTCCTAGTATTTTGAATTGTGGTGATTCACCTTGCTTTAACTCGATTGAGGTTGATGACACTTGGTTGTGGCACATGAGATTTGGGCACTTTCACTTCCGTGAATTGCAGTTTTTGACTAAGAATAATATTGTTTTTGGGGTGCCTTCCATCAACTTTCACCATAGACAGTGTGAGTCTTGTATTTTGGGCAAGAAGCATCGAGACCCATTTCCTAAAGGCGAGGCTTGGAGGGCAAAAGAACCATTACAGCTCATTCACTCTGATTTATGTACAGTGGATGTTCCTTCTAATGAAGGTAATAAGTATTTTATTACTTTCATTGATGATTTCAGTAGAAAGGCCTGGGTTTATTTTCTGAAGAATAAGTCTGATGCTTGTGAATAAGTCTGATGCTTGTGATACTTTTAAAAGTTTTAAAGTATATGTTGAGAAGCAAAGTGGTTACTCCATCAAAACTTTGAGAACTGATAGAGAAAAAGAAAACATAGAAAATAGCTGCCTCCTCCTTCAAAAGCCGCAAGGCTTGTCTTCCAAAATATCAATTTGTTTGTCTTCATAAGTTGATCTCCAGAAACTCAATTTCGTTGCCTTTTTTTTATTTTTTATTTTTTAAATTATTTCTTATTATTTTGTATGTTTTAAGAGTCGTGATCATTGAATTTTGACTTTTCATATTTACCATATCAATTTTTATGAAAAATCACTATAAAAATTCACTATATGTATCATTATTCTTAAAAAAAATAACCCTTCAATTAAGGAAATATTTCATTTAGTCACGGCACTTATAAGATGATGCAACCAAATGCGATGACAGATTATTTACATGTTTGGGAGACAAAATAAAAGAGTATAAAATATTTTTGGTAAAATTTTTAATAAAGGCGAATCATGATTCAAAATTCATACCAAAAGTGTAAAGGTTTCAAAATTTTTATTAAGGGTAAAAAATAAAATCTTACCATTAAATAATCTATCAATAAGAAGACTACCTTTCAAAAATAACACTCTATCTGACCCAAAAAAAAGAATCTACTTTGGTTATAATACAACTTTTTATTATTTATTAGGTACAACTCATTTAATGCACAACTAAATGTATAAGTTTATATTTTTATCCTTACTTTTTAATTTTGAAAGTATATATAATTATTATTTGTAAAGATATTTTAAAAACTTAATTTAAAAATTTACTCTTTTTTTAAGACAATAAATTGTTTTAAAGTAAACTCTTTTTTTGAAATAGAAAAAATACCATATATTTAATAACAAATTAAGATTTTTATCTCTTCTTATTTATCTGTTTCCTAATTAAAGTCCTAGTTCCTCTCTACCACCATCACTATATTCAACTTTTTAGAACTTCTTTCTTGATAAAGTTCTAATTTCTCTCCATCACTATCACCCGTTACATTTGTTCGCATCCTTTTGATTGGACTCTCTATCAAATGCATCCCAAACCCGCTTCTTTTTATTTGACTAATTAAGAGTTACAACAATGAGTAATGATACTTTTAGTAGTGACTTTTATAGTGATTGGTGCGACAAGTATAAAAAGATAAAATTCACTTATTATTTTTTTTTAAAAAATATAAAATAATAAGAGATAATTTTGTCTTTTCATACTTACTACATTAGTCACCATGAAAAGTCACTATAAATATCATAACTCTTACCGATGATACTTGACTTTTTATAATGACTGATGTGACAGGTATAAAAAGACAAAATTCATTCAATACTCTCCTTAAAAAATACAAAATAATAATGAGAAATCAAAATTTTCCATTAAAGCTGTACTGAGGCTATTCTACCTAGGGAAGAATAGGAGCGAAAATTACTATAATATAAGCAACATAAATTTGAGTAATAAATATCCACTCAAACCACATCCAAATCACAATAATTGGCGAAACAATTACAAAATAATATGGTTTTCCTTAATTATTTGAATTAATTAATTCTTCTATGTAAAGCAGATTGTCGCTTAAGACAAGATTGCAACTATTGTCACTTAATACAAGATTGTAACTAATTAACTAATTGCAATTTGAATGACATAATAAATTACTCCAATTTAACTAATTCTAGATGGAACGCATCTGGTCAGAAGACTATGGCTTGTTTGATAATATTAATTATTGTTTAAAATTAATTGATTAAGAGATTTTAGTTTTTAGATGATTTGCTAATGAAATTTCACCCCATTTAGGATCTGTTTGATAACATCAATTATTACGTAAAATTAATTAATTAAGAGATTTTAAATTATTTCATAACCGAATTTCACTCAACTTAAATGTTTAAGAAATGCTTAATCTCTATAAGAAAATGAGTAATGATATTTATAGTGATTGATGTCGCAAGCATGAAAAGACAAAATTATTCCTTATTATTTTGCATTTTTAAGGAAGGTGATGAGTGAATTTTGTCTTTTCATATTTGCCACATCAGTCACTATCAAAAATCACTATAAAAAGTCATTAAAAGTATCACTACTATGAGAAAATTTAGATAGTAAAAGTTAGTTTAATGTTTATTACTTAATGTTATCAGTCAAACTTTTTAACAAAAATTTCAAATTTATCCTCTCTTATTAAATCATTCAACAAACTAATTTGTTTTCCCTTTAACTATCATTCTTTTTCCTTTTGTTTCATAGCACAAATTTTCAAAAGTGTTTTTATATTTTTTTCATAAAATGGTTAAATAAATGTCAATTAATTTATTTTTTATTTTGTTTGTTGTATTAAATATTAATTTTGATATATTGTACCTTTTACATATTTTCATGAATAATATTTGATGCTTAATTTAAAAAAATTAATATTTGTACATGTAAATAAAAAATTAATAAAAGGGCAAAATTATATATTTTGTGTAACTCAGCATTCAGCTCAAATGTTTATCACACATTATTAATTGATTCAACATTATAGTTTAGATATTGAAAATTAAATTTTATGTAGTAAGATTTTAACAATTAATTATTTCAATATTCATATTTAAGCATTTAATTTTATCAAATAGGCCTTTAATTACTTTTTTATATATAATTTTTTAGATGATTTACACAAAGTATTTTTTTATATATATTTTGATGATTTGAGCTATTTGAAAACATATTTTTATGATAATTTTATTACAATTTTCATTTACTCAATTTGAAATTTTCTATAATATATTTATTATCAATTATTTTATTAACTATGCAAATTAATAATTATTTGATTTAAATGTTATAGTTAATACTTAGTTTTTTAACCTTTATTTTAATTGAGTTTAATATTATTTTTTACAAATAAAAATAATAATTTCATAAAATCAAATTATAAATTATACAATCAAAATAGTAATATGGTATATATTGGAAAAAAATAAGTACATATTTACATAAATTCATGGGTTCTAAAAGATAAGTTTGATGAATTTACCTTGTAACTTAACCTATAAAAATGGGAAATTTACAAATATAGCACATTTGACTATTGACTTTACAAAAATAGCACCTTCCTTTTTTAGTTTTCTGTTATAGCATTTCCATCCAAAAAAAGACTACAACACCTCTCTCTTCTATTATAGAACGAAGAAACATAGTACTTCACCCCATCTTCTTCTTTTTTTTTTCTTTTCATAGATTCAACAAAATTTGTTTTCACACCCCTCATTGTTTGCACACCTCACTGTTCGTACACCCTATTGGATTATAATCTTCAAGCAAGAAGGCCGCAATTGTAGAAAAGAAATCGCATAAATTTGATGTTAGTTAAAATTTGCAGTAATTGAACTAGGTTTGTGAAGTTGAAGGAGAAAATGGTCGAGCCTTAGGTCAAATTTTACGTCGAGCACAAGGTTAAGTCAATAATGCTAGGTCAAGTTTTAGGTCAAGCATTAAATTTGGTCGAGTAAGTCAAATTTAGGTCAAACTCGACCTAATGCTCGACATAAAACTCGACCTAGTACTAGATCGAGTAAATTTTTTTTATTAAAAAAAATTAATAATAATAATTTTAAAAAAAAATTCACTCAACCTAGTATTAGGTCAAGTTCGACCTAATACTAGACCTAGTACTAGGTCAAGTGAATTTTTGTTTTAAAAAAAAAATTAAAAAAATTATTTTTTTTTTATAAAAAAAATTCACTTGCCTTAGGAGTAGGTCAAGTTTTAGGTCGAGTTCAATCTAAATTTGACCTACTCGACCAAATTTAGTGCTTGACCTAAAACTTGACCTAGCACCATTGACTTAACATTGTGCTCGACCTAAAACTTGACTTAGGGCTTGACTATTTTCTCCCTCAAATTCACAAACCCAATTCAACTACTGCAAATTTCAATTAACATCAAATTTATGCGATTTCTTCTCTATGATTGCGGCCTTCTTGCTTTAAGATGATAGTCCAATAGGGTGTACGAATAATGAGGTGTGCAAACAATAGGGTGTAAGAATAAATTTTGTTGAATCCATGAAAAGAAAAGAAGAAGAAGAAGAAGAATATGGGGTAAAGTACTATGTTTCTGCGTTCTATAATAGAAGATAGGGGTATTGTAGTCTTTTTTGAGATGGGAGTACTATAACAGAAAAATAAAAAAGGAAGGTATTATTTTTGTAAAGTCAAGAGTCAAAAGTGCTATATTTGTAAATTTCCCTATAAAAATAGGATAGGATAAAGTAAAGGTAGAGTTTTGTATAACGTAGAAAAAGAGTACAAATTTTGAAATCTATATGTCACAGGGTAGAATAGAGATTTTTGCAGTTACCTTCCTTTATCCTACCCATGTATATGCGTACTCACTTGTCCTAAAAAAAATACACTTTTTAAATATTTTTTGTTTTAAAAAAATTTACTTTTAGAATAAAATTCTTTTAGTACCTTAGTAATAATATTTATGTATAGACATAATTAATTAAAAGTAAATGTAAATATATAAAATTATGTATTTAATGATATATTAAAAATATTGTACCTAATAACGAAAAAAAATTCTTAGTTCAAAGTGAACTTTTAAAAAATAAAATAAAAGGAGTAACATCTTATATTTAGATTTTATAATTTTTCTTTTTAGTAAAGTTTTACATTATTTTATTTTGAGTAAATAGATTTTTAGTCATTATACTTTTGTAAAATCCCAACTTTAGTCACTCTATATATATTTTTAATAAAAAAATGTCACTAAACTTTTAAAAATGCCCCAAAGTTAGTCAATTCATCAAATATGACCATTAAATATTAATGGATACTTAGTTTCGTTAAACAAAAATGTCATTTCATATTTAAAAAATGAGCATTTATTTTCTTTCCTTTTTGTTTTTCTCTCTCCCTTTTGTTGTCTAATTGTTAGAAACGCTTGTGCTTTATAAATAGAGATTCTTTTGATTTGGAGAAAGTCCTTCTTACGAAGGCGAAACTCTCCCACCTGTACCAGAGGCCCCTTAGCCAGGCGGGTTGTAAATCGAGGGATGTGCACGAATTGGAGGCCTGAGGGAGAGAGCCAACAGACCAAACCCCAGGACAGACTTCCACAATATTTCAGCGAAAAATCTGCCCCACGCGAGGTTTGAACCTGCGTTGCCGGAGGATTTCTCCCCACAACCTCAGGCTTACCAACTCGCCTATGCCCCTGGGGGCTTATAAATAGAGATTCTTGGTCAGATTTCAAATTACAATTGCATACGTTTCTTACAGAAATATTCTAAACATTTGTTATTCATATATTTCTTTGAAATTATTGTATCATAATGGTAAATTACCTTTATACTCGGTTAGATTTTTGGTTAGACTTCAAATTACAATTGTATACTTGTTTTGTAGAATATTTTAAACTTTTGTTATTCAGATATTTCTTTGAAATTATTGAGTATTAATCACTCCTTAGTCTCGCAGGATTTGATCTGCCACATTTGTGATATTCAACTTCTTGAAGAATTGTTCATGTCCATTTTGTCCATTTCTTTATTAACCCCACAACTTTATTTTCAGTACATATATCGGAGGCCCTCTAAAGGCAGGATCAAATTTATGCGATTTTATGAATTATGAGGCTCACCTAACATAAAGTTGATTGTAGCTTTTCTCAATTGATTCATTGGCCCAGATCTTAAGCACGTAGAATCACATGTAAAAAGGGCCATTCTGTTTCAGAAGTCTGAAAAGTGAATCCCAGGGTCTATTGCCTTCTTAAGAATCGTGTTGGATTTTCTAATTCAAGTAAGCCACCAAATTTTATTTCGTTTCACTAGAAAACATGACACAGCTTCGCGGGTTCTATGAGCTTACAAATTAGGATATTAATTAATTTGTTATGTTTTAAGTTTTTTTCTTTTTTTTTGGGTGGGGAAAGAGAAGGTGGGTTTGAGTTGGGGAGGGCTTTTCAAGGATATCATACTCATATAAACATTTCTATTACTATATTAAATCATAATTTTTTTTTCTTATGCCTTGAATTTTATTTTGTTTTTACTAGAAAGGATAAATTTATATAGGAGTGAAGATCTTGAGTATTGTTTTCTTTTTTTTTTTTAAACGATAGTTGTATTTACTTTTCAAAAAAATCATTATATTAAGTATATTATACATAATAACTAATAAAAAATTGTATCTAAATAAAGGTGGACTCTATTTTTAAGAGTGAGAGAGTAGTGACTAAACATTATTTTATATTCCCTCTGATCCAAGAAAAAAAAAACAAAATTCACTTTTGATTGAGTATAATTTTTCTAATTATAAGATACAACACACATGATAAACTATTACATTTTTATTTTACATTTTTATCCTATTTTTAGTTATAGACTACACATAATAGTTATTATTAGTAGAAATAATATAAAAATTTTATTCAAAAATAAACTTTCTTTTGAGATTAAAAAATTCGAAAGTAAATTTTTTTTCTTAAACCTACAGTGCAATAATAGATTTGTATCTTATCTACTCATTGAACATTGCATTTTTTTTTCTCCCTGCAAATGGCAAATTTAGTTAGTCATGATTTAATAATTGGTATATGACAATCAAAATTTGCGTAGCCGTACCAATGCCCAAGAAACGGCACCGTCACCATCGGCAACGCATTTAAATCTGAACTGGATCGACACACATAGTTAGTTTGATTGAAACTAGCCAGCCCACAAATGTGGGGTTTTAAAAAATATAACCCTTCAATTAAGGAAATATTTTATTTAGTTGCAACTAGATACGATGACAGTTTATTTACAAGTTTGGGAGACAAAAATAAAGAGTATAAAATGTTTTTGGTAAAATTTTTAATAAGGGCGAATCATGATTCAAAATTCATTCCAAAAGTGTAAAATTTTCAAAATTCTTATTAAGGGCAAAAAATAAAATCTTACCATTTAAATAATCTATCAATAACAAAATTACCTTTCAAAAATAATACTCCATCGTTCTAAAGAAAGAGTCCACTTTTGTTATGGTACAACTTTTTATTAGTTAATAGGTACAATTTATTTAATGCACAACTATATATATAATTTTATATTTTTATCCTTATTTTTAAATTTTGAGGGTATATAATTATTATTAGTAAAGTGGATTCTTTTTTCAAGACAAGAAAAAGTTTTTAAAGTGAACTTATTTTTTAAAATAAAGAGAGTACCATATATTTAATAACAAATTAATTGATTTTTTATCTCTTCTTATCTGTTTCCTAATTAGAGTCCTAGTTCCTCACTACCACCATCACTATAACTTTTTTTAAATTTCTTTCTTGATTAAAGTTCTAAAAATTCTCTCCATCACTATAACCCATTACATTTGTTCGCATTCTTTTGACTGGACTCTCTATCAAATGCATCCCAAACCCGCTTCTTTTTATTTGACTAATTAAGACTTACAACAAAATATGAGAAATCAAAATTTTCCCATTAAAGCTATACTGGGGCTATTGTACCTAGGGAAGAATAGGAGCGAAAATTACTATAATATAAACAACATAAATTTGAGTAGTAAATATTGACTCAAACCACATCCAAATCACAATAATTGGCGAAACAATTACAAAATAATATGATTTTCCTTAATTATTTGAATTAATTAATTCTTCTATGTGAAGCAGATTGTTACTTAATACAAGATTGTTACTAACTAATTGCAATTGGAATGCATAATAAATTACTCCAATTTAGCTAATTCCAGATGGAACACATCTTGTCATAATATTAATTATTATTTAAAATTAATTGATTAAGAGATTTTAGTTTTTAAATGGTTTGTTAACAAAATTTCGCCCCATTTAGGATATATTTGATAACATCAATTATTGCATAGAATTAATTAATTAAGAGATTTTGAATTATTTGATAATGAAATTTCACTCAACTAAATTGTTTAAGCAATGCTTTATCTCTATAAGAAAATTTCAGTAGTAAAAGTTAGTTTAATATTTATGACTTAATGTTATCAGTCAAACTTTTTAACAAAATTTTCAAATTTATCCTCCCTTATTAAATTATTAAATAAATTAATTTTTTTCCCTTTAACTATATGACTCTTTTTCCTTCTCTTTTTTTTTTCCATAGTACATATTTTCAAAAGTGTTTTTTATTTTTTTATAAAATGGTTAAATAAAGTTCAATTAATTTATTTAACCATTTTATTTGTTGTATTAAATTTTATTAAGTTTGATATATTATATCTTTTACATATTTTCATGAATAATATTTGAAGCTTGATTTTAAAAAAAAATATTTGTACATATAAATAAAAAATTAATAGAAGGGCAAAATGATATAATTTGTGTAATTCAACATTCATATCAAATATTTATCAAAAATTATTAATTGGTTCAACATTATGGTTCAAATATTGAAAATTAAATTTTAAGTATTAAGATTTCAAAATTAATTATTTCAGTATTCAAATTTAAGCATTTCAATTTTATCAAACAGGTCTTTAATTACTTTTTTTATATAATTTTTTAGATGATTTGCAGAAAGTATTTATATATCTATCTATCTATATATATATATTTGATGATTTGTGCTATTTGAAAAATATTTTTATGATAATTTTATTACAATTTTCATTTACTTACTTTCAAATTTTAGATAATATATTTATTATCAATTATTTTATTAAATGATTTTTTTAACTATGCAACTTAATAATTTTTTGATTTAAATGTTATAGTTAATAACTTAATACTTAGTTTTTTTACTTTATTTGAATCGAGTTTAATATTATTCAGTACTAGATTTACTATTTTTTTACAAGTAAAAATATTAATTTCATAAAATAAAATTATAAATTTATACAATCAAAATAGTAATATGGTGTATATTAGGGGAAAAAAAGTATATTATTACATAAATTCACGGGAAATTTGCAAAAATAGCACCTTTGACTTTTTAAAAAAAAATAAAAGGAGTAACATCTTATATTTAGATTTTATAATTATTCTTTTTAGTATGGTTTTACATTATTTTATTTTGAGTAAATAAATTTTTTGGTTATTATACTTTTGCAAAGTCCCAACTTTGGTTACTATATTTTTTTTTATTATTAAAAAAAGGTTATTGAACTTCTGAAAGTGCTCTAAAGTTAGTCACTTCATCAAATATGGCTGTTAAATGTTGATAAATGCTTATTTTCGTTAGACAAAAAAGTCATTTTATATTTAAAAAAGGATAAAAAACATTGGAGGCCACTAAATTTTTGAGATTGTATACTTTTAGCCACTAATCTAATAAAATTGTGCGAATAGCTACTTAACTCGTAAATTTGGCAACCTGCGGCCATTCCGTTACTTTCAACCATTAAAACCAAACAAAAATAACCATTTTGCCTTTGAAAAATTGACTTTCATTTAGTTTTAATTGTTGAAGTAACGAAATGACCACGGGTTGTCAAATTTATGAGTTGAATGTCTATTCGTGCAATTTTGTTAAATGAGTGGTCAAAAGTATACGATATCAAAAGTTTAGTGGCCTCCAATATTTTTTACCCTTTAAAAAATGAGTATTTATTTTCTTTCTTTTTTGTTTTTCTCTCTCCCTTTTGTTGTATAATTGTTAGAAACGTTTCATTATCGCTTGTGCTTTATAAATAGAGATTCTTGGTTAGATTTCAAATTACAATTGTATACTTGTTCATATAGAAATATTCTAAACATTTGTTATTGACTCGGTGTATTTTAACCACTAAATTCAAGTCATGTAATTGTAATATAATTACGAGTATCGTCCCACAGGGAAGTGAACAATTACCAGTTGAGCAATATTAATACCTATTATCTAGATCAATATGTAAAAGAATAGTGGATATAGTAATAACAAGAATAAAGTAAAAACAATATTAAACACGTTCAACTAAAAGAATTCAGATAAATAAACTTTAGGACTTGGGATTTCACCAACCATTAACTGTAAATTCCAATCATATAATTACTTTGTGATAACATCCTCACAACTATTCACATGATTAAACACTATCCCTTCTCAGGGTATAATATTACTATTCAAATAATAATTATGGGACTACTTTCGTGACTCCAAAATTACTATGGATGCATGACGAACAAAAGAATACTATGTTGCAGAAATTGAGAATTTACTATCGTAATTCACAATTTAAGTCTGAAGAATTCACGAACTAATATTGATGTCAGCTGTCGCCTCTTCATCAATACCTTAAACATGCAAATGGTGATCAAGCATTTACAAGAAATAATACCAAATAAATCAGATATTGGATAATACCACAATTATATAAATGAAAATTACGTAATGATGGTTACATCCCAGTCCTAAAGAAAAGAATTTCAGCCACTAAACATGGCTTGCATGAACATAAAATTACGTCTAAACTATCTCTATTGCTTTCTACCGTCTATTCTATCGTTGTGTGTATTGTTGTTTTGCTAGTTTCCTTCAGTTATACTTGTTCTGGTCCATGAAGATTAGAAGTCAATATTGTGTAGGACTTGTTCGTCTGATCCAATTGATCTGATTGGCATAATCCTTTCTTTTCCGTAATTTTGTCAACTTACTCCATGCTGTGGCATGAAAAGTTACACGCCATGGCATTAGCATCCAAGTCTTTCTTTTCTTCACCAAAAATCGTGACTTTCCTTTTGACGCAAACAATCTTTTCGGTCTTAACTTTCTCCAAGCAATTTTCTTCCTACAAAATAGCAAATCAAGCTAGATAAGGCTAAATTCTCCCATAGTTGGATAAGATAATAGAAATATCTTAACCTAGAAGTTATCATTTAATTCACTTATCAGTTATTCATATATTTCTTTGAAATTATTGTATCAGAGTGGTAAATTACCTTTATACTCGGTTAGATTTTTTGTTAGACTTCAAATTACAATTGTATACTTGTTTTGAAGAATATTTTAAACTTTTGTTATTCAGACATTTCTTTGAAATTATTGAGGGGCTACTTGGTTTGGGGGTTTGGGAGGGAGAGAATAGGAACGAAAGTATTCTCTTCACCTGGTTTGGGGGTTTCCTCATACCCCCCACAATATTGGGGGGTATGGAAGCTATTAAACTAAAAAAAATAAAATATTTTTCCTTTTCATAATTAATAATGATTTTAATTAATAATAAATTATTTTAAGATTATAATAAATAATTAACTAATACTAGCTAATTAATTAATATTAATTAATTTATAATTAACATATTATTAATTAATTAATTAAGATTAATTTAAGTAATTATTTATTTACTTAATATTGTAATTTAATTTTATAATTAATAATTAATTAATCTCATTAATATTAATTATTATAATTAATGTATAATTAATATTAATTAATTTGTAAATAATTAATTTATAATATTAATTAAATTTATAATTAATTAATTACTTAAGATTAATTTAATCAATAATATTTTTATCATTAATTAATTAATTACTTAAGATTAATTTAATCAATAATATTTTTATCATTAATTAATTAATTTAATATTATAATAAATAATTAACTAATACTAACTAGTTAATTAATACTAGTTATTACAATTAATTTATAATTGTAATTGGTAATTATATACATTTCTCAACACAAACCAACCAGCATAATTACAATGAAACTACCCACAATCATTTCCATTTTCTTTCCCAAATCATTAAACGAACCAGGCAACCCCTCAGTATTAATCACTCCTCAGTCTCACGTGATTTGATCTCGCACACTTGTGATCTTCAACTTTTTGAAGAACTGTTGCCTATTTCTTTATTAACCCCACGACTTGATTTTCAATAGATATATTGGGGGCCTTTAAAAGCAGGATCAAATTTATGCGATTTTATGAATTATGAGGCTCACCTAACATAAAGTTGATTGTAGCTTTTCTCAGTGGACAGAAAATATCCATCAAGGATATCTAGATCCTAGATATGCAAAACCCTCTACCATCAAACATGCTTTTCCAACAAGGAAGTCTAAACCTTAAGCTAGCGGACTTGATTGATCAAAATAGAACCTGGAGAACTCTAATGATAAGGGTGATATTTTCATAAGAATATATGCCAAAAGTTCGGTCAATTCACTTAACAAGATTCTGTGGGGATAAAGAAGATAAACTGTAGTAGTACTTAGATAGGAAGGGACAGTATACAGTTAAAAGAGGATACCATATGTCACATAATGTTAACATGCAAGCAAGGCCATCAACCTCTAAAGAAGCCACTCAGATGGCAAGGTCAGATGAGGAGGCGTTTTGGAAGAAAATATGGAATCTGCAAATGTCAATGAAGATCATTTTCTTTATTTGGAAGGCTTGTCACAACATATACCAAACTGCGGACCAGCTAAATAAAATAGGGGTTCTCATCCCACCATTGTGTTCATGGTGTGCAAAGGAAGAAGAAACCATTTCCCACGTTTTGCTAAATTGTGAAACAGCAAAACGTACTTGGAGGTTTTCAACTTTGGGCTTTAACTTTGACATTGGCACACCTATGATGTTCAAGCAATTATTCAAAACCTGGATCCTACAAGCACAATATACAGAAGATGTGATATTGTAGAGTTATATTCTTTGGCAGCTATAAAAGGCAAGGGGAGAAACAATATGTGATAAGAATATGACTAAGCCTGAAACAATTTGGTCATCGGCATGGAACATCTTCAGAGATATTAAATACATCCGGGAGATCAACCAACACATCCAAGAGAGAAAGAGGGTTAAGTGGAGTAAAAGGAAGGAAACTGGGAACTTAAAGATCATTTGGGAGTGGGAGCAGAATATGGAAGAATTGAATCATCC
Source organism: Gynochthodes officinalis (assembly GCA_020080225.1). Lineage (NCBI taxonomy): Eukaryota > Viridiplantae > Streptophyta > Magnoliopsida > Gentianales > Rubiaceae > Gynochthodes > Gynochthodes officinalis. Next base: position 19,028,981 of record CM034622.1, read on the forward strand.
GAAAATGACAAAATTTTGTATTGATGGAGCTTTCAAGGCAAAATATGGTGAGGCTACAATAACATGGGTTGCTTGAGACAAAGAGGGAAGAGAACTAACTTCCAAAGAAAAGAAAATTTGTGCCTCCCCCAGGGAACAAGTCGAACTCCTAGTTATTTTGGATGTCTTGACTGAAGCAATTAAAAGAGGTTGGACTAAAGTCATACTATTAATGAATTCATTTCTTGCTTTACAGATTTTGGATCAACCATAAGATTCAGGTATGTTTATTAACGGCATATTTGGTTCGCTGTAATGAATAAGGCTGTAATTGAATTTCAATTCAGTGGGAATTAGGCTGTAATGAATTATGCTGGAATTGAATTGAATGAATTTGGTTCAAAGGAATTAAATAAGGTTGGAATCATTATTCTTGTGTTTGGTTGGGGTGAATAGAACTAATAAATTGTGTTAAATGACTAAAATACCCTTATCTTAAGCATTTTATTACTGAGTGAGAAAATGATGAGAGAGAAAGAAGAGTGAGAAAATGATGAGAGAGAGAAAATAGAGTGAGAAAAAATGATGAGAGAGAGAAAGTAGAATGATGAGAGAGAGAAAGTAGAGTGAGAAAATGATGAGAGAGAGAAAGTAGAGTGAGAAAAATGATGAGAGAGAAAGAAGAGTGAGAAAAATGATGAGAGAGAAAGAAGAGTGAGAAAATGATGAGAGAGAGAGAAAGTAGAGTGAGAAAATGATGAGAGAGAAAGAAGAGTGAAAAAAATAATGAGAGAGAGAAAGAAGAGTTAGAAAAATGATGAGAGAGAAAGTAGAGTGAGAAAATGATGAGAGAGAAAAAACAGTGAGAAAATGATTAGAGAGAAGGAAGAGTAAGAAAAATGATGAGAGAGAAAATAGAGTGAGAAAAATGATGGGAGATAATTAGAGTGAGTTGAAGGGTAAAATTGAAAAAAAAAATTGGCAATTACATCTTTCCAAGGAATTTCAATTCGAAGGTTGCATTGCTGAATTTCAATTCAGCCTTCTTGTGTAATTGGAATTCCTTTGGAATTTCAATTCCTTTGAACCAAACAAAGGAATTCTGGTTGACTAAGTTGACTAAGGAATAAGACTGTAAGTAATTGCCAATTCCCTTGAACCAAACATGCTGTAAGTGTATAGCAGGAGATATGGAACAAGTGGTTAAAGAATTGGAGAAGTGTGTCATAATCAAATTTTCAAGAAAAAATGTTTAAGTAAGCTCATAATTTAGCTTCAAATATTTTGGTAAGAAAGATCATGATGAAATATGTATTGTTAATGATATGATAACCTTTTTTAAAAATAAAAAAAAAATTGATTCATTGCCCTAGATCTTAAGTGCGTAGAATCACATGCAAAAGGGGCATTTTTTTTTTCTCCTCTTGAAAGGTATCACCAAACGTCATTACGTTTCAAAAGTCTGAAAAGTGAATGCCAGGGTCCAGTGCCTCTTAAGAATCGTGTTGGATTTTCTAATTCAAGTAAGTCACCAAATTTTATTTAGTTTCACTGGAAAACAATGACACAGCTTCGCGGGTTCTATGAGCTTACAAATTAGGATATTAATTAATTTGTCATGCTTCTAAGCTTTTTTTTTTTTTTGGGGGGGGGGCGAGGGGGAGGAAGGTGGGGTGGGGGTGAGCTTGGGATGGGGAGAGCTTCAAAGATATCATACTCATATAAATATTTCTATTACTATATTACATCATAAATTTTTTTCTTATGCCTTGAATTTTATTTTAATTTTACTAGAAAGGATAAATTTATATAGGAGTGAAGATCTTGAGTATTGGGTCATGATAAATCATGGACCGTTTACTAGTGGATGTGTGCCAAATTGATTACAAATAATTAATGCACTCCATTAAAGACTTTTCTAGTAATTAATTAAATCAAGATATTTTAGTAAGAAGCAATCGTTTTGTTAATTTCAAGATGAATTTCCGCATCAAACGATGGTATGATTCAGAAAATCTTTTACCAAAAGATATCTTCAACAGGGACATGGAATCAATCAATCCAACACACTGCACTAGATATTTACTACTGCCACTCCAATTGGGAAGCTTCTGATATTTAATTTCTTTTGGACATTGCATCGGCCGTAATTAAATGATTGTGTTTTGGAATAACAGACATTCATTAGTGGTTGGTAAATGGGTCACACACCGTACTAAAAAATGTGTAGTGTTGACAAGCCAAATCATCGATTCTCTTTTCTGTTTCCCCTCCCCACGAGGCTAGAGGCTATTCAGGCCACATAAGTCAGTCAATTTTATTCAGCAGAAATATGATAACGGAGATCAAAGAGGACATATGTCAATTTTTAAATGGAATAAAAAAGTAGCAAAAGGCTAAGCGCATGGGACTTTCTATGCATATAAATAAGTCTAAAGAGAAGTATTGTCTATATAGTAGAAAGAGTGCAAAAAATAAAAATAAATAAAAAATAAAAACTAAATCAAAAGTTAGAAAAACAAGCCTTTTAGTTTAGCATAGAAAGAAGTCCTCGTCAAGGGTATAATTGATGTTTTCCCAATATATCTAATGGCCTATTTCAAATTGCAAAATAATGTTTGTTAGGCAATTGTCAATTACAAAACAAATTTCTGGTAGAGGAAAAGAAATGAAGGTAGGCCAAGAATGCATTATAAAGTTTGAAGGGACTTGACCAAACTTAAAGAAGAGGAAGGAATCGGTTTCATGAATATGCAAATGTTTAATGATGCATTAATAGTTAAGCAGTTTTGGAGACTAATTACTCAATCTAATTTTCTCATGAATAAGGTGATAAAGGACAAGTATTTTCCCTGGGGAGGAGGGTGGGATTTTGACGGCTCAAACTAAAGGCAACATCTCATGGCTGTGGAAGAGTTGGATGGGAGCTAGATTCTAGGTGGAAGATGGGAGGTCTATCAGGATTTGGGATCATCTGTGGATCCTAGGAAGGTAGGAAGGAAAATCAACCCTTTTACCCACTACTCAAGAACAAGTTACTTGGGTCTTCCAACTTATAAATCATGAAGGGACGAAATGGAATAAGGAGCTGATTGGGCAAATTTTCACCCAATTTGATGTTGAGGCCATCTTGGCCATCTCAATTAAATGGGATAGTGGCAGAGACAAACTAATACAACAGCTTGGCAAACAAGGAAGCTACACCGTTTAATCGGCATATAAGAAGGCAATGAGAGAACAATGACAGCAAACCCAAATACCAGAATATAGCACAACTAGAGGAATATTGAAAAGAATATGGAGGACCACTTGGAACCTAGGAATTAAAGGTAAGTTGAAGCATTTTCTTTGAAGGTCAACGCATGGCACCCTACCAACAAAGGATTAGCTGGTGAAGAGATGCATTCAATAAGACTCCATATGCCAAATGTGTGGGGAGCAAGAAGAAACATTAGAGCATACACTAATTAACTGTCGTAAGGCAAGGATGGTATGGAAGATAGCACTAGTGAAATAGGGAAATGCGGATCCATATGAAGGGAGATTCAAAAGTTGGTGGCAGAAGAGAAAAAGGACAGTTGGCAGGACAGAGCACAATTGACTGTATACATATTATGAATGCTTTAGAAAATAAAGAATTTTTGGCTCTTCCAGAATGAATGGAGAAAAGAGAAACTAGTAGTGGATATAGTCATGGCTGAATAGTTGGAGTTTTTGGCAGCCAGTGAAAAAGAAAAAGACTTTAACCCAAGCACAAATATATGAAAAAAATAAATAAATAAGGACTAGGAACTGATGATTAGGCTTAGTGTGCTTATTATATCGAGAGGAGAGGGAGTAGTAGAAGCGAGTAGGTGGGGTATCCAGCTTGTGTAGTGATTGGAGACGTTTTCCACTATTGGTGAAAGTAGTTTTCTTTTGTTTGATCCTTTTGGATACATAGGAATATTGTTCACGACCTAATGATTTAGGGAGATAGGAATGTGAAAACTATTTTTTTTTGAGTTTTGGACTCTAAATGAGTACTAAGGAAGCAATAGCGAATGCGCATTTTGTATATGATAATATTTTAGAAAAGTAAATACAATTAACGTTTTAGTTAAAAAAAAAAGACTCAAAACAAATTAATATAGGGAAAAGCCCCTTTAGCATGCTCATTTGATCAATAGCTCCAAACATCATGAAATTTACTAGCATCCAAAATCAAAGGATTCTCTCCTTAAATAAGTCTCATCTTACATTTTTCCTTCAATATATATACCTCTGAATCTAAGAAATTACATATTTTTCTTTTTTCACCCATTAGTTTTGAGGGTTGCTTTGCTTTTTTTTTTTTTCTTGATTTGCGCTCCTTCATATGATATTTAGAAAAGAAGTATATTTTTAACTTCATAGGCCAAACCATATATATATATATATATATATATATATATATATATATATATATATTCATTCAATTTTGTTTTGACACATATACAATTTTAGTTATCTGTCAGATTATATTATTATTTTAAATTATGCCACAATTATTTTTTTTAGAGCTTAATATAGTCGTCAAATTAGTGATTAAATAAAATCAGATTATAGTTTAAATTATCTTATATCTTAATATTTTAGTTTTAATTTTAATCCTTATCTATTCACATTTTAATTCAAATCTTAATGATTTTGAATTAAATTCGTACTATATTTGGTATCTCAATTTATCATAATCTCATCAATTAATATTTTTTGAAACCCAATTAATAAATCCAAAAATATATAAAATATCGTCATTGTATGGTTCAATAATATAATACAAACCTACCTAATTTTTTGGTGTTTAGAAATTTTGTCCTACTTAAATGCGAATTACATGGTACCATATATATGATTTATAATTGTCTTAAAGCATGCCTATATTTTTTAGATAATGCACACCTAATTTTTTGATGTTTAGTAATTTAGTTCTACTAAAATGTGAATTACCAAATACCATGTATATGATTTATAATAGTTTAAAGTATGCATATATTTTTTAAATAATGCTATGAATTCTATTTAACTTGAATATTATAAATGAGTAACTTGATAAATGTGGATATTCAAACATTAGTCATTTTCTCTCATGAGTTTTTTAAATTAAAATTGAAATACATTATCATTTTTGATATTATAATAAATTTTTTTAACGATAAAATAATTGCTCGGGTCGAAAATCTAGTTCCTTGTTAAAACAATAATGGCGTTGAGCGCTGCGTGGCTTTGGACAAAACCGTTTTTCATTTAGAACATAATGTGGCTCACATGTGTTTAACTTTTTTTTAATAGTAAGTTTGTAATTCTTTTTCACCAAGGGAGTGTGGACGGTAAATTGCAATATGACAAAAAGCCTCTTTGGTGATAGAATAATATTTTATAATTATTGAAAATTTCGATAAATTTTAAACTTTGAGAGTTTTTTAACAAATTTGCAAGAATTTTATAACTTTTTTTTTTTATATAATTCTAACTTATTATAGTGTTTATTTGATAACCAAGGGAGTGTGGACTGTAAATTGCAATATGACAAAAAGCCTCTTTGGTGATAGAATCATATTTTATAATTATTGAAAATTTCTCCCTACATCCAAAAATAAAAAAATAAAAAAAATTCCACTCTCAAATGTCCCAAAAAATATTTCACTTTCAAACTAAATTCTTAAAATATCTTTACTAATAATAATTGTGCATACTCACAATTAAAAAGAAAGGAAAAAAATGTAAAATTATACATTTAATTAATACATTAAATATATTGTATTTAATAACTAATAAAAAGTTATATTAAATTAAAGTAGACTCTTTTTTGGGAGGAGAGAGTAAAATTTTTACAAAATATATTTAATTACAAATTAATTTCAATTCAAACAAAGGACTAAACGAACCCAATTAGTGAACCAAATTAGAATAATTCCAATTAGTGAAATTTTTGTAATATCATATAATACTTAGTACTTACAGAAGGAAAATTATAAGTATTCCTTCACTGTACAAATTTTCTTTTAATATTTTCCTAAGCAAGTTTTATATTTCCTAATTTCTATGTAGTACCCTAATAATTTTTTTTTCTTTGAAACGAAAATTCTTGTTTTATACATAATTGCTGCAAATGTGAATGAAAATTGTGTGAGATTGACAAAATATGAGTTTTCACAAAGAATAATTAACAAGTTTGTGTATTTGAAACTTGTACGTACAACACTTTTCAACACATGAAGCCAAATGCACGATGCCTTAAAGAAAGCTCAGTCCAGCCCTCCTTAACAATGGAAGCAAAAAGTTATTGTCCCCATTATGCAAAATAATTAGGGGTATAAACGAACTAGTACGTTCGGTGAACAGTTCGTGAACAAGATTGATTTACGCTGCGTTGTTTTGTTGTTTGTAAACTAAACAATAAACGAAAACATTTTAGTGTTCGTTTATTACATTTTAGTGTTCGTTTAATAAACGAACACGAACACGAACAAGAACAAATATACGTTCGTTTATTTATGTTCGTGAACAAGTTCGGTTAATATTCGTTTAAAACTCGTTTATTATTCGTTTATATTAAAATAATAATAATAATATAATATAATAATATATATAATAATAATGTTTGTTAATCATTTATGAACAAATTTGTTGTGGTGTAGTGGTAAGTAGCCATGCTCCCCACATTAGAGACCAAGGTTCAATTTTCAATAATGCTATTTGTTTTTTCAATTTGCAAATGTGTTTGTTTATTTGTTCGGGAACATGTTCGTTAACGTGTTCGTTAAGTGTTCGTTTACTCGTTCGCTGCTCGATATAAGTGTTGTTAGCTCGCTGAACACTAATAAACGAATATAAACGAACACGAACACATATTTCAATAAGTGTTCGTTTACTCGTTCGTTAACGTGTTCGTTTACTCGTTTAGTTAGTGTTAGATAAAGTGTTTGTGAAGTTGTATATTTCACAAACATAAAAATAAACGAATAGTAAACGAACAAAGCCCGTTCATTTATGTTCGGTTTGTTTACAGCCCTAAAAATAATTTGCTAACCCAATTAAAAATGGTAATTTATTTTTACAATACAACAAACTCAATGAATTTTATCAAATTTTATTTTTAATTGAATTCTAAAAGAGCTGGGAATGTAAAAGTATATTTAACCATTTTCACCAAGTCATGTCACGGTCTGAGTCTTTCCAGTAAAAATCATCCAATGTAAAATTTGAAATCATGCCTGATTTGATATAAATCACTCTGCCATATGACCATAGAAAAACACATCCATCTTTTTGTGTTTACCATCATGCTATGTCATGACTCACTAACTTTAATTGTCTTTTAATTTGTGTACAAAGTCACGCTATGATGTGATGAATCACCAAATTCTTTCATATTTTGGTCCATTTTTGATACGTATAAGATCTCAACCCATCAAATATATCAAAAAAAAGTTTAACCCATAAAGAGTTTTGTAAACAACCCAAATATATTTAACCTTAAATTTTTTGAAATTTTGAACATCAAGTATATATATTTCATAGTACCATAACGTAAAGAGAAAAAAACCCTCTTGCACTCTATTACTTTTATCTATTCAAAAACTTTACCACCGACTTAACCATTAAAGTGTATAGTTAGAAAACAATTTTGGAATCTATTTTCCAAGTTTCTTTTTGACTAGAGAATCTGCAAGGTGTTTACCTTGAATTAAGTGGTGAATATTTCTTTTTCAATTTTCATACTACAACATAACGACAACCTTCTAATCACTTGTTGTGAAAAAAAAAACATAAAAATTTTACTTTTGATTACTGTACAACTTTTTTTTTTGGTTACCTTGGATGAATGTACAAATTTCTAATTTTATCTTTATTTTTTTAAAAATTATATATTATCATTATCAATAATGATAGTATAAGGAAAAAAATTTATAAAAGTAGATTTTTTTAAAGGTAGAAAAGTTGTGAATGTACATTTTTTTCCCCTTGGCCGTAGTGATAACTTTCAGAGTAAATATACATTCAGATATATCTCAAATGATGCTGCATTTTGGCGATCAAGAAGTTTCCTTGCAATAGGAGTGCCCCATTGACCTCATCCACATCTAAGATATTTCTCAAACAATTAGTGTAATCCCAAATCTTAGTTAGATATGTTCGGCCGGAATCAGTGGACAATCATATCTTCACCACCTATAATCACTAAGCGAAGCTCTTTATGGATGAGGATGATTTATTCAAGACCATGTGGACTAACTAAAACCTCTAACGTGCTTTTCACTTATTGTCTGGTCCGCCAGGGTGCAAAAATTAACGGGCAGGAACAGTACACTTTTTTTTTTTACCTATATTGATTACTAATTATTTTTTTTTACCTATATTGATTACTAATTAAGAAGTCTTTATAAAAAAAAAGATAAATTCTTTACATTAGGAAACACAAAATGAATTTCTTCTTATCGTCTGGATATAATTAAAATAAAAAAAGAGTTTTTTTTATTCTCTATTTACATTTTTTATTTTCTATTTATATTTATTGAAAATACTATTTTAGCTACCAATCCCAGGCCTTCCATTGTTTATGTAATTTTTTTTAGGTGTCTGTCACGATTTTGATGGCGTGTTCTTTCCGGGTGGCAACAGTAGTTTGGTTCAAACTTTCAACATTTGCCAATTTTTCGGAATTATCACAGAAGGCATAGGGCGTGTTCTTTCCGGCTTGCAGCAGTAGTTTGGTTCAAGCTTTCAACATTTGCCAATTTTCCGGAATTATCACAAAAGGCATAGGACGAGAGTTAATAATGCTGGCGTTCAGTTTCTTTTAACACGTGCAGTTTTGGAATTTCCATTAAAGACAACACCTTAGTCAGTAGTTTGGTGTAATTTTAGCGCTCTAGGTCGTCTAGTGGTTGCCTCTGTCTTGTGCGGTATTTTTCCCGCTTGTCGAGATTTATGACCCTTTGTGGTTCTTTGTCTTTGTGGGTTTGATTAGAATCTAACATCACGAAATTCAATTAGCCATTTTGTGACTATATACTTTAGTAGTTTGCTCTGTTAATACATTATTGTTTTGGAAAAAAAAAAAAACTAAAAGCTCTAACAAGTGTTGTAGTTTCCGATATAATAAATCCTTATTTAATGCATGCATTTATATACACTACATACTATTTCAAGCGTTCATTGATGATGACTTGCTCATCCTTCCCTACATTAAATTGAGATATATAGAATCCAGATCACGGTAAAAAAAATAAAACTCTTGAAATGAGGAAGAGGAACTTTTTTTTAAAAAAATTTGTTGAGAATAAAAAGTGGAGTGTCAATAACAAAATTAAAATATCAACGTCAACACTAGTAATAAAATATATCGCATCTTGCATAGTTTTCATTTTCTTGTGGACATTGTAATAGTTATATCTAATCGTCCGTAATTCCTTTAACAAATTAATTTTCTCTGTCATTATTCTGCTTGCCAAAGTTGAAATGTGACAATTTTCATGTACCCAAGAGATTTATATACAACATGATATAGGGTGGGATTTTGAATTTCCAGATTTGGCCAATCTAAATTTAAACTCTACCCGTTCTCCAATTGCAAAATTTATCTCTTTATCCAATTTTCAGTCATTTGGCTTTTCTTATTTTATTTTATTACATCTTAACGAGAATTTGCTATCAACCCAAAAGTCTTAAAGATAATTTGCTATCAATCCAAAAGTAAACTACAGTCGTAGATAAGCAAATAGACCCATACAAAAAGTTATCCTCTTACTACAACATTGGTGTTGCAAAAATATATATAAATATATAGTGACAATGTACGTGATTTAATGTGGAGTCCGTAAATGAAATTGATGTGGAAAGATGGCTTGTGAATAAATGTTATACATATATTAGATAAGATTTTTATCATTTGCTCTTTAATTTTTTTTTCCCCACTTTTTGCCGCATGGATTTTATCATTTGAGAGCCCAGTGACTAGAAGTACGTATTTCAATTGTCACCCACATTAATACTTTCTTTTCGGGAGCCAAACTCACGTTAACAACATACTCTAATCTTTGATTTTTATTTGAACACAAATCATAAGAAACCTCCGAAAACATTTGGAAAACACCAAGGTCATGTTGTTGTTCCCAAATATCCCAAAATAGTCCTGCGATAGTACGAAACAAAGACAGAGACGCAACCATAACTAACTCGTCTCATAAAACAATACAAGGATGCGTACCGCAACTGTTTCAAAAGCCATGAGAGAGAGAAAAAGACAGTCAGAACAACAACCTCGGAGACAAACAAATAAACAACAATGATGATGTGCATTACCAAATAAATAAACTCACTAGAATAATAAATCAGGTGGGATGCGGGGAGGGGTTGTGATTTTTTTTTTTAATTTTTTTTTTACTTTTTTTGGGTCACTTTCTGGGATTCTCCAAACGATGTTATAGGTGGGATCTTTTAAGGGGAGGAGAAGGGAGAAGTGAATTACACAGCGTAAGAGATGATGCATCAGAAGGAAGGCAAAAGGGTTTCTTTCTTTAGTAGAAAAGTATGTGGAGGAGAAGCTGTGGAAAATGAAATTGAAAGGATTTCAAGGGATGATAGGAGTTCCCATCATAGCATTTCCAGTGGTATTCTTCCTTCTCTTGGCGCCCATAGCAACCGTAGAGTCAAGCTTCGTCGTTTTATCATTTCCCCTCTTGATTCTCGTTACAGGTCCATCCCTCCATTCCTCCAAATCACTTTTTTGTGCGTGTTTGTTGATGCATTCATTCATCTCGGCGTGAAATATGATATTTTTGTTAACTGTTTTTTTTTGGGTTGTGGGGTGAAAGGGACCATCGGTTGCTTGCATGTATTCCACGTGCACTGCTTAGTATGTTTTAGGATGTGTATTGTGGTTTCTGATTTGGGTTGCATGAATTCGAAGAATAATCATATTTTACTCTGCAAATTTTCTGATTTGTACGCTCTTCAGTCAAATTTGCTTTGTTATCTTCATTTTGAGAGGTATGCTTTAAGAATGAAAATATGCATGTTAGTATTTGGTGAGATTTTAGCTGAGATTTATCTAGAATTGAGAAGTCTTTGATGTTCTTTTCATTGAGAAAAAAATTGATCACTACATGGCAATTTGGAAGGCTTTCGAATCATAGAGTATGATATTATAAGGCAGCAATGGTACGGCAGTAGCTTTTTGTTTCTTTTTCTTTTATTCAAAGAAATAAGTTCTTAGGTACCCTCCCCTATCCCGAGACCACTCACCAATTCAAAAACAAAAAGTAAAGGATGAACTATATTGAGTTTAACCACAAGAAACTTGTTGATATCACTGGGTTCAGTCACCAATTCTTTTAGTTCTTTTATGTGACAGAAGTTCTACAGAGAGCTTCCTCTTTGATAAAAAAGCCCCTACTTTATTTATAATCAATTTTGTTCATTGTTCTGGCTTCTTGCTCTTTCGTGTCATAGCAAAATATGCCAATATGGCATATTATGGTGATGTTGTTGGTTAACCTCCAAGTGCATACATACTGCCTTTCTAGTGTCTAATATTGCCATAGTTTTCCTGGATTGTTTCTTGCCTTTGTGATCACCGGTCTGTGGCTGCCCTGGGATTATGCTGTTGAGGGTGCAAGAGGCTTACAAATGAACTTTGAAGGGGCACTCACATATTTTTGAGAAATTTTGGGGGCGTGGGTGGAGAGGGGAAGAGATGCGGCTGGAGAAAATGCAATTTCATCAAGGATGTAGCTGAATTTGTTTGCAAGATGTGAAATACTAATTTTTCAAATCTATTGTTGTCTCCACCTTTGATTCCAATTAATTGTTTTATAGCGTTGCAATACATGTCAAAAAACTGATCTTTGTTATATGTTAAGTCACTAGCTTATTTAATTTATACACTTTTGCTAGTATAAAGAAATAATGCATTGTCATTCAACTTGGCAAAAGATGTGCTATCTATCAGTAAGGATGAAAACAGTACATCATACTACTATCTATAAGGGTAAAAAAAATCCTCTGTTTGCACAACTCATTTGAACGGATTTGGTTTTACCTTTTTATGAATGAACGTTACATTTGCTGACCTATTTGCAGATTTTGGGAGACTTTTCTGGTATTCTTGGTGTTCTACACAGCATGGGTCTCTCCATTTGAGTTTGGCTTCCTAGAAAAACCCTCAGGGCCTCTCTCCATCGCAGACAATGTTGTTAATGGATTTTTTGCCATTGACATCATTTTAACATTTTTCCTTGCATACCTCGATAAGAGTACATATCTCCTCGTTGATGATCCAAAGCAGATTGCCTGGAGGTATGCAAGAACATGGTTAGTGTTTGATGTGATATCAACAATCCCTTCCGAATTAGCCAGGAGTGTTTTACCTAGTCCTTTAAAAGAATATGGCTACTTCAACATGCTTCGACTCTGGCGTCTTCGGAGAGTTAGTAACATGTTTGCTAGGTAAACTGTTTGATTCATTGTCTATTATTAGCATGTATTTCAATGTCAATCTTTTACTAACTGATAAACTTCCTTTATTTGAGAGTGATTCAATTCGGAGTCCTAATTTTCCAAATTCTAAACATTAAATTTAAAGCTATGAAACTTCTGATTTGCTTCTGATACGGATACTTCATCGGCTCCAAACCAACTTAGAGCAAATAGTATTTCAATCAGTAACGTTCAGTTGTTCCTGGAGTCTAGAAAATGGTTTTTCTATATTGCAAAAACTAAATACGTCAACACTATGTCTACACAGAGCATCAAAAGTCTAACACGATAAAACTGTTGTACTGACAAAGATATAGAACCACCAGATCACTTATACCCAGTTTTCTACTCTAATATCGCACACTCACGAATGATGATAGCCTTTTAGTTCTCTCTTGCCAGATAATATCCTGAAAACCTTTTAATATGAGTCCTTGGTCCTCTGTTTGCCCATTCCTTTTAGATATGTTATACAATTAACACATTTAGGTCAACCTCTCTAGATAGCCCACATGAACTACTAGGCTTGAGACGAAAAACTGTCTTTTGGAATCATCTCAGCATTTATTCTCTTATTGTTAGCAACTACATTAGACATGTAACTTCAAGATTGTTTGGCAGTATTTCCAAAATCCAGGAACTTAATTGCTTAAGCAATATGTCATGTTAGTTCCTAATTCACATATTCTCTTTTGCACTACAGGCTTGAGAAAGACAGGAATTTCAGTTATTTTTGGGTTCGTTGTGCAAAGCTTATATGCGTAAGTACTTTAATGAACAAGTATTACACTTAATACTAAATATAAGAAGTGTAATTTACCTTGTGCATCTGGTGATGTGTTTGTAGGTGACTCTTTTTGCAGTTCACTGTGCTGGCTGCTTCAACTATCTTCTTGCTGCTAAATATCATGACCCAAAGGATACATGGATTGGTCTAGTCATGGAAAATTTTGCAGAACAGAGTTTGTGGGTTCGTTATGTGACTTCAATGTACTGGTCTATCACCACCCTAACGACTACAGGCTATGGCGATTTACATGCAGTTAACACACAGGAGAAGATATTTGACATCGTCTATATGTTGTTCAACCTTGGTCTCACAGCTTATATCATTGGCAACATGACCAACTTGGTTGTTCATGGAACCAGTAGAACTAGAAAATTTGTGAGTAAATCTTCTCTAGTTACTGCAGTTTGGAATGCAATTTTCTTGCTAAATTTTGCTAATGGTCACTTATAGTCAAATTTTTTTTGGAATGTAATTATTCATCCATCTCTTGGGCTTTATTAAGGACAGTAGTTTCATTCTCCTGGTCCTTAATGTAATGAACCCTTCCTTTTTTCTTTTTCTTTTTATAATTTTAATGTCTTTCCTACCTATTTCAGTGATTAATGTGCTAATTTTCATTGACTGTCGTGAACGGAATGACACAAAGTACTTTGTCATGGCTTGGTAAATGGCATATGAATTCATATAATGTTTGAATCTTAAACCAGCCATTTTGTTTTTGTTTTCACAGAGAGATACCATTCAAGCAGCTTCAAGTTTTGCTCACAGGAACCAGCTACCTGTTCGTCTTCAAGATCAGATGCTTGCCCATCTCTGCTTGAAATTCAGAACAGACTCAGAAGGCTTGCAACAACAAGAAATTCTTGATGTACTTCCAAAAGCAATTCATTCGAGTATTACTCATTACCTATTTTATTCGCTTGTTGATAAGGTGTACTTGTTTCAAGGAGTATCAAATGACCTCCTTTTTCAACTGGTAATTGCTTATATTTTTCTTGTTTTTCTCTAATTGCTTTTAAGTTTACTTTTTTTGTATCGTTTTATTTATTTATATTTGAAGGGATGTAAGGGGAAGTCTTCTTGGTTTCCTATCCTAGAAAATCCTATTTTGGTAACCAACTTTATCTTTATTTGTACCTTGTGTTCATGGAATTGAACAAAGGAAAAAAAAAAAATGCAACAAAAAATGATGACTGCAATTCATACTTCTAGTAATTTAACATCAGAGTAAAAGAACTTTCTGATTTTTCTGGGTTGATGCTTGGATGACCTGAATGTTAGCTCTGATTTTTGAGTCTCTAGGTTTCGGAGATGAAAGCTGAATATTTTCCACCCAGGGAAGACGTCATTCTGAAAAATGAAGCTCCCACAGACTTGTACATTTTGGTTACTGGGGCAGTGGTAAGAAGCTCTTTTCTCCTCCTTACCTCCGGAAGATCTCTAGCCCAAAGGAAATTGGGTAGAAACATAGTTTGGATAAACATGAAAGCAATTAATGTAACGATTTATTCCAGTGTATCATGAGATGAACAGAGATATGATAAGCTTCTTTTGGAAGTAAAGTTTTTCTTGCTCTGGGCTAGTTGCATATGTTCTTAGAGCATCCTTTTGGTTGTTTTAATTGTTTCAACAGGAATGCCAGACAGGGTAACTGAATCAGTAGCCGCAAGAGACCCATTTCAGTTTTGCGAAATATGTTTTCAATCAGACAAATTATTTTTTTCCCCCATAATTTCTTGTAGACTTGTTAATTTAAAAAATTTTCAATTTCATCTGGTATATCAAGCAAACATGCCGAGGCCAATGAGAGAATGGTCCATAATTTTGATCTGTTTCTTCTGAAAGCACATTGAAACAAATCTCCTATATGCTTGAGAGGGTTTTTTTTATTACTTTAGGATTTTTAAGATCTTGGTTAATTATGAATTACTGCTTGACATTGAAATCTTGGTGACAGGAACTTATCACACTGAAGAATGGAATAGAACAGGTAAATGGAGCAGCATATTACTTACATTGATATTTCAGAAATATTTTTGGGTCCATGGAAGAATGGCCCTAATGATAGTTGGCGAAAAGACTGTTCAATATTATGAATTATTGTAGGTTGTCAGAGAGTTGAAAACAGGAGATGTTTGTGGTGAAATAGGCG
The DNA here is from genome assembly GCA_020080225.1 of Gynochthodes officinalis. Taxonomy (NCBI): domain Eukaryota; kingdom Viridiplantae; phylum Streptophyta; class Magnoliopsida; order Gentianales; family Rubiaceae; genus Gynochthodes; species Gynochthodes officinalis. Next base: position 19,044,403 of record CM034622.1, read on the forward strand.
TTCTTTGCTATAGGCCACAACCTTTCACTGTTAGAACAAAACGGTTGAGTCAGCTTCTGAGGTTGAACCGTACTGCATTTTTGAACATCGTTCAAGCAAATGTTGGAGATGGGACCGTAATAATAAACAATCTTCTCCAGGTAAGGTACAGTTTGCTTTAATTACCAGCTTCCTGTTCTGTCACTAAAACAACTGATGATATCACTTTCCAGGTAATATGAATAACATCTGTTAGAGTTTGATATTGCAGTTTTATCACAAAGCAATGTGGTTTACAAGACTTAATTTGGGTAATTGTAAAAGATTAGTGAAGAGTTCCAAATGTGGCACAAAAGGGAAGCAAGTCAATAAAGCAACTTATCAAATAGTAATAATTCTAGAAGCAACTCTTCTCTCTTTATCAGGTAGGCAAGGAAAAGAACAATGGCCTAAATACGGAACTTGTGGCATTCTTCTCTTTTGTTTGGGTTTAATCAGGGTATATGAAAGTCTAAATTTGAATCTCTTTATTACCCAATACTGCATCATGAATAGGAGTGTGTGGTTCAGATTTTTTTCCCCCCTGACATTGGTGCCTCTTGTTGTATGGTTACTCAATGGCAAACAACCTACTTTTACATTGTACTTTTCTCTTGCAGCATTTGAAAGAGACAAGGGAATGCTTGACTGATGGAATTCTGGAAGATACAGAAGAAATGCTTGCTCAAGGAAGAATGGAAATGCCTCTTAGCTTATGTTTTGCAGCAACGAGAGGAGATGATCTGTTATTGCACCAATTGCTAAAACGGGGGATGGATCCAAATGAAATGGATGGCAATAAGCGTACACCTTTGGTTTGTATCTTCTGTTTCTTTCTAGGTTCGCAATGTTTGCCTCTTCTATGGAAAGGAGGATTTGTGAACTGAAATGATTTCATTTTTGTGATTCAGCATTTGGCAGCATCAAATGGTAGTGTTGATTGTGTACTATTACTTCTGGATTATGGTGCAGATCCAAATAAAAAAGGTATGATAGTCATGTCAGGTGCAAATGCTTTTGCCTCTTTGTTTCTTTTGGCCAATGCTAATCTTGCTCCCAGATACCACCTTACAATCCATTTAACTGAAAAATAGTATTTTGAACATTTAATTTTGGGGGCTAATTTATCATGTTCCACGATCTCAAGTTGCTCATGTGCAAATTCTACCGGATGGCATTCCTCTTCTTATTCTTTTTGTATTTTCAGTGAAAAGGAGTGTGAACAGGAAAGTGTTCTTGGATATTCAGGGGAAAAAAAAACCCAATGATCAAATGAATGAAATTTTTTTTTTTTTCAGAAAAAAAGAGAAATGACTACTTAAATGAAGCTGTTACTTCTAATAGGTTGTTACTAAGTTGGTTACTCGGAATATGGAATAAATCTGCCGTGAGTTGATGATGTAAATCTTATTTATTTCTTTGGCACATTCTGTATATTTGTGTACATTTAGGACTCCCGACTTCCCAGTTTATGTTCCATGGTCAATGGGACACAGTTTGAGAATACTTAACTGTGACCATGGCACCATTATCCAATAAAGTGATGCTTCTGTGAATGCTCCTTAGTATGGTGGATTTGATGTTTATTTACTACCAATGTTTTCCTTGGAAATTGTATAAAAGGATAGCATTGAAATTGTTTGATTATTTTTCTAACTTTTTAAGTCATGATGCACATATTGACATAGCCAAAAACCTTGAAACATGAAATAGGACAGACTAGAGTAATATCTTGTTGCCAACTTATGCTAGGAACTTCTGATTCGTAGTAGTTACTCCTTACAATAAAAACATCTCATTTGTGTAGATTCTGAAGGGAATGTTCCTTTATGGGATTCCATGTTGGGTAAGCATGAAGCTGTGATAAAATTATTACTTGACAATGGTGCAAAATTGTCATTTGGTGATGTTGGTGCGTTTGCGTGCTATGCTGTTGAGCAAAACAACCTAGAGTTGCTCAGAGACATAGTTAAATATGGTGGAAATGTCACCCTCCTCAGTGGTTCAGCTACTACAGCACTACACAAGGCTGTTTCTGAAGAGAATGCTGAAATAGTAAAGTTCCTAATAGAAAAAGGAGCTGATACTGACAAGCCAGATGGGCACAATTGGACCCCAAGAGCATTGGCAGATCATCAGGGCAACAAAGAGATAATATCTCTTTTGCAAACTAGCAAAAGATCTAGCAATAAACCTGTTGTGACTCTTCCTGAGGTGAAGGTGTTACCTCACCTTAAAAAGTTCCAGAGCGAGCCTGCCATACCTCCTATAAACCCAGAAGTCACAGTGAATCTTATGGAGGCTGATCCATCCAATAACCGATTGAGACGAAGGCCAAGTACTTATCACAATTCCTTGTTTGGGATCATGTCAGCTGCAAACAGACCTAACATAGGTAATCGTGCCTCAATTTTATTAACATTTGCTTGTTGATTTAAGATATATTTTACACTGTAATTGGAATGAAAAACTTGTGGATTGGGAAACTTGTATTGTAAAGGTACTGATGTTCAGATGAAGCATTTGTCCAAAAAAAAAAAAAGGGTCTATTAAAATGTGACATGTGTGGACGACTGAGCAATATACACATTAAATTCAGCACTTATGAACAAAAATAATGTATCTATAAAATAATGTGAGCCTATTGAAGTTGAGAAGAAAGAGTAACAAAAATAATCTGTGTATAAGTAATCAACTTGTTATGATGAAAATGATAAAGGAAGAATATTCTTGAAAAATTTGGTGTGTTACGTTTAATTTGGCAGGCATAGCTTGTGTGTACCAGTCTTTATTACTGGTCCCCATTTTTACAGGAAATAAGTATTGTATTTATGACTTATGCAGGAGAGGGTAGCATTTCTCAATCTCCAACGAGTCATGCGAAGCCATTTAAACAGGCTAGAGTGACCATTAGCTGCCCTGATAGTGGTGATGTCACTGGAAGGCTTGTTCTATTGCCAGAGTCACTCCAAGAGCTGCTTGATATTGGTGTACAGAAGTTTGGGTTCCGTGCAACCAATGTTCTTACTAAAGATGGAGCTCTAATTGAGGACACAGCAGTAATTAGAGATGGTGATCATCTTATTCTTGCTGGTAATGTACATGACAGGTCAAGAAGCTCATGAATGCAAAGTTAAAGAACTGAAATATATGCCTAATCTAAACAACCATGGCTTGTCGTGGATTGTTTCAAGATCCTCATGTAAGACGATTTTCTGTCTAACTGAAGTTCATGATTGTAACTCTTTGTTGCTCTGCATCTCCTCTCTGGCCAGCATCTTGTTAAGCAGGGTTTGATGTGTCCCAACTGGAAGCATTCGTGACTAGCAATCAAGGCCAAAGGTATACTTACTTTTTTGAGAGTGTTTAATGTTGGGTGGCTTGTTTGTTGTATGCTGGACATGAGGGAGAGACGGCAAAATGCATGCTGATGAATGAAGCTTGATCTTGATGAAAGCTCAGATGATCAGTGATTGCTATAACTTCCTGTATTGTTCCTTCTATAACATTTTTGGTAGTGTTTAGGATGTTGTATTGCGCCATGATTCCCGACAACTGTTCCTTTGTAAGCCAAATGAAAGTCTCCAAGGTGGAAATACCTAGAAGTCTGGGAAAATGTCTTTTGTGATGTCAATTTTGATTAAAGTTAATACGTTTTCTGATTGACTTGTTAATGCAGTTGACTACCTTTAAAGTAACAATCTTATACATATGTACATTAATAATTTTTACCACTGATTGGATAATTCCAGCATTTTATTCAATGCGTTATGCTAAACAAGGATCATTTTTTGTTTAATTCTGTATGATAGTAAATAGTGAAGTGATAAAAAAGACATAATTATTTTGTATGGAATAACAAGATTCAAATCATACATCTTTCTCCAGAGAAAAAAAAAAAAAAAACTTCAGTGAAATTTCATTCCCTCATTCAGAAATACAAAAGGCAAAATAACAAAGAGAGGCTAAAATTGATAGTTGGAGACTAATTGAAGGTATTTGTCTTCTCTCCCTGTAGAGTGCCCCTTTTCTCTTTCATGGAGAACTTTGTCCTCTAGATAGGGGTTGTCCTTAACCACGTTATTCCCATCGCTATCAACAAAAGAACTCGGTCTTTAGTGTCCTTATAACACAACAAAACCAATTTAAAACAATTCGGAAAAAATCCAGAGAACAACTGCCGAGTAGTGTCAAAGCTCGCTTTGTGGCAGAGGAAAAAAAATCCAGTGGAAAAAATCGGGTTCTCTTCTGTCTGAGCTCGCTTAGTGTCTCAGACCTTATTCAACATATTTGGTTTTTGATTTCTATTTTTCTATATACGTTTTCTTATTCCGCTTCGCTGCTAAATTCTTCAAATGAAGGATGACATACTTGCTAAGCTGCAAAAATGTCAACTTTCAATTGCTGAGGAGCTAGGAATAGAGATACAGAATCAAGATGTCACTCTGAGCAAGGAAAGATGTGAATGGAGCTTAGTGGGCAAAATTTTTGGCGATAAAAAGGTTAATTTTATGGCCTTAAAGATTACCTTGGGCAAAATTTGGCCTATTAAAGGAATTTTTTCAGTAATAGAGCGAGGCATGTATCTGTTTCAGTTTGTTTTTGCCAGTCAGGAGGATAAAAGAAGGGTGTTGCACAGTAGGCAATGGACATTTGATCAACAATACTTGATTCTGAAAGAATGGAGTCCTGATATGAACATCAATACAGAAGAGTTCAATACCATTGATTTATGGATTCAGGTTTGGAATGTTCCAAGTCAGTGGATGTCCCGTGAAATAGGGTTGAAGTTGGGCAAATTATTCCACTAGGTGTGGGATGTGGTGATTTCTGAAATGGGTAGCAAAGATGGTCATTACCTCAAGCTATATACTACTATTCATTTGGATCACCCTTTACCAAGAGGTACGAAGATTAAACTTCAAGATCAGAGTTGTTGGGTATTTTTCAAATATGAGAAGCTTCTGAATTTCTGTTTCTATTGTGGAAAAATTGGTCATACGGAGTTATTTTGTTGGAAACGAAATGAGGATTGTAAGACCAATACCTTAGTAGAGGGGCAATATGGAGATTGGCTGAGAGTAGAGGCTACTAAAGGCTAGAGCAGAAATGACAATGGCATCAAGAGTGTTAGTATACAAGGTCAATCAGGGGGTCAAGTGTCCGACACAGACAACAACAAAAAGTCGATCCCACAAACTGAAGAAACAAGACAAATACTATCCACATTGGCGCTCAATGCAGCTAAAACCTTGATACCAGTGGCACCCACTAGGGATGGGGTTACAATGGATTTGGATGGGGTAGTACAAGAAAATGTGACGGAATCTGTCACGGAGAAAGTAGCGATGATGGCGAATCCGATCATTGACGTTGAAATTTCAAAACTTGAGTAGAATCTAGTCAATGTACCTATGATGATAGTAATTCCCTCGACCCATGAACAAGAAGCTCCTCAAGCATCGGCTCAAAATGTAGCAGAAATGGTCTCCAAAGTTCCGGGGATTCAAACTAGGAAATGGCATCGAACAGTTGTTTCCCAAGGTCAGCACCAACTAGGGCCTCAATCCACGGTGCAGGCACATAGTAGTGCAGGGGAGACAAGAAATTGGCTCATTCAGGATGGTGAGGCAGCAACAGATGTTGAGAGGGGACAAGAAAGAAGCCAGAAAAGATGGACTCAAGGTTTTATAATTCGTGATTTGCAGGTGGAGAAAGCCAGCCTCAAATGGCCCCAAGATGATCAATAAAACTTTGTGTTTGGAATTGTAGAGGTCTAGGAGGGCCCTCTACCATTTTTCAGCTTAAGGAAACTCTTAGATTCCACCTCCCAGATATAGTGTTTATAAGTGAGACTAAACAAAAGGCGTCCTTTATTCAAACTTTTTGCAGAATTTTTTGCATTCAAGATCAATGGAAAACTTTTGATCCATTGGGAACAAGATGAGGCCTTTTGCTTTTTTGGAGTGATAATATGGTAATAAATCAAGTGCTATCAACAGAATTTTGCTTTGAAGTCCAAGCTTATAAAAATGGAGATCAAGAGCAATTTTGGGCAATTTTTGTATATGCAAGTACGGATCCCAAAGTCCGAAACCAGCAATGGGAATATCTACTACAGGCCAAAAACAAATGGGGAAACAACTGGGTAATGGGTGGGGATTTCAATGATCTAGTGGATCATACAGAGAAAAGAGGTGGTCAGCCTCGTTCTGAGTTTAGTTTTCATAGTTTTAGGGATTTTATCAAAGACATGGGTATGGCGGATTTAGGGTTTACTGGGAGACTATTCACATGGGCAAATAATAGGGAGAATGAGGGGTTTGTGGAAGAAAACTTGATCGTTTCTTTGGATCAGTTGATTGGATGCTTAAATATCCTACAGCGGAAGTCAGACATTTGGAGAAACATGCATCCGATCATTCTCTACTCTTGTTGGATATGTATAGGAGAAGACCTAGACAGAAAAGGAGATTCTTTTTTGACAAGTGATGGACTCAACAGGAAGGAGCAGCAGCCATAGTAGACCAAGCATGGAATAGGCCCTAACTCGGCACTCCAATGTACCAAGTCCCTGGCAGAATCAAATAGTGTCGAGTTGATTTGCTGAAATGGGCTAATGCTAAGGATACTAATGCGGCAAGGAAAATAAGGGAGCTCAAAGTGCAAATGGAATTGATGAGCCAAGCAAGGAACACAAGGGATTAGCAAACTTGGAAGACACTAAGAGGAGAATTGCACAAAGTGTATAGCGAAGAGGGACAGTACTGGCACCAAAAAGCCCGCATTCAATGGCTTAAAGAGGGTGATAAGAACACAAAGTAGTTTCACGCCTCTACAGTGCAACGAAGAAGATTGAATGCAATTGATAGGCTGGTGAAAGATAATGGCCAGATTTGCACCAATCCAGAGGAAATCAGGGAGGAAGTATCAGATTTTTGCTCAAACCTCTTTACTAGTTCACTTCCCATGACTGACCCAACATTTTTGCTAGATATCCCAACATCGATTACAAGTGAAATGAACCAGCGGCTAACCAGACCAGTTGAGGACGCTTTGATTCGGAATGCTTTGTTTGGTATGCACCCTAATAAGGCTCCAGAACAGGATGGTATGACTCCCTTTTTTTTCCAACACTATTGGCATGTAGTTCAAAAAGATATTATTTTTGCTATTAAAAGTTTTTTTGTCTATTCTAGAATGCTAAAAAGTGTTAACCATACACTTATTATTCTTATTCCCAAAATAAAGAACCCAACCCAAATAGCCCAGTATAGGCCTATTAGCTTATGCAATGTTGTCTATAAAATAATCTCTAAGATCCTAGCTGAAAGAATGAAATCTTGCCTTAATGATTGCATAAATGAAAGCCAAGCTGTTTTTGTCCCTGGAAGGCAAATCACAGATAATGTTGTTATTGCGCATAAATGCATTCATCACATCAATAGCCTTAAAAGATAAGCAAGGAGTTTTATGGCCTTAAAATTAGATATGGCAAAAGCTTTTGATCAAGTGGAGTGGGGTTTTCTATTTTAAGTCTTAACTCAAATGGGCTTCTTACAAAAGTTCATAGACTGGATTATAATATGCATTAGTACTTCATCCTTTTCTTTTAACATAAATGGTGAGGTTAGTGGCTACGTGCAACCCACAAAGGGTATTAGACAAGGTGATCCATTGTCTCCTTACTTGTTTATTATCATTTCGGAAGTTTTCTCATTTTTAATTAGAAAGGCCGTAAGTGAGGGTACTTACCGGGGAATGAAATTGTGTCGTAAAGGTCCGCTCCTTACTCATCTCTTTTTTGCAGATGACTCCCTACTCTTTGGTGAAGTTACAGTGGAGCAAGCTCAGCACATGAGAAGGATCACAGAAGACTACTTTGCAGCATTGGGGCAGAAAGTTAATTTGAATAAATTCTCGGTTATTTTTAGCAGGCACTTAGCAAGTCGAGATAAAACTGCCATTGTTCAAGTCTTAAATGGGATCAAGGAGCAAAGGAGTGCCAGATACCTATGACTGCCTTTGGGTATCGGTAAATCAAAAAAAGAAGTTTTTGCATATGTCATTGGTGCGGCCAAGAAAATAACAGGTAACTGGAAAACTCAATTTTTGAGTCAGGTAGGTAAAGAAATTCTCATCAAATCAGTCCTCAATTCCTTACCTATTTATGTAATGTCATGTTTTAAATTACCAATTGGCATATGCAAAGTGTTGAGCAGTGAGACGGCAAATTTTTGGTGGGGCTCTAATGCAAATAATGGTCATAAAATCCATTGGAGAGCATGGTCTAAATTAATACTTCTGAAAGGGATGGGAAGACTTGGTTTTCAGGATATACAAGTGTTCAATGACTCCTTGTTAGCTAAACAACTATGGCGGTTAATTCAGTTCCCTAATTTGCTTCTGAGCCATGTAATGCAGGCGAGATATTATCCCCACGGAACGCTTATGCAAGCCAAAGTTCAACACAATGCATCTTGGCTTTGGAGATGTTGGATGGGAGCTAAATATATCTTAAAAATGGGGATGGGATATCAAGTGGGAGACGGAAAAGCAATAAGAATTTGGGAGTCTCCATGGCTGGCACATAGAGCAAATTTCAGGCCACTTCCAAAAGAGCATAATGACGAGTCAACTACTTGGTGCCACCAACTAATAATGGAGGAGGGGGCGTAGTGGAATCACACCCTGATTGACCAGCTTTTCCAACCTGAGGATGCAGCGGCAATTTCTCGAATCCCATTGGACAAGAAGGCTGGTCCAGATAAGATAATTTGGCAGCATGATAGCAAAGGGAAGTTTACAGTTCATTCTGCATGCAAGTTTGCTATGGCACAGCTTTGAGCTCAATTAAATATAAACATAGCTACTAGTAGTTCTAGTTTGACTACAGCTACCCGTATGTGGCGTAGAACTTGGAATCTTCAGGTCAAGGGAAAATTGAAACATTTTCTGTGGCGCTGTTGCCAAGGAATCTTGTCAACTAAAAAAGAGCTGTGTAAATGAAGAATTCTTCAGGATGCCATATGTAGTTGCTACGGGATGCATGAGGAAACCATCAAGCACGCCCTTTTTACTTGTGATAGGGCAGTTATGGTGTGGAGATTCTCTCCCGTTCATTGGGACGGTTTGCGAAATGAACAGTCCTATTTTAGGCATTGGTGGGAAATATTAAGTGTATTGGGCAAAGACTCCATCGACAATGACAGGATTAAATTTTCCATATGCATTCTTTGGATGTTATGGAAAACACGCAATCTTTGGCTATTTGAGGGGAAAAGTCAATCAGCTCATGAAGTGGTGAATAAGGCAATTTTGGAATGGCAGAAATATCAAGAGCTTCTAGAAAGGGCTACACCAAATTCCTGAGACAAATTCTGTTTATATTTCTATTAGTATTTGTTTTGATGTCATTATGTATTGTTACTCACTTTCTTATTGTTATGTAAGTTAGTGTTATCATTGGAGACTTTGCATATAGTCTAGCTATCAATCAGAGCAGCTTTTGATTGCTGCTTTAACTACATTAGTTTCCATTTGTGTTGTTTTTAGTTTACTAACGATTTCTTTTGTCTTGGTTAACATTTTCTCAAATTTTCATTTGGTTTGTTTATCCTTTTCTCAGGCGAACGTGCAGTAAAGAAGGGCCAATGTTTTGGAGCACCATTTATTAGGAAGATTGAAGCTCAGTTCCTAGTATCAAGCATAGAAAGAAATCCCAAGCCTTTAAATGGACTCTTGCTTTCTGTTCCTTCCTGATCAGTATCCAGAAGTAGCCTCTACTGCTTCTTGTTCATGTTTACATGAGTACGATGGCCCTATACTGATTCCAATTCAACTTAAAGAAGGGATATTTTGCTAAGTGCATATAGGTTTATTTCTTATTTTTCCATGTTCTGTTTTTTTGAGGTGTACAAGCTCTTGAGGTTGGGCTGACTATTTTTTTGGGTCATATAGCATGTTTCACGGTCATACCCATATGGGTCCAGATAGTCACTAAAACTCTCTGTTATTCTATTTCATATCCTCCCTCTTTTTTGTGTTTGGTTTATGAGCCAAGGGAAATGCCGTCTTTCGGAGTAAGGAAGCTTCCCATCCTGGGATCAACAAATAGTGCTACGGATTTGGTGCTAAAGGAAGGACATATTCTCACTAGATGCCTAAGAAGGTACGGTTTTGGTACTGAGTTGTTCCTTTTTTGTTTTTTTGGAGGTTAGTTTGAATTGTTTTTTTGGAGGACAATTTGAATGATTGGATTGGCCTGTGTGGACTGTTGTGTTTGGTTGTACGGATTTTGATTGCTTGTTTGACAGAAATGCAGAATCTTGGCTACCAATATTACATGGATATATGAGTTTTAAGGTTTGTGTTGGAAGCAAACAACTTGTTTGTTAAAATGCTTAAAAGGAAACTGGTTTGCCATGTTGCAAGTGTGGACTGTTTTGTCTGGCTGTATGGATTATGATTGCTTGTTTTGACAGAAATGTAGAATCTTGGCTGCCAATATTACATGGATATATGAGTTTTAAGGTTTGTGTTGGAGGCAAACAACTTGTTCGTTAAAATGCCTACATGTTTTATCACTTTTGCTTGTATCAACTCATTCTTGTTGAGATGGACAGCAATGGCTGTGTTAAGGTGATGTTCTTTGCTGGCTAGAAAGTGGACATGGTCCTCTGGATAGGGTGGTTATTTCCACAACAGCTCATCACCATCTTCCTTTTTCTGGAGAAAGATGCAATGTTGAGGATCCAGTCCATCGGCTTTCAATCAAAAACACAATAAAAAAAAAAAGAAGAAGAAGAAAAAAACAGAAGAAAAGGAAAAAAAAAAGAAAAAAAAAGAAGAGAAGCAGAAAAAAAAAGGGAGAGAAAATAGATAGGGATAGACAGCTATATAGGAAAAATGAAGATATGGTAGCACTCCTCCCCTATGACTTCCCTACACTTTCACCATATATGTCAAATTTGGTTTCTATGGAATAGTGTCTCTATGTTGATATGTATGCATAGTATTCTACATATTTATTGTGTTTTGCTCCCTGGTTCAGTGGAAGAGAAATAGAGTAATACATTATATATTTCTTACTTCCCCATAGCTTTCATATATGCCAAGTCAGGAGTCTATGTCTATATGTTCATATATTTCTTTAGTAAATGTTTTTCTTTGCTCCTCTAAGGTATCCTGTTTCCTCTTGGTCTCGTGAATATTGATTAGGTTGTCTTGATTTTACAAACTAGAAAAAAGGAAAAAAAGAGGAAAAAAGAAGAAAAAGAGGAAAAAAAAAACAGCAAAAACAAAAAACAACAAAAGAAAAAAGGAAAAAAGAAAAAAGAAGAAAAAAGAATAAAGAATAAAAAAAACGGTGATAGATGTAAATTTATTTATAAGCTGTTATTAGTTTTCTTCCTACAAATGGTTATAATTCACTAAGAAGAAGTATCCTTTAATATCGTGTACATTGAGGCTTTTGTATTAGCTCTAATCCAAAGATCTTTCCTCTCACTCTCTCTACACCAAGGATCTTTCTTTTCACTTTCTCTAATCTCTATTAGCTCTACATTCTGGTTCCCCTTTGCTGGTTGAGATCATTTAACTCTACATTCTGATTCACTCTCTATTGGTTGGTTTCTCTTTATGGACTGAATATGCTTCCTCGGTTGGTTGGGGCAATTTCTTGTATGAATTGGTTTTGGCTGGACTACTTTTGCTCTCTATTTTCGGTTCATTCTTGCTGGGATGTTCACCCCTGGTTTGGTTGTTCAACCCTGGACTGCTTTTGCTCTCTGTTTTTGATTCATTCTTGATGGCCTGTTCTTGATTGGACTGATTTTTTGGAAGTCGGATTTCTACTTGAAGAATGAACATAGAATCCTATTTCCTATTTAAAGAATGGCAGCATGAAGATTTAGGTTTTTCTAATTGGTCCATTTTCCTTTATGTTTTTTAGAATGCTCATAGGTAATTTCTACAAATCACGTATGCTTAGATTGCAATTGATGTTCAAGATATAGTGTCCAAGTTTAATCATTTAGTTGAAGTTAGCTATTTCCACTATATCTCACAACATCAATATTTTTGGCAATCTTTTTGATATTATAGCTTTCTTTCCCTTGTATGGACTAAGATTTATGTTAGCTAATCTTAAACTAGTTTATCGTTTTTCCCTTGTCAGCTAATTGAAGGTCAACCAGCGATAATTTGAAAGATTTCTTGAGGAAAAATAAAAGAAAATAGTATTAGGTATTTTTTCCTTCTTTTCTTTATGATTAGAATGACTATGAGCCGAACATTTTTTAGTAACAATTTGGACACAATATACCCGTAGCATTTTCCGGACAAATGTTGGATTTGTGCAGACATTATAGAATTTGGGTTTTAGATGATGAAGAGAATTAACTCGTAAAAAAGATAAATTGTTCGTTTTTGTCATTAATCAGTTATGGTATATTTCTCACATGATTTACTAAGACATTGCACTATATAATTTTATTGAGAATATTATTCTTCTTATAATTAAAAAAACATAATTTTTTCTTTATGATGAACCCGATATCCGTTACTTGATTTGAAATAAATATTCGTCTAAATTCACCATGAATGTACACTTGTAAAATAAATTTCGAAATTATTTTCCAATAGATATCCTGATGTTTAAGGTAGAGATGAGGTTTTAAACTGCTGAACTCGAGGATTATTGCATTAGAGTTCTCCTCTTTACTTCTAGTTCTATTATTAGCTATGGGTTCGAATTTAAGAGAAATTCTAGAGAATGTTTAATATTCCAAAAATTTTCTGTCTTTTCTGAACAATAAGAAGAGAAAAAAATTGGGTGAAAAGAAAATGCCATTTTAGAGTTTTATGAATAATTTGCTTGTGTAGGTAGAGATTCGGCATATTCTCAATCCTTATGTAAGGGATAACAAAATATATATATATATATGTGTGTGTGTGTGTGTGTGTGTGAATTGGTAGATGCAATATGAACCGAAGGCTAAACCTTGATATACCCCGGAACAATATATTTTTGTTACCACGAAAGATATTGGAAGCCGCAGATTATTTGATTGGACTGAAATTTGGAATGAGCCTGGTTGACCCTATGAATCATTTGAAAAATAAATATATTTATACTTGTAATATGAAATTGTAGGAATACCATGAAGAAGAAATAAGTTATGAAATCCCATAAAAATACCAATACTACCGTTTTATTAATAAATGCTAAATTCTAACATGAAATTCATAAACCCTAGTGAAGGATAGTTTTAATAAAACTACATTATTTCATTAACGAAACACGAGTTGGTACACAATAAGTGGGATAGAGGATCTCAAGTATAATAGGTCTGGCTCTTTGTCCTTAAATCAAATTCCATCAAGTCTCTTATTTATTTCCCTACCCAATTTCCTTATTAGATTAAAAACTTTAAGTGTAACAGTCTAAATTTCACTTCAACTAACTTTAAAAAATTAAAAAATTAAAAAAATGTCTAGAGTTTACAAACTATAAATAGTAAACATGATCTCTTAGAAAAGTGTATATTATAACCTACTATGCCCTAATAAAAGGAAATCCTAAGGAATATATATTGCCTTCCTATTAAATGCATAATTATTAATAATATTGCTTATTTTACTGAACATAAACTATCTTGAAAGACAAGATCTTCCAAATCCTAACCTTTTAGGCTTGGTCATTCTCCTCTAAAATATTTTATGCAAATTGACAATTTTAGTTTTCAATATTTATGCAAGTTGTTTAGTTTACAAAGATTATATATGATAAATCTAATCTTGTCAATTTGAATTTATAATAATTTAAGGACAGTTGACAAACAATGTTTAGGGCTTAATTGCTATAGAAAGTCAGGTCTCATTAGAAGTAAAGTTTTAAGTTTTAATCCTAATGTTTAGGGATCAACAGTTTTAGTTCCTAAAAATTTTAAGCCAAAAAAACCTAATATTTATAATTTCAATTTGTAACAATTTAAAAACAATTAGCCTCATTGGCTTAAAATAACAATAAGAGAAAAAAAATACATTTTTTTTCCCTTTTTGAGATCAATATCAACAAGAAAAGATGAAGAATACTAAACTCCACAGAGTATAGGATTCTTAATTGAAGATGTAGGGTTAGATTGTTATTGTGGGATTGTGACTCATTATCCCAACCATTACAACACATATGTTGTCGAAGGTATAAGGGGCATGATGACTTCATCCTCAACTTCCTTTAGCTTATCATTGGTAATCCATTCATGGATCTAAACTCAATGATGGCAATTAAGCATGAAGGTTGTGCTCATTGTGGGACTTAATTCAACACTTTGATACATGAACTACGTTTTCATATGTGCCCCTGTCTTTTAGGAGAGTTCGTAGCGTGTGGAGTCCTAATAAGTTTTTTTTTTTTTTTCACTTTATATCAAATTAAACCATATGCTTCACTACTTATGCAAGCCCTTGTAAATTTCTTTGAATTTCATTATCGTGAATATGCTCTTTAGGGACAATAAGTAACTCGTTAGTTACAACACTGCAAGTGTTAATACGCATAACAATATGAGTCAACACACACAATGTCTAATATTCATCGTTTATGATTGGTGTTACCAAGGTATCTAATTCCATTTACTCTCCTAGTTTTCGTTTTCTCAGTATTAGTGTTAACCTAGTAGAATGCTTTTACTATTGGGTTGTATTGTTCAACATTTCTAATTATTTTTCTACTAATGTTGTGTTACTTTATTCTTTCTGTTCCTTTGAACCAACAAGGGGCTTTTTCTTTTTTGATTGTTATAAATTGAAACTATAAGAATTAAAATTGTTGATTTAAAATTTTGGGAACTAAAATTATCAAGTTCCCAAAACATTAGGGACTGTATCTATTAAAAGATTACATAAATGCTAGCTTCACATGCTCCACTTATAAATTCTTGATCATTATTTTTTATTGTTTTTAAATTATTATAAATTGAAACTATAAAAATTATATTTGTCAACCTAAAATTTTTAGGAACTTAACCTATTAGATGCCTAAACATCGGGACTAAAGCCATCAATTTCCTAATATATATTTTTTAAAAAAATATAGTATGAGTTAAAAGATTGGAATATTCTATATGCAAAATAGTCTAACAATTCACTATAAATAAAGAAATATGTAAATATTAATTAACATCCAAGAATACTATATATCCATTTCACAAATTAACTTTGTCACAGTTACAATTATAAGAAACCTACTATCTTTTCCTGACTATTATAAATGGAACTAGAAACAATCTGAACACATCATACAATATGGTAATATCCATAATATTGTTTAAAATAGCCTCGACTACACAAAATTAACCTTTTCATTTTGTTAGAGGGATACGTCATAAAGGACAAAAGATTATTCATCAACCTAAATATCTTCTTGATCAACTTTAACCTTCCAATTATTTGGGTCCATGAACTTCACGGTAAAAATCAGGTTAAAAAATTCCCCCAAAAATGAACTCTATTATAGGTTTATCTCAAGAATAATTCAGTATGAAAAAACTTATACAAATGCAATAATTTCTTGGATTACAAATGAGATTAAATAATCATACTCCTTTCAAACATTTTCCTACTCCCTTCATCATAAAAAAGAATTTATTTTCAAAACTTTTTTTTTTTTTGTCTTAGAAAAAAAAAATCCACTTCTAAAACAAATTCATATACTCCCTTCGTTCCAATAATTCTTAGCCACCTTAGCTTCCAACGAAGGCGAAATCACAAACGTAAACAAGAAGTCATACACAAACTGTAAATCAAATATTACCCAACAGAGACTAAACTTACTACTGTTGTAAATCAACATTCTAACTGCGTTGTTTAATCCTTGGGTGGTAGCTTTCAATTTTTTATATGACAATACATGAAAATTCTCAAACTTTTGTCCACCTGCTCTAGGATACAATTTAAACAAATGTGGAAATGTATTAACTAACCATATCTCTTGAAATTGAGAGGTTCAAAGTAGTAATACAAAAAGATTCTAGAATTTATTACCAAGACCTACTTCACCATCACTGTTAGCCATGCTATTACTTTTTGAAATGGAGGAAAAACTCTTAGCGAATGGGAAAGGTAGCTTCACTTTGTTTCTATCTTTCTTTTTTGCTTGGTTATCAATGTTTTGCGCGCCCACTATTTGTCGGCTCACTGGCGACAAAAATTAGTACCAAAAGTTGAAGATATTTAAAATTGGAAATTCAATGAAAGCAAAAAGAAAACAATAAAGGTTTACACCTTTCTTTTTCCCACTTATATATTGGAGGGAAAAAACAGCCAATCATTCAACACAGGAGATTAGGCGAATTCCTCTGAGTTAATTGAAGGAATATTGTTTTTTTAAAAAAAATTTAAAAAATATTATTATTTTAAAAGGAGTTCCAATTTTATTAAAATTGATTTTTGAAAAATCGACTCTAAAGTCATATTCAGGAAATTGACTTCAAAGTCAATATTCCGTCTAAGTTGATTTCCGTAATATCGACTTTAAAGTCATTTTCTTGCTCCAAAATTTGTATATTCCTATCAACTTGGCATCCATAGTAGTCATGTAGATATCCATTCTCGTTCCTAAATCTTCAACCTTTGTCATTAGGTTCTGGATATTAGCCCCTTTTTGATCCATTTGTTTTTTAAAGTCAATTGTCACCTCCTGTAGCTTTTGTTCATATTTTTTGTTTCTTAAAGTCAAGCCTTTCTCAATAAAAAGTGTAACAACACAAATTTCATTAAAGACCCCAAAACAATTACTTGAATATTCAACTTTACAGCAATGAAAACTTCAGCAGGAGAGAGGAGGAATGATAGAAATAGGAGAAAAACAAGAACAGAAGTGGGAGGTAGAGAATTCAGAAAGGAGAGGGACGAAGAGGGATGGAAGGACAAGGAAGAAAGAGTCAGGAAATGCCACAACCACAATGCTACCTTGAGATGGGGGGAGGGGGGAAGAGAGGTGCGGCGGAATGTGGGGGCGCCGAAAAGGAGAGATGCGGCGGAATGTGGGGATAGTCGAAAAGGAGAGGTGCAGCTAAATGTTGTTGGGGGTGGGGGGGAATGGGTAGGGTATTAGTTTGTTTACTGATGTCGACTTCAGAAATCAATTTTTTTTATTATTTTTCAAATTTCTTCTAAAGTCAATATTGTCAATGTCGATTTCAGTATGTTGACTTTAAAGTCGATATTGTCAATATCGATTTCAGTAAAATTAGCACACTTATTAAAAAGGCAATATTTATTTAATTTATATTAAAATATTAAATATTTAAGGAAAAAACCGAATTCCTTCTTTCCTTTTGTAGGGTAACAATGAATATTAACCTAGCTGATGAACTATCACTAGAATTAGTCATCTCGTATACCTGCCACAGGAATTGCAAATCCAACAATTAATTTCTTGACAAAATGGGGGGAAATGTAGTTAAAAAATAGTACATTATCTTAGAGATAGAAGAGAAGACAAAAGGTCCTGTGAACAGGTTCCATAATGAAGTCCATTGAATCCATCACCCTAACGTAGGAGCGGATGTGGAGACTAATGGAATTTCTCTCCCTTTTCCATACTATGTAGAAAGGCTAACAACAAACATCCTGCCAAATTCATTTAGATAATCAGGACTAAAAAGATGATACTCCCTCCGTACCAAAGAAGGGTCACTATGAAATTTTTTTTGTTGTACCAAAAAAAAAAAAAAAAATTCACTTTCAAATCAAATTTCTAAAATATTGTTACTATTTTTGAACCCTCATGGAGGTACAGTGGTTCTCACCAAGATGCCATGGTCGAATCTTGGGACGCATTTCATAAAGTAGAGAGTTTCTTAATTTTTACACGATTTAAAGTATAATTCATATTATTAAATTTGATAATTTTTATATTGGTTGTCAAACTAATACAACCATTCTTCTTTATTTGAACTTTGGGATTGGCCACCTTAAAATTTAATATGTAAAGATGTAAAATGTTTAATCAAGACAATTTCTTTTTCCAAAGAAAAGATATCATTTGATTAATCTAAAAGATAGACATATAAGGTAGTCATAGGAATATCAAATAAAAAACAGAGGTGGGAAAAGATAAAAGAAAGATGATTACATTAATTTAAAGATAATTTGGACATGAGAGCATAAGATTACTCTGATGCTAACAACAACTTTTCAATAATGCCACTCATGAGTTTAACTATTACTACTCTTTTTTCTTTTTCTTTTTTAATTTCAATTTACTGTATCTTTTATGGTCCGCCAAAATGAGGGGTCTCATATAAAAACTCCCAAAATCTTCTCCTATCCAAATTCAAGTTGGATGCACATCTAGTGATGAAAGCGAGTAAAGATGGTACTTTTCATTTTGCAAGTTCATTCAATGGAAAATTCTGCTATTTCATCTTGTCCCTTAATTTGCAAACCTGATTATTGAGTTCCACATCAATCTTAATGGGAGTCCCTAATAATACAACGGTGAACGATAGGATAGATCATAGATGACATTGTTGCAAAGGCACAGCTATATGCACCAGTTTAGAATGGTGCAAGATCTAAATCTGGATTCCCCAGAAAGTAGATTACTAGATTAGGAGGAGAAGATATTGCAGTGCATACTTGCATTAAAATGGTATAGCTGCCAGAGCATACAATGAGCAAAATGACTACAGTAGGACTTGGAAGGTACAAACAAATATACTAGAAACTGTGTTTCATTTGTCCATGAAGCCTCCTTGGTGTAGTGATAAATACACCAGGGTTGAGGTCGTCATAGAATCTGATATTCAAGTCCAGTATTTAGGTTGTATGACTACCTAATTATTAGCATTTCTACCCTAGCAGCCAAAACAGCATCCCAAATTGTACACTGACGTTTTTTGAAATTCTATGATTCTATACAACAACAGTTTCTGAATCACCATAGCAAGCCATACCTCACAATTTATGTATGAACTACTGCTTTCATTCATCACACTCACCATTGAAAACAAATGCACATGTTAAGAAACTCATTTTAAGCTCGGCAACCACCATTCAGATTCCTTTCCCACAATCCTGTGCCTGGTAGCTCAGAATCAATGCAATAATAAGTAGCATGATGCACTGCTTCAAGAAAGTCTCCCATTGCTTCTACTTTGGGACTATTCAATGCATGTTATAGAAAGTTTCCTCTCTCCTCCTTCACCTTAGCCATCTTTTCTTTTCTTCTTTATCTTCTTCTTTATGTTTAGTCGATGGTTTACTTCATCTCCTATATCGTCCATCAAGACACGTTGACAAAATGATTTCCCAAAAGTGGTTCTTTAGGGAATCACTAGTAATAATGTCAGCATGTTGGCTTTTAGCTCTAACTAATGCTGGAAGTACCTTCTGGATAAACCTGCAACAAAGAAAAGAACCCCAAATTAGTACCTTCAAACAGAAACCACACCAACTAGACTTGCAATACTAAATGAGTGAGGAAAAGTGACCAACCTGATATTGCCTTTCATTGAAGCTCGTAGACCTGCGCTTCAATTCACCCCTGTGGGTTGTCATCTCATCCAATATCTCATCAGAAGATAAATTAAAAGCGCCATCATCTTCAATGTCATGGTCAGGTGATTCTATTTCCTGTAAATTAAGGCTCAATAAGAATATATTTAGAACAAGAAAATATTTAGATTCCAAGACTCTAGTAAGTTTCTAATATGAGCAGTTCTTTGTTGTAACATATTGGACTCAACCTCCCTCACAACAAACAATTGAAACACATAATATGAAAACTCTGAATCTGCATACACAACAAAAGTAATTGGCTTGTCCTTGCAGTTGAGTCAGCCTCTCACTACTATCAAATTACAGTCAATCATTAGATACATTCCGACTTGGGATGGAACAATCAGCTAATCTTGAACTTATAACAACAATCGCTTGACATAGCTCTTAGTCCAAGTTGATGAGTGTAGATGCGAAGACTAGAAGATTCATTTCAAACTCAGCATGACAAAATCATCACATTCGACCAAAAACATGCATGCACGCAAACACAGATCCAAATGCATTTCCACTTTCCGGTACTAAACAAGTGGTAGCATTGTTTAGAACTAAGTGCAAAAACAAGTCTTTAAACAATGTGACTAAAAACAATTCTTACTCCTGAATGTATTGACTGGAAATACAACAAATGGATCCTCGTTATAGAAACATTTAACATTTTTAACAGCATTACTGCAGAAAGTGTAAAATCTGATATAAATTAACTTCAGACATCATAAAAATGATAAAGCTACATACTCTGGATGACATATTCCTTTCGCGGATTGGATGTCCAGGAATTTCATCATACTCAGCTGCATCTAATTGTTGAAGATAATGAGGTGCGAAAAGCTTTGGAAGGATATGTTCTCTTATACCTACAAGAAGGAAGAATGGCAAAGGGAAGAGTATTCCAGCAACTGGTATCCATGTTATCCCGAAGCAAATCAATAGATAAATGAACTGGAAGAGGGTGAATGCTGCAATCCATTTGAATGGTACAGACTCTACAAATGAAATATGTGCTCCTTCCAAGACTCTGGCCAAAACAATAAACACGAATTAATCCATGACAAAGGAATTAGGATTCATAAAAGCTTCAAAATTCTGCGCATAGCTTAATTATAAGAGAAAGAAACATACGCTGGGAAATAAGAGCAGATGAATTGGATTTCAGTTACTTTCAGATCACACTTTGCATCATCAATTCATTAATTCATCTGTTCCGTTTGTTCGTTACTTTTAAATAACTATATTACCATGCAATATAGTAGCCAAAATGGTAAATAATCCACTTTTAACCAAATTAACTCTATCTGCTCAATTGTCTAAGGCTGTGGAGAAGCATAACTTACTTGAAACGCCGACTAGAAGGAACAAAGAGCAGCAACAACCTCTCCCAAAACTGGCTACCGGGGAGACTGTCCATGGCCATGTAAGCAAAATATCCCCAGAGAACTGAGGTTGGAATCTTCTTGATCAATGGCATAGCACAAACAGAGAGCCCCACTAGTATGGACTGGAGCAAGTTGCTCATCCTTTGCTCATTAACTCGCACAGGCAAGTGATCATCAATGCATTTTTCGGGATCAAACTTCCCGTTTGCACCTTCTTCATCTTGATATTTCAACACTGCCTCTTTTAGGTTCTTTAATTCTTTGTCCACAGCAGTCTGCAATGAAATATTTTGTGTACAAAAATTAATACATAATCAAACAAGAATACAAGTTAAATACACGTAGCTATACTTGGTCTGACCACTTACAGTAGAAGAAGGGTCCATCTCGACAAAAACAGCATGCATCTTTCCATAAATCTCTGTATGACTTGCTTGTTGTTTTATACATTCTTTAGCGCTCTTCACCATTTTCTTGCGAATCAACTGCAAAACAATCATGGATTATGTTACCTAACAATGCTTTTTTTAACATTTTTTGGTAAACAGAAAAGCAGTTATTCTCCTGAGAATGCAGTAAGAAATTCTCTTTGGAAATAAAATACCCACCTGCCTCTTGAGGACGGCAAGGCTCCTGGTATGCATGGGTGACTGCGGAAGGACCCCATTTGAAGGAGGAAGTCCAAGCAACCCACAAAGCAATGTCTGAAAGCACAAATTTGAATCAATAAAATAGCTTCATACTGGCAGCTGGCATATGAAATGAACTCAAACTTATTGGCAAGAAAAAATTGGCCTACATCCAACTAATCCAAACAGAGCCATAAATCTGAAAGTAATATACCATGAAGCCTAGCAATAACATATCGTAATGATAAGCAGATGGATTTTGTAGATTGAATTCCTTCTGCTGAGCCATCTGTGAAGCAACACTGTGGTCAAAAAAGTATAGACCCGCTATCATTAAAGCTGGTATGAAAGCAGCAAAGATGTATCCCACGGGAACCTTTGTCATATCCTGCACATTGATCATGGCCATGTATATGAGATATCCCTTTTAACTGAGTTATTGAGCTAAGTCTATGCGTTTGAATAGATAATGTGCTCATTACTTGATCAACTGACGAAGCTAAATGTATGCAAGTAGAACAAACACGCTAAAATCAGGATTTGTTATCATATTCAGCTAGCAACTAAGACAAGGCTTTCTTGCTTATTGTATTTCCATATCAAAGTTGACTCTAAAATCATTTAAAAGTGCAGGAAACAAAGGCTTCCTGCTTTATTTCTTTGTAAAATGGAAGGCGATGCAACAAAATGTTGCCTAAGAAGGAGGGATAGAAGAGATAAACCCAGACAAAGGTAGTTTACAGAGGAAAACATTAGAATAAAAATCCAAAGGTCAAAAAATCAGAAAAAATATTTCTTTAAGCACCCCTTAAAATTCACTATAAAGCTTTTGACTAACGTTTTCCAAGCTTTATTATAAATATGATCAACTAAGCAAAAAAAATCACAGAAACTATGGGAGTGTAGTGTAGATATTTTCACAATTTTATGAGCATTTAACTGATCGAGCATGGAGTATGCACCTTCATTACACTCCAGTGATGCAATGATTGAGAATCCCAAGGAAGAGGAGAGAAGAGCCTCCTGGGAACTCCAGAAGGAACATTCTTGGGTACGCTGAAAGATAATGCAGTCCATAGCAAAATCATGAGGGGAACCCCATAGTCTGCAATGAAACTTCGTAACCATCCTGTCCACAATTACACAGAATATGGTTAAGAAAAGGACATACAGAAAGCAAAATGTTAGACTGCAAATACAAGAAGATCACATCACACACCTGTACCATAACGCCAAGCTCTCGCTCTCCTACTCTTAAGGGCAGTGAGCAAAAGACCAAACGAGAAAATAATTGCCAATAAACCATTTGTGTAAAGCCACTGGAATTGGTAAACTTCTGATGTAGAAGTTTGACCTTTAGGAACAGCAAATTCACTCACCAACCCCTGCCGTACAAATTTTCTCATTCATTTTCACTAAATAAACTGTTGTTACTGTAGGACCATGGAAAGCTACTGCTAACAACAGAATAAATAATTCTAAATGCAGATACCTTAATAGCCTCCTGAAAGAAAAGGACGGTAATAAGCATGCCAAAAAGTTCCCCAGCGATCCTTGTGAATCTGGAGATTATTGTGCAAGCATTGAATACTGCAAGAAGAAACAGCAGGAGAGCAGTCCACACGCATACCCTGAATAAAATAATATTTTATATTATAGATTATTTTTTATGACATCTGGAAATGCAATATGAAAGCAGTTACAGTACCATGCAGCCCACGGCAGGAAAACCTCAGGCCCCATGTTTGGCCTATCCTTGGTGAAATTGTACAAGTAAGTATACATAATAATTGTAGGTTCTGCAACTCCTAAAATCAAGAGAGGCTGTCCACCAAAAATTGAGTGGATAACTCCACAGAGAGCAGTGGAAATGAGAGTTTCAACTGTGCTTAAGCTTCCATCTGTTATAAAACAAACAGCGTAAGTTTATTTCCACATTGGCAAGCCAAATCACTCAATTTTCAATGTTTCAGATAATCAACAATATTAAAATAAGGATGAAACAGCAATTTTTACCAGTTTCCCTACTCAATTGCTCCCCGAACGCAATGACTGGAAGAGCTGATGCAAAGAATATGTATGCAGTTGGAGCAATTATCCTGGAATTGACCAACAACATTAGATGGGAAGAATTAATGAAATCCAATGAATAGCATTCATTTCTTGTACAGAGTTCAATCTCTGAATTCTTAATTCTATATGAATCGACATGAAGTGGCTCTATACCTGACACCTGAACCGCATGTATCAAGCCAATCCTTTTTATAGCACGCTAACCTTCCTTTGACATCATTTTTTATTCCTTTAAAGGGAGTCCTAAGTTGCTCCATTGCTGAAGCTGCAGAGCCAGAAACCATGCAAGTCAAATATATGTAATCCTAAACACTGGGAAGCAAGCGGAAGACTAATGCTAAATCAGAAAATCTTTTATGTTATCACAACGAATTCTTCTTTTTTAGGCTTCACAACATTAAAAGTAATCAGCATACTCATTTATGTTGTCTGAGAAGTTAAGAATGCTAGAAACAACAGAAAGGAAATTGTTCCGAACTTTCAAAAAACAAGAGCAAAGAATTATTCAATGTGACAAACACAGCCAAATAACAAAATAATAAAACTAACAGGATCTTTAATACAAAAAAAAATCTGATAGATCAGGTAAAACCGTGGCGTCCATTTGGTATGTTAACGAGGGAGTCTGTTTTGGCAAATGAAGGGTGTAAAAAAAAAAAAGAAAAAAAAGGGGGATAAAAACCAGTTTAACCAACAGAGATCCTTTGGCATGATCAATCGCTTCATAATTGAATTTTCAAACGTAGCATGCACATCAGTTCTCCCTGTTTAAATTTAAAAAGACTTCATGAGATCAATAAACTCGGAATAAATAGGACACGTATCCGCAAAACATGAATCCCAAGAAAGCTTCTTTGTTTTTTTTTGTTTTTTTAAAGTTCCCCAGGACAAAAACAGCTCAGACAATTCATTATACGATGAACTGGGTACGATGCCAGCACTAGCATCACATGTTAGGAGCCCTTACCCTCAGAAAATATGGCAAGAAAACTCACATAAACGTAAACGAAAACGAAAACAAAATGAAAATGGAAAACGCTGAAGACGCAAAAAAAAAAAAAAATGGAGAGAAACTAAAAGAACTCCCAGCTGGTTAATACCAAGAAACTAAAGAAACAAAAACCAAAAATATAGATATGTGTATATAATATAAAGATTTCCCATTTGGGAAACTGCTGAAA
Source organism: Gynochthodes officinalis (assembly GCA_020080225.1). NCBI lineage: Eukaryota > Viridiplantae > Streptophyta > Magnoliopsida > Gentianales > Rubiaceae > Gynochthodes > Gynochthodes officinalis. The sequence continues at coordinate 19,069,249 of CM034622.1, forward strand.
ACACGACAATGATCATTCCACTTCAAATATCCCGCAAAAACACAACCCATTCCGTCATTTCACTATTTTCTCCATCTGGGCTGTTCTTTTTTGATTTTAATGATTCACCATAACTTATCAAAATGGTTCATCCACAATGCATGCCCGAGAATCCATACACGCAAAACAGGACGGGAACAAATATTTTCAATCCACAAGAAAGAAAAAACAAAAAAGAGTAAAACAGAGTGCACCTTTGGAAAATGAAACAGAGGACGAGGGAGAAGAAGAAAAAGAAAAATAAAGAAGATTCGATAAAAGACGTCAATGTGGTGGGTGAATCGGAGGGACTCGGGAGGGGAAAATTTTCCGGCAGGCAAAATGCCGCCGGAGTGAAAGGGTGTTGTGGAAAGGAAAAGAAAGAAAGAAAGAAAGAGAAAGATAGGTAAAATATTTGATTCTTTTTCTTCCAAACTCTCGTCTTTCTTTTTTTCCTCTGGTTATTTTTCGGTCATATCCTTCTTTCCCCCCGGTTTTTTGTGGTTTGCCTTTCTCCTATTTTCTATTCCCACCAAATAAATAGGAAGGAAGGAAGTTGTAAGATTCTCTGTGAACTTTGAACCTTCTTTCGTGTTTTGTTTTTCGGGACAGCTACAAAAAGATTGTCAATTATGGCGTCTGTTTCTCTCCTTTTGTTTTTTTCGTTTTTTTCCTGTTTCATGTGTTTTGGTGCGTGTGTGCGTGTTTTTTTTTCAGTGTTGCTTTGGGCGTGAAAATGGTGCGTTTTGTTGCGAATTTGTAGGCATGACAGGAAAGAGTGGGAGAAGGGAGCGCGTGGGGTCCGTTACTGGATCTTCGTATTTGTCTAGTTGGCCAATTTTCCGTCTTTTTGGGTTTGTACAGCTCACCTTAGCTTAGCCCAATCTCCATACCATCTATTTACGGGTGTAAACGAACAGTTCATGTATATTTATTAAGTTAAATAAATAATAAATGAATAGATATGTATTTTTTGAAAAATTAAAATTAAAAGAAAAAATTTAACTAATATTTATAACTAAACCCTACCTTCTTATCACGGACTAGGCCAATTACAATCTACACAAGTCGGTCTCACATTACATTAATTAAAAGACTTTATATCCAACTTTATTAAACCAAACCCAAAACAACATTAATTAATATAAGCTCACATATAGAAAAACCTTACATTCCCCCATGTAGACGAATATTAATTAAAGTTGTATTTTAATGTGGGCACCTTTATCCTAGTTTAGAAATTATTTTTAATTGTCAATCATATCCCATAGAGTTTTCAACATTGAACCATAGCAGTAACTGTATATAATCATACAGAGCTATCCATGATCACAAGTGCTGTTAACTCTACTGATATGGGTTCAATGTGGAAGTGTGGCAAACTGGATAACACTTCATATAGAGTCAAATTTTATGTGTTACCCCTTTTGTCAGTTTTTATTCTTTCTCTTTTAGTACCACAAAGCCTTTATGTGCCACTAGAGACTGACTTTATAGTTTCAATGAACTTGCATATGTCTTATCTTTATTGTTAACTAAGTTTTATGTGTTTAAGACATATGTCCCCAACTAATAACTATATGCCCTTTTAGTCTGTGCTCAAAATTTATACAATAACTTAAGACTTGCACTTTATATATGTATTCAGCATATAACAGGAAAATTCATCAAATGTTATTAAATTAAAATGTCAATACACATATTAAGATTGTCACTAAATGCAACAAAAAACAGATGAAAACTCTATTGAGTATAAATCGACTCCCACTAAACTATAACATCTAATGATGTAACTAAGCCCATACTTTTGACAAGTCTTTCTAACACATATGGGCGAAGTCTTTTTGTTAGTGGATCTACAATCATGTTATTTGTAAAAATATACTCTACTGTTATGTCTAGGGGTATTCAATATTTGGATAACCCGAATATTCGCCCGAATCCAAATCGAACCGAAAACTGAATTTTTAGATTTTTGGGGTTTGGGTTAAACCGAAACCCGAATATATATTTATTTATTATTTATATGTATATATATTATATGTATAATTACATATAATATATATTTATGTATTATTTATATGAATATATATTATTTTTATAATTACATATAATATATAAAAATAAATTCGGGTTTGGCCGAAAACCGAATAACCCAAACTGAATAAACTGAAAACCGAATAAATCCAAACCGAATAAACCGAATAACCAAATAACCCGCCCGATGAATGCCTCTAGTTATGTCACTATTATGTACTATTTCTTTGATAGTCAAGAACTTGATCTCTATATGTTCAGACCTGTTGAGACCTTTATGATTATTAATGAATAATATTGTTAAATTATTGTCACAAAACAGTTATATGCGTCTATTCACAAAATTAAGTACAACTAACTCATTTATGAGGTTACAGAACTAAACAGCTTGAGTAGCAATTGTAAAACATGCTTTCAACTCCGCTTGCATAGTGAAAGACAAATTGGCTTCTGTTTTCTCACTTTTCCAAGATGCTGATTTCATGTCATACTCACAGCCAACAAAGTCTGTATTCGTATACTCTACTAGTTCAATATTCTGAACATATCTATATGTCAACATATAGTCTTTTGTCCTCTTTAAGTACCTTAAAACCTTCTCGGTAGCTACCCAATGATCATGTCTTGGGTTTGCCTGATATCTACCCAGCAGACCAGTTGCAAAAGTAATGTCTGATCTAGTACAAATTTGAACATATATAATGCTCTCAAGGGCACTAGCATAAGGTACGTTTTTCATTTGGCTTTCTCAATATCTGTTTAAAGGTATTGGGACTTATTTAGTTTATCACCCTTGACGACAGGAGCAATTCCCGACTTGAATTCATGCATAATGAATCGTTCCAGAATATGTTCTATGTAAGCCCTTTGAGATAAGCACAATAAACGGCGAGAACGATCCTTATGGATCTCTATGTCGAGGACAAATGACACCTCACCAAGATCTTTCATATCAAAACTATGTGACAACATTTACTTTGTCTCATGCAATAAGTTGAGATCATTACTAGCAAACAAAATATCATCAACATATAATATAAGAAGAATGAAATTCCTCCCACTAATCTTACTATATACATACTGATCTATCTTGTTTTCAACAAAGCCAGATGATATTACAACTTTATGAAATTTTAAGTACCATTATTTGGAAACTTGTTTAAGTCCATAGATAGACTTTTCAAGTCTACACACAAGCTCTCTCGAATCATTAGTTGCAAAGCCTTCGGGTTGAACCATATAGACCTCCTTATCAAGGTCTCCATTTAGAAAAGCTGTTTTAATATCCATTTGGTGTAACTCCAAATCCAGATGAGCTACTAATGCCATGATTACTCTGAAAGAATTCTTAGAAGAGACTAGAGAAAAAGTCACTTCATAGTTTATTCATTTTCTTTGAGTGAATCCCTTGGCTACTAATCTGGCTTTAAACTTTTCTATCTTTCTTTTAAAGTCCTTTTTGGTTTTATATACCCATTTGCAACCAATGAATTTGCATTCCTTAAGTAACTTAACAAGCTCTCAGACATTGTTATTTTTTCATAGATTGCATCTCATCCTTTATGGCATTTATCCACAGATTTGATTGAGGATAAGAAACAGCTTCTGTATAAGTCACTGGATCTATCACACAGTCAATGTCATAATCATTCTCTCTAAGATAGACCATGTAGTCTGGTGGTATAACAAATCGTCTCTCCCTAATAGACCTCCTAAGTGGAGCTATCATAGCCTCATTCTGTTCTTGATGAAGTTGTGGAGTATCATCAGACACAGACTCAATGATATTATCCTCAACTCCCACTAAATTAGGTTGTGATGTGGAAGGCTCCATAATTGCATGTGGTGTTCTGGGCTCCACAATAGTCTGTACAGGTAGAGAATGTGACGCAATGGTCTCCACCACACTATCATCCCTAATGGTCTATGAATAAGCATTCGCTTCGGCCACATCTAATTCCAAAAATTTAGTTGTTTATGATTCTACAATTCTTGTTGGGTTATAAAACTTGTATACAAAATAACACATAGTTGTTTTAGATTCCAACTTACTTAATGTTGGATTATACAACCTTACCTCTGTTAGACACCCCCAAATGTTGAGATGGTTTAAGTTAGGTTTACATCCTGTCCATAACTCGAAAGGCATTAATGGAACAATTTTGGTAGGGAATCTATTTAGAATGTAAAGAGCCATTTTTAAGGCTTCTCCCCATAAAAACTCAGGCAAATTACTCTTACTTATCATATTTCTTATCATGTCTATAAGGGTGTACTTTCACCTTTCAGCCACACTATTTTGTTCAAGACAGTCAGGTATGGTGAATTTAGCTATAATTTCAAAATTCTCTAGGTATTTGGCAAATGGTCCTCGAAACTGTCCAACATCGCTATGCCTACCATGATATTCACCAGCCCTATCGGACCTAACGACTTTGATAACTTTTTCAACTATTTCTCAATTTTAGTTCAAAATATCTTGAATTTGTCAAGAGACTCAAACTTATTCTCAATCAAGTATAGATATCCATATCGGGAATAGTCATCAATAAAAGTGATAAAATAAGAATTTCTACACAAAGTCATCGTATATAGACAACTAATGTTGGTATGAATGATTTTCAAGAGATCAGAACTCCTGACTACTAACTTCTTCTTAAGTTTAGTTATCTTACCTCTACAATAGTCTACACAATTCTCTAAATCACCTTTAAGAGAAGGTAGGATGTCAACTTTTATCAACCTTTTTACTCTTTTCTTAGAGATGTGGCATAGTCTCTTATGCCACAATGTATAAGACTGTTCCTTAGGTACAGACCTTTTGAAAACAACTTTTTCAATTGTACAAGTAATGTATATATCATTGAGAGATAAACACAATCCATACAATCCATAAGATATAATGCATATACCAATTTTATTTGAATTAAAAAACATAGAAACCATGTTGTTCTTTATTTCAAAAAATAGCCACATTTGTCCAAACTTGAAACATAAATTAAATTCTTTCTGAAGAAAGGTTCATAGAAAATGTTCCTTAATATTAAATTATAGTTAGAATCTAATATTAAGATGACATCTCCCATGAACTCAACGTTAACTTTTTCTTTATTTCCCACTATTGGCCTTGATTCATCATGATTTGGCTTCCTCCGATTTCTGAACCCTTGTATGGTTATCGCAACATGATTAGTTGCACCACTATCTAGCCACCAACAATTAGATGGGGCTTTAGATAGATTATATTCACAAACCAAAATCAAAGAATCATTATCTATAGCCTCATGTTTGGCTAACCAAACCTTGTATTTGTCACAATTTTTTTACATGATCTTTCTTTTTGCAAAAGAAGCGACAATCAAATTTCTTCAAAGATTCCTTATTGGGGCATGTCTTCTAAGTGCTGTCAGTGGTTTCAGGAGTACCTTTATGGGTAGAAGTTTAGGCCTTCTTACCCCTCTTACCACCAGCAATAAAAACATACATGGCCTGATGTCCCATTTCATCTTTCAATTTCTCTTCCTCTGCCACCACCCAGGCTATGAGATCACTTATAGACTAGGTCTCATTTTGAGAATTGTAATTTGTCTTTATAAGCCCGAAATTAGGTAGAAGGATATTGAGAGCCTAATAGACAATCATAATAATAGGAATAATGATCATAAGTGCCTTAAGCTTATTTTATAAATCTACCATTTTTAAGACATAATCCTTAACTCTACCAGTACCATCATACCTTATGTTGAAAGTGTTTATAGAAAGACTCCTATCTCAGTATTGGATGAAACTTATGCATGTCTAACAAATGTTCTATCATTTATCTAGTAGTGCAGTTGAATGGCAAGCTGCCCTTAAAATAATCCTGAATAGATCTCTTTATGGATAGTAAACAAATTCGATTGCTCTTTTCCCAAATTGCAAAATTCTTTTTTTCAGCATTGGTACTTTTTGTAGTGAAATCTGTAGGCATGTTCTTATAAAAGGCATCAGACATATACGCCAGACTCATTCCAAATATTATATCATCTTTCCATTTATTAAAATTGGAATCAGTGAGAACCTCAATAGTGAGTGAGCTGCCATTGACAGAAAAGGTAACGAATAATAAAATATGTAAGAACAATGCAACTTAATATAAACCGTATAAGTGCACTTTACGGGAAGTCACACGTATCATCATACAATCACTTTTGGGCAGAATGCATGACATACAATTGTAAACTTTCTACATGAATAGCTATCATGAGGATTTATTTCTACCCTCATGAATTCACCACATTTGGGTGTATGAACTATGAACCACTAAGATAGTCATTCCTCAAACACACGTTGTAAATGTATTCCTCCACTAACTAATATCCAATCACACTCCCAAATGGGTGATTGGATATTAGAAAAGGAGGCATCCCTCACAGTATGAAACCAATATTTCATCAAACCAAGTGAGTGTTGGTGGTCACTGCCTAATTGAATTTATGAAATTATCTCATACCAAAGATATTAAACTTTATTTATTACATAAAAACTTTATATGCAATTTTAAATCATATAAATGACAAGGGAAATACATCATATAATTGCATGTAATCATGTTCTACAAAAATATAAATTGAATATTTGCATATTGACACGCTTGACATACTTAAAAATTCATAAAAATACAAGTGAAAAATATTTAAATTTTATACTAAAAGTATAAAATTATATTTTATCCATATTTTCACAAGTATAATGGTGTCAAAAAATATGCAAATTATATGTCAAAATATAGATCATGAAAAAACGAAGCCAACAACACCAAAACTGCCCAAAATGGGCTTTGGGTGTGCCTGCAAGTATCCCAAAAAGGGAAAAAATTTTAACCAGACCGGTATACACGCTTGACCTGCACCTTGATGTGTGTGCCTTAATTCGCATACATGTTGATGCCTGTGAGTTGATGCGCGCGCACTGACGTGTGCTGGAGAAAGGGGATGCATGGGCCTTGATGCACACTTGACATCAGGGCCTGAGGCATGCCTCACACGCCACCGTTTCGTTTTTTTTTTTTTTTTTTGAGAATTCAATCAAACACGCCACCAAGTGCATCAAGGCGTGATAGAGCATCAAGGCATCAAGATGACCATCAAACTTGTCTCGATGAGATTGTTACGAATATGGGGTCAAATAATAAAATAGAGCATAAAATATTCCAATCATGATCTATGTCTAGCTCTAATACCACATGAAAGCAATTAAAGTACAAACCCCTTAGATCAAACATATACATGAATAGAATATAGAGATAGAAGTGAAGAATCGTATACCAATCTTTTGATCTATAATTGTATGCGGAAATAGGATTGATCATAGCTAAATTCTTCACCTCTTTGACCCCTTGTATAAACTGGCTGTGATGAGTTCTTTTTTTTCTCACGAACTTTATGAGTAGAAAGCATCTCTAAAAAATTAAGGTTAGAGGAGAAAATTTGGCTGGTATTTATAGCTAAACCCTAGCCCTCTCATCACGGGTCAGGCCAACTATAGCTCACACAAGCCAGTCTTATATTAGACTAATTAAAAGAATTTATATTTGACTTTATTAAACAAAACCTAAAACAACATTAATTAATATAAGTTCACATATAGAAAAACCTTACATTAATTAGTTTAATCATACTTTTATTATTTTTTAATAATAGATAAATAAATTAGACATAAATACCTTTCAACAGCAATAACAACTGAAATATTGAAAAAATCATATAAATGTTATAAGAAATAAAAATTGGAGTAAGATTATTTAATTATAAACTATACATAAATTTTCTGTATATCTATTTATGTATTGATTAATAAATCTTTTTAAAATTATTTATAAATTATATTTTCTTATTGTTTTTTAGAATCTTATGATCCTACACGATCCAATCCTACCAATCTGATTCTACTACCCTAAATCGATTTTGTGTAGGATTCCAATCCTATAAACTATGGCTCACCATCTTCTTATATTCTTCGCGTTGAAATCTTGAATTATTGTTAACGATTCTTGGGCACCTCTTTCATTTTTTTTCTTTTTGTTTCTAAACATTTACAACCATAGTTTTTAGAATCCCAATCCGATCCAATCAATCTTATGATTCTATGATCTAAATTTACTAAAATGATCTTGATCCTAATTACGATCCTACCTTATTATGTGAATAAAATATAATTAAATTTACTCAAAAAAACTTTCAATGTTTAAGTAAAATTAAAATGTATCATTGTATAAATAATTTAATTATTTTAATCATACTTTTATTAGCTTTTAACAATAAATAAATGAATTAGACATAAATACTCTTCAATTGCGACAACAACTGAAATATTTAAAAAATCATATAAAATGTCATAAGAAATAAAAATTAAAGTAAAATCATTTAATTATAAACTATATATGAATTTTGTACATATCCATTCATATATTGATTAATAATTCTTTTAAAAATAATTTATAAATTGTATTTTCTCATTTTTTTGAGAATCTTATGATTCTAAGATCCGATCCCATCAATCTAATTCTACTACCCTAAATCAATTTTATGTAGGATTCCAATCCCATAAACTATGCTAACAACTACTCCCTACCTACAATAGTCCCCACTTGAAAGAGAACATTTGTTTTACTTCCTCTATATTGTAATGAAATGCACCAATTTTGTTTTAATTAGGAGGTAATTATTTTGAAAAAGAGTTATTTTTTTTTAAAAAAAATTATATCATCTTTATTAATAGTGACTGTGTATGATTTAAAATTAAAAGAAAAAACTATACCTAATTAGAACAGAACTATTTTTTCGAAACGAAAGGAGTATAATATGCTTTATGTACTATTAAGTGTATAATATTTAATTTTTATCTTTGTTTTTCAATTAGAGATTCTAAGTAATTATTATTAATAATGATTATACGTTAAGAAATTTATTCAAAAGTGAACTTTCTTAGAGGCAAAGAAAATTTTAAAAAGTAAAAATTTTTTTGGAGAAAGAAGTAGTAACCACCAATAAGAAATAGTATGCATCTTTATAAGAAATAGTATGCACTTAAATTCAATTCAGCCAAATCCTTAAGCGTGATCAAAGTTGTAACTACCAATAGTCAAGTTTTTTGAAAAGCTTTCTTTCTTAAGAAGAAAAGAAAAACTTTTAAACTAGTCTTGAAAGTATGAATCTTTGACTATTAGAAAAAAAACAAAAAAAGAAAAAAAAAGAGGAGTATCTAAATAATCTTGATTGGCTACGTAAAGAAATTTGAAAAGTTTAACAATTGCTTTGACTAACTCTACTGTAAAAATGACTACATGGGAAAGAAATGTTTTGATTGAACAAGTGTTTTTCAGAGTTCATACTATTAAGTTTTGGCAACTGAATGTGTGATATAATGAAATAGAAGAACAAAGGTTTAGAGTGTACATAAATTGTGGCTCTTACATTTTAAATAAGAGTCGTAAGATAAAAATTATTTTAAAATGATATTCATAAGTATGTCATAGAAGTTATATTGGGAAAATGGAAGAAATTATTTAAAAGGTCCTTTTGACTCTATTGAAAGTCACAAAAAGTTTTATGTGCTTCTATATTACTAGTATACTATTAATACAATTTCTTTGTTGCTTCTTTTTTCTTTTCTTTTTTAAAAAAAAGTTTTGTATGTCGCCAAAGTATTTTTATAGTTGGCTAGACCTATGCGTGTTGCATTGCAAATTCCGCGTCTTTCTTTTTTGTGGAACAGCTTAAAACAGCTGAGCGGCCGAATTTGGATGACTTTTCTTAAGAACAGTTTGAGAAAATTCTTAAAAAATACTCCAAAAAAAAATATTCCACTTTGGTTTAGTACAATTTTTTATTAGTTATTAAATATAACACATTTAATGTACTAACTAAATGTATAATTTTACATTATTATTATTATTTTTTAATTATGAGTATACACATTTATTATTAATAAGAATATTTTAAAATTTTGATTTGAAAGTGCACTCTTATTTTGGAGCAAGAATTTTTTTAAAAAAAATTTGACTTTTTTTTAGAACGGAGGAAGTATGTCCAAACATGTTGTATTCCCTTTTCAGATCCGCTAACACTATACAAAAGTTCTTTTGGAAACGCAATCCCAGTAGAACCATCAAACATCCCCAAATCATAAGTACAACTTCATAAGTTTTAGAGGTAACCGATAAAATGTTCCCTCACAAATTGGTGAATAATTTTTTTTATCTCTTATATTTAAAACGATAAAAAAAGGTCCCTAAAATTTTATTACCATACTTTTTTAGTCTTTCATCACAGCTCCATCCAATTTTCCTCAATTTTTGGTTATAATAACAGTGTCATTTTGATGGAAAATTGGATGGAATTGTGACAGAGAGCTAAAAAAGTACACTAATAACATGTTAGAAACCTTTTTTAATCGTTTTAAATATGAGGGATAAAAAATATTATTCACCAATTTGTGAATGACTATTTTGTCAGTTACCTCTAAGTCTTAAGTTCATATAATTTTGGTGCAAGTCATATGCTCCCTTGTCCAGAAAAAGAGAGTTCTCTTTTAATGACATATAACTTTTTATTAGTTATAATATACAATACATTTAATGTAATCTAGAAATATATAATTTTACATTTTATTTTTATTTTTAATAATGTGTTATACATATTATTAATAAAGATACATTTGAAATTTCATTTGAGAGCAAACTTTTTTTTATAAGAGAAAAAAAATTTGAAGGTAAGACTTTTTTTTTTCCAAGGGACCGAGGAAGTAAGACTTTTATGTGTGAGAAATTTGGCAATACCTAAGTCCTATTTAATTAATAAAATTCTCCCTCTTGTTTTTTTGTTTGCCCACAACCTCTTATACTTATATCATCTCACAATAATAAGAATCATTAAAGAAAGGGACCAATAATCATTACTCTTTCGACACAAGAAAGGGTTTCGAAAAGTCCCTTGTGTCGAAAACTACTCGCAAAACTAATACTCTTTCCTAGCATTATACGTTTTTTGCATTTATCCATTCTATATAACCAATTACTTCTATCTAATAGCTAATCCAATTGGATTCGATTTTGAATCGAAACCAAACTATTGATATATTTTATTACATTAAAAGAGGGCAATAGTAAAGGAGCGGTCGACAAGTTAGGTTTTTGATTTTTTGTTTGCTTTGGCTAACATAGTTAGGTTGTTGCCTTAACCAATACACAACGTTAAGAAGGGTCCAGAGTACTTGGATTATTTATATAGTTAACTTTTTTTGAAAAAGTTAATATAAATCCTACATTTTGAGCAAAAGAAAAACACAAGATGGCAATAGTAAGATAACCACACCATCCCAATTTGCATAAAAAAGTTAAGGGTGTTCAAATCAATTATCCAATCCGAACATGATTTAATCTACATTTGAGTGGATCATAATCCGATCCGATCCGAAATATTTTGGATCCGATCGATTTTTTATCTGATTTGAACTTCTTCTTTTTTTTTTGGCTATTGCTTTCCTTTTCATATATAATGTTAAGTGATTTAATTTAGGTTTGAAATTAATAGTTTTATGTTAAAAAATTAAATATTTTTATATAAAGATAATAAATAAATTTCATCTAAATATTTTAATTTATTTTGTCACAAATTGACTAATTTTAGCTAAAGAATTATTTGAATTATCAAAGAATACTAATTTATATTTTATAACTAAAGTTAGCTATTTTTTAAATAAAAAAATTACAATTTTTTTTTTCATTTGGATCAAAACGGATCGAATCGCATCAACGGATCGATTCGATTCAATTTAAAAATGCATTGATCTGATTTGATCCGTTTTTTATCCGATCCAATAAGAAATTTTGGATCGATGGATCAATCCAATTTACTGATCAAAATAAACACCCCTAAAAAAAGTCAAAAGGGGGAAAGCCTTGACGCAATAGTTTTCTTCAAAATCTATATTTTATGACGAGCACTGCAATTCACTAAATTCAGCAATGTAAGTGCTCATTAGCCAATTCAAATGTTAGGAGTTTGATTCTCATTGGTTGTAATTGTAATAATGTTGATGGTTTAAAGAAATTAAATGAGTAAAAATATTACTCTGTCATTATAAAAAAAAAAAAAAAGAAGTCATTCTATGTAGTATATAAGGATCCTTGTGAGATTGTGTAGATGCTTATATGTAAGGATGTGGGCATTGTTAATCAGTAGCATGGATGGTTTAGCAGTTAAACTACTAGTATAATTTGTATAATTCACATTGGCATATTAAAATAAATTATGGTGGTATTTTTTTCATTTGGTCAAATTGTTTTCACGTGGTAATATACTTTAATCTCCATGGTTCATATGAGGAGCCAAATATCACAGAGGCTTTGAAGTATGAACTAGGAAAAAAAAAAAAACCAGAAGAATCTTTCAATATAATATGTGATTCAAATTATGATCAACAACCACCCCTTGAATCATCAAGAATTAATAACATTTAAGGTGTGTTTGTTTTCTCATAAGAATTGGAATTGTTTTAAAATTAAAATTTTTTATTATATTTGGTTCAATTTTATAATTTTTTTTCCTTATTTTATCTCATTCATAATGGTTCTCTTATAGTATATTCAAATTGTTGAATTTTTTTTGTAAAATTCAAACTAAAATCTATATAAAATCTATATTTAATTATAAAATAATTTCAATTCTAACTAAGAACCAAATGAATCCTTAGAAGAATTGGAAATAAGATAAAGAAACAATAGTATTAATGAATCTTACCAGAAATTATTTATTTATTTATTTGTGCATTAATATTTTTTGTATAATGACAGCGTTAAGTATTATTTGGGTTAATTTATTTTTTTTCCCTTTAACATCATCGATCTTATTTTTACCTGTTCTCTACTGGGAAACGAGAAATCTAATAAAATCGTGTACTAACTTTTGTGTAGGATCTCATGGGCGGCTTTATTTCTTTATTTAGCCGTAATGAATCCTTTCTTGTCTCTCTATTGTTGTGATCGATAACATAAAATGGTATTTGCATTACATCAATTATTATTAATTTCTACGAATATGAATAGAGAATAGATTTTATTTTGTTTGACCAAAAACTAGTATATTCCTCGTTCCTAAAAAAACAAGTTATTTTTAAAAACTTTTCCCGTTAAAAAAAGTGTTACTTTTGAATGAAATTTCCACAATACTTTTATGAATAATAATTATATATATCTCATAATTAAAAAATAAAAATAAAAATGTAAAATTATACATTTATCTAATAATTGAAAAAGTTGTATTTAGCGAAAAGTGGAATCAAAAGGAAATAGTAAATTAATAAGGTAAGTGAATTAGTTAGTTTCAAAATGAGTGTTGAATTTTTTCTCGTTTTGTTAGTTTCTTTTGTTACTATAGTGTTTTTCATTTTTGAATTAAACGTGTACTAATTTTTGCTTACATATATAGAGACAAGAAATTATAAGTACAGAAGAACATAAAGAACAATTTTCAATTGTTCTGAACAAAGAAATTGATTATTCATCCCTTATAAAATCCATTCTTCCATTGCCAATCACAAGAGAATCAGAATAAGGGTTTTGAAGGGGGACAAAAAAGGGGGAAAGCAAAGTTCTTTCCAATATCCTCCTAGTAGTGTGTTTTCTGGTGACATATCAATGTAGCTTAGTTTCAGCTAAGAGGATAACATATATAGTTCATATGGACAATTTAGTCATGCCTCAACCTTGTTGGGAGGTTTTAACTATGGGGAGTCCAACTAAAGCGGCCCAATAAGCAGTAGGAGCTCACCTGAACCCAAAAGTTTAATCTAGTGGGCTCTGGGTCCTTGCCACTTATTAGATACTCTAGTTTTTCTTAATTTTTAAATGTGGGATAGTATCCATGAACACAATAAACCTTTTCTTACCCACCACCATTGGTACTCTTCCATTGCTGATGGTATAAAATTATATTTTCTCATTTTTAAGAATCTTATGGTCCTACGATCTAATTGATTTTACTACCCTAAATCGATTTTGTGTAGGATCCTGATCTTATAAACTATGGCTCACCCTCTTCTTATATTCTTCACGTTGAAATCTTGAATTATTGTTAACGATTCTTGGGCTCCTCTTCCTTTTTTTTTTTTTTTTGGTTTCTAAACATTTACAACCATAGTTTTTAGAATCCCAATCCAATCCAATCCAATCAATCCTACCATTTTACGATCCAAATTTACTAAAACAATCATGATCTTAATTACAATCTTACCTTATTATGTTAATAAAATATAATTAAATTAATAAAAAAAACTTTCTATATTTAAGTAAAATTAAAATGTAATATTATATAAATAATTTAATTCGTTTAATCATACTTTTATTAGCTTCTAACAATAAATAAATGAATTACACATAAATACCCTTCAACTGCGACAACAACTGAAATATTGAAAAAATCATATAAAATGTTATAAGAAATAAAAATTGAAGTAAAATCATTTAATTATAAACTATACATGAATTTTGTACATATTCATTGATATATTGATTAATAATTTTTTTAAAAAATAATTTATAAATTATATTTTTTCATTTTTTAAAAAAATATTACGATTCTACGATCCGATACCATCGATCCAATTCTACTACTCTAAATCGATTCTATGTAGGATTCTGATCATATAAACTATATTGACAACTACTCCCTACCTATGATAGTCCCCACTTGAAAGAGTAAATTTGTTTTACTTCCTCTATATTCTAATGAAACGCACCATTTTTTTTTTAATTAGGAGGTAATTATTTTGAAAAAGAGTTCATTTTCGATTTGATCCCATCAATCCGATGTAAGATTCTAATCCTATAAACTATATTGACAACTACTCCCTACCTACGATAGTCCCCACTTGAAAGAGTACATTTGTTTTACTTCCTCTATATTCTAATGAAACGCACCAAATTTTTTTTTTAATTAGGAGGTAATTATTTTGAAAAAGAGTTCATTTTCAAAAAAATTTTATATCATCTTTATTAATAGTGACTATGTATGATTTAAAATTAAAAGAAAAAATTGTACCTAATTAGAATAGAACTATTTTTCGAAACAAAAGGAGTATAGTATGCTTTATGTACTATTAAAATTAAAAGAAAAAATTGTACCTAATTAGAATAGAACTATTTTTTTGAAACAAAAGGAGTATAGTATGCTTTATGTACTATTAAGCATATAATATTTCATTTTTAACTTTCTTTTTCAATTAGAGATTCTTCATAATTATTATTAATAATGATTATACTTTAAGAAATTTATTCAAAAGTGAACTTTTTTAGAGGCAAAGAAAATTTTAAAAAGTATTTTTTTTTTTGGAGAAGGAAATAGTAACTACCAATAAGAAATAGTGTGCATCTTTATAAGAAATAGTATGCACACTAAATTCAATTCAGCAAAATCCTCAAGTCTGATCAAAGTTGTAACTGCCAATAGTCATGCTTTCTTTCTTAAGAAGAAAAGAAAAACTTTTACACTAGTTCTGAAAGTATGAATCTTTGACTATTAGGGAAAAAAAACAAAAGAAATAAAAGGAGGAGTATCTAAATAATCTTGATGGGCTACGTAAAGAAATTTGAAAAGTTTAACAATTGCTTTGACTAACTCTACTGTAAAAATGACTACATGAGAAAGATATGTTTTGATTGAACAAGTGTTCTCAATAGTCAAATTCAGAGTTCATACTATTAAGTTTTGGCAACTGAATGTGTGATATAATGAAATAGAAGAACAAAGGTTTAGAGTGTACATAAATTGTATTTCAAAACGTGTTCTCTTACATTTTAAATAAGAGTTACAAGATAAAAATTATTTTAAAAATTATAAAAATATATTTTAAAATGATAATCTTAAGTATGTCATAGAAGTTATATTGGGAAAATGGAAGAAATTATTTAAAAGGTCCTTTTGACTCTATTGAAAGTCACAAAAAGTTGTATGTGCTTCTATATTACTAGTATTCTTTTTTGCTTCTTTTTTCTTTTCTTTTTTTTTAAAAAAAGTTTTGTATGTCGCCAAAGTATTTTTATAGTTGGCTAGATCTATGCGCGTTGCATACTTGCATTGCAAATTCCGCGTCTTTCTTTTTTGTGGAACTGCTTAAAACAGCCGAGCGGCCAAATTTGGATGACTTTTCTTAAGAACAGTTTGAGAATATTCTTAAAAAATACTCCAGAAAAAAAATATATATTCCACTTTGGTTCAGGTATAATTTTTTATTAGTTATTAAATACGACACATTTAATGTACTAACTAAATGCATAATTTTACATTTTTATTCTTATTTTTAATTGTGAGTATACACAATTATTGTTAGTAAGAATATTTTAAAATTTTGATTCAAAAATGAATTCTTATTTTAGAAAAAAAAAATTTAGAAATTTTAACTTTTTTTTTTAGAACGGAGGGAGTGTGTCCAAACATGTTTTATTCCCTTTGTAGATCTGCTAACACTATACAAAAGTTCTTTTGGAAACGCAATCCCAGTAGAACCATCAAACATCCCAAAATCATAAGTTTTAAGTTCATATAATTTTAGTGCAATTTATATGCTCACTTGTCCAGAAAAAAAGAGTTCGTTTTTAATGAGATATAATTTTTTATTAGTTATAATATAAAATACATTTAATGTAATTTTCAAATATATAATTTTACATTTTATCTTTCTTTTTAATGATGGGTTATACATATTGTTAATAAAGATACATTTGAAATTTCATTTGAGAGCAGACTTTTTTTGAGGATAAAAAAAAATTGAAGGTAAGACCTTTTTTTTTTTAATTTTTTTTAAGGGACATAGGAAGTAAGACTTTTATGTGTGAGAAATTTGGCAATACCTCAAAGAAATAATAGTATTATGAGAATAAACTTGAGGCCAAGCGATGTAAGTGCACATTAGCCAATTCAGAGATTAGGAGTTTGATTCTCGTTGGTTGTAATTGTAATAATGTTGATGGTTTTAAAAAATTAAATAAGTAAAAATATTATTCTGTCATTATAAAAAAAAAATGTCATTCTATGTAATATATAAGGATCATTGTGAGATTGTGTAGATGCATATATGTAAGGATGTGGGCATTGTTAATCAGTAGCATGGAGGGTTTAGCAGTTAAACTACTAGTATAATTGCATTGATATATAAAGTTAGCTATTTGTATAATTCACATTGGCATATCAAAATAAATTATGGTGGTTTTTTTTTTTCATTTGGTCAAATTATTTTCAAGTGGTAATATACTTTAATCTCCATGGTTCATATGATGAGCCAAATCTCACTGTGGCTATGAAGTATGAACAAGAAAAAAAAAACTTTCAATATAATATGTGATTCAAATTATGATCAACAACCACCCTTTTAATCATCAAGAATTAATAACATTTAAAGTGTGTTTGTTTTCTCATTAGAATTGGAATTGTTTTAAAAATTAAAATTAATTTTTTTTATTATATTTGGTTCGATTTTTTTATTTTTTTCCCCTTATTTTAACTCATTCATAATTTTTTTTTATAGTATATTCAAATTGTTGAATTTTTTTTTGTAAAATTCAAACTAAAATCTATGTAAAATATATAGTTAATTATAAAATAATTTCAATTCTAACTAAGAACCAAATGAAACCTTAGAAGAATTGGAAATAAGATAAAGAAACAATAGTATTAATGAATCTTACCAGAAATTATTTATTTATTTTATTTCTGCATTAATATTTTTTGCATAATGACTGCATTAAATATTATTTGGGTTAATTTTTTTCCCTTTTAACAATCGATCTTATTTTTACCTGTTCTCCATTGGGAAACGAGAAATCTAATAAAATCGTGTGTAAGGAATTAGAACAGACGTGCATAAAACCTCCTCATAATTGGGAAAATAGAGCGGCAAGCATAGTTTTCAAAATCTCAATCTGATACCATCAATCTTATGATTATACTATCCAAATTTATTAAAACAATTCCGATTTTACTTATTATGTCAATAAAATATAGTTAAATTTACTAAAAAAAACTTTATATATCTAAGTAATATTAAAATTTACCATTATATAAATAATTTAATTAGCTTAATTATATTTTTATTAGTTTTTAACAATAAATAAATAAATTAGACATAAATACCCTTCGACAGCTACAATAACTGAAATATTAAAAAAAATCATATAAAATGTTATAAGAAATAAAAATTGAAGTAAGATCATTTAATTATAAACTATACATGAATTTTTTGCATATCCATTCACATATTGATTAATAAATCTTTTAAAAATAATTTATAAATTATATTTTTTCATTTTTTTAAAATCTTACGATCCTATGATCTGATCCCATCAATCTGATCCTATTACTCTAAATCGATTTTATGTAGAATCTTAATCCTAAAAACTATGGCGGTAAGTTTCATTGATGTGGCTATTTTTTTGGGATTATCTTCACATAGAGTGAAGTACAAATTTAGTCATTATACTTTTTAAAAATTTTGCTTTAATTCACTATATTTTTTTTCTCAAAATAATCATTAAATTTTCTAAATTAGGCACATTAAGATTTTGTCTATTTACTCCATTAGATCATACAAAAAAAGTATATAAAAAAAAAAAGAACTATCCAATCCTCCTTTTTGCCACCTTTTACTTTAATTTTAGTGTTTTCACCTGTTGCAATTAATTGGTGTTATCTTTATCCTGTTGAAACTAATCCTGCCACATCTTGCTAAAATTGGTCAAAGCTGTAAACTCTTCTCTTTTTTTCTAAGTTTGTTTATTTCAGAACACAAAATTATCATAATCATTTAACAACTCATATTTACCTTAATTCATTCCGTTAAATTTAGTCATAACAACTACAACGATGAGAAAACCCCAAAATATAATGGAAGAAAACACCGACGACTCAAAGATATTTAAAAGGCTAGGTCATGAATTAGTTTTTTGAAAATTTCAAATTTTCAAAATTTCGCAGTATTACTATAACTGCTAAGGGCACTATTAAGAACCCAAAATTCCAAAATTCCTCACTACCACAGCCACCGCTGAGAGCACCATCACCGCCCACTACTTCTGTAAAAATATTGAAGATATAACCCCACCCCTTTCGGTGGATATTAAAGATTTACCCTATTTGACAACCATTATCTATGGAGAAGATATTAAACATTAAAAAAAATGTTCAAGCACCACCACCACTAGTGGTTGCCTTGTACTCTGGATGGTGGAATTGTTCGAAGGGTAGTTTTTACTTTTCTTTATCATAGTAAAATTAGTATAAAATTATAAAATTATGTTTTCTATGGAAATAAAAAGTCCCAAGAATAGATGATAAATAGAGATTTGGAAGTCCAAAACATGAATTTGCTGTATATGAGGCCAGAACATGGATCTGTTGGTTTTGATGGTGGATATTTATTAAGGTTTGATAAAAAAAAAAAAAAAATACCCCTTATTTTATCATGTGCACGGTACATGGTTCAAAATCGGTAATTGTTTAACAAACATTTTGGTAGAATAACTCTACAATGATACTTTTCAAAAGTTCAATGATCATTTCTAAGAAAAAAATAAAATGACCAAATTTCAAAACTTTTGAAAAATATGCTTATCTAATTTGTGATCCAATCTACTTACATACGTGATCTTCAACTACGCATGAATTAACATTTAGAGACTATCAATTGCCTTTTGACTAGAACAATATTCTATTGTTTAGGTAATGTTCATATCTGATTGATTAAAAAGAGAACTTCATGTGAAAACATGCAATTGGTATGTTCTCATTTCACTTCTAATGTTGATGCAATTTGACCATGCAATTGGAATGGTCAGGGTTGATGGTGGAAGTAGTTCAAATGTAGTTGGCATGTATTTTATCAGTGGTGAAAACCTTCAACCAATAAGGCGTTTAAAATCATTGATTGCTGGAAGTAGTAAAACATGCAAATACCATGCTTCACATGATGATAAATTTTCTTCTTCAGAAGATCTCAACGCTTGTCATGAGGATTCCAAAGGGATCCATTGAAATATTGTGAATAATAACCACAGAAATCTTGAAGATTTTCATTCTACAACAATGATACGAGAGAACAAATAAAGAAAAAAACAAATTACTATGCGATTATTGTATTCTTATGTTTAGTACAAAAATCTAATCATACAAGGAAAAAATAATTTTTTATCTCCCTGCATGTAAATAAATTTTTCCCCAGAATAAACAAACAAACCTAATATTGTATGGCTTTTGTTTTTTCTTGGTTATGTAATATGTAATGAATGAGCCAACAAATGCACTTACGAATGATCCAGTTTGATGTTCTGTGGACCTTAAAATGTTCGGCCTTGACCGTCACCCCTGACATAACCACCAATGGCCCTGTCTCTGCCAGATCTGTTGAAAACAATACTATAATCCAAATACGAGGAATGCTCAGTAAAAATATTGCTCACCAGTTCACAAGCTTACAACATCTGTGCTAATCATGCCAAGAAAGTCCAGAAGATCCGCTTTGGCAACAACAACGACAACGATCTTCTGGACTTTCTTGGCATGATTAGCACAGATGACAATCTTACAGAATCTGTGACAATCATGCCTTGTAACTTGAGCAAAAAGAAAAAACCAGATGATTCGCTTTGGATGCGTCTATCAACCAATGGGGGTGTGTTCATCTGTCGAGATAATGTGGTAGTAGTACATTTGTTAAGTAGATTAGTATGAGATTATCAATAATAATGTCGCAGTATACATTTGTTAATTAGATACCTAGGACATGGTAATTAGTTTATATTATTGAAGAAGAAATTTTTTGATTAAACTGGCACTTCCTAGCTTGCTCCTCAAACAAATAAACAAGGGTAAATTACCAAAATTCCCCTGAGATTTGAGTTTATTACCAATGCCTCCTTGTAGTTTGGCAAAACTACCAATACCCTCTATCGTTATATTTAACTATTTTAATGAGCAAAATGACAAAAATACCCCCACAAAACATATGCAAATGCAGCAAATAAAACACAAAAAAAATTAAAAAATTGTCCTAATAGTTTGTAAAATTTTATCTTAATATCTTGTAGAATTAATACATTATTATAGGTATATTTTATATTTTATTTTTATTTTATTAATTTAATTTATACATTATCATTGTTAATATGAATAATATAATAATTTTATATTAAAAATAAATTAAAAATAAGTAAATTTTTATAATCATACACTTTTTTAGGTAATATAAAAAATTTTTATTTTTGAAATTTTGTCCTAATTTTGTCCCAAAAAAATAAAAAAAGCAAATGCAAAGGCTAGAGGAATAAGAGTAATTTCGTCCAAAATTTTTAATTTTTTATACAGTTATAACAAAAACTGTTAAACTGGACTTATATGTTATGAAAACTTAAACCTTAGGGGACTTCTATATAATTGACCCAATAAACAATTTACTTAAATGGTCATTTTGCATGGACAGGTTTATCAACCATAGTAGCTCAGTGGCTCTCAAGACTCCGCGTAAGGGCTTTTTGTGTGTGTACATATTGAGATCAAATTTTCAACTTGCATCTCATGCCATTCATGGGACTTCTATATAATTGACCCAGTAAACAATTGACTTAAATGGTCATTTTGCATGGACAGGTTTATCAACTATAGTAGCTCAGTGGCTCTCAAGACTCCGCGTTAGGGCTTTTTGTGTGTGTACATATTGAGATCAAATTTTCAACTTGCATCTCATGCCATTCATGACCATAAATTTCTCACGGTTGGAATCAAATTCCACATTTGTATCCTGGAGTATTATGACCATAAATTTCACAAGAGATGTGAAAGAAATTTTGGATATATGATGAAAGTTTTCTTCTTCTTTTTTTTTCCCAAATGAGTGAGTTTTTGAAATTCTTTTCCATTTTGGCTCTTTTTGTTTTTTAAAAGTGACTTTGATAATCATAGTACAGATGACTCATAATCCCTCCTCTCATACAAACAAAGTGGGATGGATCAAAACAATAACCCTTTTAATGCGAGTGAAAGTAAGAGAATATCAAATCATAAAAACGTTAAATAATTTTAATTAATACTCCCTTTGTCCTATTATTATTTCTGTTTTTTTCACTTTTTAATTGTGTCAAAATAAGAGTAGCTCTTTAACCATTTAACACGCTATTTGAAAAAAATGACTTTCACAAATATAATAGACTTTTAAATTAAAGTTAAGAGTTAAAATATCAATTTATACCTATCCAGCTGATTTAAACAGAAATATTACATGTCTCTTCCTTTAACAAGTTAGATTCCCAAAACATGACTTTATTTATTGTCGATCAGATTAAAAAAATATATTACCTTTTTAAAAGAAACTATAGTGACTATGCTTAGACAATGCACAGTTTTTCAGGTACAAGTTTGTCATTTTAATTTAAAATATTTAATAACTAAAACAGGAATGAGTTTGGAAAAATTGCTTTTTCAAAACAACAAAATGAAAGGTATTTAAATATGAGTAATTTTTATGCTTCAATTAAAAAAAAAAAGTGTGATAGCGTTTACAAATAGATAGAGTATCATTAAATGTATACTTTTTCATTTTTATTCTTACTTTTTAATTATAAAGTATGCATACTTATTATTAATATAAAAACTTTGGAAACTTCAATTAAAGTAAATTATTTTTTGGAACAAAAGACACTTTTTTAAATAAATTATGTTTTTTAAGGACGAAGAGAATTTTTTTTATTTGTAGTTTATTCCCTCCATAATTTATTTGGGTCGATGTGACTATTCCCTAATTTCTTGCTATTTATTCTTTTCTAATGTCACATAATCAACTCAATTAATGAACTGCAATTCTGGGCGGTTTGAAAAAGTTTTGCTCCAGGAACTTATGGATCTTGAACTGTTCGTGCATAAGATATGTCGAATAAAAATAATCATCGATTTAATTATCGATTTTAGCCATTTTTTATTTATTCCGAAAATAAAATATCTACAAGTGACTAAACAATCCTTTTGGTTCCTTGATAGAATTGAAATTGACTTACTAGAAAATTTCTTTTATTCTATTTAGTTGAGTTTTATAATTTTTTTATTTCAACTCATTCAATATTTATTTTATAACATCATCAAATTGTTAAAATTTTGAATAAAATTCAAACTAAAATCTATAAAAATATATATATTTCATTCAAAATCAATTTCAATTCTAACACGGAATAGACGGACCCAAAGTATACTCAGTTCAGATATTGAAAAAAAGAAATTGAAAATCAAGTAGCAAATTGTTCTAGTTGAACTTTAAAGGGCAATGTTAGAGAAAGGTGTTTTTGGGGTAGTTTACAACTAACCCATGAACATAACTATTAGTGCAAAAAATTCCATGCACATGGAGTGGAATAATTAAGGAGGTCAACAATTGTGCTATGTAAGTATGTGAATAAGAAATTTATGCACGTATGGGATGACGCCTTCAAAGAGAATTTTAATTAAAGTATTGCTAATATTGTTTATTTGCATATGTAAGGTTTTGCTTTTAGGTGTAAACAAATTTTGTGGCTAAGAATTCTTCCATTCTTTGATGGACACAAATTTATGTTTTTTTTTTCGAAGTTCCATTGAAATCTTGGTCACAAAAATTATTAAGGATTTGTCTATTATAAAATGTTTTAGAGATAACCCCTAAAATGATCCCTCACATATTGGCCAATGATCTTTTTAGTCCTTCATTTTTAAAACGAAAACAAATAGTCCTTCACATTTCATGAATGTACCATTTTAGTTCTCCATCACTATTCCATTTATTTTTCGCTTAATAGTGTCTTTCTAATGTCACATAATCAACTCAATCAATGAACTGCAATTCTGGGCTGTTTGAAAGAAGTTTTGCTCCAGGAACTTATGGATCTTGAACTGTTCGTGCATAGATATGTCGAATAAAAATAATCATCGATTTAATTATCGATTTATGTTTTATTTATTCCGAAAATAAAATATCTACAAGTGACTAAACAGTAACTTTGGTTCCTTGATAGAATTGGGAATTGACTTTAGAAAATTTCTTTTATTCTATTTAGTTGAGTTTTATAATTTTTATTTCAACTCATTCAATATTTATTTTATAACATCATCAAATTATTAAAATTTTGAATAAAATTCAAACTAAAATCTATAAAAATATATATATTTCATTCCAAAATCCAATTTCAATTCTAACACACGGAATAGACGGACCCAAAGTATACTCAGTTCAGATATTGAAAAAGAAATTGAAAATCAAGTATAAATTGTTCTAGATTGAACTTTTAAAGGGCAATGTTAGAAAGGTGTTTTTGGGGTAGTTTACAGCTAGCCGCCAGACATAACTAATGGTGCAAAAATTCCCATGCACATGAGTGGAATAAGTGGGAGGTCAACAATTTTGTGCTGTAAGTGTGAATAAGAAATTTTTATGCACGTATGGGATGAAGCGCCTTCAAAGAGAATTTTAATTAAGTATTGCCATGTATTGTTTATTTGCATATGTAGTTTACTTTTAAGTTGTAAACAAATTTTGTGGCTAAGAATTCTTCCATTCTTTGATGGGCACAAATTTATGTTTTTCGAGAAGTTCCATTGAAATCTGGTCACAAAATTATTAAGGATTTGTCTATTATAAATGTTTTAGAGATAACCCACAAAATGATCCCATATGTATTAGTAGGTAGTCTTTTTAATAAATTCGAACTTAAAACGAAAACAAATAGTTAACTTGCATTTAAATGAATGTCACAATTTTAGTTATAAATCCTTATTCCATTTATTTTTCTGTCAGAATAGTGTCAGAATAGTGACGGAATAATAATATAATAGTGATGGAATAGTGAGATAGCGAAGTACGTAAAATGTAAAGGGCGATTTGTTCAGTTTTAAAGTAGAGGTAAAAGATCGTTCATAATATGAATGGTAGTTTGATTGTTATCTCAATGTTTTAAGATTTACAATCTGTATTTCTTTTAAGGTCCTTTGTTTGTTTACATATGTAAGGTTTAGTTGTAGGTGTGATACACAGAATTTGTCTTCAAACAAATTTGGCCGCTAACAATTTTTCCATTTTTGTGATGGACACTAACTTATGTTTTTGTAAGGTTTATTGGAATCTTTGAATTATGGTTTGATTTTATCCTAAATGAGGATATATACTTTTTCTTTTTCTTTTTTTTTTCTTAAATTTTGCTACTAAATATTAATATCATGTAGGGGCAGTAAAATTTCCTAATCTTAATGAGTACCCCAATGGGATGCGAACTATTAGACTTTCCATTCCCATTAAAAATATTTATTAGAAACAAATATGAAGGATTTTATTGGTTGAGTTTTGGGATACCGATGAGTTTTAATGGAAAAGTAAGTATTTGATAATACTGACTAATTAATAGGCAATGGTATCTTAAATTTTGTTAAATACATTAATATATACTATTAGTAAATAAATTATTTCAAAATTATGGTGGTCGCTGATGGCCAAATCACCATTGACCACCATTAAATTCCCGAAAGGAAATTTCAATGGGACCCAATAGAAATTAAAAAATCTTAATCCTATTGAATCCAATTCCCACCTAAATCCAAAGTTTAATTGGAATTACATTTCTCATTCTTATTAATCCTTGCCTACTTAAATCCCATTCATTCAGCCTCATTCTCTCCCAATTTCATCCCTAATATCATCAATGGTTTTTTTTCTTTTTATGAAAATAAAAGTTTATTTATACGTTTGTTATTGGAACCACCTTTTTCATATTTTTGTTCCTATATATATTTCTTTAATTTTCTTTATCCTTTTTAATTTTCATTACATTAATTCTTTATATGTCATTCGTATATTTATTTCTTTCATTTTTATTAATCATTTTTAATTTTCATTGTTTGTTAATATAAATACTTATTGTTGTGGTACTAATAAATAAATTTCTTTATAAATTATAAAATATGTTTGTGCCTAAAATTAATTTTCTAGTCTACATACTGTTATATGTCACAATTAGCAAAATTTTAAAAAATGTTAAATTGTATTTTGATTAAAAGACCCAAAAAAATTATGTTTATGATTGATATAAAATAAGGCGAATAATATGATGATAAATGTACATGCCTAATAAATCATATTTAAAATATATTTGTGATTCAATAATTTAAATAAAATAGTGAAACATGAATTATATTAATTTTCTTGTAAATATTTCTATTCTATTCAAGCATTGTCCCTACACCGCTGCGTAAAGATCAATTTATAATTCCTATTTTTTTTGTCTCATATTATGCGATAAGGATATCTCCAATCTTTACATAAATAAGGATATCTCCAATCTTTACATAAATAGTACGCTGTTATTATTTTATTAGACTAAAGTTTTGAAAATTGATCTCTACAGCACATTAATCAGATTCTTTCCATCCATAAAAAAATTAAAAAATTAAAAAAAAAGTAACTAAAGTATTCATTCGTCAAAATTAATTTTTTAAGATTCAATCAAAAATGTCTTATGAATAAAATTTCCATCTACTTGTGATCTAGGCATAGCCAACAATCCATTTAATTAATTTTTCCAATTACCTCTGGCGAGAAAATGACCCCACACAAGAAAATAATTATACTATATAAAATAACATAAAAGTAGTAATCTGAGGTAGTCGACAAATCATTTGAGTGATTTTCTAGTATTAGTATAGTAGCTTGATAAATGAAAAGACAAAACCATCCCTTTATCCTCATTACAAAACACAAAATAATAAGAGATAATTTTGTCTTTTTATGGTTACCACGCTAGTCACTATAATTTGTCACTATCTCAATCATTACTCAAAATAAATTTAAATTTATTGAAAAAAAATAACTTTACTTAAAATTAAATTTCCAAAAATCATATTCTCTCATAACCTTACTTTTTCTTCTAACGAAAAGAGCCCCTAGAGTAAATTGCAAAAAGTTACCCACTTTTAGCTCCCCAACTTTGAATTCTAGCAGGTGATCTCCTAAATTAATTTAAAGCAACTAAGTCCAAAATTTGTCTTGAACTTGAAACTAAGTACATATTTTAATAAAATTTGGCTTAAATTTTATAAATTTTCTATATACATGTATATTTTATGTGAAGAAACAAAAAATTACTATCCGTAGCATAAATAAATTTTACTGACATTTATTATCTTTGTTAGAATAATTTAACGAATGTACATGATTTCTTATGCTTTCTATTGAGTAATAAATATTCTAAAAAAAAAGTAGTAATATATTTTATTTATATAGTGAATGTAGTAGAATTAAACTAAGTATCCTAATATCCTATTGGATTTATTATTTGCAATTTAATAATTCTATTAGATTTAGAATTATTAATCATATTGAGTTTTGGTTAGTAGTTATCAAATCCAATAGGTATAGGGTTTAATTAGTCACATAAATAGGGCGTATTCATGCTTTAAAATACTGAGAGAATACAGAGTATCAGAGAGAAACATATAAACATTGCTTGGCCGGTGGCTGCGGTTTTTCCAGCGAAGTCTTCTTTCTTGATTGTTTATTAGCCTTAGTTTTTCAAGCAAATTGCTTTGCTTGTTTTCTCCTTAGCCGAAAGTCAATTCAACAAATTGAAGCTTTTGATTTGTTTGTGGGGACCGCTTCCAATTTGTGTTTGTTTGCTTCTTGGGTTCCATTGCACGTGGGACGTGTTTTTGTCCTTTTCTTGTTTGTTACTTGATCAAAGTCATCCACGGCTTGAATTCAACAAATTCAACCAATTTTGTTTTCTTTGAGGACCCGAAAGTCAAAATCAATTTGTTTCTTTTGTGTTGCTTATCGCCTGCCAAGTCAACTTCCAAAATTCAAGTTTTTCTTGAATTGTTTGCCTTGGGTTTTTGGGAGTATTTTGGGATTTATTATTTTTGATCCCAACATAGTATCGAGCTTTGGTTGGTGTTTGGAAGTTATGGCAAATCGAATATTAATTGCTTACCCAAATTAAAGGGTAAACAAGATTACAATTTTGGAGGATCAAGATGGAAAGCATCTCAATGCGTTTGATTTGTTAGGTCATATTCAAGAAAATTTAGCGAGAGGATGCTACTAAGGCAACTAAACAAAGCGATAGTTTGGCGTTGTCTCAAATACATCGAGCAATTGATGATTCAGATTTGGAAAAATATCCACCGCTAAAACCGCAAAGCAGTGGGATATTTTGGCCAAAAGCGTGTCAGCGTTGACAAAGTCCAACAAAGTAATTTGTTAACGTTGAAAAGAAAGTTCGAGCTATGCGGCATGGAAAGAATGAGACTATTGAATCTTATTTTTCTCGTTTGAATGATATAAAGAACGAGATGCAGTTGAATGGGTATGATCTTACTGATCAACTCATTGTAGAAAAGGTCTTGAATACTTTGCCATTAAAGTTTGTCCATGTCGTTGCCGTGATGCAAGAGACAAAGAGATGTCAACTTTGTCGGTTGATGAATTGCAAGGTCATTCTTTGCTGCATGAACAAAGAATTAATGGCAAATTGGATGAATCTCATGAAAAGGAGCACATGGAGAAGCGTTGCAAGTTGTAAAAATTGATTGCTGGAGAAAAGCAGTGAAGATTCGTCAAATAATGCTGCTTCTGGTGGTCGTGGCCAGAATTTCAAAGGTCGTGGACGTGGAAGAGGTAACTCTCGTGGTCGCGGTAGAGGTAACAATTCCTCCCAACAAAGAGGCAATTTTTATAATTCCAACAATAATCAGCAAAAAGGGCCTAAATGTTTTAATTGTGGTAAAGTAGGCCATATCCAAAAGAATTGTTGGTCTAATAAATCAGAAAATAAGGATATTAGTGTTAATGTTGCTGAAGATTCTGGTGAAAAGCATGAGACAATCTTATTTTCTGCTGGTGTGGCTGGGGAGTCTAAAAATAACATGTGGTATGTTGACTCTGGATGTAGTAATCACATGACTGGAAAGAAGGAATTGTTTAAAAATTTGGATGAGTCATTTAAATCCTTTATTCGTTTTGGTAATAATCATGAAGTGCTGTATGTGGTAAAGGAGATATTCTATTACCTTGAAGAATGGTGCAAAAAGTCTTTATTCTTTGATGTGTTTTATGTGCCTGCATTGCATCAAATTGTCTTGTGTGTGGGAAAACTTCAGGAGAAGAATTATGATTAACGTTTTCAAAAACGTGTCTGCAACATCACTGATGATAGATTGGGTTTGATTGCAAAGGTGAACATGACCAATAGTAGATTGTTTCCTATTATTTTGAATTGTGGTGGTTCATCTTGTTTCAACTCAATTGAGGTTGATGATACTTGGTTGTGGCACATGAGATTTGGGCACTTTCACTTTGTGGATTGCGCTTTTAGCTAAGAATAATATTGTTTTTGGGCTGCCTTCCATCAACTTTCACCATAGGCAGTGTGAGTCTTGTATTTTGGGTAAGAAGCATCGAGACCCGTTTCCTAAAGCGAGGCTTGGAGGCAAAAGAACCATTACTGACTCATTCACTCTGATTTATGTACAGTGGATGTTCCTTCTAATGGAGGTAATAAGTATTTTATTACTTTCATTGATGATTTCAGTAGAAAGGCATGGGTTTATTTTTGAAGAATAAGTCTGATGCTTGTGACACTTTTAAAAGTTTTAAAGTGTATGTTGAAGCAAAGTGGTTACTCAATCAAAACTTTGAGAAGCCGATAGAGCCGCAGTATCTGATGCAGTGATGATTTTTAGCACAGTATGGGATTAAGCATCGGATGACAACAAGGTACACTCCTCAGCCAGAATGGTGTTGCGAGAAAGAAACGAAGCATGATGGACATGGTGCGATCAATGATGGTTGCCAAACACATGCCCAAGGTTTTACGGCGACGATTTCATGTGGTATCTATTTATTAAATAGATGTCCTACTAGATGCAATAGTGGGAAGACCCCATATGAGGTTTGGTGCAGTAAAAGCCAAATATCTCTCATATTAGAGTATTTGGTTGTTTGGCATATGCACATGTTCGGATGCTCTTGGAAGAAGCTTGATGATAAGGCAGAGAAGTGTATTTTTATTAGTTATAGTTCTGAGACTAAAGGGTATAAGTTATACAACCCTGTGACAAAGAAGATCACCTTTAGTAGAGATGTGAATTTTGATGAGAAAGGTGTCTGGGATTGGTCAGAAAAAGGGTTAGATGATTCGGTTAGTCATCCTCCTCAACCTTCATACTTTTATGACAATGATGATGAGGTCAATCGGCCAAAGTATCCGAATAAAGCAACCGTTTTACTCAACCTATTCTGCGTGATCTAATCCGCCACAAAGACAAAGACGTCTACCCTCGTTTGCAAGATTATGTTATTGAGGTCACACTCAAAATTTATCAGCGAAGATGTTGTTAATTTTGCTCTCTTTGCGATTGTGACCCGATTAATTTTGAAGATCTTTGTTCGTGAGGATCAACTGGAAGAAAGCAATGGCTAATGAAATTCATGCCATTGAAAAGAATGATACTTAGAGCTCACAAATCTTCCAAGTGGCAAGAAACCCATTGGTGTTAAGTGGGTTTACAAGGCGAAGTACAAGCGATGGAAGTAGCCGGATTTAAAGCGCGATTGGTTGCTAAAGGTTATAAACAAAAACGGCATCGATTATTTTGAGGTATTTACTTTTGTTGCTCGGCTTAATCTTATTCGTTTAATTATTTCCTTAAGTCGCTCAAAATGGTTGGAAAATACATCAAATGGATGTAAAGTCTGCGTTTTTAAATGGTATACTAGAAGAAGAAGTGTACGTTGAACAACTGCAGGATTTGTGAAGAAAGGTCAAGAAAATAGGGTATACTGGTTGAAAAGAGCTCTTTACGGCAGGCAAGCTCCAAGGCGTGGTACACCCGTATTGATTCTTTCTTCATTGTGATGGTTTTATTGTCGCCTTTGATCATGCTTCATATGTGAAGACATCTTCTCATGGTGCGATTGTTATCGTATGCTTATATGTGGATGATCTAATATTTTTAGGAATGATCCCAAGATGATTGCGAGTCTCGAGAGGCTATGATTCGACAGTTCGAGATGACGGACATGGGTCTTATGTCATACTTCCTTGGAATTCAGGTTTCGCAGACTAATCAAGGCATTTTTATTTGCCAAAAGAAATATGCTGGAGATATTTTGAAGAAGGGACTGGCACTTGTGTAGACCCTACTTATTTTAAAAGTTTGGTAGGGAGTTTGAGATACTTGACAGCTACAAGACCTGATATCAATTTCAGTGTCGGCTTAATAAGTAGATTTATGGAAAATCCACGTCAGTCTCACTTACGAGAATTAAGAGAATTTTGAGGTACATTAAAGGTACTCAGGTGAAGGAATCTTTTATGCAAAAAGTGATCCTGTTGATCTTCTTGGGTTCACGATGGTGATTGTATTTGGTGACATTGTGGAAGAAAGAGTACAGTTTATGCTTTCTTTATTGGTTCAGTATATTTTCGTAGAGTTCAAAGCAACCAGGTTATCGCGTTATCTACAAGCGAGAATACATTCGACTAGCGGTGCTACTCAAGCATTGTGGCTTAGAAGGATCTTTAGATTTTCTTCAACATAAGCAAGATGGAGTAACTACTATCTTGTGTGATAAATGCGTCGTGATAAAGATAATGAAGAATCCGATGTTTCATGGTCGACAAGCATATCGACATCAAATTTCACTTCATTCGTGATTTGGTTCAGCGAAAAGAAATTGTGATCAATTATTGCAAGACCAAGAGCAAGTAGTGATATTTTCACGGCGTTGAAGATGGATTCGTTTATGAAGTTGAAGAAAATGCTAGGCATGATAAATTCGTAAAACTTAGTTTAAGGAGGCAATGTAGTAGAATTAAACTAAGTATCCTAATATCCTATTGGATTTATAATTTGTAATTTAATAATTCTATTAGATTTAGAATTATTAATCATATTGAGTTTTGGTTAGTAGTTATCAAATCCAATGGGTATAGTTTAGTTAGTCACTATAAATAGGGATATGTTATTCATGTTTTAAAATACGAGAAATATCTGAGAGAATACAGAGAAACATATAAACATTGCTTCGCCCGTGGCTGCAGTTTTCCACAAGTCTTCTTTCTTGATTGTTTATTAGCCTTAGTTTTTTTAAGCAAATTGCTTTGCTTGTTTTCTCCTTAGCCGAAAGTCAATTCAACAAATTGAAGCTTTTGATTTGTTTGTGGGGACCGCTTCCAATTTGTGTTTGTTTGCTTCTTGGGTTCCATTGCACGTGGGACGTGTTTTTGTCCTTTTCTTGTTTGTTACTTGATCAAAGTCATCCACGGCCAAGTCATTCAACAAATTCAACCAATTTTGTTTTCTTTGTGGACCCGAAAGTCAAAATCAATTTGTTTCTTTTGTTTGCTTCAGTCGCCTGCCAAGTCAACTTCCAAAATTCAAGTTTTTCTTGAATTGTTTTGCCTACGGGTTTTGGAGTGTTTTGGGATTTAATATTTTTGATCCCAACACCAATAAATATTTTCTATTTCATAATGTGGAGATATTGTTTAAACAAAAGATTTTTATTTTTTATGCAGGATATCTTCACTGGGGGAACCGAAACCTCATCAACAACTTTGGAGTGGGCGATGTCGGAGATGATTAGAAATCCAAATGTGCTGGCAAAGGCACAGAGTGAAGTGAGAAAAGCTTTTATGGGAAAGAAAACAATTGAAGATGACGATATTCAGGAATTGAGGTACCTAAAGTTAGTAATCAAAGAAACTTTACGTTTGCATCCTCCTGTCCCTTTACTGGTCCCAAGAGAATGCATCGAGCAATGCGATATTGATGGTTATGTTATCTCTCCAAAAACAAGAGTCCTAATTAATGCTTGGGCCATCGGAAGAAGCCCTGAGTATTGGGATGATCCTCAGAGTTTCAACCCTGAAAGATTTCAGAACAGCTCCGTCGATTTTAGAGGTAATCACTTTGAATATCTACCATTTGGGGCAGGAAGGAGGATCTGCCCAGGGACTTCGTTCGCATTGCCTAATATGGAGCTTCCTTTAGCTTTGCTTCTCTACCATTTCGACTGGAAACTTCCTAATGGTAATGGCATCAACTCTAGCTGTTTGGATATGACAGAGACTTGTGGGATGACAGCAGCACGAAAACACAACCTTGTCTTGGTTGCAAGCTCGTATGATCCTTCTTCCAATATGTCATGAAAGTTCTCCAAACTCATAGCAGCGAAACAAGCCTTCTGCACTTTCCAACCAAGTTTACATGTTCTTTCCTCAGTCTTCCAGTGATAAACGAATTATGGTGATATGATGTACTCCATTAATAGTATTTGCATGCAAAACACATACATGGCTCCTTAAAAACAATATACAGTAAGTTTTAATTATGTTTATTTCTAATGTTTTGAGATGGCAAACTTACCAACAGTTTTTATGTAAAATTGGAGCAAATTTTGGGGACCAAAACTTAGAGGACTATGTCTCACCCTTTCATTGTCTTCCACCGCATCACAAGTGTTACGTATAATCAAATTATAAACTATTACAAAATTTAAAATGATTTTACTTTTATTGTTTCATAACCCATACAATCCCTACGAACTCTATCATCCTTTTCGTTGCCTTTCCTACATACCCATTTAAATCTCCAATCATGACAATTTTTAAATTTTGAGAGATTGCCAAGACTTTTTCAAATTTAATTTTAATAGATTCATTTAATCCTACTTCAGTTGCATATGCACTAATAATATTTACAAATTTATTTCATACAATAATCTTAAAAGCTATAGCTCCATCCCTTTTTCTCTCTACTCCCACCACTTATGTTATGAATGTTGAATTTAAATAATACATATATATCGCATTTCTAGTTCTCTTTTTCTTTTTCGTTTTCCGATACCAAAGTTTATACACTAAATTATATAAAACTTAACTTTCTCACTTATTAATTTTGTCTTCTAGATACACATAATATTTATACGTCTCCTCCTCATAGAATATATCTATCACCTTTATAGGTTTATCTATCAAAATTTCAACATTTGAGCTACCAATTCTAATAATTTTGTTATTCCTATATATTTTTCCTTCTTACTCCGCTTATTAGTGTATAAGAACTTTTGTACATTTTGCACAACGCATGAGCTTTCACGGAGGTGTAACGGTCCTTATTGAGACATTATAGTTGGCTCCGTGGCACGCTTCATAAAGTGAAGAGCTTTTTAGCCTTTAGACGATTTAAACTATGATACATATCATTAGATTTGATAATGTTTGTATTGCCTTTCGACCTAATACAACCACTTTTTCTTTATCTGAGTTTCGAATTGATCATATTAAAAATATTTAATATATAAACATGCAAATATTTAAACATATATAAATATGTTTAACATGGATAGAATTGCACTAGCTTGTATTTGTATGAAAATAATTGAAAAAGCCAAGTAAAAAATAAAATTTTCATTGTGTGTCTTCCTATTATTTTCTGATAACTTGTATAGAATTTAAGAATTTTTCATCTAACGGATTCAAACTATACAATCCCTAATCATCTTCTAGAATTGGAATGTATGAATTACAGTTTATTTTTTATTTTTATATTTACAAAGTAAAAATTACAAAATAAAAGTTATATAAAAAATATGAAAAGATAAAATGAAATACTCGTACACACCGCTCTTTTCCATTATTTGTTCAAAGAGTTTCTTGTGTTTCTACTCACCTTTGATTCGCACGGATGGATGGCAAAAAAAAAAAAAATGTAGATCCAATTCAACATCAATAATTAAACAACTTTTTCTTAATTGTTCCCCACCAAAAATATTAGGAAGGAGAAAAACAAATGGAAACTTCTATATATTGCTTCACTTGATTGACGCAGGACAGAAAGACCAGTACAAAAAAATGCTCATTCAGCCGAATTATATTCTATCACTATTATCCATCATCTGTCATACTTTATAAAACATACTGCCTTATGCCTTTTTCATAGTACATCGCAAAGTAATATTCATGCATCTTTGCGTTCAATTTTTTTTTTTCCCCACTGTTTATGACTTTTTTGCCCACAAATTCTCTCCTTCTCTGTTTCTCCTAAAATTGACAACGTTTGAACAAAATGCTAGTCTATCTAAACGGAAAATTGGATCTCGTCAAATTCCCATTTGGTACAAAATATATCCAGAGATAACGATACGAGTCAATACTCAGTTCGATTCTGATGTTTGCTCTTTTCTCTTGCAGATAGGAATCCTCCTCCTTGTAGATCATTGACGTGCAGCCTTGATTTTTCATCAGTAAGCATTACTTTTTCCCCCATTTGAATATAACGTTGTATTTAAAGGTCAATCGTAGAATCAGAATTCGATTCGAATTCTGACCCATTCTACCTAGTTTCCTTTTTTAAAGAAAGAAAAGTTTATGAAAATATATTGTGCATCATGAGTTGCTCGTATATATTATGTTTAAGCGAATTTTTGCATTCATGGCATCAGGATAATGAAGAGTCCATTAAAAGGATAAGAGAAATGTTCGACAAAGTGAAGTTATCAGTATCAGCTTATGATACAGCATGGGTTGCCATGGTTTCATCCCGGAAGTTTCCAAACAAGCCCCGTTTCCCAGAATGTTTGCGTTGGGTAATGGAAAATCAGCAGCACGATGGTTCGTGGAGTAGCCTGCAGCCACGGCATGGGCTGCTTGTTAAAGATTCCCTTTTGTCCACGCTTGCCTGTTTGCTTGCTCTTAGAAAATGGCGAGTTGGTGAGCAACTTCAGCTAAGAGGTAATTGAACTTATTTACACTCGTATATATCTTTTCCTTAACAAGCTCCATTGGAACTCTTGCCCATTTAGACCTGATTTCGTCCGAACATTTTACTTGACTTCACAAGGATAATAATTAACGTTGCCAAATATGGCAGAGCCACTGTTAGGGGCATTTTTTTTTTCCAATTATGAATATTTGAGTAGAATTATAT
The DNA here is from genome assembly GCA_020080225.1 of Gynochthodes officinalis. Lineage (NCBI taxonomy): Eukaryota > Viridiplantae > Streptophyta > Magnoliopsida > Gentianales > Rubiaceae > Gynochthodes > Gynochthodes officinalis. Next base: position 19,105,326 of record CM034622.1, read on the forward strand.
TAAGATGTACATATAATATTTCACATAAAAAGAACTATGTATAAGTATTTCAAATTATATAACTTGAAAAATATATAGAAATATTTTGAATTTCATGTTAAAGTTTATAAACATATTCTGGAATTAAATATTCTATTTTTACTGAAATATTTTTAAGTAAAAAGGGAAGTTTAAATATTTTTTAAGTTTTAAGGAGACAATATAAGGCTGCATTCACCTTCATTGAAATGTAGCTTATGATGCCAAGATCAAATACTGCAACTGCAATAACACTTTAGTCCAAACTTTTACTCACACTGTATAAAAATATATTGAGCAAGAGAGAGAGTTTATTTTCTGGACTTTTATTTTTTTTTTAAAAAAAAATCAATTTTAAAATCTTTTCTTATATAACCCTTATTAATAACCACAATTAAAAGTAGATATAAACTGAAAAATTAGATATTTAATAATAAATTAAATGAACTATAATTTAATAAAAAAAATTATATCTAATTGAAAAAGAACTTTTTTCTAGAACCAAATGTGTATGTTTTTTTAGGTAGAGTTGTCTTAATAATTGATTTGGTGTCAACATGGCTTTTAATTGGTAGCTAATGGAAGTTCGTGTGGTATATGGCAACATCAGCCATATTTAAGAAATCCACTCAGATTTTATATGCTTTTGTATACGAAAATTATGTCGTTTTCCTGGTTGCGTATCTTGTGAATGTTTCTTAATTATTTATTTGAATTCTCAAGAAACATAATTTGCAATGTGAAAGTAATAATCAGAATGATGCTTAGCCGCGCACTGGAAAGTATAAGCACTGGGTGTACTGGTTAATTCACGGACAAAAATTTGTGGCAAGTTTGGCTTTTGGTATGTAATGGCATGGTTAGAAAAGTACAAAGTGTAATTTTAATAGTCTTTTTATGAAAATCACAAAGAATCTCCTATTATATTTTTTTTTCTATATCATTTTACCATACATTTTCTAATAAATTAGTATAAATTTTATAATATGTAATATTTATATTATTGATATTTATTTTCATTATAATAAAGTTTAGAATGTATTTTTTTTATTATTAGATTATATATATTTTTTTAAATTTTTGGTGTGGAAAATTTTTTTGAAATTATTATAAAATTTTATTAAAATATTATGTTGATATAAAAATAGGAAACTTATTAATTAGGATGAAAGTAGATAGTAATCGTATATATACAAGTATAAATTACAAGATTTATGTCAATTTATTAGAATATATAATATAAAGTGACATATATATATATATATATATATATATATATATATATATATATATATATATATATATATAATAAGAGATCCATATAGTGGCATATAAAAAGTGTAATAGAAGATTCAATGGGCATAAAAGTAATTGAATGGCATTCCTTATACAAAAGCTGGAAAAACATTGTGTACTCATGAAATAGATAATCCAGATCTCAACCCCGAGAGCATAGAAGAGTTGGTAAAAACTTTGAGGTGATATGGGAGAAATCCTCCCAAGAAAAATAACAAATTCGAACCTCAAGCTCGCAAGGGGCCGATTTCAAAATTTCAACCAGCTATTTGTGGGAGTGCATCTGGTCTGCCTGGGTTTGGTGGTTTAGCTCTCTCCGTCGGTGTGCTGGTACATCCTTCGGAGCCAGCAAGGCATATCCTCATTCTGAACACTTTGCAACACGCAAAGTGAAGTGCGTGCATCGTAATTGCCAACCGTAGATTATAGGAATATAATTTATACGTTCCCAGAGACTAATGAATTATTAAACGAAATTAAAATAGTTCTAACTTTATTTGAAGAAAAATATTTTATGGATAAGCTAAATTAAAAGTAATTTTAAAACTTAATTAAAACTAAAATTAAAAACTAAACAAAGCAAGCTAATAGAATAAGTTGTTGAAAGAACTAGGGTGTTCGATTTCAACATAACTAATCTCTTCTACTATTAATCTATTTCTATAATCTAATCTAATTTCTGTTTGATAGTCGAGATTCCTAATTTATTTACTAGTCCCTCGAGATCTAATAAAAATCTTCCTAATTGCTAATTCACTATATTCCTATGTGAATTACAACAATTATAAGTCATTAATTTCTATGGATTCTCATATAGCAACTACACAAACGAAGTAGGTATATTCCTATGCTACATGCAATTTATGGCATGTATCTCAATGAACTTGACACATAACTCCTCTTCCAATTCGTTATGATTAACAAATCATCTATTTAGTGATCAAGTAATTAGAAGCATTAAGCACAGATAAATACTCAACCATAGAAAATTAAATCAAATTATATTAATAGAAAAATATTAAGACTTCATAGTTAGGCTACATCAAACCCTAGAAAAGAATTTAGTTCATATTAATATAAAGACTATCACCAAAAATTTAAACATGATTGAAAATAAAAATAAAAAAATAAAGTCAAACAAAAGCGTAGATGATTGGTACTTAAAAATAATATAGCCAAAAATTTCATAACAAAATACAAAACTTAAATTACTAAAATTGTTAAATAAAACTAAAACTAAAACAATAAAGAAAGCTAAAATTGATAACTAAAATAAACTAAAGAAACCAAGAAAAAGACAAAACAGTAGAAAATATGTGAGGAAAAACAAAATTCTGCATGTGCATGCTTTGTTTTGCTTCTACCCAAAACTTCAAAAGGAAACAACAATTTAAGCTAGCTTTACACCCAAGTCAAGTCTTGGCAGCTGAGTTTCCATCACATATCAATGAAGCAACAAGAACAAAGTAAACAAAAGAAGAAAACAAAACAAAAAAATTCTGAAAGAAAGAAGAAACCGAAGAGCTTGAAGTTTGCATCCAAAACCGAAGAAAATTTCTGAAGTTCTTTCTTGAACCCGTGAGCTTCAACGTGAGAAGATGCAGTGGAAGTTCTCTGAAGAAAACCGAGAATAATGGCAACAAGTCTTGAAGAAAAACCGTGAACAATGCTGCTGAAGTTTACGAAAAGAAAAACCGAAGGAAGCTAATGAAATCCTACCAAACTCAAAAGAAAACAAAACAAAAGAATGAAGAAGGTTGGATGCTCTAAACTCTGTAGAAAATAGAAAGAAAAATAAGCAGCTAAACTAAATCTAATCTAAAGAAAACTAGAAATCTTTCTTTCAGTGAAAATGGGATCATGAAATGGAATGTCTTATCAGATTGTAAGCTTTCTTATTTATAAGCAAGGATTTGCTCTTCTTTCTTTGCTCTGCGAAGGTGTTATTCTTTGCCATGTGCTTGGTTTCTTTTCCACCAAATAAAGCAGTTTAAGCTTTGCTTTTGTAGTTGGCAATTCATGTGACTTGATTCTCTTTTCTTTTTCTTTCTTCGTGTGCATGCTCTTTGTTTGCTTGTTTCTCTCCATGTTCTTTTGATTTTCAGAGCTTTGTTTTTGCCCATGTGAGAATGCATTTTTGGAGAGACTTTCTTCCGTCCTCATGCACTCTTTCTTTAGAAAAATAAAAAGATGCACTGGGTTGGTTATGCTCTCATGTGCTCGTTTCTTCACTCAAAGTAGGCTTCTTCCTTCTTTATTTCCTTCTTTATTGTCAGAAGTGTGACCTTTTCTTACTAAGCATTCCTTTTGTGTCTTTGGATTCTGTCCTTTCTTTTATTTCTTTGCGGTTGGCCTCTTTGTAAAGAATGAATGGTAAGTGATTTTTATTCAAAGTATTGCTTTCTTTTCTAAATTGTGTTGCTTTCAGTATTCTTTTTTCTTTGCTTCTTTGTTGTCCGATTTGTTTATTCATTCTCTTTTCCTTTGGCTAAGTAAGAAGGCTTCTTCTTCTTGAATGTTGCTATCAAATTGTGCTACAAAAACCGTGAAACGACTTCTTTGAATGTCTGAACCCGTAGCTAAAGAAACTTTCGAAAAAATCTTCAAGTTTCTGTCAGTTGTGGTCCTTTTTCTTCCAGAATTTGAAAACTTTCTTCATGAAAGTTTTTGCTCTCTTTCTTAGCTTTCCATATCATCTTCAATCATCTCATTTGGGACGTCTGAATCAAGAGTTATGATCTCGGAAGATGAGTGGGTTTCAAAGGATAATTTGGCCAAAATTTCAGTTTTCCTCTCCTTGTGTCTGTCGGTTGCTTCATTTTCTTTGTTGCAGCCAACAAAGAAAATCTTCTTGTCTTGTTGTTGAAGTAATTTGGTCAAGCTTTGATAAAATAATTGGTTAGTCCTTTGTTCTCAAGATTAAACTCAAAAGTTCTAGAAATATTGGAAATCTTAGAACTCATAAAATCAAAGGATAATTTGGCCAAAATATGTAAAAACAAAGTAAAACACAAGCCAATTTCTAACCAAAATTAATAAGAAAACTCTATATAAAATAGAGTTATCAATATATTATTGGAAGTTGTTTTAATTGATCTTTCTTTTTTTTTTCTTCAAATGGCAAGTCATGAAAGTATTTAAATAAGTTTAAATGAAAATATAATTTTTTAATAATAAGTATCAATTTAACATCAATATATTTTGTTAATGAAATTAGTAATTAATTGCCCATGTAATGAAATTATTCAACAAAAATATAGAATAATATTAACATTGAGCCTCTCGTGTTTGTAAAATGAATAATTGAGTATATCAACACAACTTTTATGGTATAATGGACTCTCTTTGTATGAACAAAAAGAAATTAAAAATAAATTCTTTTTTTAGGGGAACGAAAAGAATAAGTATAATTATTTTTTAGTACAATTAACTAATTATAAAAAATTTAGTTTTTGATTTTGTACTCTATTTTAATTCAAAAAAAAAAGGAACTTCCTTGCTTTTGTACAAATATTATGCTTCAATAGTTTTTCTCTTGAAATAATTATATATATCTCTTTATTCTTCTAAAGAGCATCCAATTTTCTTTTATCTGTAGATACACATGTCTAAATCAAGTATATTAAGGTACGTGCATGAATATATGTACAAAAGTATTAATTTTAAATGCACATGCATTAATTTTAAATGAAATAAAGTTAAATAACAAACAAAATGTTCTTCTTTATAGTGTCGTAAAACGATAAAGATTTGAACGTCTTTTGTTGAAAGATATATGATCATAGTGTTTCATATACACTAATCTAAAAACTTTAATAATTTTTCATTAAATTATTGCTTCTTTTTTCATTAAATTATTGCTTCATATCTTGTTTATATGTACTTTATCAAAATATATATAAGATTATGGAGTTAATTAACTAAATGCTAGTGTTTTGGGCATTTGACCAATTGATTTGTATTACTATTACATATGACATGAACTTATATTAGTTTTACTCATATATTAGAATTGATTGAATATAATATAAGAATTGAAGAAATGAACATATTTATAATTTTAAATGAAATAAAGTTAAATAACAAACAAAATGTTCTTCTATATAGTGTTAGAAAACGCATAAGTATTTGAATGCCCTTTGTTGAAAGATATATGATCATAGTGTTTCATATACACTAATCTAAAAACTTTAATAATTTTTTCATTAAATTATTGCTTCTTTTTTTTTTCCATTAAATTATTGCTTCATATCTTGTTTATATGTACTTTATCAAAATATATATAAAATTATGAAGTTAATTAACTAAATGCTAGTGTTTTGAGCATTTGACCAATTGATTTGTATTACTATTACATATAACATGTATTTATATTAGTTTTACTCATATATTAGAATTGATTAAATATAATATAAAAATTAAAGAAATGAACATATTCATAATTACATATTAATATCTATATTCAAATTACTAAAAAATTATTGAATAATAAGTAAATAATCTTTTTAAAATACTTTTATATAATAAAGATTTGTTTTATCATTTTTTTATTTTTCATATCATTTGGATTTGAATATTATTGCCATAAGTATATCGATATTAATCTTCAAATTTTTTTATAATCATAAGTATAATAATTTTGGCCCTTTCTTCCCTCTTTGCAAACCCTAACCCGTTTCCATTTTCTTCCCTCTTTCCATTTTCCCTCCCCGCCGCCGAGTCGCCGACCACTGCCCCCCTCCCCTCCGACGTACAAGCTCACCAGATCAGCAGCCTTCTGCCCTGCCCACACCCAAAACCCGTAGACTAACAGAAAATACCCAAACATAGAATTGCAATTTGCAATTTGCAATATCCGTTCATCCTCGGTCGTCACCCGTTCGTCGGCCGTTCATCCTCATCCTCTTCCGCCGTCAGAGTTGTTCGTCGGCCGTGCATCCGTTCATCCTCATCCTCGGCCGTGCATTTGTTCAGTAAGTATTTTTCATTGCTGTGCTTTTTCATGTCCTCTGAACGAATCGACAACATTCTGCCCAAAAAATATTGAATGATATAGGTCTGTTTGTCTTCTGTTCTCGTGCTGCTTTGCATTCAAATACTACTTCTTCGTTTCTATTTGCACTAGGGATGTTAAGAAATGGCTCAGGTTGCCGGGCCGGGCTTGATTTTGTATACTCCATGCTCCTGACTTGTGGGTCAACGAGTTAGTGCTGTATGGAATTCTTAATTTTAATCTTATTAGCAATTTTTTGATGAAACTTTGCAGATTACTGTTAGTTGTATTCAAAATCAGCCTCCAGTTGATGTGGTGTTGGGAGACCATGTCTACTTGACTGTTGGAGATTATTTTTTGGGTACAAGAGCCTCGTGATCATACGGATTCTATATTGATGACTTCTTTTTCTTTTGTTTTTTGGCTTAGTTCCTTCCGTACATTTATGATCTCGCTACTTTCTTCCCCCCTCTGAAATGGATTCTCATTTTCCGGGCATTTTGTCCCCTCAGTAGATAACGGGGTCATAGGAGGAAACTGGTGGCTGCCAAAGCAATTTTAGCGGCACCCGGTAATAATTATTGTTTGTATACCGGCAAAAATTTAGAAAAAAGAAGGGGAAAGATGGGAAATTAATTTTTGTAGGGAGATGCCCCTTGATTTTTGATGTTTAGTAACTGCCTTAGTCATATTTGTGTAGAGGTTGATATTTTGTTGAAGATTGAAAAACTCTATGTTATAATTTTGTAATAGCTACTGACTGGACTGACCAAGAAATGGAGTACTGTGGATCATTGATTTCATCAAACTTGACATTTTATATCATCGGTTGTAGTTCTGCGAATCTGTATCTTATTGGCTTCTGTGCTGAATTTAATGATCCTTAATCTAATGTGTTTTTTATGACAAATGTGCTTTTTTGGCGGTAAAGAAAATTTGTGTTTTTGAAACGTAAAATGTTTTACAAGCGACCTCTGGTTGGCCTAGTCAGGCAATGGACTATCTATGAGTTAACAGTTTTGGCTAGGGATCATACAGTTTTCATTTCGAGCTTCTTTGGCTGCCAGGAGACTAAATATACAGATTTTGTTATTCAAATTAACAAATTACAGATTAATTAAAAAATAATGGGTGGCAGCATTTGCTGATTATACTGGGATATACTATCTGAGCTATGGTCATTGTTCCTTGATTATTAGCTCACTTTGTGAGTTAAGTTTTTCCTTTCATACATCTTCTGGCAGTAGTTGTACTTAAACATGATTCCTTGCAGACGGTTTCAAGCATTACTCATTCTTGACTAGCTGCTTGTTTAGACAGCTGTTCTTTGTTTTCATTTGTAATTGAATGGTGATCTCCATTTCTTGACTGTTCTTCAACTAAAGTTTAGCAGTAGCTGAGACATCAAAGATCTGGATTTTTACATCTTCTGGCTTATACATCTTCTGGTAGTGGTTTATGCATCTTCTGGTTTTTTCCTTTTCTTTTTTCCTTTTCTTTTTTCCTTTTGTGGTCTCTGGATTTTTCAACTACATTTATGATTTTTTTTTGTTGTTGCTGTTGATGTTTCGGGTTTGGGTTTCGGGGGTTCGGGTTTTGGGGTTCGGGGTACGGGTACCCGCGGGGAACCCGAAACCCGATCGGGGACGGGTATGGGGATTGAAGGTAGAACCCGATCGGGTTCGGGGTCGGGGTCGGGTATGAGTTAAATTTTCGGGTTCGGGGATGGGTATAGCAAACCCGACCCCGAACCCGGAAATTGCCATTCCTAACTTGTAGTTGTGTACACATGAGTTATGACTTATGAGAATGCAAACTGTGCAATTATCTTCTTTAATAACTAATTCCTATTTCATTTGAGTGTGTAACTTTATAATTAATCACTACGAAGTGATTAATGAATATTAATTAGATATTTATTATTATTAACTTACGAGAGACTGAAAGAGCATTAAATTGAATAACAAAATTAACTTAATAATTTTAGTTTAACAGTAATTTAAATTTATATATTTTTGAGAAAAAATTAGTAGGGAAAAATTTGATCATGATAAATTAACAATAACTAATTGATCATACTAATATAAAATGTTACATTGACTGGTTAAATTTTGTATCAATATATTAACTTATTAAGTGTGTAATTGAAATTTGAAAGAATTAAATATATTTTAAGGATGTGATTGAATAAAGTTAGATTTATTGAAAGATTAAAAATAAAATAGAAATAAAGTATGGGTTTTAATATAATAATAATTATTTTAATTGGGTCAAATTGAGAATAAAATTACTTTAAATTAGACGATTTTGTAATTTTACAAAACTAGAACCTTAATTTGGCAAATAATATCCCAATTGCAATTGCTTTAGGTTTTTGCTTCAGCCTTATACTCTTATTCGTTTTGCCGCCGCCTCCAGGCCCTCCACCTTCCTTCCGCCTCCACCTTCTAGATCTGTTGTCTTACTTGTGTTCGTTCCGCCGTTCTTGCTCGGCTTCATTCCGCCATCGTTCCTCCGCCACCTCCTGCACGTTCATAATAAGGTAATTTCTCTGTTAAACTCTTGTGTTTTTATATTTGTTCTTCCAGGATTTTGAGAAGAAGTAGAGGAATTGTCAAAAGCATAATCTTCTGTTTTTACTTGCGTTGTTACGGAAAAACGAAATGGACGAAGTTGTTGAAAATATTTGAAAAAAAGAAGAAAAAATTGATGCACTCAATACCCAACCATCCAAAAAATGAAAGCTCACCACACATAATCATTCCTTAATTTCCTTAATCATCCCCCTGGTTCATCTTTGTTGAGAAGAAGTGTTCACTGAATTTTTTTCTTTTATTTTGTTTTCTGGTTTTTGATTTCTGTGATTATCTTCTAGTTTCCGAATTCTATTTTGTTTTCTAATTTTTTTATTTTTACTTTCTATGTAGTTGTCACAGGTGGAAGATCGCAATAGCAGCCAACACACTGCCCAAAGCTTTGAAGTTGGGTCCAACACACAAATGGAGACTATGATGCAGTTTTAGGAGATGTAGAGCGTGTAAATTGTTGAAGTATGGTGCAGTTTTGTGTGGTCCGTCGGGTGTGCATTTCTGTTTTGTTGCAGGGTATTGAATGACTGAGGTGCAACACATCTTGTATGCTCTGTACTTCTGTAGTGATTTTAGTAGGCTTTCAAATGAGTTGTTGGCATGCATAGATTTGCATTTCCAGCTTTGGCAGGCCAACTCATTTTTTCATGCATTTTAGGATAAAATGTGTTGGATAGATTGATAAGGATTTGGTTGCTGTTGCTGTGTTGCTGTTTCTGTGTTGCATTTTAGGATTGATAAGGATTTGCTTGCTGTTTGGAAGAAAATGGCAATTCTGATTGCTGTTGTTTGGGTCTTCCTTGTCATTGTATAGTCTGTAGGATGCTGTGCATTCAGAAACAACAGGGAGGAGAATTCATGGAAGCGTTACCCTTGAACATGGTTGCTAGTGTTTGAGTAGATATTATTAGAGACGCTAATAAGATTTAGGATTTTGATCTTCTGTTAGTATGTTGCATTTCATGATGCACCTCATTTCTATCTGTTTCCTTCATGTATAGCATGATTTTTTCTTAAGACCCTTCTAGATTATTAATTTTCACTTTAGTATTTGGATTCTATTTTTAAGGCGTGTGGTGTTCTACATGTGTTTTTGTTTGAGTGAATCGAGTGTGTTTGTGGTGTCTTTATGATCTTTTCTGCCAATGATGTGTTTAGCTTTGTCCTCATGGATGATCTTTAGCTTTGTCCTCGTGAATCGAGTGTGTTGGCTAGTTGGAGTGCTTTTATGTTTTTTCTTGTCAAGTGTTTCAAACTTTCAATTTCAGCCAAGGAGTAAAACTTTGCAAGCCTTAATTATGTATCACTATGAATGAAATTCTTGTTTTGAATTCCATGATGCGTTTTTTGTTTTTTTTTCCCCAAAGTGTTGCTTAGCTTCTTATGATATTTTGTTGAGTGCTGTGAATTAACGCAATTTGGTGCCGAAAAAACCGAATTCGAATTCAATCAAATTGAATTCGAATTTGGTTCAAATTCACCCGAATTCGAACCAAATTCAAACCGAATTTGAAATTCGGGTTCTTTGGTCGAATCCGAATTCGAACCGAATTTCGAATTCGGTTTGAATTCGAACGAATTCGATCGAATTCGGTTCGGTTTTCGAATTTGGCTTTGAAAATTTTCAATTCGAACAAACCGACCAAATTGCACCCCTAATTATCATAGCGGCTATGGACTGCCCTATTCGCCTCTAACCATTTCATCATCAAATTTTCATAGTGACACATATCAGCCGCAAACACAGAGACACCAAAGGCAGGCGGGGCGAGGCGGAGCGGAGCAGAGCAAAGTTTATCATCTGATATTGAGGTTACATATCTGTACCGAATCTAATGGCGACGGCAGCGGAGTTCGGCGGTGGTTCCGGCGGCAGTGGAACGTTGTCGGAAATTTATCAAAATTCCAAGAGGCTGCTGCTCAAGTCTCGCGATGGATTGGAGAGACTAGAGCGTCTCGAGTACTCCTCGTCGTCCTTACCGTCGACATCATTGGACTCGTCGCCGGAGCTTTTCGATGCCGTTAAGAGAGACATCGCGCAGATCCTCTCTCTTTGTGCTCAAATGGATCACTTATGGCGATCAATCCCCGCCAAATCCCAACGCGATCTTTGGAAAAGGTCCGTTGATTCCCCTGAACTTTCGGCAAATTTTTTAATTTATTTATTTTATTTTTTGCTAGATTCTTCGATCGGCTTCTTAGATTTGGGGAAACGATTGAATTTCTTTGTAGCATAATGTTATGGTTCTTGGTAGAACCCACCACAAAAGCTGACTTGTGAGATGGAAGAAGAACCAAGGCTATATGAACCATTAAACCCGATATGGAAATTCGATATCATGTGGCAACCAAGTGGTTGATGACACCCAACTATTTTGCAGAGAAAAAGAAAGGGATTATGTAGAGTATAAAACACGGTTTAAAGTTTAGGTAAGAAGAATTAGGGCTAAAAAAAAGAATTAGGACTATGTAATTTATTTCTTTCACTCCATCATTTGAAATTGTTATTTGTATAAAGAATTAAGTGGCATTTTGTGGATTATTGTTTTGCAAGGTTGTTTAAAGTTGAAATATCTGCCCTGTAAGTTAATTGCTTTTACAAAGATTCTTGCATTGTCTTTTGAAGAATTTGCCACTAGTTTGTCTTAAAAGGTGAATTTCAAGAAAATTTTAAATTTTTTTTGGGGTTTTTACAATTTTGAGAATTAGCAACAATCTTATTGTTCAGTTGTGTGCTTCTACCAATGAGATGTAATATCAAGGAGGGATAAAATGTTTGTTAGTGACTTATTTTGTATAATGTAGTTCAGTTGTTGGCCTAGTGTTAAATTATCAAGTTAATCAATGTGGAACGAAAATGCTCCAATAGTAAATGTTAAAGAACATAAAAAATGGTGTGAGAAGTTAGCTTCAACAAACTTCAATGGTTGTTGAATTGATAATCTCCATTTTGTGAGATACTGGTTGAAATTTTACAGCCAGTGCATCCAAATTATGGTAAATTCTTCAGAATACATTATGTTACAGAAAAGTAGTAGTATGGTAAATAATATGTTGCTTCTTATTTTTAGGCTGCTGTCATTTTTGTTTATTCTGTTATTTATCTCCATTTTGTTCACATAAAGTGGATACGATTGGTAATTTTATGTTTTCAAGTAAAATTCTTTCCCTTCATTACTTTTTTAGAGTGGATTTTTCTTTCTCTGGATATGAAGATATGTCAATAAATCAAAATTCTTAACCTTTGAAAATGACACTTCAGAGTTGAACAAAATTGAGCAATCTTAAGAGAGAAATGAAAGCTGAAATCAAAAAATTGAGAGCCTTGAGTTATCTTTAAATCTTCATAACAAGCTCCTCTAGTTGTTTCTTCATCTATTGTAGATTCATGTTGTGGATGTTGGTAGTCCCTTGTATACATAAATGCCTCACTTGTAGGCTATGACTTTCTCCTTGCATGGCGGTATATGAATGTATGAACTTCATCATATTTCAGTCTTTTGTATGTAATGAAACTTGTATAATTATGTGAAATAACTGGAATGAGATCAGTTCTGTTTCATTATTGTTTCTCTAATCTCTCTCTCTCTCTCTGCCTTAATCTTTTAATGGGCATGGGATTTCATTAAATTTATCATAAAGTGCCTTAAATTGCTGAGATTCAGGGGTCATCTTATTTTTGTGTTGTCTTTGCTTGTTTTACTTCCATTACTTTAGTAATAAATATCCATGTACTTTGTACCCTGAAATTCATATGACATGTTCATCACACTTTGCATATTGAAGGTGGAGGTAGTTGTTCCGACCATGGGCTAATGTCTTATTTGGTCTGTCAGTTAAGATTTTTATTCAGAGTCAGGTTCTTGGATTGCAGAGTTAAGAACAAAGTCACATGGTAGCTTGAAGAAACTATTAGCATCTTGCAAAGTTTTTGGGATTTATGACTAAGCTTCAAGGAATTGAAGTAAACTGTTTATGGGAGCTCAATGCCAAATATACTGCCTGGAATTTATAGAAAATCACAAAGAAATGCCAAAAGAGCTATAAATCATATGAGGATGAAAATTCACACAATCATAATTCTAGGTCATCTAAGCTAAAGTAAATAAGAATGTTTAGCAATCTATGCAGCTATTGTTTGAATTTATGGCAATCTTGTAATGTTTCAACATGCTCAGTATATAAAACAATATGCATATGTCTAAATATGAAGATTTTCTTTTTGTTTGGATTATGTCAATAGTTTTCGTATAATTTATTAGGTGCTTTCCCCAAGACTGAAGAGATTTCTCTTTTCTAGTAGGATCTGTGATCCTTGTTGTAGCTTGCCTAGTTGCTGCTATTTTTTAGCCATTAGTAGTTGTGGTATCAAACGGATTGGATGTAACATGGTATACAACTATACATGGAAATATGCTGTGCATTTATTCCAGCTTCTGTTATCTTAGATTTTTTACTGTATGTACCAGGTTCCTCTTTGTGGGGGTAGGCAATGCTTTGCTGTTCTTGGGTAGAGGTGGTTAGATAGCTCTTTAACTGTTGTTACTTTCACATACAGCACATGGAATGAGCAGTACTTGCAAAGATACTCGTATTATGCTGTGTATGCTGAGCATTGATTCATGTATTTAGAAATTTTCTTTTCACAGAATATTTATCTTTATCTTCTGGAAATGCTTGTTGAATTTACAATTTCAGCCTTTACTGGATAGATTTTTTTCCCTTCTTCCCTCTATACATTCGTACACACATATAAGGGAGAACTATAACCATAGGGATAGGTGTTCACAGGATGCAACTTTCTGCTTAGCAAATCAGTCATTTTTACATTTTCTGCATTCTGGTTGGAGGATTGGGATAGATTATGTTGTTCTAAAACATACGGTAGGTGTTGGCTATGACAATTTGGTGTCTTTTGTTTTCCATTTTTCCTTATTCACTATTACTGTTCTCATTTCCATGCAATCCACTTCTTGGTTCCTATGTGCTGATGCAGTATGTTTACTGCTTGATTCTAATGATGGTGATATTGTGAAGCTTTATTTTTACATATGCTGTCCTCTTGTTCCTTTACATGAATTTGTTTTCTTAGAATTTCTGAACAATTAGTAACATTTTCTTGTTGTCAGGCTTCTATATCATTTTAGTATGTGTCATATATTTGGCCTGGCATAGTTGTAATGGTAAACCCTCTAAGAAGAGTGTTGGCATGAGCAGCAAGAAATTAGCATTGGCTGTTTTTGTAGGTTCACATTCTTGCAAGTTTTGTTCTGTGATCTCTGTCGTACCATGAATATTTATTTTAACTCTGTTTCTTTACATAGGACAAAAGAGGGGGGGAAAGAGGAGCATCAACTGGTGACTGATGAATGCTAAAATACTTTAAAGTTCTAATAATTTGTGTGAGAGAAATGTTACTTTTATGGTGTATTCCAGAATACTATGTCAGAATGGAGTTTCACTCATCAGAGCAGATGTAGTAAATAAAATGAAATGGGAATCGTTGTATGATTGTAAAAGGTTACTCAAGTTACCTGTGGTAATTTTATATTCTTATTATAATTGCACAGAAAAGTGGAACAAGTGGCTGAAGAGGCTGACTCATTGAAAGATAGTCTGGACAAGTATCTACTGCGGCATCAAAGACGAAAGCAAGAAGCTCAGGAGAGAGCTGAATTGCTAGGACGAGCTGTAAGAATCTTGTGTTTCCTCTTTTACTTCTTGACTCTGATTGGTTAAGTATAATTTCTATCTAATGGATTTTTCGTATTCTAGAATGGGGAATCATCTCATATTTTGAGGATCTTTGATGAGGAAGCTCAAGCAAGGCAGTCAGTTCAGACCTCATCTAGGGTGCTGGAAGATGCTTATGCAACAGGTTTAGCCATACTTTCAAAGTATAGTGAGCAAAGGGATCACCTTAAGGTAATCAATCGAAAAGGAACTGGTTTGAAATGATGTGTTTGCATATAGCTGCTTTGTTCCAATACATTCTCATACTTGATTTTGATGAGCTGAGATGTCTTTAGTGTGAACTGAGCAATGTTTCCATGTTTTGAAAGTTGTGCGAATGTTGCTTTCCTAGCTTATAATCTACATATTAACATAGAAGATTGACAAATTGTAGGTTCAATGGAAAAAAATTGATTTCAAGTGATTAAAGTAGAAAAGGCAGTAGTAATGGGGTTAAGAGTTGTTACTTATTCGTATGCTGTTTTAGGTTGCTTACCTTAATTACTGAATTTTTTTTTTCTTCTTACTTTGCTAAATGCCTATTTCTGATTGTTGCCGTAATGGTCTTACTTTTCCCCCTTTCTTGAAGCTTTTTATGCTAATTAGCTTTTGGGGATGGTGATACATGGCATTGTGTATGACTTTTGCTGCAGAGAGCACAACGGAAAGCACTGGATGTCCTTAACAGATTGGGGCTATCAAATTCTGTGTTGAGGCTTATCGAAAGGCGTAATCGTGTAGATAGATGGATTAAATATGCGGGCATGGTTATCACAATCATCATTGTCATCATAGTTTGGAGGTGGACGAGCTAGACTATGTCCCTTTGTATGTGAGAAACTGTGGTGCATCTGCTCTTCTGATGTTTGTTGACCGATCTAACTTACTGCCATTTATTGGGATTTAGATCGTTTAGCCAGTGGAAAATATGGTCAAAAATGTTGGCGAGAGGAAAAATTGGTGATTGTATACTATTTTTTTCAGCAGAATATATGATGGTGTACCATGACAGAATCTTTACTTGCGAATGTCATTGAAAAAAGTGATATTTTGAACTACTGATGACAAAATGACAAAATTTTTACTAGTCTCAGGGATAATGTTATCATATTTGACGCTATTGTCCCATGTGATTTACTTATATGTAATCGCATATGGTTAGTGACTTCATTTCGATAGTACCATAAATTATTATTTTGTTACCACAAAGGTAAAAATGATTGGGATTAATGGCAAACATAGTATTTTTTTCTTGACTTTGTGAAACTAGTAGTTGTATAATTTTTTACAATTTTTTTGCGAAACTAGCAAATCAATGTAGTTTGATCAAGTGAAAAAATTTAAATAATTCTCTTTATTTATCAAAGATGAGAAAGAAAGCGTTTAAAAACACTCTTTTAAGTCGAGCAGTAAAAGATCGAGCACTAAATCGAACTTGACCTACAAGATCGAGTACTCGGTTAAGGTCAAACTTAACATTGTGCTTGATTTTCGTATAAAATTATATTGAATTTAATTTTTTACAAGTATAATGATGTTATAAAATATGCAAATCACATATCAAAATGTAGATAATGAAAAACTGAATCCAATGACACTAAAATTGTCCAAAATGGACTCCAGATATTTCGAAACGGGCCTTATAAAGGTTTTGAAGAAAATTAAATAATGTGACATGACTTCGAGCACAAGGTCGAACACAACCTAAAAGGTTTAACATTAGTTTTATACAAATGCTATAATTGTAAATAGAGGGTCATTTAAATCTTTTTATTTGGTCAACATAGACATGTTAATTTTATAAATAATTTTGTACAAGTGCTATATTTGCAAACTTGTGTTCAAAATGTGCTATTATAGTATTATTGCAAGTGACCCCACATAAAAGTTGCCGAAAATTAGGTAATTTTCTGCAACTTTTATGTGAGAAAAGGGTTTTTAGGCATTGCTCACATTTTACACAACCAATTTTCTCATATCACGTCGGATTTTTAAAATGTTCCACACCTATCTTTAAGGCAACCAATAATTTCATATCGCAGAGGATTTTTAAAATGTTACACTGCTATGAAAATTGTCCAAATGCACAAATTCTGAAAAGCAATACAGCGATAAAGTAAGTTGTTGAACTCAAGATTTAATTTTTAAAATCTTACTAATACTAAAATTGTTTTAACTTATGTTTATACTAAGCAGGAAAGACTGCAGTTGGTGCGATCCGAGTTATTGTTAGCCTGTATTAATTGAAATAATTAATTTATTAAAAAATAAAAAAAAAGTTATATTAATTTGATCAAAATTTTATTGTGATAGTTACTATATAAATAAAATATGGCCTATCTTTTTTTTTTAGAATATTTATTACTCAATAGAAAGCATAAGAAATCATGTACATTCGTTAAATTATTCTAACAAAGATAATAAATGTCAATAAAATTTATTTATGCTACGGATAGTAAATTTTTGTTTCTTCACATAAAATATACATGCATTATAGAGTTATTGATATAGTAATTATTTACTAATAATATATAGTGTTTGATACTTAATAACAATAGTTTTACATATATTTATGTATCAATTGTCCAATAAGACTTTTGTTAGTAAAATATAATTTGTAACAATATATATCAAAGATATACAATATTTATACATATATGTTGTAATGATTTTGATGAGTCACTATGAAGCTTGCAATTTTATTCTAACATGTATCTTTATGCTCATGATGTGTGGTATTTGACGAGGATGTTCAATTGAGTATATATATATGTATATCAATTCTTATTTTATTTTTTTTGTAATATAGGGTATTATAAATTTTGTAAACGAACAATATTATTTGTGTTGTTTTAAGTATTACATAATGAGTTTCGATGGATCGACGTATGAAAACGAAATAGATGACAATTACCAAAGGTATCAATAATTTGTATTTTGTTTATATACATCAGTATAATATGTAAATGAGAATTGTAGTATTCAATATATCATAAATGAATTAATTATAAGTTACTCCATGATTACGTTTCAAGGTGTACCGATTGTAGATGATTGTCCTGACTTCCTGTGGATAAATTTTGAAATTGATTGGAGATTGGCGAGAAGGCATATAGGTATGTATCAAGAAATATATCAATTACTTGCTCCTTTTTTTCGTCAAAAGGAATGGTTGTTGGTTCTATTTGATATGTTGAGAAATAGATTAGAACTGCCAAGATTAAAGGAAATGGTGAATCATTTTGAGACACCTAGATCAAATTAAAAGAATGCAGAACCATATTTTAGTACGACATCAATGGAGTACATCAATTAATAAATAATTTTGGAATTTTATTTTGTGATGTTGTGTATTAGTATGTATTAAGTAATAAGTTTAGTAGTGTTTTTACGTTTTTTGGTTTGTTAGATATGAATTTAATATTTTCACTTAGTGTGTATTGTAACTAAAAGGAAAGAGTGTGTGCTGAATAATGTATTATTTGTGTTTGGTTGTAAGTAATGTTTGAGCTCTTTTTTTTTCAATTTACTTTTTTGGAATATTATTATCGTAGTTATTGGATACACAATTAAACCATCAATATATATATATCCAACCAGGGTAATGAAGATAACCTTGAAAACGTCAGAGTCATTATCGAAATGGCACCCCTGTGCAGAATCAAGGATGTTCAGAGGTTAACAGAATTCTTAGTAGTGCTAAACAAGTTCTTATCTCGCTCAACAAACCATTACCTACCTTTTTTTCTAGATACTGCAAAATGTCAAAAGTTTCAAATAGACCCAAGAATGTCAAAAAGCCTTTGAAGAATTGAAAAAGCGTTTGACTAATTTACCTGTATTAACAATACCTCATCCAAGAGAGCTTCTATTTCTCTACCCAGTAGCTTCAGACAATACCGTTAGTGCAGTATTAATTTGAGATGAAAAAGGTGTCTAGAAACCCATATATTATGTCAGCAAAGCCTTGCATGAGCCTAAAACTAGGTATCTCCTGACTGATAAACTAGTCTTAGCCCTTGTCAATGTAGCCAAAAGGTTAAGACCCTATTTTCAAACACATCCTGATGGAAATCTAAGGTTCGAGACAACTACACAAGTCAAGACAACTCCACAACATGAAACTGCCAAAGCTTCATCAGCTTCATCTACAAGGTGTGCACCATTTGATCCCATTGCAAGGCATTGGAGGTCTTATGACTAGATCAAGAACTAAGATAATGCAAGCTACCTTAGCAACACTTATAGTCGAATTTCAAGCTAAGGAAACAATGAAGGATGAGGCAATGAAGACCGGTTCTCAATATGTCACTATGATCACTATGATTAGTGTTATAAATGATGAGCTAAATGTTTCTAATGCTTCATGATCGATAGGATAGCCAAAGTACTTAGAGAAGCTTCCAAATCCATAGTCATGATGATTAGAGAAGCTTCCAAATCCAATTCAAGAGTGGAGAGCCAAACACAAGCAAATCCAATCCACACTTGGATTATAGTTTAGAAAGTATTTCCTTTTCTTAGAATAGTAATTCTTTTTGGTAATTGTTTCTTTAGGTATTTAGTTTCCTAAAAGGGCAAGGAGTTCTAATCCTTCTAGATAATGGAATTCTCCTTGGTCAAATCTATAAATAAGGTAATTGGCCACACAAAGAAGACACAATTTTTATCAATACAAACTTGAGAGCTTTTTGTTTTTCTTTGAGTTCTAATTTCAAAACTTGCTTTGAGTCTTTGAGGATAGCATCTTAGGTTCATGTTTAAGCTATCTTGTTGAATCCCTTTCCCTCAACAATTTGAGCGTGCTTCTTGGTTCCAAGGAAACAATCCAATTCACAACTGGCTTTTGAGTTGATCCTTTGGGTGTCAAGTGGACAAAAACAAGGTTCTTCTTCAATCTTGGAGTTGGTGTCTTGCTAAAGAAAGAACTAGTTCAACCTAGAGGACGATACTAGGACTTACACTCTAGTATTTGTTTCGAATTTTATTCTTGAAGTTCAGAATTTGTATCAGTTTGGTATCAAAGCTGCCTTTGGGTTGCTCTTTTAGTTGTTTATATCTTTTTGTGTTATTTGTTTTGTTTCCATCTTACTGCTTTTGTGTACTGTAAGTATTGCTTTTCCCTGTAAATTTTCTTAGTTTCTCTTCTTATTTTTGTGCTTAAAATTCAAACTCAAAGTTGCTGCCCAACTACTAGTTCTGCTATCAGGAATTCTGTTTACCCATCGCCTGTCTCTTGTGTTAAGACCCTGGTTCTGTGCTCCATCTTTTTGTGTGATATTGATTGATAGAAGAGACTTTGGTTTGTTGATTTTTGCTACCGAAAGTGAGTTCTAAATTGAGAAACTAATTGCTGAAAAATTTTAAGATTGTTGTGGCAGAATTTTCTTGCAGAAAACCCGAAGATCTTATGCTCCAGTTTCTATCTAGTTTTGTGTTATATCTGTTCTTGAGAATATTGATTGAGTGAGAAGGCTTCGTCTTATTGAATTTTGCTATCGAATTGTGTTGCAAAATATGAAGCCAACTGCTGTAAATTTTGAGATTTATTGCGACAGAATTCTCAGGAAAAAGAAATCGAACCCTATCTGAATTCTGCCCAGTTCTATGCTTAATCTGTTCATGCGAATTTTGCTTGATTAAAAGGCTTTAGTTTGTTGAATTTTGCTTCCAAGATTGTGTTACAAGTTGTGGAGTTGGCTGCTGGAATTTTTTAGAAACTTGTGTGAAAGATTTCTGCCAAAACCAGAAAGACAAATCTTGTTTGGAATTAGAATTGATCAAGTGTTGTAGGTTGCTGCGAAGTCTAATTTTTGGTTTGATCTACTGAGCAAAGAAAATTCATATTCACCAAGTTTACTTGATCCCAAGCACATAAGAAACACTTTGCATAATTATTTTTGTCCCTTGAAACTTGTTTCTCTTTTCTTTGAAAATTCAACTTTATTTGTTTTCTTGTTCTAAGAACTTTGTTCTTGTTTCTTGTTTTTTCTTGATCTCTAAATTTTATCTTGCTTAATTTGAATTTAATTGCCTATTCTTTGAGATTCTTGAAGCTTTTTTGGGTTAGAACTTTTAGAAAAGTGAATTGAGTGTGAGTGAATTTACTCAACAACCCCATCACTACAAAAAGAGAGTTCAACCTTATATTGGTGAGAGATTCATATATTGGATAATTGGTTAGAGGGAAGTGAGGTAAGAAATTTTTATTACTAACATTACTTGTGCAGAGATGGCCACAAATCCAAAAGAACAAGAAAAAGACATGAAGGAATACCTTAAGGGTTTAGCTTCGGCTCTAGAATTAGTTCATAGAAGGATTGATCAAATGGAAATCACAATGGCTCAAGTTGCATCCAGCTCGGAAGCAGCCAAGGCTGAGAAGCTTCAAGAAGTTACTCAAACAAACCCTAAAGAGAAAAAGAAGAAGTACAAAAATGATGAAATAAGTAGCTTATACGAGGAAGAAGAACTCGAGACTTCAAGTTCGGATGATGATCATTATTCTTCAAAGAATAAAAGGAAAGCCATGAAGGATGATAATCTTGCTAGCACTAAGTTGCAAATTCTAGAATTTGAAGGCAAGAATGATCCGGAAGCATACATGGAATGGAAGGAAAATGTTGATATCCATGAATTTTCTGAAAGAAAGAAAGTTAAGTTGGTTGTTGTTCGGTGAATTGCAAGCGCACAATATCAACAAGTAATATAGTGATAAATAGAGTATCGTTCCCACGATGATTGTTTTCAATTTAACCAATTACTTACCAATATGATTAATTCAACAACAAGCTAGCCAATTAAATTGTTTTATGGTAAATTAAACTAAAGAAGGAAAAATTAATAACACTTGATAAAAGCAACAAATAAGATGTTAGAGATTTCGATTTCACTTAATCAATCCTAATTAACTCTCTTGACTTGTCATGCAATTAAAGTAAATTCCAAATTATGATGGTGAAATTTCCCTAATATAAATTAATAGCCGACATCAGTCTAATAACCCTATTTAGATTAAAATCAACTCACACTTGGTCTAGGTGAATTTAAATTTCCAAATGCATTAAGAACTATGGAAATTCTCGGATTCAATCTAAGTAGCCACGACTTAGTTCTACTACTGAAACCACATGAACAACCTAGATTATTACCGTCTAAATTGAATTCACGGTTTAATATCACATGAGCACATGCATGTTATCTCCACACGGTATCAAACAAGCATCAAAATTCAATTAGGTGGTGATCAATCACCTAAAAGCATTAAGAACATGATATTAAACTCATAATTGAAATATAAATTGTATGAACAAGTCTTAAGAATTAATTATTCATGATTAAGATCCATCTAATCTCTAACAAAAGAAATTAGAACATAATGAAATTTAAACTAACAACAAAAATAAAAATAGACATAATTGAAATTAAAACAAATTCTTAAAATTAAAATAATTATATTAAAGCTATAAACATATTACTACTTGAAAATAAAACACAACGAGAAATTTCATAACAAAGCACAAGAAATTAAATTACTAAAGTTGCTAAATTAAACCAAAGAAAAACAAGGAAATAAAACTAAATTTGCGAAACTAAAGAAAACAAGAAAGAAACAAAAACCGAAGACTTTGAAGTCAAATAACAAAATTCTGCATGGATTTGTTTCTTTGCCCGTAAGTCTCCGAAGAAAGAAAAACCAGCTGCTACCTTTTTAACCCAAGTTGAGCTTGGCGGCTGAGTTTCTATCACAAACTACTGAAACAACAAGAACAGAACAGAACGACGGAAAAAAACAGGAGGAACAACAAGAGGACAACTAAAATTCTGCAGCAAGCTAAACCGAGAAGAAAAATGGAACTGCTGCAGAAAATCCGAGAAGAGAAAGAAAAATCTGAAGAAGACCGAGCATAGGAAGCTACTGAAATTCTGAAGAAAACTGAAAACAAGAAGAGAAACAAGAAAACAAAGTACGTGCAGTTCCCAAAGGAAAGAACACGCTCCAGAAAATTCTGCTAACCCAAAGTTACCCGGTTGCTTCTAAAATAATGGGAGAAAACAGAAAGAAAAAAAAAACTTGGCTAAAACTGAATCTAAACTAAAGGAAGAAAAGAAAAACAAAGGAAAAGAAAGATGCTGCAAAGAATGGATGTCTTCCTCCGTTCCAAGCTTTCTTATTTATAGGCAAGGCTTTGCTTTTCTTGTCCAGATTTTCCTTTTCTTGTTTCTTTCTTTGTGCAGCCACAAACATGTGTTGTTGTCTTCTATGTGCTCGGTTTCTTTTACAGAAATAAAGCAGCCAAGCCTTGCATTTGCAGTTGGCAATTCATGTGACTTGATTCTCTTTTCTTTTTCTTTCTTTGTTTCCAATTTGTACAGCTTGGTTTCTTTGGTGTTCAGCTGTCCTTCTCTTCTTTTGCAGCTGAAATAAGCTCTCAAATTGTAGCTTTTCCTTCCTTTTTACTTTATACTTGCCTGAGTAAGAAGGCTTCTTCTTCTTGAATGTTGCTATCAAATTGTGCTACAAAAACCGTGAAGCAGCCTGCTGAATCCCATCTAAAAATCCGAACAGCCAGCAAAGAAAACCAACCCCAGTTTTTCTGAATTCTGCCCGCTCTTACTTTGATCTTGATCAGATTTTTTTGTGAATATTTTCTGATCCCAAAGGCTTAAAATTGTTTCCAAAATGTTGCAAAGTTATAAAACCCTACCCGAAAATTTAGAAATTTCCTGTGAAAGAAAAACTGCCCAGAAAGCCGAAGAACCTGAAATCCCGAACCTGCCTGTTTCTTGCTTTTGACTTCGACTTGCATAATTCTTGATTAAAAAGTTTCAGATTTTGTTGAAATTTTGCTGCCAAGATCGTGTTATTCGTTGCTGAAAGTTTGTTTCCAAATTGTAAAACTGCTGCTAGAGAAAATTTGGAAACTTGCTGGGATTTTCGGAAAGAAACCCGTTTTTGCCTTTTTTCATATCCTTCAGAATTTTGTCCCATGCTTTGTATACCTTTTTCTTGTGGATATTGTTTGATCAATAAGATCTCTTCTTGTTGAATCTTTATGCCTAAAGGGTGTTATAAATTGAGGATTCAACTGCTGGAAAAATTGGAAACTCGTGGAAGAAGAAAATTTCAGAAAGATATTGCATGTTTCTAGTTCTGCCCAGCTTTATGCTATATCTATTCTTGTGAATCTTGTTTTCTTGTCCCGTGAAATCTTTAGAAAACTATTAGAAAACTATTAAGTTCAAAAGTTCTAAAACTATTAGAAAACTTAGAAATCATAAAATCAAAGGATAATTTAGCCAAAATATGTAAAGATAAATTAAAACACAAGCCAATTTCTAACCAAAATTAATAAGAAAACCCTATATAAAATAGAGTTATCAGTTGTAGTTGAGTTTTCTAGACATGCATCTACTTGGTGGCGAAGGACTTGTCACCAAAGAGAGGAGAAGTTTAAGCAACTGATTTCATCTTGGACTTCATTGAAAAAGATCATGAGAAAGAAGTATGTTCCCTCTTATCACAAAAGAGAGTTGTTGCAAAAGTTTCAAAGTTTAACTCAAGGGAACAAGAGTGTAGATGATTACTACAAGGAGATGGATCTAGCCATGCTATGTGCTAATATAGAAGAAGATGAAGAATCTACAATGGCAAGGTTCATGAATGGGCTTAATAGGAATATTGCCCATTTAGTTGAGTTGCATCATTATAGCAACTTTGAGCAGTTACTACACATGCTTGAAAAGGTTGAGAAGCAACTTAAAAAGGTACCACAAAATTTGAGGAGCTCAAACCTGAGCAACGAGTGGTGCAACAACAACAATAATCGCCAAGGTGGTAGGTTTAATTCTTCAAGTTCTGGAAGTACTCCATGGATAGGAGGTTCAGCTTCCAATCCAACAAATGGGAAGAAAGTTGCACCACAAAATTCTTCAAAGGTAAGTAGTCCTAAGCCCTCTTCTAGCTTAAATAATACTAACACTAGTTCTTCTATCCAATGTTTTAAGTTCTTAGGCCAAGATATATAGCTTCTCAATGCCCAAACTCACAAACCATGACCATCTTAGATGATGGAACCTATCAAAGTGAGAGTGAAGAGGAGTTAAGTAATCAAGATAAAAATATAGCCACAAGTTATGAAGAGGAACAACCAAATGGTGATTATTTGGTCACAATAAGGGCTTTGAGTGCTCAACCCTAAGAGGACACCAAGGATCAAATGACAGATATTTTCCATTCTAAATGTTTTATCAATGATCAAATTTGCATGTTAATTATTGATGGAAGATCTTGTACTAACCTAGCTTCTACTCATCTTGTAGATAAATTGAAGCTTAAATTTTCATTGCATCTGAAGCCATACAAGCTCCAATGGATGAACCAAAGTGGATCACTTCGTGTTACAAAGCAAACTTTGATAAACTTTCAAATTGAAAATTATATTGACTAAGTTCTTTGTGATGTTGTTCCTATGCAGGCTACTCATCTACTATTGGGACGACCTTGGGAGTATGATAGTCATGCCAATCATTCTGGAAGGACTAACAAGTATCATCTCAACAAGGATGGAAAAACCCTCACACTAGCACCATTGCCATCTTCGGAAATTAGTAAATTTCAGCAACAACAAAGGGTGAAGCAAATAGAGTGGATAAGAGTGCAAATGAAGATTGAAGAAGGTCCGAAATCCGCTCAAACCATGAGTAAACAATTTCCTTCAACTTCTAAAGGTAAGGTTTCGGTTCTCATGAGTGAAACCGAAGGTATACAACCATCAATTGAAGATTTTAAAGGTAGTTTCTATGCTTGCGTGAGAGATATTGATAGAGCTTTAAATGCAAGAAAAGATTTTTTGTTAATTATTTTTCAAGAAGCTTTATTTACTATTGATGAGCTACCAAGTGACTTGCCATCGCAAGTCAAAGTTGTTTTGCAGGAATATGAAGATGTTTTTCCAGAAGATCTACCTAAATGATTACCACCTTTTAAGGGGAATTGGCATCAAAGTGACTTCGTTCTTGGCGCAATAATTCCTGATCGACCAGCCTAACAAGCCAATCCTGAAGAAACCAAAAAGCTTTAGAGGCAAGTCGAGGAATTGCTAGATAAAGGTCATGTACGAGAGAGTCTTAGTCCACGTGCAATCCCAGTCATCCTTGTTCCAAAGAAGGAAATTACGTGGAGAATGTGTACTGATTGTAGAGTTGTTAATAAGATTACAATTAAGTATAGACATCCAATACCTCGCCTTGATGACATGTTTGAGGAGTTGCTTGGTTCTAAATTTATACTAAATTGACCTTAAGAGTGGATATCATCAAATACGCATTAAAGATGGAGATGAATGGAAAATTGCTTTTAAGACTAAGTTTGGCTTGTATAAATGGTTAGTCGTGCCTTTTGGATTAACTAATGTACTTAGCACATTCATGCAGCTCATGAATCATGTCCTTAGGCAGTTTATAGGAAAATTTGTTGTTGTGTATTTTGATGACATTCTCATTTATAGCAAGAACTTCGAAGAGCATGTGAAGCATATTAGATTTGTTCTAAGTGTCTTGCGTGAAAATAGGTTGTTTGCTAATATCAAGAAGTCTACCTTTTGTGTGGAAAGTGTTGTATTTCTTGGATTTGTTGTTAGTTCCAAAGGTATACAGGTTGATCAAGCAAAAGTCGAGGCTATAACCTTTTGGCTGAAACCTACAACTGTGCATAAGGTAAGGTCTTTCCATGGTTTTGCTTCATTCTATAGGAGGTTTGTTAAAGGTTTTTTTTCAAAGGCTGCCCTTCTTAATGATCTTGTCAAAAAAAATGTTCCATTCGTGCGGGGTGAACGTCAAGAGCAAGCATTTACTCAATTGAAGAAAGATCTTACAACTGCACTTGTTTTAACTTTGCCTGATTTTAACAAAACCTTTGAGCTTGAATGTGATGCTTTAGGTATAGGTATTGGCACAGTTTTGAAACAAGAGGGCCGATCCTTAGCTTACTTTTCTAAAAAATTGAATGGTGCTGCTCTCAATTACCCAACTTACAACAAAGAGCTTTATGCAGTCATTCGTGCCTTAGAGACATGGCAGCATTACTTGCTGTCCAAAGAATTTGTCATTCACACTGATCATGAGTCTCTAAAGTACTTACATGGCCAAGGTAAGTTGAATAAGAGATATGCCAAGTGGAGTTTATTTCTCAAAACATTTCCCTATGTTATCAAGTATAAAAAAAGGTAAGAAGAATGTTGTCGCAGATGCGCTCTCAAGAAGGTCTATTCTCTTAAGCTCTTTAGATATTAAAATTTTGGGATTTGAGTAAAGTGCTCTTTCTTTCAATCATATCATTGACCTACTCACTAGTTGTATATATGAAAAGTCTACTACACACTCTCTCTCTATGTAAGATACCTTTAGACTATGTACCTCAAAAATTCAAAATTCTTTCTGCCTTGTAGTGAGAATGCCATATAAATTCCATAAACCAATTAATTAATGCAATACTATAGATAATGTTAGATTTTGTGGAAGTCAATTATCTAAGACTCTTAGCCAATCAAAATGTACTAAATAGAAAATTGCCCTAATCTCAACAAATGATTCATTTTGATGAAATCCTAAGATCCTTCTTTTCTCTGTTGTAAGCAAGTTCCAAACTTAGACGCGGTACGCAAGTTATATTACAGTGGAATTAACTTCTTGCACCAATAATTCAAATTAATAATATGAAAGACTACAATTGAATTGAACAAACACATAAAAGGAAGCTTACTATTAAAGATCAGAGAGGGAGAGGATGATAAGGTTTAGGAGGGGATCAGTAGGGGAAGTAAATACATCACTGTTGCCATGACTCTATTTAATTGAAGGGGAAGAAGCCAGGGGAAGAAGAAGGCATAGTTTATAGGATGAGATTTTACATAGAATCGATTTAAAATAATAACATCATATCAGTGAAATTAAATCGTAAAATTTTTAAAAAATATAATTTATAAATTATTTTTTTTAAAAAAATTATTAATCAATAGGTTATTGCTTCTCATTCGAGTAAAAGTGATGAATATTATTTTTTTTAAAAAAAAATTAAATTAATATTGATGATTCAAATGGAGTTCTAGAAATGCTGAAGTCGATCACGGATATCAACTTTAAAGTCGATATTCGTGATATAGACTTCAAGGCAAATGAACATAAACAAAAAATTTTTTTGACTTATTTATTTCAATTTTAATAAATAATGATGTTTTTTTTTTAAATAATGAAGCCGATTCTTAGGAAATGGACTTTAAAGTCAATAATTCAATCGATTTGAAATTTTAAAGTCGATTTTGAAAAAATCAACACAAAAAATAAATTGTACTTAGATTATACATTTTTTAAACAATTTGAGAGATATTTAAAGTTCGTTCATTATTTCTAGCCATGTTTTCTTCTTCACTATTAAATAATTCAGACAAATTATATTCAAAAGATGAAGAAGATGATACTCCCTGAGATCGTTGTTTGGTTTCTTTTCTAAGCCTACGTGCTGTCTTCTCTATCTCTGCATTGTATGTGAGTTGACCTGTGCGAGAAGAACGTAGCATAAAAGAACCAAACAATTATAAAGGCAAAAATAAAAATAAAAATAAAAATAAAAATAGAAATAGAAATAAAAATGGAAATAAATAAATAAAAGGAATAAATTCTAAAAAACCAATCCCCGGCAACGGCGCCAAAAATTGATGGGTGTCGAAACCACAAAAAATAATCCTTCTCTAGGCTAAGCTTTGTAGATAGCAGTGAGAGGGTCGAATCCACAGAGATTAGTTAGATTTATTCCTTGAACAAAATAAAATAAAGAGGGGGGGGGGGGTTTGTATTATGAAACTAAGCAAGAATTAATTAAGACAACTAAACAAATTAAATAACCAACTATAAATATGAGGAAAAATTAATAAGAAGAATCTTCCAATCAATAATTAATTATGGTATTGATTCCTTGAATTGATCATTGATTTAAAAGATAAATTCTTTTATCTTGAATAAATTGATTATAGTTGTTGAAGATCCGTCCTCTAACAACTAATCTTTTCTTACTTTTTCGATAACCTTCGGATCTGTCCTATGAGTTATTTCTCTAATTAACAAACACAACCTTCGGATCTGTCCTATGAGTTATGTCTATTAATTGCATTAAGATTCAAAAAGACCCAATTACTAACCAGTAAACCCGGAAACGCCGTGTTTATTTAAGTTAGATTATATATTTTCATAACATACAATCTAAGGCGTTGATTACCTTTTGATGTTGTTATTTGTCACTTGAATTAGAACAATCAACCAAAGATTAATTATTCTAAATGACTATCTATTGAATTCAACTACTAAACAATAGGCCTCTTGTCTAACAATTCAATCCAATAATATAATGAAGCATAGAAAATATATAAATACTCAAGAATAAAAGAAATAATAGAATTACTGAAATCTCACAATTGTTGGAATCAAACCTCAATTAATCTTGATTGGAAAATAAAAATTTAGCTAAACATAATTAAAAGAAAATACAAAGAAAATCAAATGACTGCCCTTTTTGTCAATCCCGTGCGGCTTTCGTCTTCTTCGGCTGTAGCTCACTCCATGAAAGGATGAATTGTGGCTGAAAATTCATTCACTCTTCTCCCTTCTTATCTTCAAACCTTGTTTTCCTCTCTATTGAACTAGGAAAGCCTAAAAATGGGATGCCTTGATTGTCTCAAGCCTTGCCTATTTATAGGCAAGGATTCAAGACATTTGCTTGTGGGATTTGGTGGCCTCAATTCAAGGCTTTACTTTTCCTCAATTCAAGGCTTTGCTTTTCCTCAATTCAAGGTTTTGCTTTTCCTTTAATGGCCAACATTTTGTTGTGGAATTTGGTAGCCTTAATTCAAGGCTTTACTTTTCCTCAATTCAAGGCTTTGCTTTTCCTCAATTCAAGCATTTGCTTTTCCTTTAATGGCCAACATTTTGTTGTGGAATTTGGTAGCCTCAATTCAAGGCTTTACTTTTCCTCAATTCAAGGCTTTGCTTTTCCTTTAATGGCCAACATTTTGTTGTGGAATTTGGTAGCCTTAATTGTGCCTTTCTTGTGCCCTTGACTTGTGAGACTACATTCTTTAGGGAAAATGCTTCATCTAACCATTAATCACAAAAATAATTAATATCCTTATAAACAAGCATTTTAATCAACTAAATCACAAGAGAATTGATCCAATAAATATGCAATTATACACTATCAGAGGTTGCTACTAACAATGTTTTCGATTCACATGATCGAAAACAAGTATCATTTTCATAACAATTTCTTGTTTGAGGTGAAGCAAATGACAAGCCAGAGCTTTCCTTCAAGAACAAGATAACGCAGCATTCAACGTAGAGAAATATTTGAGGAAAATCAATTCCGAAATAAAATAATAATAATAACAAATGAATATAAATCCTAGACAACCTTATATAGGTCTAAAACACAACTCGACTATGGTTAGGATACTAAAACACAATTCTACTAAGTTTAGGACCTCTAAATAAAAATCTTAAAATATATTAAAAATCGAAAAAATAAGAAAATACTAAAAAAAATAAAAAACTCCAGGTAAATGACTCCGGATCGCCAAAATCCATCGTACATCATGGCCAAGCCATGAGTATTGATCCCCTCGCCGTTTCGCTTCAAACGAACGAATTTGAGCCCAAAACGATGTCGTCAACCCCGTTCGCCAATTCTAGGCGTCACACCGTTTCGCCTTTTGCTTGGACTTCTTTTTGTCAAATTGATCCATAAATGCGACGCTAATACATTCCACGTCACAAGAGCATGC
Organism: Gynochthodes officinalis; assembly: GCA_020080225.1. Classification (NCBI taxonomy): domain Eukaryota; kingdom Viridiplantae; phylum Streptophyta; class Magnoliopsida; order Gentianales; family Rubiaceae; genus Gynochthodes; species Gynochthodes officinalis. The sequence continues at coordinate 19,135,784 of CM034622.1, forward strand.
ATTTAAATCTGGTCAACTGGGAAAAGGCAGGAAGAGGAGGAGATGAACTCACTCTTTTAAACCTTTAGCCATTGAACCTTGTCACACCACAAAACACAAACACAGCCTGTTCAGGAATCTATTCTGTCCATAATAGGGTGCCTATGTTGTCAAAGTAGTACTCATTTCTTGTTTGTTTTCCCTTGAGACATGGAAAAGAAGTGAAATTTTAAACAGTATCAATTTGTCTATGTTTTCCCTTCACTTCCTTGTTGGTATCAGTGTTTGTGTTCATTTTCATACTTCTTGCTCAAGAAGAAAGGAAACAATGTGGAAGGGTGGACTAGACTAACTTCTCATTTGCTTTATTTCCATGATTTGTGTCATGATCTGTACCCTGATACATCCTTTTCTTTTTCGGTTGGGGAATATGAAATTTGACCCTATGATAGTTTGCTTCGCTCATAATCTTTCACATTTCCATGAAGTCGGGGGGCCATTTTCATTTTCCATGGAAAAGATGATGAAAAGCTTACCCCACACAATTACCTACTCTTGAAGTCTTGATTCCTCATTTCCAAGCTTTAGGTGCCGCTTGGTATAAATGGTGGGTTTAAAAATGGAATTAATTTGTGGAATGGAAAAATTTAGAATAGAATGGAATGATAATAATTATGTTATTTGGTATTATTTTATAATGGAATGGAATAGATTTTATATTAAAATTAAAATTTAATATTAATAATAATAAATTTATAAATAAATTTTATATTAAAATTATAACAAAAATATTAATATTTTACATTATATGATATTTAATAAATTATATCTTGTTCAAAAAATAGTCAAAGTGCATGTCATTTTGTAGAGAAAAATATTTTCTATAATTTAATGAAAATTTTTTTAAAAAAATAAAAAAATAAGCAAAATAGGGGTTGTAAACCATAGGGGTGATAGAGTGTATAATTGCATATTTATTGGATCAATTCTCTTGTGTTTTAATTGATTAAAATGCTTGTTTATAAGGATATTAATTATTTTGTGATTAATGGTTAGATGAAGCATTTTCCTAAAGAATGTAGCCTCACAAGACAAGTGGCACAAGAAAGACACAATTGAGGCCACCAAATTCCACAACAAAATGTTGGCCATTAAGGAAAAGCAAAGCCTTGAATTAAGGAAAAGCAAAGCCTTGAATTAAGGAAAAGCAAAGCCTTGAATTAAGGAAAAGCAAAGCCTTGAATTAAGGAAAAGAAAAGCCTTGTATTAAGGAAAAGCAAAGCCTTGAATTAAGGAAAAGAAAAGCCTTGAATTAAGGAAAGCAAAGCCTTGAAATAAGGAAAAGAAAAGCCTTGAATTAAGGAAAGCAAAGCCTTGATTTAAGGAAAAGCACAACAAATGTCTTGAATCCTTGCCTATAAATAGGCAAGGTTTGGACAATCAAGGCATCCCATTTTTAGGCTTTCCTAGTTCAATAGAGAGAAAAACAAGGTTTGAAATTCTCAAGCCACAATTCATCCTTTCATGGAGTGAGCTACGGCGAAGAAGGCGAGAGCGCGCGGGATCGACAAAAGAGGCGATCATTTGATTTTCTTTGTATTTTCTTTTAATTATGTTTAGCTAAATTTTATTTTCCAATCAAGTTTAATTAAGGTTTGATTCCAACAATTGTGAGATTTGGTAATTTTATTATTTCTTTTATTCTTGAGTATTTATGTATTTTCTATGCTTCATTATATTATTGAATTGAATTGTTAGACAAGAGGCCTATTGTTTGATAGTTGAATTCAATATATAGTCATTAGAATAATTAATCTTTGGTTGATTGTTCTAATTCAAGTGACAAATAACAACATCGAAAGGTAATCAACGCCTTAGATTGTATGTTATGAAAATATATAATCTAACTTAAATAAACACGGCGTTTAGGGTTTCTTGGTTAATAATTGGGTCTTTTGAATCTTAATGCAATTAATAGACATAACTCATGGGGCGGATCAGAAGGTTGTGTTTGTTAATTAGAGAAATAACTCATAGGAGCAGTCAGAAGGTTATCGAAAAAGTAAGAAAAGATTGGTTGTTAGAGGGCGGATCTTCAACAACTATAACCAATTTATTCAAGATAAAAGAACCTATCTTTTGAATCAATGATCAATTCAAGGAATCAATACGAAATTAATTCTTGATTGGAAGCTTTTCTTATTAATTTTTCCTCATATTTTTAATTAGTTATTTAATTTGGTTGGTGTTTTAATTAAATCTTGTTTAGTTTCATAATACAAAACCCCTCTCTTTATTTTATTTTGTTCAAGGAATAAATCTAACCAATCTCTGTGGATTCGACCCTCTCCTTTGCTATCTACAAAGCTTAGCGGAGAAGGATTATTTTTGGTGGTTTGACACCCATCAAATTTTAGCGCCGTTCTTGATTAGTTTTAATTTATTCCTTTAATTTATTTATTTTCATTTTATTTTTTCCTTTATAATTGTTTGGTTCTTTTATGCCACGTTAACTTCTACGAGGTCAACTCACATACGATCGGAGATAGAAGGCGGCGTGAAACTTAGAAAGAAACCAAACAACGATCTCGAGTATCATCTTCTTCATCTTTTGAATATAATTTGTCTGAATTATTTAATAGTGAAGAAGAAAACATAACTAGAAATAATGAGCGAACTTTAAAGGATTTAGCTATGCGATTTAAACCAACAACGGTTGTGCATTGATTATCCTACTTTAGAAGTGCCTTTTGAGTTAAAATCAGGATTGATTCACTTACTCCCCACTTTTCATGGCCTTGCGGTGAAGATCCTCATAAGCACTTAAAGGGATTCCATATGGTGTGTTCCACGATGAAACATGAGTAGTGAGGATCAAATTAAGTTCTGAGCTTTTCCTTTTTCTTTAGGCCAGATTGCTAAAGATTGGCTATACTACTTACCCTCTGGTTCAATAAACACATGGATCGAGATGAAGAGGCAATTTTGGAAAAATTCTTTCTGCCTCACAGTACCACAATTAGAAAAGATATATGTGGTATCTGCGACAACATGGAGAAACTATGCATGAATATTGGGAAAGGTTTAAGCAATTATGTGCTAGTTGTCCTCAACATCAAATTCTGATCAACTTCTTATCCAATATTTTTATGAGGACTATGGTGATGGATAGGAATATGATTGATGCTGCTAGTGGAGGTGCATTAGTACACAAAACTCCAACGGAGGCAAGGACTTTAATCTCCAACATGGCTGCCAATACACAACAATTTGGCATCAGACGTGAGGATACATCTAGGAAGGTAAGTGAGGTAAGTACTTCCTCTATTGATCAACGTTTAGACAATTTGACTACTTTAGTGGAAAAGTTGGTTGTAGGCAATATTCAACAGGTAAAGGCTTGTGGTATTTGCTCCAATTCAAATCATCCTACTGACATGTGCCCGACGTTGCAAGAAGGTCAATTTGAGCATGCTAATGCCGTTGGTGGATTCCCAGGGCCACCACAAAGGAAGTATGACCCTTACTCAAATACCTACAATTCGGGATGGAGGGATCATCCCAACTTCAGTTATGGGCCACGACCTAGTGGATTTCAAGCTTGGCAGCAACACCCACCACAACCACCATCTTCCAAACCAGGTAAGTCCCTTGAAGAGTTAGTTGAATCACTTGCTAATAGTTCCCAACGTTTCCAACAGGAAACTCGAACCAGCATTCAAAACTTGGAAAATCAAGTGAGCCAATTAGCATCTTCCGTGAGCAAATTGGAATCACAAGGTAAGTTACCTTCTCAAACGGTTGTTAACCCAAGGCAAAATGTTAGTGCAATGACTTTGAGAAGCGGAAAGGTGTTGGAAGAGGCCAAAACACGTGATCATGAAGAGGTGGAAAAAGTAACAACCCCACGGCACTAAGGTAATCGAGACAACCCTCCTTTCCGACAAGATTGGCCAATTCGAAGAAAGATGAGGAAGAAAGGAGATTCTTGAGACTTTTAAAGTAGAGGTAAATATTCCTTTAATTGATGCAATTAAACAAATACCTCGCTATGCTAAATTTCTCAAGAATTATGCACTAACAAAGGAAATTAAAGGCAATGAAATTTTAAGTGTGGGGAGAATGTCTACATTTGTGCTACAAAAGAAGTTGCCTTCAAAATGCAAAGATCGGTATGTTTATCATCCCTTGTAAAATAGGCAATATGAAAGTTGAAAAAGCCATGTGTGATTTGGGTGCTTCCATAAATGTCATGCCGTTATCTATTTATAATTCTTTGAATTTGGGACCTTTGAAAGAAAGCGAGCGTGATAATTCAACTGGCGATAGATCTAATGTTTATCTGAGGAGTATTAGAAGATGTTTTGGTGCAAGTAAATGGTTTAGTATTTCTATGATTTTTATGTACTTGATATGGAGGAAGATCACTCTTCTAATTCAAAGTTAATTTTATTAGGAGACCTTTCTTGAAAACATCTAGAGCAAAAATTGATGTGCATGATGGTACATTAACTATGGAATTTGATGGTGAGATTATTAAGTTTAACATTTATCTTTGCCATGAAATATCCTAATGATGTATGTCTTTGTTTATGCTTTTGATGCTATTGATACTCTAGCTCGAAACATTTGATTTTTGTGATAAGGATAAATTAAAAATTGCACTTGATAATAGCTTGACTCACAAAAAGTGCAGATTTTGAGCAAGAATTTGTGATGGATGGCGATCTTCAAGACATGGTTTATGACTTAGAGTCACTCAAACCTATGAGGTATGGAGTGTCTTATGTTGATTTACATGTCTAATACAAAACTCCTCCCATCTATTATGCGAGGCCCCAAGTTGGAACTTAAAACATTGCGGATCACTTGAAGTATGCATTTTTGGGAGATAATGATAACCTCCTGTGATAGTCTCGAACAAACTCGGTACTTTGGAGGAAGAAAGATTGATTGAGTGCTTGAGAACATAAAGAGGCTATTGGATGGACCATAGCGGATATCAAGGGATTAAGCCCCTCTACATGCATGCACAAAATTTTGTTGCAAGAAAATTGCAAACCATCTAGAGGAGCTGGTGCGCTTGAACCCACCTATGATGGAGGTAGTAAAAAGGAGATTTTAAAACTCCTTGATGCGGTATAATCTATCCAATCTCGGATAGTGAATGGGTAAGTCGATTCAAGTGGTTCAAGAAAGCGGGCATAAGCGTGATAAAAAATGAAGATGGTGAGTTGGTGCCCACGAATACAAAATGGGTGGCGGTTGTATAGACTATAGGAAATTGAATGCATTAACTAGGAAGGATCACTTCCCTCTTCCTTTCATTGACCAAATGCTTGAACGTTTAGCTGGAAAATCTCATTATTGTTGTTTGGATGGTTATTGAGTTTCCATCAAATTCTAGTTGCGCGGAAGATCAAGAAAACAACCTTCACATGCCCGTTTAGTACGTTTGCTTATAGGAGGATGCCCGCCGGACTTTGTAATGCCCTGCCACTTTTCAAGATGTATGGTTAGTATATTTTACGATTATGTTGAGAACATCATAGAAGTGTTTATGGATGACTTTACGATCTATGGTGACTCTTTTGATATATGTTTGACTAACCTTACAAAAGTACTTCAAAGATGTATAGAGGTAAATCTTGTTTTGAACTATGAAAAGTGCCACTTTATGGTGGATGAAGGCCTTATTCTTGGACACATCGTTTACGCCAAGGTATAGAGGTTGATAAGTCTAAAATTGATACAATAAAATCCTTGCCTTACCCGTGGTATGCGGGAAATTAGCTCTTTTCTTGGTCATGCGAGATTTTATCGTCGCTTTATCAAAGACTTTTCAAGATTAGTCAACCTTTATGTAATTCTTTGCAAAAGATGTGGCATTTGAGCTTGATAAAGCTTGCAAAGAAGCTTTGACAACTTGAAGAAATTGACTTGACCCTATCCTTGATCACGATTGGAATCACCATTTTGAAATCATGCGATGCAAGTAATTATGCGATGGGAGCTGTTCTTGGTCAAAAGATTGGGCGGGATTCCCATGTCATCTATTATGCTTCAAGAACTCTTGACTGTGCTCAATGCAATTTTTCTCCAACGGAAAAAGCACTCTTAGCTGTTGTTTTGCTTTAGAAAAATTCCGTTCTTATTTGCTTGGCACTAAAGTAGTTGTTTATTACGATCATGCGACTTTAAAATATGCGCTTTCGAAGAAAGAGGCAAAACCAAAGGTGATTCTTTGGATACTTTTATTACAAGAGTTTGACTTGGAGATCCAGCGACAAGAAAGGTCTTAGAAAATTTAGTCGCGGACCATCTTAGTCATTGATTGCAAATGAAGAATCATCACCATTACAAGATAATTTTCGGATGAGCATCTCTTTTCTATTCATAATAGTATTCCTTGGTATCTTTGACATAGTTAACTATTTGGTTACTAGAACTTTACCTAAGGATTTATCTAGAGCTCGAAAGACAAAATAAAAGTGATGCTAAATATTATGTATGGGATGATCCTTACCTATGGAAGCATTGTTCAGATTTGATTATTCGTAGATGCATTAATCAACAAGAGATTCCTTCCATTTTGCAATTTTGCCATTCATATGCTTGTGCTGGACATTTTGGTCCAAAGAGAACGACTAGGAAGGTTTTAGAATGTGGATTATATTGGCCAACTTTGTTTCATGATGCATATAGATTTTGTAAAACTTGTGAGCGTTGCCAAAAGGCGGGAACTTAGGACATAGAGATCAATTACCACTTATCCTATACTTATTTGTGAAATATTTGATGTTTGGGGTATAGATTTTATGGGTCCTTTTCCCATTTCTTATGGTAATTCTTACATTATTCTTTGTGGATTATGTCTCAAAGTGGGTAGAAGCCAAGGCTACCCAGAACTAATGATGCCAAAGTGGTTGTGGACTTTGTCAAGTCTCAAATTTTTATCGGGTTTGGTACACCAAAGGCAATGATCGTGATAGAGGTACTCATTTTGCAATAAAGTGATCGAAGCATTGTTCAAGAAGTATAATGTCACTCATCGCACTTCCACCGCATACCATCCACAAACAAATGGACAAGCGAGGTGTCTAACGGAGAAGTCAAGTCCATACTTGAAAAGCATCAATCCAAATCGAAAAGATTGGAGTATGCGACTTGATGATGCATTATGGGCTTATCGGACGACACAAGACACCAATAGGTATGTCCCTTATCGTTTAGTGTTTGGTAAAGCTTGTCATCTTCTGTAGAGATGGAACATCGGGCATATTGAAAGTTAAGCAATGTAACATGGAGATGGACAAGGTGGGTGAACAACGTAAGCTTCAAATACAAGAGTTGGAAGAAATTCGCAATGAGGCTTATGAAAATTCACGCATCTACAAAGATAAGACAAAAGCATTTCATGATCGGTCTTTGCGTGGTAAACAATTCAAAATTGGTCAAAAGTTTTACTCTACCAATCTAGATTGAAATTATTTCTGGAAAATTGCGCTCTAGATGGATAGGGCCTTTGTTGTTACTAATGTTTATTCTCATAGTGCGATTGAAATTAAAAGCTTAGATTGGAAAGAGTTTAAAGTGAATGGACATCGCTTAAAACCTTTTTATGAAGGTTTCAAGTGCATAATGTTGAAATTGAATTGGGGTATCAGTGCGAGGATTGAGAATGCATTACGTCTAGCCAAAGGCGTTAAATGAAGCGCTTTTGGGAGGCAACCCAAAATTTTTATTTATTTTCTTGTCATTTAAGTTTAATTTAATTAGTTATCTTATTATGTTTTTTGCTTTGTGTAAAAAAAAAAAAAAAAAAAAAGATTTGAAATTCTATTTTGGTTTTTCCTTTTATTTTCATTTTCTTTTTGCGTTTCTTCTACCAACCAATGCTCAGCCATGGCCATAACATCGTCTGATCTTTCATGCCTTCTTCACCCATATAGGATGTCCCTCACCTTCAACACAGCTCCAGTTGTCTACAGCGGTTCAGGGAAGTATCTTGTTCCCTTGTGATTGTTTCATTTTCTTTCTTGTCGCGTGTGCATATTTTCTATACATTGAGGACAACGTATGATTTAGGTGTGGGGTGTCTAGTGCTTCATTGATTATTTCTAAATTTTTCAAGTAGGTTTGACATTCTGATATCTTCTTTGAAATTTCTCACTCTTTTAATACTCATTTAGAATAATTTTGAGTTATATGCATTATAGTGATTTGGATTGGAATGTATGAATGAGATGAGTATGATTAGCCTTTGTTTGGAAATTTTTAAAGCATCTTGTTAATTTTAATAATTGAATTGAATGAGAATGTGCAATATTTGATACATTGAAACCATTGTGAGTATTTGAGCCTAAGAGCATTTTCTTTTTCATGCTCGCATATTTCTTTGTTGAGATTGACAAATATGGTATAATCATTCTAGAACTTGCTTTGTTATACATGTTGAGATCACATTGTGGATTCATGCTGAAAAATGATAAGGGCATTTAGGATTACCAATTTTAAACTTTCTAAAAAGCTTAACCTTATATTACATATACTCCTAGTCACCCAATTTTGAGCCTTAGCCTTTCTTTATTATAACACCACATTGTTTAGCCTTAAATCTTTGTCTTTGTTTACCATTGTTGAACCCTTGGTCAAGAGTATATGGGAATGAATTGCATGATAAAATTTCTGATTCGAAAGAAAGAACCACTTGAAAAAAGAAAAGAAAAAAAAAAGAGAAGAAGTGAAAAGTATTCCCTACAAGTATTGGACAAAGTAAATTCATTGTGTACAAATTGGTCCAATTGTATGGTGAAGTTGTAAAAAAAAAAAAAAAATGCATGTTATGTGGAATAAAGAAAGTGGTTCTACTATGCTATTTGTTACTTTTGAGTCATGCAAGGAAATTCCTATATATCTTGATATCTGTAGCCTATATTTTTTCTTTCTTTTTACCTACCTTTACCTAAGCCCCATTACAACCATTTTCAAGACCCTTTGATTTTTGCATGGATTTATATTATTAGTGGTGGAGATGTGATATATAAGCAAGCTTATGGTAATGACATGCTATATTTGATTTGAGTGTTGAATGAACCCTAAACACTTTGAGTGATTAGAGTGCAACCTATGAGAGGTTATCAAATTTTGTTGCATTTGATTTGATGAAATTGTTAGGGTTGATGAGATGCATATGTTTTGTTTTGAAAAATCAGGCTATGAATACTTATTCTTTGATTTGTTATTCCAATTTAGATCTTTAATGTGTAATGACTTTGAGTTATTTGTGGATGGGTTGAAAAGGGGTATGGAATAGAGAGGAAGATGTTGATCTAATGCAAGCTTGAGGACAAGCTTTGATTTAAGTGTGGGGGAATTTGATAGAGTGTATAATTGCATATTTATTGGATCAATTCTCTTGTGTTTTAATTGATTAAAATGCTTGTTTATAAGGATATTAATTATTTTTGTGATTAGTGGTTAGATGAGGCATTTTCCTAAAGAATGTAACCTTCGGATCTGTCTTATGAGTTATTTCTCTAATTAACAAACGCAACCTTCGGATCTGTCTTATGAGTTATGTCTATTAATTGCATTAAAATTTAAAAAGACCCAATTACTAACCAGTAAACCCGGAAACGCCGTGTTTATTTAAACTAGATTATATATTTTCATAACACACAATCTAAGGCGTTGATTACCTTTCGACGCTGTTATTTGTCACTTGAATTAGAACAATCAACCAAAATTAATTATTTTAAATGACTATTTATTGAATTCAACTACTAAACAATAGGCCTCTTGTCTAACAATTCAATCCAATAATATAATGAAGCATAGAAAATATATAAATACTCAAGAATAAAAGAAATAATAGAATTACTGAAATCTCACAATTGTTGGAATCAAACCTCAATTAATCTTGATTGGAAAATAAAAATTTAGCTAAACATAATTAAAAGAAAATACAAAGAAAATCAAATGACTGCCCTTTTTGTCAATCACGTGCGGCTTTCGTCTTCTTCGGCCGTAGCTCACTCCATGAAAGGATGAATTGTGGCTGAAAATTCATTCCCTCTTCTCCCTTCTCATCTTCAAACCTTGTTTTCCTCTCTATTGAACTAGGAAAGCCTAAAAATGGGATCCTTGATTGTCTCCAAGCCTTGCCTATTTATAGGCAAGGATTCAAGACATTTGGTTGTGGGATTTGGTGGCCTCAATTCAAGGCTTTGCTTTTCCTCAATTCAAGTCTTTGCTTTTCCTCAATTCAAGCCTTTGCTTTTCCTTTAATGGCCAACATTTTGTTGTGGAATTTGGTAGCCTTAATTCAAGGCTTTACTTTTCCTCAATTCAAGGCTTTGCTTTTCCTCAATTCAAGGCTTTGCTTTTCCTTTAATGGCCAACATTTTGTTGTGGAATTTGGTAGCCTTAATTCAAGGCTTTGCTTTTCCTTTAATGGCCAACATTTTGTTGTGGAATTTGGTAGCTTTAATTGTGCCTTTCTTGTGCCCTTGACTTGTGAGACTACATTCTTTAGGAAAAATGCTTCATCTAACCATTAATCACAAAAATAATTAATATCCTTATAAACAAGCATTTTAATCAACTAAATCACAAGAGAATTGATCCAATAAATATGCATTTATACACTATCGAGGTTGCTACTAACAATGTTTTGATTCACATGATCGAAAACAAGTATCATTTCATAACAATTTCTTGTTTGAGGTGAAGCAAATGACAAGCGAGCTTTCCTTCAAGAACAAGATAACGCGACATTCAACGTAGAAATATTTGAGAAAATCAATTCGAAATAAAATAATAATAATAACAAATGAATATAAATCTAGACAACCTTATATAGGTCTAAAACACAACTCGACTATGGTTAGGATACTAAAACACAATTCTACTAAGTTTAGGACCTCTAAATAAAAATCTTAAAATATATTAAAAATCGAAAAAATAAGAAAATACTAAAAAAAATAAAAAACTCCAGGTAAATGACTCGGATCGCTTAAAATCCATACATCATGGCCAAGCCATGAGTATTGATCCTCACGCCGTTTCACTTCAAGCGAGCAATTTGAGCCCAAAGCGATGTAAATCAACCCGTTCGCCAATTCTAGGCGTCTGCCGTTCGCCTTTTGGTTGGACTTCTTTTGTCAAATTGATCCATAAATGCGGCCTAATACATTCCCGTCACAAGAGCATGCATTTAAATCTGGTCAAGCTGGGGAAAAGCGGGAAGAGGAGGAGATGAACTCACTCTTTTAAACCTTTAGCCATTGAACCTTGTCACACCACAAAACACAAACCACACATTCGGGAATCTATTACATCCCATAATAGGGTGCCTATGTTGTCAAAGTAGTACTCATTTCTTGTTTGTTTTCCCTTGAGACATGGAAAAGAAGTGAAATTTTAAACAGTATCAATTTTGTCTATGTTTTCCCTTCACTTCCTTGTTGGTATCAGTGTTTGTGTTCATTTTCATACTTCTTGCTCAAGAAGAAAGGAAACAATGTGGAAGGGTGGACTAGACTAACTTCTCATTTGCTTTATTTCCATGATTTGTGTCATGATCTGTACACTGATACATCCTTTTCTTTTTCGGTTGGGGAATATGAAATGGGACCCTATGATAGTTTGCTTCGCTCATAATCTTTCACATTTCCATGAAGTCGGGGGGCCATTTTCATTTTCCATGGAAAAGATGATGAAAAGCTTACCCCACACAATTACCTACTCTTGAAGTCTTGATTCCTCATTTCCAAGCTTTAGGTGCCGTTTGGTATAAATGGTGGGTTTAAGATTGGAATGAATTTGTGGAATGGAAAAATTTAGAATAGAATGGAATGATAATAATTATGTTATTTGGTATTATTTTATAATGGAATGGAATAGATTTTATATTAAAATTAAAATTTAATATTAATAATAATAAATTTATAAATAAATTTTATATTAAAATTATAACAAAAATATTAATATTTTACATTATATGATATTTAATAAATTATATCTTGTTCAAAAAATAGTCAAAGTGAATGTCATTTTGTAGAGAGAAATATTTTCTATAATTTAATGAAAATTTTTTTTAAAAAATAAAAAAATAAGCAAAATAGGGGTTGTAAACCATAGGGGTGATAGAGTGTATAATTGCATATTTATTGGATCAATTCTCTTGTGTTTTAATTGATTAAAATGCTTGTTTATAAGGATATTAATTATTTTTGTGATTAATGGTTAGATGAAGCATTTTCTAAAGAATGTAGCCTCACAAGACAAGTGGCACAAGAAAGACACAATTGAGGCCACCAAATTCCACAACAAAATGTTGGCCATTAAGGAAAAGCAAAGCCTTGAATTAAGGAAAAGCAAAGCCTTGAATTAGGAAAAGCAAAGCCTTGAATTAAGGAAAAGCAAAGCCTTGAATTAAGGAAAGAAAAGCCTTGAATTAAGGAAAAGCAAAGCCTTGAATTAAGGAAAAGAAAAGCCTTGAATTAAGGAAAGCAAAGCCTTGAACTAAGGAAAAGAAAAGCCTTGAATTAAGGAAAGCAAAGCCTTGATTTAAGGAAAAGCACAACCAAATGTCTTGAATCCTTGCCTATAAATAGGCAAGGTTTGGAAGACAATCAAGGCATCCCATTTTTAGGCTTTCCTAGTTCAATAGAGAAAAACAAGGTTTGAAATTCTCAAGCCACAATTCATCCTTTCATGGGTGAGCTACGGCGAAGAAGGCGAGAGCGCGGGATCGACAAAAGAGCGATCATTTGATTTTCTTTGTATTTTCTTTTAATTATGTTTAGCTAAATTTTATTTTCCAATCAAGTTTAATTAAGGTTTGATTCCAACAATTGTGAGATTTCGGTAATTTTATTATTTCTTTTATTCTTGAGTATTTATGTATTTTCTATGCTTCATTATATTATTGAATTGAATTGTTAGACAAGAGGCCTATTGTTTGATAGTTGAATTCAATATATAGTCATTTAGAATAATTAATCTTTGGTTGATTGTTCTAATTCAAGTGACAAATAACAACATCGAAAGGTAATCAACGCCTTAGATTGTATGTTATGAAAATATATAATCTAACTTAAATAAACAGCGTTTCGGGTTTCTTGGTTAGTAATTAGGTCTTTTGAATCTTAATGCAATTAATAGACATAACTCATAGGGCGGATCCGAAGGTTGTGTTTGTTAATTAGAGAAATAACTCATAGGGACGAATCCGAAGGTTATCGAAAAAGTAAGAAAAGATTGGTTGTTAGAGGGACGGATCTTCAACAACTATAACCAATTTATTCAAGATAAAAGAACCTATCTTTTGAATCAATGATCAATTCAAGGAATCAATACGAAATTAATTCTTGATTGGAAGCTTTTCTTATTAATCTTTCCTCATATTTTTAATTAGTTATTTAATTTGGTTGGTGTTTTAATTAAATCTTGTTTAGTTTCATAATACAAAACCCCCCCTCTCTTTATTTTATTTTGTTCAAGGAATAAATCTAACCAATCTCTGTGGGTTCGACCCTCTCCTTGCTATCTACAAAGCTTAGCCGGAGAAGGATTATTTTTGGTGGTTTCGACACCCGTGGGGTTTGCAACCCCTTTGCTATGTGGCGCCCAATCATCCTTTGCGAATTGAAATTTGTTTTGTTTTTTTTTCTGTTTCCATTAAAACTACGTCGTTTTTTACTTGTTTCAAAGCCCATTTGTATGGGTTTACACAAAAGGAGGGGGAGGGGTGAGTTTCACGTAAACCTACCCCCAAAGGGTTACAAAAACCCAAAACCATGTACCAAACAACACAATTGAATCCAAAGTATTCCAAACCCACATACCAAACAACACCTTATTGTTCATTCTTTCTTCGTCGTTTCTTGTTTGGCCCATTGGACGCTAGACTTGACTTAGCTGACTAGACTTTCGCTTCGATCACCTTAAAATTTTTTCTTTATTTAAAAAAAAGTTTACTTTCAAAATTATTTTCTATATTACTTTTATAAATCAAAATTAAGAGTTAATCAACAAAATAGTTTTTCATAAATTAACGAATATATTTTTTTATTTTTTATATTTAAAATGATCACTACAAGAAAAATGGGCTTTAGTGGCGGAATTTGTAGTGCGAAAAAATATCGTCACTAAATATCACCTTTAGTGACCAAAACTTTTATCGTCACTATTTTATTGTCTACTCCAAATTTTTAGTGACGAATCACAAAAAGTCGTCACTAAAGAGTGTGTGGAAACTTTCCGCTAAAATAGTCATAATTAGTGGCGAGATTTGATGGTGACATTTATTATCGTCACTAAAATAATCATTGTGACGAAATTTTATCGTCACTAAGTTTTAATTCCTTTTAGTGACGATATCTTTTCGTCACTAATGGAAATATGTTTTAGTGACGCAATTGTTTCGTCACTAATTGCTTTTTCCAAACCAAACTAATTGTATTAAAGTAGAAATCCCCAATTAACACATTACATTAGTGTCCATAAAAATACTAGGTTTAAATAGACTTGCGTTAACACAAAGTACCTAACGATAAGGATTGGTTAAGGCCTAAACCTACTACTGATATATAATTTTTAATTAAATTTTTGATTATATGTATATGTGTGAAATATCAGAAATTAAAAAATAGAAATTTTTTTAGTGCATTATAAATATAATTTTTTGGTGTAAAGAAAATTTAATTAGTAGGTTATGTGACAATGAAAAGAAAATAGTTGTAATCTATTAATTCATTTTTTTATACATAGGGTTGAAGTGTGTAATATGATTACATATGGAGATAGAAAAAATTAATTTTAGTGTATAATAAAACATAATATTATAAATTTGATGAAAAAATATATGTGTTAAGCTAATTAATTTGGGATAGAGTAGATAAAATGTTTTGGGCTAAATTACTTGGGCTACAACTTATAAAGGATTGGGCTTGTTTTGGGCTAAATTGCTTGGGCCACAACTTATAAAGGATTGGGCTTGTTTTGGGCTAAATTGCTTGGGCCACAACTTATATAAGGATTGAGCTTGTTTTGGGCTAAATTACTTAGGCCACAATTGATATAAGGATTGGCCTTAATTTTTGTTTACTTAAGAATTGAGTATGTAATTTACTTATTGGGTGAAGTTAACTTTTGAAAAATATAATTCTTAAGTTTTAATAATTGTATTAAAACACCCAAATATATATACATTTGCGACATTAGTTGGTCTGAATAGAGTATTTGTTTGTAGATACACTATCAACTCGAGAATGCGCATATATATGAATTTGACTACATTAGATGAATTTGCACATATAAGTTTAATCACTTTAAATATATAATTTTGTTAGTAGTAATAAGTACCTCAAGAACCCATTAGTTTACTAGTTTGACTTACAAACTGGATTTAATAATATTATTAATTATGTTTGTTGTATTCATAGTTTATAACTAATAAGATGTTTTACTAAATTAGCCATTTTTAGAGATGGAGAGAGAGGAGAAAATGTAAAATATTTTCACTAATTTAATTAAATTTGGCTCAAACCGCAGGTGCCAAAGCCTCGTCAAGAACAATATTGCTCTGCCATTTAACTAACAAGAAATGGCTCAAAATTGTATTTTAGTGTATAATATTATTAACTATGGAGATATAAAATATTTGCTTTGGTATACAACGAAATTGAATATTATAAATTTTAATAACAACATATGCATTGGGACATATATAGTTTCAAACTAATTATAGCCATTAATGTAATATAACAACACAAGTAGTGATTAATACATGTACATATATAGTGAGACGTATAATGTATAACAAAAGTAGTAGATACTTATACAGTTATACTCCTTTGTTCCAAAAAAGGAGTTCGGTTTTGCTAATGTACAACTTTTTCTTGTTAGTCAACAAAATGCAAGTGCAACTAATTTCCTCATTAAAGGTATTGTATGTCATACACCCTTTTATGTAATCTATTTCTTTAAGAGTATTTTGGATATTTTATTGAATAATCAGTATGCACTTTTGAAATAGTGGATATGTTTTGAGACAAACACTTTTTTTTAGAACAAATGGAGTATCTATATATACATATATCACTACAAGAAAAAAATTGGTCTTTAGTGACCAAAAAGACAATAACAACAATATTTTTGGTCAACAAAAGTAGCTTTTAGCAACGAGAAAAATATAGTCACAAAAAATTGGTCACAAATGTATTCATTCTTGACCACGCAAAAAAGTGATCACCAAGTGGTCACTAAATGACATCCTTTAATGACGAGAAAGAAAAAAATGGTAACTACGTGGTCACTAATTGTTATAGTGTGAAAAAGACAACTAAAAGTTGACCACATTTAATGACCAGTATTTGTGACGACGATTCCATTTATCACAAAAAAGTTACAAAATATGTTTTGTTGACTAAAAAAATCGTCACTAAATTTATGATTTTTAGTGACAATGTTTTGTAGTCACTAAAAGGTTATGATTAGGCTAACAATTAATCTATCATTGGGCTTGTGTTGATTTGGCTTACAAATTAATTGGGCTTACAAATGGACCTATGATTGGACAAACAAATTAGTATGATTGGACCTAACTTTATATTAATTGGGCTTATGTTATAAGAAATAAGGTTTGGGCTAAACAAATATTTTATTGAGTCAAACTTAGCTAATTTGTATTATGACACTTAATTTTCATTAATTGTATGTTGACACCTAATAGTTATATATTTGCTATATAATTTTACCTAAAGTACATAATCATTTAGCATTAAAATACACTATTAACTAATAGCCTTCTTTGATCAAGAATTATGATTGGGTTACACAATTTATTCACTAGACCGAAGTTAGCTAATTTGTGTTATGACTCGTAATTTTTAATAATTTTACTAAGACACATAATACTTATGAATTTGTCCACATAATTTTACACTAACAAAAAAAAAAACCCTTCTTTGATTGCCACCACATATATAATGATTCAAATTGTTTGGCTAAAGATAATAATTGGGCTATGTAATTTATTCATTGGGCCAAACTTAACTTTTAATTTATGGCTCTTAATTTTTAATAATTACACAAATACACCTAATATATATGAATAAGCTTACATTATTATACTTCAAACATAGAAACTTTTTAAATACACTATAAATTAATTATAATTGGATTTATTTGGCTAAAAATAATTAAATTTATTTTCCTTACAAATTTAGCTTACTTATATTATAACTTTTAATTTCTAATAATTGTAATAGGACACCTAATTTTTTTGTTTGTCCATATAAATGTACATTAATCATGAAGTCTTTTTAGTATTACAATACATTATTGATTAGTACTAACACTACAAAAAAATTTGACTTTTAGTGAAGGAAAACACTGTGACGAACAAAAATTTCATTATAAATTTTAATAACAAGATATGTATTGGCCCATATAAGTAGGGATTTGATGAAATAAAATATTTTGGCCTACATTGATTGTCCACAACTTATATAATGATCGGACTAATTGGGTTAAGGATAATGATTGGACTAATTGGGTTAAGGATAATGATTGGATTATTTAATTTATCCATTGGGCTAAATTTAACTTTTTAAATTTATGCCTCTTAATTTTTATTAATTACACTAAGGCACTCTAATATATATGAATTTGCCTACATTATTTTACTTCAAGAATTGAGTCTTTTTTTTTAGATACACTATCAAGTAATGGTAATAAAATTTTTTTGACATTTATTACAACTATATTTCTTTATAAGCAAATAAAGAATAAAAAATATATAGTTTCAAACTAGTTACAGTCACTAATATAATATTATAATCACGTAGTGGTTAATACACACACACACACACATATATATATATATATATATATATATAGTTAGATGTATAATGTATAAAAAAGTAGTAAATACTTATACAATTATACTCTATTTGTCCCAAAAAAAGAGTTCGGTTTTACCAATATACAACTTTTTATTTATAGTCAACCAAATAGAGGTATAACTAATTTTATATCATTAATTTCCTCATTAATGGTATTAGACATCAATACACCTTTTAATGTATTCTATCTCATTAAGGTATTTTTGGAATTTTTGTTAAAAAATTAGCTTTGACTTTTGAAACTATACTCTTTTTTGAGAAAAAAATTTGTTTTGAAATTGGATTCTTCTTTTGGTATAGAGTGAGTATATATATAGTTAGGATTAAAATCTATAAAGTTAATACATATATATAATAGTTATGTAATTATAATAAAAGTAATTATTACAGCATAAGTAGTTTAGTACATATATACATACGTTTAATATACATAATTTCTTTAAACTCAACATGGAAATGTAAATATTATTTTTTTAAAAAAATTATTTTAAAAAATAATTTTTTTAGCCATTTAATAACAAATTAATATTTTAAAATTTAATTTAAAAAAAAATTCAAATCAGAATTTTATTAAATTAATATAGTATTATAAGTGAAAAATTGATTCACTTACAAGTAAAATTTTTAATAATTTATAATTAAATAAAAGTTGAATGCTTAAAACACCAAAAGCGGGGAAAATGAATTTGGGGAAGAGGAAAAGCGGAGCGCTAAAACAAATTTTCAATCGAACACTTGGTCCTCTCTGAAAATCCCTCTTCCCTCTTTCTTAAAAGCGAAGCGTGAGAAAGCTTGTCCACAATTTCAAGCATTTGAACCTTGATTTCGGCTCATCAGGTAAACCAGGAAGAAAGCTCAAGGTCGGCGGCAGTTACGGTCTGCATAACCATTGCCGCTATCCGTAAGGGGCTTCTCTTCTTCCTTACGACATAACATAGCATATTGTTGGTGTCTGGCGAAAATCGAAGTGCAAAATTTTGTGAAACCAATGGAGAAGATTGGGAAGAGATTTCAAGGGAAAGTGGTGGTTGTCTCGGCTTTGATTCGAGGATTGGTTTCGCTATCGCCGAGTGCTTGGGATTAGAAGGTGCCTTTGTTGTCATTTCTTCGCCAGTGAGTTAGTCTTGTTTTTGCGGTGTGTTTTGCATTTTTGGGATTTGATTTGGGAAGTTTTTGGTATCCCTTTTGTTTTCTGCGATTCCTTATATGGGTTTTGTAAGATGTTGGATAGACTTTGTAGGATTTGCTCAAAGGAATAAAAAACTGATTTTTATTTTTAGTTAACTTTGTTTGATTATATATATTCTTGGGATTTCTAATTTTGCTTCTTTTACGATGATCCACTGAGTATTTTGCGGTGAATGTTGATGAAGGTGTGGAAAAACTTAAGCGAGAGGAATTGAGGTTTATGGACTAGTATGTCATGTGTCAAATGCATGGTAGAGGAAGAATCTAATTGACGGACCCTTGGTGAAGCAACATTATTAATCTTATGCGGTTTTATTTTAATACTCTTGATGATGGAAAAAGGATATACCTGAGAAAAATAAAAATAGCAGTTTAATTTGGAGGTGAGGTCAAAGAGCATGGTTGTTTGTTACATTATTATGTGCTACATGACTTATTTCTTATGCTTCCATATGTTAATATCATTTTGATACTTCCAACTTGAGAGGTTAATTGGTTTAAATCAATCGGATGGAATTTCCTACTTGCTATAAGCTTTGTTATGTAATCTGACATATATTAAGTGAGAAATCATTTATATGTTTGGCCTCTCCTTATGAGTTTTCCAATGTAATACCCACCTCCAAGCTCCAGCAAAATATAGCATATCCAAAAGTTTTTGAATGCTTAGAATGCACCACAGTAGAGAATCTAGAGATGGTAGTCTCTGTTAAGAATGCTGTTGGGCTGAACTTATATCTTGGTGTTATTGTGTGAATGAAGTATCTTAATGAAATTATGAATCAAGAATTTAGTTGTGCTTTTCTTTCTTTTTGTTATTTCTGTGGAGCTAAGTCATCTGTTTAGTCTAAAAAATTTCATTTGAATCCAATTGCAGTTTACTGACTCAAATCTTACTTTTCATTAGTTCTCAATATTATTCACTTGCAAAAATATGGAAAAATAGATGTTGTTGTCTCAAATCTTTGCTGCGAATCCCTCGATTGTGACGTGCAGAAACTAAAGAATCGATCCTTGACAAGCTCAGGAGATAAATGTTAAAGCTCTATACTTGTTTTACAAGTTAATTATGTCTTCTGCTCTCGGTTTGTTACTATTATGATAGCATAGAAAACGCATGTTACTATGCATTGTGCCATAGTTTCTGAAGATCTTGGATGTAGAGTAGAATTATAGTTTTGGCATTTCTCTGTGAGAGGCGGTGCTCACTTATGGAAGGGTTCTTGCCGCCATTGACTAAGGCCGTCTGCCGTGGGCAATGCGCGAGTCCTTCGATTTTCTTCTAGTTCCCTTGTGTTTGATAATTTATTTGGTGTCTTGATACTGCGGTGAATAGGGTTTAATGATTTTCCTAATTTGTTAATCTCTTTCAGTTTTCTTTTCATAGTTTTAAGCACACACAGGAACTCATTTGATGATGGTTAGACTCTGTTTTTAAGCCCATGGATAATTTGTTTATGCCGACTTATCTTTGGACATTCCGTCGACTTTACAATTGCATCTTGGACATTTAATAAGGTATATATGCGAGATTACTTATTGAAAGGTTTCTTTTTCTAATTCGAATTTATCATGACAACTGGAATCACTGCTCTTTCTGTTTGATTTTGGAGACCTGCTGAAACTTGTTGGTTGAGATTTTAAAGCTATTTATCTTGTGGCACCTGCATTTGGTGAATAATTGCTACTCTGATAGTACCATGTTAGCTTATGTTGAGTGATTAAATAAGGAAATAAAGTTGGAATGGGATAAAGTCTAACAAAGTGGGTGGTAATGTATGATAAAATATTGGAGGGTCACGTGAGAGCATGGATTCCCTACTTTTGCCTGGCTTTTATATTGGTTTGTGGGTTTTTCCTTTAAAAAAAATATAGAAAAAGAGAAGAAAAAAAATAAAGGAGGTAGCACAAGTAATCCTTTTTTAGTGCGGCCTGGTGGAGAGGGTATTGTTTAGCTTTGGGCGTGGGATGTTTTGTTGGAGAATCCACAACCAAATGGCTCCATGGTTTCATGTCCCACACAGCCCCACCAAAAACTCTTGCATTTATCTTCATAATTACCCCTCTTAATGGCACTAACAGTCCTCTTCCTTCCTCCCCATCTTCTCAAAAATTTCCAAAAGTTTTGTTTTTCCTTTAGAAAAGGAAAGCTAGGAAAATTAGGGTGCATGAATACAACACTAATTGGTAGTGAGAAAAAATGATTGTATGTATTTCTAGAGTAAAAGTTGCATATTAAAGTTTAAGTATAGTCAAACACATTGAATTATATGTATGTGACTTAATTATCAGGATGGACATAAACTTTGCTTTAGCTTTATGGAATATATATTTCTTTATTCAATGCTCCTCAAAGAAAAATGTTGAAAAAGTGGTAATTCTAGGCTCCATTTTACCTCCAAGAGTCGTGCAACATAAGCAAAATAACGACCACGCACAAAGATATTGATATCTTGCAAAATTTCTCAATCCATAACATGTTAGTCGACTTCTTAATTGGATGAAGTTGATTAATCATATGAAGACACCCTAGGCTGACTATTATTTACCACAAGTGAAACACAGGGATGATGTATTTTGGGCTTTGGTATGTGCCCAATTTGCATTTTGATCATGACATAAAGATTGAAAGTTCATGCGCATGTGTGCTACATACCTTTAAAACATCATGCCGTATATGGAGTATGTGCTTGCAAGCGTGCAAATGAACATTAGCCACAACCGTGGAATTGTGGATCATATACATAGACATTAATGAGTAGTATAGGCATCAAAATTTAACTTATCCCTTAATTTGTGAAGAATTAGTCATGATACTTATAATTACTCAAATTAACGTAAATAATCAAATTAAACACTACTAATGGTCATCATTGTCCTTGTTGGAAATAAAGCGACTATGTGGATAAGAGGTAATGAAAATTAGCCATCTTTTTGTGTTTGGATGAAATAAAATTGCATTTACATTTGTATGGACTCTGAATATAAGGCAAATTGTTGTATAGTAAAAGTTCCTTTACATTTTGGGTTTATTGTTGTTTTTAAAGTGGATTGAAGTTGTGAATTTGTGGGATTTTTATGCAGTTTATTGATATTAATGAGTTATGCTTAAATTGGGTTATTTATGCACTTAATGGTTTTCATATGTACCTTTGTCATAGAGGTGTTTGATCATTTTATGGAAAATTTTCAGCTTTGACCTTAAAAATAGAAGAGAATCACTTGAAATGTCATTTGATCCAAAACTATGAATAATGCAATTGAAGGTTGGCTTTGAAAATTGTGTAGAAGGATAAGTGGCAACAACTTTAGGGTACCAATTCTTGATTATTTTGATGTGGAAACAAATGACAGTTGTAATCTTTATATCACTTTTGGTGAATTCTTTGGGTGAAGTATGAAGTATAATGTGACTAATTTTTGGTTTTTACGGATTGAATTGGCTTTGAACTTGATGTAGATGTCGAGCTAATTTCTCGTTTTTTTGGTTTTTACGGGTGAATTGGCACGAAGCATGTTGCTATG
Source organism: Gynochthodes officinalis (assembly GCA_020080225.1). Taxonomy (NCBI): domain Eukaryota; kingdom Viridiplantae; phylum Streptophyta; class Magnoliopsida; order Gentianales; family Rubiaceae; genus Gynochthodes; species Gynochthodes officinalis. Next base: position 19,158,391 of record CM034622.1, read on the forward strand.
TGTCTTTACGGTTAATTTTACGATTGTGTCTAGATTGATTTTATGGGTTTTCTGATTTTTTCTTATTTTTACGGACTGAAATATTGCGTGATTTCTTGATTTTGTTACGATTTTTACGGATCAAAGTAGAATGATTGAATGAGATTGATTTTTGGGTGTTAAATGCGGGTGAATTGGGTGAACTCAACGAAGTAGATGGCTGATTTTTACGGCTTTTACAGGTGGATTGGCTTGAAGCATTTGGTTTTACGCCTGAATCTTCAATTATTTTTGGCTTTTTACGAATTTGGATTGGCTTTAGCATTTGACTTCTTTTGCTTGTTCTGGATTGTTTTGGTGTTTTTGGTGTTTAATTTGGCTGAATTGGCGAAGTGTTGTGACTGATTTTTAGCCTTTTACGATATTTTCTTGGTTGAGCTGGATTTACAATAGAATCGACAAAGCGCTTTCGATTTTCTGGATTGAATTGAGTATTGGTGAAGTAGATGTTGTGATTTTTCTTTTGGTTATTTCTGGATTGAATTGGCACGAAGCATTTATCTCTGTGTTTTTAGTGTTCATTTTTAGTTTGTATGAGTGTTTTGTTTTTGGCTCATTTTGTGGTTTCTAAACTAATTTTGGGGTGTTTTTCTAAGTTTTCTAGGAAGTGTTGTGAGTTGTGAGTTATTTTTGGTTATGTTTTCTAATTTTTGAGATTGAAGTAGAATCGACTAGTTTTCCTAGGCGAAGTTTACGGACCAAAGTAGATTGCGGTTTATGAGTATGATTTTCGATTTGTGGTTTTGTATTATGTCACGTGATGGATTGCGTGGTTATTTCCGTTAAATGTGATTGGTGGAAAATGTAGTATGATGATTATCATTCATTACGATGAATTGTACTATGTTATGAGATATATAGTTATGGGGTGTTGTTTTCGTAGCAAGTCATATTTACAATTGGATTGGATTGAATTTATAACATTGAGTGCTATTTCTTTTCTTGTCACAGTGACGCAACCACCACCACATATAGCCAAGCATCCATAGATTAAAGGCATCACCAAATGGCCTATCGAGGTCTAAGTCATTCCTTTTGCCTCTTTTTTTTTTTAGAATGCCAAGGGAATTATGTGTACATTATTATTTTGTGAGGTGTAAGGTGTTTGAATAATGTTTTATTCTAATGGTACAACTGGGATATTTGACTTTAATTTTCTTGTATGTTGGGAAAGGAAAATATTATCTTTTGCAATGCACAAGTTTATCTTTTGTGTCTTTCTTCATATAGGTTGTGAATATTGAATGATTAGTATGATTGCTTTTGTTACATTTACGGCGTCGACGATGTTTTTATTAAAAGGATAAATAATGTCACAATCAATATATTAATATTATTAGTGATCAAATATTGAAATATACAATGTTATAACTTGGTTAAAATTGTCACGAATAACACTATTTAGTGACAAATTTTTTTGTCACTAATTTCATTTGTGAATGAATTTTTAGTGGCGAGATTTTCGATCACTAATGCAAAGGGCGTCAAAATTTTCGTCACAAAATTGCATTCGCCAACAAATTTTCATGACAAATTTAAAGTCGTCACTAACCATTTAGTGACAATAAAATTTTGTGACAAATATGAAGTCGTCACTAATCATTTAGTGACGACAAAACATATCGTCACTAGTTAAATCCTGAAAAGAGTTGACCAAGGTTCTTTTAGTAGCGACTTTTTTCCGTCACTAAATCATCGTCACAGCCCCGTAGAAATAGTTTGATGGCGAAAATTTTTGTCACTAAATTTAAATCACTAAATGTGCTTAATTAGTGACGATTCTTAACTTTAGTAGCGATTTTTCCCTTTTTGTGACGACTTTTTCCGTCACTAATTTTAAATCACATCTTCAAGTCGTCACTAATGCCACTCATTTAGTGACGACTTTTTGTTCGGTCACTAAAACCCTTTAGTGACGGAGCATTAGTGGCGACCTAGTAATGAACCATTTTTTCGTCACTAAGCGGTTTTGTAATGGCGACTTTTAGTGTGATATTCGGTTGTCACTAAAGCCCATTTTTCTTGTAGTGGATGAAAAAATCTAACATTTTATTAATATATTTTTTTAGTCATCCGTCATAATTTCATTTAATTTTTCGTCAAATTTTAATTATAATAATAATGTTATTTTGACTGAAAATTGAATAAAATTATGACGGATGATTAAAAAAATACTAATAAAATATTAAAAATATTTTTTATCATTTTAAATATGAAGGATAACAAAAAATTATTCGTTAATTTATGAGGGATTATTTTGTCAATTACCACCAAAATTAATAATCTAAAATTAAAAATAAATATAATGTATTAAGTGTATTGTATTTTTTAATTAATAAAAAGTTATATTTAATAAAAATAAAAGAAAATAAATTTCTTGTAGAGCCAAAACACAAAAAAAAAAATAAAAATTAAAGTTCTGTTGAAGTTGTACTTGGCCACGCTAATTTTCGTGATTAATTTAAATTCTTGAGATAAATGTCATCTGATTTAGTGATTAAATTTTCTAACTTTACATATCATTATAATTGTACCAAAAATTAAAAAAAATAATTTAATATACTGCCATACTGCCCCTTAATCTATTTATACTACTCTTGATTTTACAAAGATGACACAAGAGAAGAGATAGAGAGAGAGAAACTACAATTGATTTTACAAAGAAAACACAGAAAAGAAGAGAGAGAGATCAAAGATGGGAGCAGAGAACTTTCTCAACCTTGTGGTGGAGAAGTTGAAGGAACTGTGGCTGGCCATCGAGAACTTTTGAAGCCAATTCTTGGGATGGCTTGATAAAGTAATTCCACCGGAAACAAGGCCAGAACTGAGCCACTGGCTTCTTATTGCTTTCCTCATTCTCTTCGCGGGTTGCTTCTGACATACACGATCTGTTGCTGCTGCATACGCTGCTGCTGCGGCGGCAGGGGCCGGCGAGGAGGATACAAGATGATGAAAGCTCCAGGCAGGAACCGCTGGATGCCCAGACATGAGTTTGAGGAAGATCCCAGATCGTATTTCCAAAAGCTTCGGGCAGATCCTGGTGATGAACTCTGCTAAAGCTAGAAGTATTTGTCTACTCCAAGCTATATATAGGCTACCGCCGGATGATGTTCTTGTCAAATGTTTGTGATCGATCTGTGTTTTAGTTTGTTTTGGTGTTTGAAAGTTGTGATGATCGAAGAAGATTGTTGATCTAGATGAGGTTGTGGGATATGCTTTTGTGATGTATTATGATGCTTTCTTTGTGTCTTTATGATCAACCTATGAATCTTTCGAACAAGTTATGGCAATTGAATTCAGAAAAAAAAAAAAAAGCAATCTAATTTTAGTACGAGGAATGTTGTATTCTTTTTAATTTTTAGGTGTATTTTTTTTTTTCAAATTTCCTTTGATTTTTTTTTAAATGTGTTAAAGACCAAGACTAGATAAGTGGCACCATTTTTATGTTGCCGAGGACGAGGAGTCTTTGTTTATATTGGCCTAAGCCTAACTATGCTTTATGCTTTCCTTAAGGGCTCGTTTGGTTCTCGGAAAAGTAAAGTTAAGTGGGAATATGATTTCTAGGAATTTAATTCTAAGGAAAATGAATACTTTTCTAAGGAATTTAAATTTTAAAAATTTAATTATGAGAATTCTGAATATTTACCTATTTTTGGATAAAATAAAAATATTTATAGAAAAATTAATGTAACAATGAATCACAAATATATTTTAAATATGATTTATTTTGTATGTACATCTATCATATTATTTCTCTTATTTTATACTAGTGCAGGATTCCCATGCAAGGCATGGGATGTCCAATAATTTGTTAAATACATATTGTTAAAAGTTTAGGGAAAACAAAATTTTAAAAATGTTTGTTGAATAAAAAATAAAATTAATAAAAGTATAAAATAATATTTGTAAAATAAAAACACAGATAATAAATTCATAGACTATGGTAGGAAAGTATTTTAAAATAAAACTACTAAATAATGATTATAATTTAAAAAATAGTATAAAATGTAAAACTCTAAATCATGATTGCATATAAATCATAAAACTAATTGTAAGTTTGACTTTTATCCTAATTTGATAATATTTATTTCATTATAATATTTTGAAATTCTATAAGTAGATAAATTGAATAATTATTCCCTAGAAATAAAAATATAAAACAATTAAAAAATCCATAAAGCAAGTATATAGCCCTTACAACCTTCATTGTTGATTTTACTACAAAGTTACTTCTTGTCTTTGTTGTCTAAATAACATCTTCTTATTTCTCTCATCTACAGTATCATATAAAAAAGGCATATCTCTGCTGTCTTCGATCCCATAGCGTGGCGTTCCTTCATCAACCTTACCACTTCTCACTTATATTGCATGTAAAGGCTGTGAAGCAAATTTTCTCACTATTGATTAGCCACACAGATTGCAATTGTGTAATAGTTTTTTGGGATTTTTTTAAGACCTTCGTCTATAGGATACTGTATCACTTTCTTACTTTTGGTTTTGCTTTCTTACTAAGTATTTATTTGTTTGTGTTTTTCAAATTTCTGTGATGCACTTACTCGGTGTACAGGAGATTACACTTCTTCCAATGCTCTATTATCTTGTTTAGGATGTCTGAATTTTATACTTACATGAATTTGTCGTATCTTCTTCTTCCACTAAAACCTATTTTTTAAAGTCTTTTATGTTTCATCTATTTGTAATTGTCTTGCAGTTTTACCCTATGACCTTATGATATTGAAAATCAATTATGAGTATGAATTGTTCACCAAAATAGTTTGGCTGTTTTTGTAATGTATGTCCAGCAAGCTTTCTTATGCCATAAACTAAAAAAAAAACATCTGCTATCCAAAATACAAATTGTTATAACTCAACTAAATCTGAACAAGCCCATTCTTCAATTTTGCCTACGGTTGTCTTAAATTTTCCACAAATGGTTCCTATTGATCTTGTAAAACAAAATTACTTGCTTATGTTTTGAATTCCTATTCCAACTTATATCTGTAGTTCCCCTTTTCTTTCTCATTTTGTAAATGTTACTTATTTATTTGTACTCTAATTTATAATCTATTGCAAGTATTACTAAAGTTACAATTAAATAATTTATATATCATTATTTTTTTCCAAATAAATAATTTTTATCAAATTTTGTTATAGGTCATGACAACATCACTTCATCCATTTACAAAATGGTTGATCAAACACAATGGTCAAAGGGCAAAAAAAAATTTCCTTACTCAATTTGATACACATGTACATGTAGGCACATTAACATACTTGCAAACAATCCAATCAATTATCAAATATGTTATAATTTTTTCCTCTCTTATCCAATGATATTTATATACATTGGATACCCTAACATACAATAAAAAAAAATTCAAGATTGGATGCAGAATGTATTATTTGTTACTCCCATAATACTTCATCAACCAGGTAATTTTTTTGGTTTCATTCATAGTATTTTTTACATAATATTCTTTCTATAATAAATATTTCTTTAACGATTTTTTTTTCTAAATTTTATACCATAATTGATAATGATTTTTCTCATATTCCTAAGACATAATTGAAAGGCCATGTTACTTTTTCTTCAAATCCCTTCGAAGAGAAAACTAGGTTTAATTTACAAATATTTGCCATTTATTTTTATATTTACTAACAAAAATTATTCCTTATTCAATTTCCCTTAGTTCTTAATTACTTTTTTTCCCCTCTTTTCAGAAATTACCAATAGGTCTTTATGCTATTCAAAATTTTTCCAATGAAGATCAAATCACACTCAAATGCAATGGAAATTAATAATCAATCGGCATGTTTTCACATTTGGCTGGACTGCATTCTTTGATAATAACTTACTTAATCAATATTGTTCAGTCTTACTAAGGTATCATGGAAACAATGCATTTGATAACCTTACATTTGACAATATGAATGGTCAAATAATGATGCCATGGACAATGCCACTACCCGCATTACTGAAACAAGGTTGTCCATTTAATGACGTGCATATTTCGTTCCCAGTACATAATACGTAAATCTGTTCATAAACTTTATGCATTGGTTTCAGCCTTTAAAACAACAAATATCCAACATAATGTCCTATCATTAGCGCTACATTCCTGTTATTTCTTCCAACAATTTTCAGCAACGGATACTTATAGACTGGTAAATATTACAAACTTTTACATATTTCATAAATTTACTCTACAAGTATTATTTAATCTCTCATTCAACTAATTTCCTGCATTTTCTTCTTCTTTTCACATAGAATATTCCAAAATATTCAAACATTGACTTGGAAGAGACGAAACAGTGTGACATTCAATCAAAGTTTGGAAACCGAGTATACGACATCACTGTCAGACGTTCTTCCCTCCGTAGAAATTGGCATCAGTTTGTACAAGATCATAACTGAGAAGAAAATGACAATTTAGTTTTCATTCCTCCAACAAACAATTTCTTCTTTGTTATTGTTTTTAACTGTCATGGCATAGAAAAATATTATCTATGACAATTTAAATTTACAACAAATTAGATTCTCATTTTTTCCATTACACTTTTATATTAATAAACTCTTATTGTATAATTCTTCGTTCCAAATTTTAAAATTCCTCAACTCTTAGTTGTATTATAAATTTATCCAAAATATCATTATTATCTTTTCAAATTCTCTATTCTTTATATAAATCAGTGGGCATTCAATAAACTGCAGATTGTGCAGTTATTGCCTGCTAGTCTATTTAAATCATTCATTACAAATGCGCATTCTATATTTGACGAGCCAATTAAGAAAAATTATTAAACATGAATTTGGCTTTCACAAATTAATTTCTGGACAAATATCATAAAGATTTCTTCCTTTTTTCGGCAAAATTATGTGGACTATGAACTGATTTAATTAGTTATGTTTATGATTTCCACCATCAGATTAATAATGACTTCCACCATCAGATTTATATTTATATTTATATTTATATTTATAAATATACCATGTCTGCTACAGTATCATAACTTTGAATTTATTGATATTTATTAGTGTAGACATTCTTTTCAGTTGCATAATATTTTGCTCAGGGCAATCTAACCTGACAACTCTGGGACCTGTTTATCTATTTAAATCATTCATTATAAATGCACATTCTATGTTTGACGAGCCAATTAAGAAAAATTATTAAACATGAATTTGGCTTTCACAAATTAATTTCTGGACAAATATCATAAAGATTTCTTCCTTTTTTTTGGCAATATTATGTGGACTATAGACTGATTTAATTAGTTCTGTTTATGATTTCCACCATCAAATTAATAATAAGGTTACCAAAGTAATATTTTTTCCCCAAAAAAAAAAAATCAGTAATTTCCTTGACCAAATAAGTCTATATTTTGTAACACTAATTTCCAAAGAGCTGTTTGTTTATCAATCACAAAACATAATAGGAGGGGACAAACCATAGTAAATTGATGTGGGACATATCGTAATAGTTTTGAACTATTTTTTGGTCGTCAAATTTATTTTAGATTTGATAAGTAATAGTATATACTTAGATTCAAATTGCTTTAAGAAATAATTTTTATATAAGATTTGACTATCAAATTTCGTTAGTTTTGATTAATAAAGGAATTCTATATAAATGTGATAACGTAATAGATTTTTAAAAAGATTATTAATAATATTTTTATAACAAATGTTATTGTTGAGGTTGGATTACCTCTCCTCCATATGTGCACTCATGGTATTTTTCTAGTTTTTATTAAACTATTTGAGTGATAATTGTGTGTCTCACTCTTTCGTCGTCTTATGCTGCGTCATAAATAAAAATGTTTTTAAATCACTAAACAAAAATTTGTTCCTATAAGGGTTAGATGGTACGGAATCTTATACAAATTTGATCATATTGACACCGTTATACTTTGATACGTCCTGCTTAAACAAATGTGAAATTTCCAATTAATTAAGTTGTAATTAGTATTAGGTGTACCTATCAATACCTAGTTGAATGTGAATCAAAGCAAGGTACCTACAAAATACTACTATTGAATGAAGCTTGCAATAATTCTTTGTGGATTAGTTGAATAATGTATTTTTTCTTTTTTCTTGACTAAGGAATCCACAGCCGCTACAAATGGTGCGCACTGAGTAAACCTGAAGCTTGCAATAATTCTTTGTGAATTAGTTGAATAATGTATTTTTTCTTTTTTCTTGACTAAGGAATCCACAGCCGCTATAAATGGTGTGCACTGAGTAAACCTGCCCTTGTGTAATAGCTCGCAAATCAAGCAGGAGATGCAAACCGTACTGGGCAAGCCCTGTGCTACGGGCTCGACCGAGGAGGTATTGATAAGGGATTCGAACTCTTGACCTTATGATTCCGCGCTCGTTGCCACACCAACTCAGCCATCTGCACCTAGTTTTGTAACTAGGTAGAGTTGAATAATGTATGCTGATTACTCTATAGTTATATTAAGAGTAAAAATATATTAATTTTACCTTTCTAATCTAAATTATGAAAATTAGGTTGAAAAAAGTACACACACATATATTTTCTAAATAAATATAAAGGAAAAAAAATTTTATCTGTATCGTGACTAAATAATTTTCATCGAATACAATGCCCCAACTTACACAAATATGTTAATGAGATTCCACAGTCCAAATAACAATTATTTTAATAGACGCTAATGATTGTACAGATGTCGTTAATTTTTTTATTTTTGATTTTATTATTACTCTAAGTAATTTATTATCAAGGTCAATATTATGGCGTTGACTTGACATATAAAAATATTCTCAAATTTCTTATACTTTATTATGATTAAAAATATCATTTGTAAGATTTTTGTAAGAGTCACAAAGGTACGTACTAGATTATGAAAAGAACTATTCACATGATCCAAAACATATTTCAATAACAACTTCAGCACAGCGTTGATATTAACATTGTTTTTCGATTCACATGATCCAAAACATTACGCATGCATGGAGGGAGATTTCAGTACTAGGACGAACCATAATAGTTCAAAACACAAACACTTGATTAATTTTCACCAAGCCCTTGTAATTTTTCATTCTTCTTCTTCTTCATGTGAGGTGGCTGATCCAAATAACTTTGAAACTCTCCATGCAGCAATGCCTATTCCGGCTGCAGCCTCCTCCATGCCTCCTTCTCCTGATCTTCTTTCTTAGGCACATCTTATTAATCCTAAATTGTAAATGATTTTCAAGGCTTCATAAAGGATTTGAGCTTTCTTTCCAGTTTCTACTTTGATATTTTTTCAATCTTGTTTACAAGTACCATGGCAATATATAACATCAGTTCTGGAGGATACAATTCATAAATATAGCCCTTGGAAATTTGTAAGTCCATCTATTTCCTGTCGATTGGAGAGAATATGGAAAAAAATGAATTGGGAATGGATGAAAGGGAGTTACTCATGGAATTTTACAATATTCTTCCCCTCGATTTTCATGCCATTTCTTGGCGTTCGGTTGGAAACGTTCGCCATAGCCGAATCATTTTTAGTTTGGAAGGGGGAAAGAAAAAGGGGTTGCAAAGAACTCAAGCGAAGTCATGCCCTTTGCTGTATTGTTCAAGAGGCTCATAAATTTAGTTATCAAAACAAAACATCTCATTTTAATTAGTTCTTGATTTTATTCCACACCATCCAAGTCCAACCAAAAAAAAAAAAAAACAGAAGAAAAAGAATGCCACAACAATTTAAAGCATTTATAAGTATATATTGTTGCTGCTTTTATTTATGAATCTCTCTCCATTCATGCCATTGGAGAGTTGTTACTGGTGCTTCATAACCCTTATGTACAATCCATTTGGCGCTTGAACTCTTGGAAATTGACTGATTTTATGTTCACCAATTTCTTCCCACCTGCAAATTTAAACACTCATAAGGTTTCGTCAACGAAAATTAATTTCTTAACCCAAATTGCAAGAAATTAAAAAAAAAGAGAGAGAAATTAAAAAAAAAATTGAAGATGATCAGTGATCTTACTTGTACTTAGTTACAAAATAGTGAAGAAACAGAGAGACCTTAAACATTCCCAATTCCTTTCCTGGGCATAGCCTGCCTCCTCCTCCAAAGAAGAAAAAATAATTATGGGACTCCAAGCTTTTATCCTACATTTAGACCAAATTTGCATAATCACCATATTGTGGGTATTAATTTATAATATTTGGCAAATGCAAATAACCCTTTGAAGTACATAAACTAATTCATAAACTGATGATTAGTTTAGTGTCAAACTTGCAGCCATCTCCATGGATTGAACTTGAATGGCTCTGGATAGAGGTATGGATCATAGTTGATTTCTCTGGTGTAGGTATAAATTTTCCATCCCTTTGGAATGTGAAAACCTGACCAAAATTAGGCAATGCAAAGCAGAAAATTAATACGCTAATTCAGATGATTGATCATTTTCGTTCTTTTGTATCTTAATGTACCATTAAACTCCATGTCTTTGGTTGCCTTCCTCAGCAGGCCATTTATAATGGTAGCCAATCTCATGGTCTCAAAACACAAACACTTGATTAATTTTCACCAAGCCCTTGTAATTTTTCATTCTTCTTCTTCTTCATGTGAGGTGGCTGATCCAAATAACTTTGAAACTCTCCATGCAGCAATGCCTATTCCGGCTGCAGCCTCCTCCATGCCTCCTTCTCCTGATCTTCTTTCTTAGGCACATCTTATTAATCCTAAATTGTAAATGATTTTCAAGGCTTCATAAAGGATTTGAGCTTTCTTTCCAGTTTCTACTTTAATATTTTTTCAATCTTGTTTACAAGTACCATGGCAATATATAACATCAGTTCTGGAGGATACAATTCATAAATATAGCCCTTGGAAATTTGTAAGTCCATCTATTTCCTGTCGATTGGAGAGAATATGGAAAAAAATGAATTGGGAATGGATGAAAGGGAGTTACTCATGGAATTTTACAATATTCTTCCCCTCGATTTTCAGGCCATTTCTTGGCGTTCGGTTGGAAACGTTCGCCATAGCCGAATCATTTTTAGCTTGGAAGGGGGAAAGAAAAAGGGGTTGCAAAGAACTCAAGCGAAGTCATGCCCTTTGCTGTATTGTTCAAGAGGCTCATAAATTTAGTTATCAAAACAAAACATCTCATTTTAATTAGTTCTTGATTTTATTCCACACCATCCAAGTCCAACCAAAAAAAAAAAAAAACAGAAGAAAAAGAATGCCACAACAATTTAAAGCATTTATAAGTATATATTGTTGCTGCTTTTATTTATGAATCTCTCTCCATTCATGCCATTGGAGAGTTGTTACTGGTGCTTCATAACCCTTATGTACAATCCATTTGGCGCTTGAACTCTTGGAAATTGACTGATTTTATGTTCACCAATTTCTTCCCACCTGCAAATTTAAACACTCATAAGGTTTCGTCAACGAAAATTAATTTCTTAACCCAAATTGCAAGAAATTAAAAAAAAAGAGAGAGAAATTAAAAAAAAAAAATTGAAGATGATCAGTGATCTTACCTGTACTTAGTTACAAAATAGTGAAGAAACAGAGAGACCTTAAACATTCCCAATTCCTTTCCTGGGCATAGCCTGCCTCCTCCTCCAAAGAAGAAAAAATAATTATGGGACTCCAAGCTTTTATCCTACATTTAGACCAAATTTGCATAATCACCATATTGTGGGTATTAATTTATTATATTTGGCAAATGCAAATAACCCTTTGAAGTACATAAACTAATTCATAAACTGATGATTAGTTTAGTGTCAAACTTGCAGCCATCTCCATGGATTGAACTTGAATGGCTCTGGATAGAGGTATGGATCATAGTTGATTTCTCTGGTGTAGGTATAAATTTTCCATCCCTTTGGAATGTGAAAACCTGACCAAAATTAGGCAATGCAAAAGCAGAAAATTAATACGCTAATTCAGATGATTGATCATTTTCGTTCTTTTGTATCTTAATGTACCATTAAACTCCATGTCTTTGGTTGCCTTCCTCAGCAGGCCATTTATAATGGTAGCCAATCTCATGGTCTCAAAGATAACCTGCAATACAAAACCGAAAATTAATACTTATAATCATTTTCGACGATTTTTCGATGCTAATTAATTAGCAGCCGGAGGGATTAATTAGTTAATTAATTAACTTAATGCACGAGTAAAACTCATCTTCTTATAGTCTAACCAGTCAATGGGCTGCTCATCATCTGATTTATCTTGACGAATCATGAAATGCTCGTCCTAGAAGAAACAAAGACATAACAAAGCATTACTAATCAAATTGAAAAGGTTGAGAGTTTACTTAAGATATAGATATGTTTTCAAAAACACATTTTTGTATATTTTTTAAATAACTTTCTATACTCCCGAGGTTACTTTTATTTTGTAAAACATAAAAATATATTTTGAAATGTGATCAATACGAATCTTAAATTTTGCCAATTGTGATATTATTACCTAGTAATACATTTTTTTTCTTTGGATGAATTACATCCATAGTTATCAGACTCGGACCGGTCGTCGACTCGGTCGAGGCTTTGGGTCAACGGGTCAATGGTTCAACCGGTGAGTCAATGGTCGAACCGGTAGGTCAATTATAAAATTAATAAAAAATAAAGATAATATCAAAATATTAAAAATATATATAAAATATTATAACATTAATAATTATGTTATTTGGTATTATTTTTCGTTATAAAAAAAATAAAAATAAAAATAAAACTTAATATTAATATTAAAAAAATTATTAATATCTTTTTTTAAAGATAAATTATAAATATATTATTATTTTATATTTATATTACATTTAATAAAATCAAATCTTGTAGCAAAAATAGGCAAAGTGCATGTCAATTTGTAGAGAAAAATATTTTATACTTGTTAGTGAAATTTGTTTTTTTAAAAAAAAGTGAAATAGCCTTTGGAAATTAGTGGTGGATTGTTTGCCAATATAGCACGTGGCCTTGATCACTTCAACGGTGGCAAGTATGCGCTGTCGTTGTTTTTTTTAGTTTGAACAAATGACCAAAATGACGTCGTTTTGGCCATTTGTAAAAAAAAAATTGCAAAGACCGGACCGGATGGCTTGACTCGGACCGGTCTGGGGTCCGGTTCACCGGTTCACCGGTTGAACTGGCCGGTCCGAGCCGAGTTTTATAACTGTGATTACATCTACTATCTTTGTGGTTCACGCAAATTATCAATTGAACTCCAAAATTTAATAAAACTACCAATACCCCCTTAAGGGGGCTAAATATTATGAATTTAGTTGATTGAAGGGGTTAAATATTATGAATTTATCAAATTTAAGAGGGTATTGGTAGTTTTACCAAATTTCCGAGTTTGATTGATAATTTACACGAACTACATGGATAGTAAATAAAATTCACCTTATTTTTTAATTAAAGAGGCACAAACAAGAAAAGAATGCATGGTTTTTCACCTTGAGTTCCTCCAAAGCTTTTGGATGATCATGGAGATATTTTATGGCCATCAGGGTTGTATTGGACATGGATTCAAATCCAGAATTTAGAATCATGATTATCTGATCATATACTTCCTCATCATTGAGCTTATAATTTGAATCCTGATCATTTGCTAATAGCCAATTCAGCATATCATTATGATCAATAGTTGAGGAAGCTCTTCTCTTCTCTATAACTTTTCTTAGATGTTTAATAATATTTTTCCTTGCCTGTAAATCAATGCAGTGTAGTAATTAATTAGTTTTACATTGGTAATATCCTTTTATTCACTCGATAAATAGGAACACTTTGTTTGTAGAATGAAAAAATTTATGAAATTTCATCTTTAGTTTCACAAGTAAACATATCAACACATTTTGAAAACAGATTTTTAGCTGATAATAAAATCGAAAAGAAAATTTAGATAGATTAGTTTATCTAGATTTTGTTAATTTTTATTCATTCAATCTATCAAAATTTTATCATTCAAATTTACTCTAAATTAATGAATAATAAATAATTAAATTGTAACACACTAACAAAGGAAACAAAGCATATATATCCAATTATTTGTGCTATACACATGCCTGAAAGCCTTTATAGTATTTTGTCCCTGGAAGGTTGATGGGCAGAGCAATTGTTCCAACCACCAACTTATCAAACTCTCTTTTAATAGATTCATAAAATAAACTCGATTCATCCCCAATAATCTGCTTGAGTAATATGAAGAATGCCATCTAAAAAAATATTAGGCAAATTCAATATAAATGAATGATCAAAATGCATATTGAGATGACTATGGAAAATGTTTTAAAGCAACAATACTTACATCTTGGAATTTTTCCTGAATATCTATGATTTTGCCCTCCCAATTTTGAAGGAAGATCCTCATGTACTTATCAATATTGGGCAACAGCTTTTCTTTTACTGCAGAAGGCCCTATAAGATACATGGCTGACCCTCTAATTTGCCTGTGTTTGCTTCCAGTTACAGCACCAATATTATGCTTCCCTAATATGTCCAACATGGATTTTGGATATCCTTAGGGGTATAAACGAACTAGTACGTTCGGTGAACAAGATCGGTTACGTTCGTTTATGTTCGTTTGTTAAGCTAAACGAACAATAAATGAACACATTTTAGTGTTCGTTTAATAAACGAACACGAACACGAACAAGCTCGTTTAGTGTTCATAAACATGCTCGGTTAATGTTCGTTTAAAGCTCGTTTATTGTTCGTTTATATTAAAATATAATAATAATATAATATAATAATATATATAATAATAATGTTTGTTGATCATTCATAAACAAATTTGTTATGGTGTAGTGGTAAGTAACCATGCTTCTCACATTAGAGACCTAGGTTCAATTCTCAATAATGTTATTTATTTTTTCAATTTGCAAATGTGTATGTTTATTTGTTCGCAAACGTGTTCGTTACAAATGTGTTTGTTTATTTGTTCATGAACGTGTTTGTTTAAGTGTTCGCGAACGTGTTCGTTAAGTGTTCGTTTACTCGTTCGTTAACGTGTTCGATAAGTGTTCGTGAACACTAATAAACGAACATAAACGAACACGAACACATATTTCACAAACATAAACGAACATAAACGAACACGAACACATATTTCACAAACATAAACGAACAGTCTAAAAAATAAACGAACAGTAAACGAATAAGGCCCGTTCGTTTATGTTCGGTTCGTTTACAGCCCTAGATATCCTGGTACTAGCCCATGTGCTTCATTCAGAAGAATATATCTGTTGACCTCAGGATCCATGGAGATAATTGTAGGGCATCCAAATATATGTGATTTGAAAACATTGCCATATCTGTGTTTATGGTTATTATATATTCATTCTGTTAAAATCTATACAATGATAGTTAGCCAAGTGAATATCACTCTTGCTAATGAGGATAATGAAAGGCCAAGTCAGTCATTGACATAATCGCTAAACATATCATTACTTGGAAAAATGGCAAGAGATAATGAACCAAGAAGGCAAATTCTTAGTAGTAATCTTTGGGTTATATAACATCAATCATCCTTTGACATGCATGATCTCAAATTTTGATTAAGTAAAATGCAGACCTTGATCTTTGTTTCTTCATGAAATTTGGTCCTTCCTCAAGGAGTTGAAGTGTTTCACCAAATAGTGGCCACCCCATTGTGCCAGGAGGCAGCCCTTTACTCCTATATTGGATCTCATTCCATTTCAACAGGAAGAGATGGATGCAAACAATCCCCAAAGTGGGCAAAGCCAAAAGCATCAACAACTCCATGGCTTTGTATATATTTTCCATTGACAAAAGAAAGTTTCTAATGAATTCAGGACTAATTGGACACTCTATCTGTATTGATGAGTGAGTGGGATTGCTATAATAAGATTATGCAATTAAGGTATAAATTCAACTTTTTTTTGCCTTAATTTAATATGATTAATCATATTAAATTAAGTCATTAATTTCTCTTATACCGGACAATGATACTCTAAGAAAAATATAGAAATGGGCAAATAATAAGTTTTATGATATTTACATTTATAAATAGACCATGAGGTAAAGAACTTTAAATTTATTGATTTGTATTAATGTTTAGACAGATTTAATTAATTATCTTTATAACTCTTACCTTCAAATTAATAATGAGGTTACCGAGGCAAGATTTTGTTCCCAAAAAAAAAATCAGTTATTTCCTTGACCAAATAAGTATATATGTTGTAACACTCATTTCCAAAGAGTAGTTTGTCTAGCATTCATAAAATAACTAGCATTTGACATTTAATTAATTGAACGGTGAACTATTATTTAAGTTATGAAAGTATTTTAATAATTTTAAATAAATATATAGAAATTGTTTCAACAATGAATTGTTTAATTTAACAATAATAACCTATCATGTAAGGAGGACTATATAGATTATATTTCGCCATCATATTCTATTGAAATACATATTTTAATTTATTTTTTTTGAAATCAAGAACTACTTTATTAATCATTCTCAGCTCGTCTTTTTTTTTATCTAAAGATCAATAATTATATTAACTTTTGTAAGTTAAACTTTTACAACTAAATGTTCTATAAAGGATTCTTTTTAGCCCGTCTTTCAACCAAACAAAACTCAGCTACAAAAGGAGAAGGAACATCTCTCCAAGCATCCCTATTGTTAATATACCTTTCTTGTTGTAAACTGACGACCTACTTTATTATAGTTTCGTCCAACCCAACAAACATTGATCCCCTCAAAATTAGCTAGGCCCTAAGACCGATCATGCAATTGATCAGTGGCTTACTTGTAAGTAAAGGGGGGTGATGTATAGTGGCTGGAACATTACAGGGTGAGAGCTGATGGTTGAATCCAGGGACTTATTCCTTTGGATGTTGTCGCTCATTTTTGGTCTGTTTTGTTTTTTGTGGGAGATGGGTTGATCTAGTGACTTTAAGGTCAGTTTGTCTTAGCCGTACTTAGAGCTAAGAAGAGTCCTGTAGTGGGAGGACATTTCTTGTACAGGTTAACTTTCAAAAGTTAATATAATTATCGATCTTTGATAAAAAAAAAAAAAAAAAAAGCTAGGCCCTAAGACCGACGACTTCTCGTCCCTTGATCTAATCAACTAAATAACATATGCACAATCACCTTCAATACATATTTTTATTTAAGCGTAGCTAATTAATGTCTTTTTAATGATTGACTATTAATAAAATTATTCAGTAAGAATATGAAATAATATACACATAAAATGAAAATGTATATAAAGAATAATGAAGTAATGAAATGTAATTAATTTTTACAAATTACTTAAATTTTTAAAAATTGTAATTTTAACTCGTAATTAAGGTAGTTTGGGTTCCATCTAAACCAAGTCTCACCTACTCTAAATTTGTCCTATAATTATATTAATTAAATTAGTCATGACCCGTAATATCCTAAACTATTAGTAACCCAACCAATGAGTAACTTAATCCACCCATTTGCCACCTTACTTGTTTTGTTCATTTGTTGGAATTTCCAATCACTGCATTTCCCTTGTCATGGTTAGTACAAAATAAAACTTATAATATAGTATTTGTTAAAATTATTAAGTAACAAAGAAAAGAAAAGATTACCTCTGTAAATTACCATTAATTGCCAAAGTCAAAAAATATATATAAATTTCAAACTATATGTATAATTAATTTGGCTCGGAAATTATCACAAAATTTAACTTAATATATCCCATTTTTTTCCCATTTTGTATTTTGTTTTCTAGTAATCCTTTTCCTTGTGATTGAGTTTGGGTCCTACAACCCCTCAAAACACATCCAAATTGCCTCCTTGCATGGTAGCATAAATACGAGAAGGGAGACGCACAAAAACACACATCAAAAACCACACAGATCATTCAATCCAGAGAGAAAAGCCATGGAATTAGAGATGGGAAAAGAGAATGGTGGTCTGATGAAGTTTGTGATGGAGAATTTCTCAGTGCAACATCATCCAAGTTTGATGGACAAACTGGTTTCACCAGCAGAAACTGGGGAGGATAACAAATTCTTGCACTGGCTTCAATTTGCAGTGCCTTTCCCCACTCTTGCAATTGTTCTTGTCATGCTCATTTGTTGTGGCGGCAGATGGCTCTCGAAACGGTCAAGGGGAGAAGTGTCCAAGATCCTCAAGGCTCCTCCTGTTGATGATTGTTTGTGCTAGCTGAACAAGCAAATTATCATGAATTATTTCAAGCACGTTTAGTTGTGCTATCCCCTGCACGGGTCGTGAGCTATATCTGTTTGATGTTTGGCACATTTAAGTCTATCTACTCGCCTGTTTCTCGTCCTTCATTGTAGTGATTGTCATGTCTAGACTAGAGAAGCTTTGAATAATCAGTTGTTTGTAGTATCAGTCATTGTGTTTGTGGATCATTTTATGGGGGTTTTTTTCGTTTTTAGTTGCTTACGTATCTTGTGACATTAATTGTTGCTTCAATAAAATACGTACTTAGTTGTTTCTTGACTTCAATTGAACTATTGTCCCGTTAAAAAGTACCTAAGAATTAATCCACGCAAATGCCAATTCTACAAATCATGAACTTTCCCTTGGCATTGGATGCTCAATGTGAAGGCACGGGATTTAGATTGGTCATCATGAACGTCCAACTGTTCCATAATGGTATTGCAAAATCACATTGAAAGGGATAGTAAATCACCACAGGGAACGCAACACAAAAGATAGGAAAGGCAGCCGCGAGGAAGTTTCATCCCCAGCAGGAGAGTGTTCAGTAATCGGTATTGTCCTGGACATTCAGTCGGCAACAGTGTTAAATTTTGCTGCTTCGAATAAATTCACGGGTCCAATTACAGGAAATTCCGCGGAACTCATGAAACTGAAGTATATTTGGCTCTCTGAACACTTCACGACCATGTGGTCTTGGGTAAAAGAACACAAATAGATCAAGACAAAACAGAGTTCAGCAGGAGCTGAACTGATCCCAAGAAAAATGGTCGTATAAATTGTTTGTTTTGGTCTTGAAATGATGGAATTGTATGTATGAAATCAGGACAAGTTATGAGGTAGATGGTTTGTCTCGCATCACCTTCTCTTTAATCCGCAAAACGTTTGTAGCTCATCTTGGTGGGGGCAGAGAACTTGTCCCTTTTGGTTAAACTAGTTGATTAAATGGCTATAGTTACCATTATTTAAGATTATAAAGATCCTATAATACTTGTGCTACAGTGAGAGATGAGGACTATCCTTGGAGTTCATTTACACTTTGGAGTGCACAAACAATTTTATGCACGAAATGAAAAGAAATCAGATAGTTTGATTATGTGTTTTTGTACGCCAAAACTTATGAGTACTATTACAAACTCAAAACCTGAGCAGAGGTAATCGTATAAAGGGCAAAAAGAAATAAAAAAGAAGTTAAAACATAGAAGAGTAACGATACTTATAATTATAATATCTAATGTGTATAGTAAAAAGTTATAGTATGGGACCTATCATATTCAAAAATATATAGTTGATTTTTATTATTTTATACTTTTTAAAAACTGTAATAAATGTGGTCCCAGAAACCTAGGAGGACAAATACAAATCCTCGTTTCTCTCTCTGTAGAGTGCCCCCTCTCTCTCTGTAGAGTGCCTTTTTCTTCACCTTGAAGAACTTTATCCTCAAGATGGGGAAAGGTCTTTACTGATTTGAACACACCACCGTCAACATAACCTAGTTTCATCAGAACATTTATCCTCTAGCAAAAACATTTTCACCAAGTCTGGAAACACACAAGTCCAACTTTCGAACGACTGAAAATAAACCTTACCAACCTATTTTCAGAAACCAACCAGTGGAAGAGAGGTGCAGAATCGGTTAAAATTCATAGAAGCAAAATGTCGGCCAGCTCAGCCACAGTCCGGGAAGTGAAAGACAATGCTCATAGTATTACATCTAGGTCTCATCCATTACATGATTTTTGAGCTGCGCCAATCGGGTGAAGTTTTCTGAAGCAAGTTTCAGTCATATTCTAGCATATCGGGGGCAGTAGACTAGAGAGAATTGGCTGTTCGGGCAGGGGCTTAGTTTCAAGACCAACATTGTCGGTTTGAGTTTTTTTCGGATCTTCAGATAAGTGCCTTTTGTTTGCTGCGCTGATATATTGGGCAAATGGAGAATGAAATTCTGGATAAGTTACAAAAATGTAAGCTCTCCACAGCTGAGGAAAGTGGAATAGAGCTTCAACACCAGGACATCCTTATAAGTAAGGAAAAATGTGAACGAAGCCTGCTGGGTAAAATCTATGGGGATAAAAAGGCAAATTTCATGGCCTTGAAGACAACATTGAGCAGAATCTGGCCTATTGTGGGAGCTTTTTCAGTAATTGAAAAAGGACCTAACCTGTTTCAATTTGTTTTTGCTAACCAGGAGGAAAAACGGAAAGTGCTGAACAGTAGGCAATGGACCTTTAACAATCAATATTTGATTCTGAAAGAATGGAGCCCTAGCCTAAACATCAAAACAGAGGAGTTTAATACTATTGATCTATGGATTCAAGTTTGGAATATCCCAAGCCAGTGGATGTCTAGGGAAACAGGACTAAAATTGGGCAAATTATTCCACAAAGTGTGGGATGTGGTGATTCCTGAAACAGGATGCAAAAATGGTCACTACCTCAAGCTATATGCTACAATCCACTTGGACCATCCATTACCAAGAGGCACAAAGCTTAAACTCCAAGATCAGTCCAGCTGGATCTATTTCAAGTATGAGAAACTTCTGAACTTTTGCTTCTATTGTGGACGAATTGGCCACACGGAGGCAACATGCTGGTGTCGCAAAGAGGATCTCAAGAATAATGCTTTAATGGAGGGGCAATATGGTGATTGGCTAAGAGTGGAAGCAACTCAGGGTGGGAGCAGAGAAGGCAATGAAAGGAGTATTAGCCTTCAAAATAAGCCAGGGGGCCAAATGGCGAAAACCAGCACTAGTACACCACCGATTCCACAACCTGTAGCAGAAAGCCAAAGTCCAGCAGTTGGGGAATCCATTGAAGAAACGAGAGCAGCAACAACGGCACAAGAGAGAGTAGGGGCTCCAATGGAAAGGGATAAGTTACCACAGAAATTGGTAAGAGAATCTGCAATGGAGATAACAGAGAAGCTGGAACATTCACTTATGGAGGCTGAAATTGCTGAAATTGAGCAGAATTTGGTTCCGGTACCTATGACGGTCATGACCACACCATCCCATAAATCAGTACCTCCTCAAAAATCGGACCATAAGATCTCTGAAATGGTAGCCAAAGAGCCGGGGATCCGAACTAGGAAATGGCACCGAACAAGTGTGAATAGAGGGCACAACCAAATTGAGATCCCATATGTGGAGCAAGCTAATAGTACTGCAGGGGAAAAAAGAAAATGGCCAGTACTTGAAGATGAGAATGAAAATGATATGGATGGAAGCCAAGAAAGAAGCCAAAAAAGACAGTCTCATGGAATCATAATTCGGGAAATGCAGGTGGAGGAAGCCAGCCTTAAATGGCCCCAGGAGGATCAATGAAGTTTTGTGCTTGGAATTGTAGAGGTCTAGGAGGGCCCTCTACAATTTCTCAGCTGAAGGAAACCCTTAGATTCCACCTCCCGGATATAGTTTTTCTTAGTGAAACTAAGCAAAAGACGCCTTTTATTCAAACTTTTTGTCGAAATGCTCGTATCCATGATCGTTGGAAAAATGTTGATCCAGTGGGTACTAGAGGAGGTCTTTTGCTCTTTTGGAATGACACAGTGGTAATAAATCAAGTCCTATCATCGGATTTTTGCTTAGAAGTTCAAGCTCATAAAAAAGGGGAACAAGAGCTTTTTTGGGTAATTTTTGTTTATGCGAGTACGGATGCTAGGGTCCGATATTAGCAATGGGAATATCTTTTATAGGCCAAGAATAAATGGGGACAAAATTGGGTTATGGGTGGAGACTTTAATGACCTTGTGGAGCAGGCAGAGAAACGAGGTGGCCAACCCCGTTTGGAGTCGAGTTTTAAACACTTTAGGGATTTCATTAATGATATGGGTATGGCAGATTTAGGGTTTACTGGGAGACCATTTACTTGGGCTAACAATAGGGAAAATGAGGGTTTCGTGGAAGAAAGACTGGATCGTTTCTTTGGATCAGCTCAATGGACGCTCAAATTTCCTAACTGGGTAGTCAAACACTTGGAGAAACAGACTTCTGACCATTCCTTGCTACTACTGGATACAGAGAGGGACAGGGCTAGACAAAAAAGGAGATTTTTCTTTGACTAAAGATGGATCCAAAAAGAAGGAGTTACAGATATAGTGGAACAAGCTTGGTCCAGGCCTCAAGAGGGAGCTCCAATGTACCAACTCATAGGCAAAATCAAGCAGTGCCGCATAGAGCTACTCAAGTGGGCCAACGGGGGAGGAACCAATGCGGCAAGGAAGATAAGGGAGCTCAAAGGACAAATGGAATCGCTGAGCCATGATGGAGCTATAAAGGATTGGCACCATTGGAGAAGACTGAGAGGTGAACTGCACCAAGCCTACTGTGATGAGGAACAATATTGGCACCAAAAAGCCCGCACTCAATGGCTTAAAGAGGGGGATAAAAATACAAATTTTTTTCACGCCTCAACAGTGCAAAGGAGAAGATCGAATACAATTGAAAATTTGGAGCAAGCCAATGGCCGGATCTGTACCAATCCAAAGGAAATAAGGGAGGAAATCTCTGATTATTATTCTTATCTGTTTACAACTTCCGCTCCTAACCCTGACCAACCTTTTTTGTTAGGTATACCACATTCGATAACAAGTGCAATGAACAGGCGGCTCACTAGGCCAGTTGAGGATGCAGAGATACGGAATGCTTTGTTTGGTATGAACCCTAATAAGTCTCCGGGCCCAGATGGTATGACTCCACTTTTCTTCCAAAATTATTGGCAAATAATTCAAAAGGATATTATCTTTGCTGTCAAAAGCTTCTTTAACCATTCAAGAATGCTAAAAAGTGTCAACCATACTCTCATCACTCTCATTCCTAAAGTCATGAACCCGACAAACATAGGCCAATACAGACCTATTAGTTTATGCAATGTTGTGTATAAAATCATATCTAAGATACTAACGGAAAGATTGAAACCTTGTCTAAATGTCTACATAAATGAAAGCCAAGCGGCTTTTGTTCCTGAAAGGCAAATCACAGATAATGTGGTTATTGCACAAGAATGTATACATTACATCAAGAGCCTTAGCAGGCCAGGCAGGAATTTCATGGCTTTAAAACTAGACATGACAAAAGCATTTGATCGGGTGGAATGGGGTTTTTTACAACAGGTCTTAATGCAGATGGGTTTCTCCCATAAGTTTGTAGAGTGGATTATCACATGTATTAGTACCTCATCCTTTTCTTTTAATATCAATGGTGAGGTAAGTGGGTATGTGAAACCCACAAGGGGTATTAGACAAGGAGACCCACTGTCCCCCTACCTGTTCATCATCCTTTCTGAAGTGTTTTCCTTTTTAATTAGAAAGGTTGTCCATGAGGGTACATACAGGGGACTAAAATTGTGCCGCAATGGTCCACTTCTCACTCATCTCCTTTTTGTAGATGATTCATTATTATTTGGTGAAGCCACAGAACGGCAAGCTCGGCAAATTATGAAGATTATAGATGCTTACTGTGAAGCTTCGGGCCAGCAAGTTAATTTGAGCAAATCCTCGATTATTTTCAGTAGGCATATTGCAAGTCAAGAGAAAAAGGCCATTGTTCAAGTCTTAAATGGGATCAAGGAACAAAGGAGTGCTAGATACCTAGGCTTGCCTTTGGGTATCGGCAAATCAAAAAAAGAAGCTTTTGCATATGTCATTGAATCGGTAAAGAACAGAATAGGTAACTGGAAAACTCAATTCTTGAGTCACGCAGGTAAAGAAACTCTTATAAAATCTGTTCTTAATTCCTTACCTATTTATGTAATGTCTTGTTTTAAATTACCAGTTGGTGTATGCAAAGAACTGAGCCGTGTAATGGCAAAATTCTGGTGGAGATCTAATACAACCAATGGCCACAAAATACACTGGAAAACCTGGTCAAAATTAACATTGCCAAAGAGGTAGGGTGGACTTGGCTTTCAGGACATACAAGTGTTCAATGAAGCCTTATTAGCTAAACAATTATGGCGATTAATCCAATCGCCTAATTTGCTCCTAAGCCGTGTAATGAAAGCGAGATATTACCCCAAAGGCACACTCATGCAAGCAAAAGTCCACACCAATGCATCTTGGCTTTGGAGATGTTGGATGGGAGCAAAGCATGTACTGGAGATGGGAATGAGATACCAAGTGGGAAATGGAAAAGAAATCCGAATTTGGGAATCTCCATGGCTAGCTCATAGAACAAATTTCAGACCATTGCCAAAAATTCAGACGGATGAGTCCACACTTTGGTGCCACCAATTATTGATGGAGGAGGGAATGAAGTGGAATCAAAACCTACTTGACCAACTTTTCCAACCGGAGGACGCAACTGCCATTTCTAAAATCCCTCTAGACAGGGA
Source organism: Gynochthodes officinalis (assembly GCA_020080225.1). Classification (NCBI taxonomy): domain Eukaryota; kingdom Viridiplantae; phylum Streptophyta; class Magnoliopsida; order Gentianales; family Rubiaceae; genus Gynochthodes; species Gynochthodes officinalis. Next base: position 19,182,930 of record CM034622.1, read on the forward strand.
GGCCGGTCCGGATAAGATAATTTGGCATTATGACAGCAAAGGAAAGTATACGGTGCATTCAACATATCAAAGGGCAATGAAGCAGCATCGAGCCAATCTAAATGTGAATGTCGCTACCAGTAGAACCAAATGTGGAGCAGACTTTGGAAGCTTCCGGTAAAAGCAAAACTGAAACATTTTATTTGGCGATGCTGCCAAGGAATATTGCCAACCAAAACGGAGCTGTGTAAACGCAAAATCTTGCAAGATACTATCAGTGGTTGCTGTGGTATGCAGGAGGAAACCTTCGAGCACGCCCTTTTTACATGTGAGAGAGCAGCAATGGTGTGGCGACTCTCCCCGGTTCACTGGGAAGGTTTGAGGCAAGAACAGTTAATTTTTAGGCACTGGTGGGAATCAGTGACTGCCATGAGTAAGCGCCTCATTAATAATGACAGGATTACTCTTTCCGTATACATGCTTTGGATGTTATGGAAAACACGTAACCTTTGGCTATTTGAGGGGAAAAGTCACACAGCACTTGAAGTGGTTAACAAAGCTTTGATGGAATGGAAGGAATATCAAGAGACACAAGGAGAGGCTAACTTAACTTAATGAACCATTCATTGTTAATTTCTTATTTATATATTGGTTGTAAAGGATTTTTGATGATATCATCCATGTAGGCCTAGTATATAAATAAGTTTTAGATTAGCAATGTATGCATTAGTTTCAGGATGTGTCCAGAGCCTTCCTATGTATGCTGTTTTCACTACTTAGCCTTCATATAGCTTTCTTGTGAATTATAAGTTAAATCTCCTTCTTCAAAGAATAAAGGCAAATATCTTTTCATTTTTCAGGCTTAAAAGAAGACACAATTGGCCTCCATTCGGCAGCATAAACAAGTCTCTCAAGTTCGATGACCCCGCTACTAGCATATCATAAACCAGAGTCAGAGGGTTCTGTATACATCTCTAGGGCAAAGGAAAATTAGTCTGAGACTACCGCTTAGTTCCCCGGGCAAGGAGTTGGGAAGCCTAGCACGAGAAAGATGGGTAGGAATGATGGAGGCTCAAGGGGAAGGGCTATGAGGTTAACCATTTTTGCTTTCAGGAAAATAAGACTTGGGTGAGGTAGTTTTCAGAGGGACCTTGAGGCTGAGCCCTCTTGTTCAGCTTATCTAAAGCTTTTCGGTCTGAAATTGTTATTCAAAATATGGTGGGAAGATTGATTTTTTTAGACGGGTCAAATAGATAAAGTTAGGTCATGAGGTTTATTACAACTCCCACTCATTTTCTTGCGTCCCTCATTAGACTCTAGTGTTGGCGATAAGGAAAAATTAGGGATATCCCTCAACTCATTTTCTCTAACCCATACCCATTCTTGAAGATTCTTGCACTCCCAGCAGACCGAGTTTCTTCAAATTCAGGTAAGGGCAATACAACTCCCAGCAGGCCAAGAACCCCATCTTCGGGTATGGTTTCTTTGAACTCCCCTTTGTGCTGATTTGACGGGAAATGAGTAGATTGTTGGGTCTGAACATCATGTTGGTTTTCTGTTTGGCTTTGTGATTGAATTGCTGAAATATAGGGTCCTAATACATTATGAATTATGTGAATCTAAGCATTGGCCTGAAAGCACACAACCTGTTTGCTAAAATAACTCACAGAACACTAAAGTGAGTTTTCTTCTTGCATGTTATGGGTACGCAAATGTGATGAGTTAAGCCAATATAATTTTGCACCAGTTTGTCTAGCTAGCAGCTAAAAAGGTTGTTATTTTAAGTTTGGACAAAAAGGGTAGTAGTTGGGTGATGCTCTTTGAAGAAGCTAAGGGGGCCGAGGATCAATTTTCACCATTGTATATAGCGGGCACCACAGGCTATCAGCAAGGAAGCAAAACAGAAGGAAGCTGAAATGGAGGGTAAGGAAAAATGTGGAGGGGAAAAAAAAAAAAAGAGGGAAAAAACTGGAAAAAAGAGGGGGAAAAAAAAGGAAAATACCAAAAAAAAAAATTGAAAAAAGAAGAGAAGGAGCAACAAAGATGAGGTAATAGATAGGCAAATAGAAGGTTCGGCTAGTACAAAGTCCCCCTGAAGTCTCTACTCCTCCAATATCCGTTCTAATTTTGTCTTCTATGGTTCTCTTTGTTGTTATGTTAGCTAGGTGCACATAATATTTTGTCATGGCTGATACACCGGCTAATGTAGTAGGAAGACTGGGAATTCTACGTCTTTAAGTGTCTTTTTCATTATGGCCTTATGGTCTCCAAAAGTTTTTTATCTTACTTTCTACTCCAATAATTACTGAGTTGGCGAGCTGGTATTACCCAACTAGAAAAAACTCAAAAGTAAAAAAAAAAAAAAAAAAAAAAGGGAAAAAAGAGAAAAAAAACAGGAACAAAGGAGAGGAAAAACAAGTAGGAAAAAAAAAAGAGAGAAAAGATATGAGGAAAAAAAAAAAGAAGAAGAAAGAAAGGAGGCAGCTAATGGTGCCTTAGTTACAAATACACTGGGTATGGTCGCATGCTACAAATGAGCTAGAGATTACATCCGCTTTCTAGATTGGTTAGAGGTAGTCTCTTCTAAGATAGGTTTTTATTCTTGTGGGAAGGCATGGCTTTTAGGATTTCTGTCATCTCATCTATGTCTGTTCTCTGATTCTTTCCTGAGCCAATCACTTCTGGCTATCAAGTCTCCAAAGTTTTTCTTAGTTTTCTAATTCTTCGACTTTAACTTTCCTCCCTTTCTACTCTCAAAATTCTGATTTCCCCTGATTAATTCTGCTAGCTTGAAGACTTTACAAATGAAGTTTCTGAATTCTAGTTACAAAGATGCTAGGAAGATGTGTAAATTCAAATTCCCGGTTCTGAGTTGTCTACAATTGACTTATCAATGCTGCTGTTACCATTCCTGCTGGTTTCATTCAAGTTACTCAAGGCATTTTCTACTGGTTTCACTCAAGTTACTCAAGGCCTTTTCTGCTGGGCTTTGCTATGGTTGGACTGCTATGGGTTCAAGTTTCTTTCTCAATGGATTTTTTACTTGTTCGGACTAATTAGTTTTTGGCTAATCTGAAATTCTTTTGAAGACCGAAAATGGGAGAATGATCCCGAGAAGATGATGCGTAGCATGATGCTTTTATGAGCTTCCTAATGGTCCATTTCCTTACTATGTTTTTGAGATTTCTCTTATGTAATAGCTTCACTAATTGTGTATATGGATTGCAATTGATGTTCAAGATATATTGTCCATGCTTAGTCATTTAGTTGAAGTTAGCCATACACTATATCTCAAAACATCAATCTTTTGGTTGGCAATCCTTTAGATAGGGTAGTGTTTTCATTCCATAGTTAGGGTAGATTTATTGCTTAGATAGCACACTGCAAAAGCAACTTTTTGCAACATTTCCATTGTAACTAATGGGAAAATGGCAACCCCAATCCATTATCCCATTTTCCTCCTTGGCTAAGAACTTAGACCAAGGAGATCATTCTAGCCTTTTGGGCTAATATCTGTAAAGCTTTTATTCTTCAATCAATGAAATTGCTATCGTTTCGGAAAAAAAAAACTGTAATAAATAATTTTGTCATTTTTAATATGTCATATTAATTCGTATAAATTTTTATTATAAATTGTAGTATTATTACTCAAGATAATGTTGTACTATCACCTAATATGAAGCTGCATTTATTTACATGATCAATGAACTTACTTGGTATCATCACTATCAATGTTTAATCAGTTGATTTGGGATTTACTAATCCCCTTCCAACAATGTAGTCAACAAATTAAACAACTAGAACTAGTCATAACTTAGGAATCTGTACCATCACGAGAAAAAGAATGCAAGACCCCACCGCTTTTGGAAAATGGGGAGAAGCATTAGCGACTATTTTTGTACTACTAATAATGTCACCTTGAAGCCTTTAAAGGTAGGGTGCCTTCACTCTTTGAGTCACTGTTCCTCACACAGACGGAGAGAAAGAGATAGAGGGAGAAAATAAAAGAGAGATGGGATTGAGAGCAGAGAGCATGATTAGCAATCTGCAGGCGAAAATGAAGGGGATAGGGGGCGAAAGCATGATGATGAAGATGGAAACTACCCAGGCCAAGTTGAAAGAAATGGGAGCAGATAAGATGATTCACAAACTGGAAAAGAAATTGAAGGAACTCTTGCAAATGCTGGAAGACTTTGGTTTATATTTGATGGCCCGGATGGACGAGGTTTTTCCACCGGAAACAAGAAAAGAGAAGATCCTACACTGGATCCATGTCAGCGCACCCTATGTGCTTGCAATATTGGCCTTACTTTTACTGTTCTGGTCTTGCAGTCGATGCAAGGGAGTTAAGATGATGAAAGCTCCTGGAAGGAGCTTCAGGATGCCAAGATGCGTCTTTGAGGCCAACCCAAGAGGGTATTTTCGTGGCCTCCGTGCTGGCAAACTCAAATTCTGATGACCAATTTCTCATTCCGTGATATACCTGTTCTTGAAGGATTATTGTGTTCTAAAGGTTTTATGTTGTGAAATAACTAAAGGTTTGATGTTGTGTTCTGTGATATTGTGTTTAATTTGAAGGCGATTACGCCACCAACTGTTGTTTCTTCCCTTCTATGGCTATGTAATGGATTTTGTAAATAAGCTTGTTTCTGTTTCTGTTGTTAATCTCATTAATCCCTGTCCCCTGTTCTGGTAAAGTGATCCATTGCTATCAGTTTGCAATTCGCAAGGTTTGCAGAAAATTATTATGCAACCATGTAGAATGAATCCACCTTCGGTGCAACAAATTAATCATAGAGTGAAAAAGTTTGGCTAAGACAATCATGATAACCTTAAAAACGGGAATACATTGGAATTCCTTAACCATGAATGAAACTCCTAAAAACAAACAATAAATAAATTGGAATAGTTTGAGTTGAGGATTAAAAAAATTTTGATCTAAAGTTTGGACAATATCGAGCAGGAACTAGATTCTTGTAGGGCTTCATCGGGAACTCGTAGAAACCGAACAAAATAGCCAGGAATATAGCATTCGGGCATTCTCCAGAATCTGTCTCCATCCTTTGAGGTACAGACGACTTCACGAAGGTGGACATTCATCATGGCATCACAGTTCACTAGGTTTCCCTTGTATGCCTCTCCATTCTTGAGCTCCACCAACGTTGGATGCCCCTCAGCAGTCTTCAGCAGAGAAAGTGGCTGCATTATTTCAATTCCAAAATCCCAGAAATGACAAGCCACTTATACCCTAATTGCAGGAATTGGGAAAAACCAAAATCAGTTTATTCAACAAGGAAGATACCATATACAACTCAAACTCTATTCCATTGCAAAGTAATAAAGGCCGCTTCTGCCCACATATTTATAGTCAAAATGCAACTTTGACTCTGATTTTCCTCCTGAAATAGGTAGGAATAAATGTTGGGATTATTTATTTGGTGTCAATGGCATTATAATGTTTGAATTTTCTAATTCAAAACTGATGCCTTTTTTTTTTTGGGGTTCTTGGCTAGATGAGTATTTATTTGTCTTGATGAATAAAAAGGTGCTTATAATTAATACTACCTTCTTCTTTTTTTTTTTATTCAAAGATATCCCACCCAACCGGTTAAAAGCTGTTAGCCTCCACTCCAATATGGGACTAATCCTCCAATCGGGTATACCCAGCAACGATAGTTGCAAGAATCGATTCTTAGATTTCAAACTTCTCATAACTTAATTTCAGTAGGAAAATCAGTTGAACCAACCCTGTGACTCTGTGAGCACTAACGGCTTGTTGGGAATTGACAATTACTTACAGCCTTATTCCTTAGTCAACTTAATCAACCAAAATTCCTTTATTTGGTTCAAAGGAATTCACTCCAGCCATGAATTCCAATTCCTTTAGAAGGCTGAATTGCAATTCAGCCAATTTAGTGCTGAATTGCAATTCCTTGCACCAAGGAATTGGCCAAATTTTTTTTTCCAATTTTGCCCTTCCAATTTTATTTAAGAATTACAATTCTCACTCTACTTTCTCTCTCATCATTTTTCTCACTCTATTTTCTCTCTCATCATTTTTTTCACTCTACTCTCTCTCATCATTTTTCTCACTCTACTTTTTCTCACTCTACTTCTCTCTCTCATCATTTTCTCACTCTACTTTCTCTCTCATCATTTTTTTCACTCTACTTTCTCTCTCTCATCATTTTCTCACTCTACTTTCTCTCTCATCATTTTTTTCACTCTACTTTTTCTCTCTCATCATTTTCTCACTCTACTTTCTCTCTCTCATTATTTTCTCACTCTTCTTTCTCTCTCATCATTTTTCTCACTCTTCTTTCTCTCTCATCATTTTCTCACTCTTCTTTCTCTCTCATCATTTTTCTTACTCTACTTTCTCTCTCATCATTTTCTCACTCTTCTTTCTCTCTCATCATTTTTTCTCACACTACTTTCTCTCTCATCATTTTTCTCACTCTACTTTCTCTCTCATCATTTTTTCTCACACTATTTTCTCTCTCATCATTTTTTCTCATACTATTTTCTCTCTCATCATTTTCTCACTCTACTTTCTCTCTTTCATCATTTTCTCACTCTTCTTTCTCTCTCTCATCATTTTCTTACTCAGTAATAAAATACTTAAGATAGGGGTATTTTAGACATTTAACACAATTCATTAGTTCTATTCATCCCAACCAAACACAAGAATAATGATTCCAACCTTATTCAATTCCTTTGAACCAAACTCATTCATTTCAATTCCAGCCTAATTCATTACAGCCTAATTCCCACTGAATTGAAATTCAATTACAGCCTTATTCATTACAGCGAACCAAACATGCCGTAAGAGCACTAAGAGCGCTAAGATAGAGTTTCATTGAGAGACATAATATGACAGGCAATTTTAATAGGAGATGTTATATGGGTATTTACCAGACTTTTGTATTCGAAGGGTGCGGATGTACGAATAAGAGTTGTTGTATGAGCATCTAACCCGGGTTTATAACTTCTAATCTTAATATATCTGTTAAATACATATATACATTGACATATCAATGGATATATGTATTATTTGCTGAACATCGTTTTCTTCAAATTAATCCATCAAACAAAATTTACTTGGTACCGAAGGTTTAATACATGGGGAAAACATCAAAAGCTGAATCATCCATTTGAACTCAGAAGGAAACTCAAATGGAGATTCCTAGGCAGCAAGTAGCAAATGATAATCGCAGCACTTGCTAAAAACATGGTAAAACAGAGTTTTATTGAAGGTACTAAAAGATTTTTTAGCTTCTCTAGCGATGGTTGTGGAACCAGGCAGCAGGATCATCCTCAAAGTCATCCCTATATATGCTGTAGTTCCTCCCAGGTGCATTCATTGTTCTCGTACCTTGTATGTCTGAAATCAGGACGAGTTATGAGGTAGATGGTTTGTCTCGCGACACCTTCTCTTTAATCCGCAAAACTTTTGTAGCTCATCTTGGTGGCGGCAGAGAACTTGTCCCTTTTGGTTAAACTAGTTGACTGAATGGCTACAGTTACCATTATTTAAGATTATAGAGATCCTATAATACTTGTGCTACAGTGAAGAGATGAGGACTATACTTGGAGTTCATTTACACTTTGGAGTGCACAATCAATTTTATACACGAAATGAAAAGAAATCAGATAGTTTGATTATGTGTTTTTGTACGCCAAAACTTATGAGTACTATTACAAACTCAAAACCTCAGCAGAGCTAATCATATAAAGGGGAAAAAAAGAAAAAAAGAAAAAAAGAAAAAATAAGCTAAAACATAGAAGAGCAACGATACTTATAATCATGGTATCTAATGTGTATAGTAAAAACCTGTAGTGTTAACATATTAAAAAAGATATAGTTAATTTTTATTATTTTATATTTTTTGAATAATATGATAAATAATTTTGTCATTTTTAATAGGTCTAATATAAAAAAATATTCTGAACTTTATCACTTGTAACAATTTTAACCTGACCTTTTAATTTTAACAATACAGCACTTGACATTTTTAATTTGTAATAATTATAATCTCTATTAGTGTGCCGTTAAAGAATCTGTTAAATTGACGACGTGGCAGCCACGTGGGCTATACGTGTATGCCCTGCCAGACTCCCTGCAAGGTTTCATTGTGATGTCCTGCTGTTCAAACTTCTTGTTTAGCATACCCAACTGTCTAAAATTATATGCAGGAATGTGGACTCATTCAGTGACGGTGAACCTGACAACTCTAGTGGCATCCCATACTTCTATTTGACAACACTTGATCCAACTACAAATTACATGTGAGAAGATTTTGGATACTGAATCAATGATGGATTTCCACGACCAGACGACTGCTTAGAGTAAATGGCTAGCTATCCTCCAATCTCCATTTCTCTGCTCAACGACCGACTTTACTCACTCCCCCCAACCAACTTCTGCAAAACCCCCATTAAATCCCTCTCATCATCCTTCCCCCCAACTCCTTTCTTCATCTTCTCCAACTCAAACTCACCCACCGGTTGCCATATACTTCGCCCAAAGCCGCTACTTTGCCGAGCTGCCTCAGCCGGCGGCACTGAAACTCTACCCAAATCCGCCATCAAAAGAATAGCGGAAAAGCTTCGCAGCCTCGACTATGGCGGAGATGATACGGATAAAGGCAGTCCACCACCAGAGGCTAACAATACGGAGAAAAATACCCACGGCTACTCCCCTGGCGAAATCTTTGTTCTGTTGCCCACCCAATTGCCCAAATACAGGGTAGGCCACTCTCTTGACCCGAGTTGGAGCACGCCCGAGAACCCCGTCCCTTTACCCGGTGCCGGGAAGGCGATTCAGAATTATCACCAGTTGAGGCTCGGGCCAATCAAGGAGAGGATTGAGCAGAAGTCCAAAAACCAAGAAGGGTGGGGAACATGAGGATTGAGCAGAGGTTTGGGCGGCCGAGAAAGAAGAGAGGCCTAAAAAAAATTTAAATTTTTTGTGGATTGGGTATTTACGTGTAACCCACATGGTTGCTATGTAATCTTTTTAATAGACTTTTTAACGACACATTAACAGAGGACATAATTGTTACAAATTAAAAAGGTCAGATAGTGTTAAAATAAAAAAGTCAGGCCAAAATTATTATAAGTGGTAAAATTTAGGCCATTTTTTATATATTAGGCCTTTTTAATATGTTGCATCCGTTTGCAAAATTTTCGTTAAAATTTTTCACCTATATATAATTATTCAAGATAATGTTGTACTATCACCTAATATGAAGCTGCATTTATTTACATGATTAATGAACTTACTTGGTATCATCACTATCAATTTTTAATCAGATGATTTGGGATTTACTATCCCTTTCCAACAATGTAGTCAACAAATTAAAAAACTAGTCATAACTTTAGGAATCTGTACCATCACGAGAAAAAGAATGCAAGACCCCAACGCTTTTCGAAAATGGGGAGAGCATTAGTGAATATATTAGTAATTTAGTACTACTAAGGGCATCTACAACATTCTTTTTAAGATCAGGTTAAGGCCACACTATATTAGCGTCCATCAATTTAAGGCTTGGGCTCTACTATTCATACATTCATCATAAAAAATTACCCATACTAATGGCTTGGCCTTAAAATCCACATTATTAATTTCTCTCTCCTCTATTTTTTTACTATTTATTTAATATATTTAATACTTTTTATTTAAATTAATAATTATTTAAAATATTATCTATTTTTCATTTATCAAATGCAATGTATATTAATAACACAACTTATAATTTGTTCTTATCATATATTAAATAATTAAAAACAATTAATGGAAAATAATTTACATTATGTTAAAATTAAATTTTAATAATACACTTAAAACATGAAATTAAATACTCGTAATTAAACATAAAATACTTAAAAATTAAACATTCAACACTAAAACATAACAAACATAACTTAAATTAATACACTTGAAACATAAAACATAGGGTATGACAATGTGATAAATAAATTACTACTAAATTCCTAAAAATTCGCTAAGCTTATGAAACATTTTTTTTTAGCGTCTAATAAATTTTCTTCTCCACAATTTGCAAATGTAAGCCAAGCTTACTTTTGATCATGTTTCTTCCCTTTTTGAGCAATTCTTTTTAATTCCATTTTTTGTTCTCGAGCAATTCTTTTCCATGTCAATTTTTTCTTGACCAGCAATTCTTTCCAATTCTGTTTTTTCTTGTCAAGCAATTCCGTCCTCCTCCAGTCTTTCCCTCTCCAAAGCAATCTTCTCCCTTTCGATCTATATTTTCTTTTGATAAGCAATGCTCAAATGCTCAATTCCTGGATGTTGGGGAAATGATTGTTGGCCGACCTTTTGTTTTCCCTTACTTTTAGCCCTTTTCACACCCATTGGATGTTTTACAAGACTAGTAGCAGTGTTTTCTACATTAATTTGAACATCTTCGCCAATTGGGGACGATAGGTTGACGAAACCATTGTTTGTACGTGATCCCTTCCCGCTACTAGCGGTGTTTGGCGTTTCGGGAGTATTTGAATAATCACATGATAGATTCAAAGTAGGCATGGCACAGCCAACAATGGATTCCCACTTGGGATAAGCCCTCAACAACTTCTAGTGCTCCATAAATTGGAACTTATGAGTTATGACCCTTATTTGAATGTTCCCATATGGTCTGTGCGTTCCTCATCCCATCTTTATCATTCATTCCGCTTCTTTTTTCACTCTGTGCCTTTGATAGAAATTCAACCCATTTTGACATAGCTACAGCAATTCTTCTTCACCGAGCTCTAACTTGATCCAAATTTCTAGAATTGATGTTGGCATTGTCTTCCCGAGCGGATCTATATTATGAAAGTATATCCTTCCACATCATAGAGCTCTTTTGAAATGTACCTATTTGCGGATTGGTTGTGGTGTTAATATATGCGGAAATCAGAGCATTATTTTATTAATTGACCAAGCGACTCTCTTTTCGTCTCCGTAGGCATCTTCATTGTAACATTGACCTTGATAATGGAAATTATCAATATTTGTAGCATTTACATAATGGTGGATAATCATACAAATTTGGAGGATTATTTGGACAGAATTGATTATTTTCAATATTTCTTGAAGAATCCATTTTTTTGGAAAAGAAGAGAGAGTTTGAGAGAGTTTGGGATATGGTACAAAAACAATGAAAACTATATGGTTTATATAGTCATTTTCACATTTGGGGATAGTGGAGCATGATGTGGACAATATTTGAATTATTTGTATCGATTTTTTCGACAATAGAGTATGATATTGACAATATTTGAATGCTTTGTACAATTTTTTCGATAATGGATCATGATGTTGACAATACTTGAATTATTTGTATAGATTTTTTTAATAATGGAGCATGATAATGACAATACTTGAATTATTTGTTAAGATTTTTGGGGATAATGGAGCATGATGTTGACAATACGTGAAATATTTGTTCAAATTTTTTCGATAATAAAGTATGATGTTGACAACACGTGCATTATTTAAAATATATCATAAATTTAAATTCATCATGGTATTTTTTATATCATTTAGGATGTTTAATTTAAACTCAAACTTTATTATATTTAATAATTAACATAATAATAAATTTATTTTTTCTTTAATTCTTCTATAAAATTCAAAATTATTTTACAATTAAAATCATTTAAAAAATTTAGCATTCTTTATTAATTAATTACAAAAAATTCTTCTTCATTTAAACAAACGTAATTATTTCTTTAATTTTATAATCCATTTTATAACAAAATTATTTGTGTTTTTTAACTATGAATATGAATAGATATAATTTTTTATCATCACATATGAATAATTTCATACAAAATTATATTTTAAAAAATTCAACAATTTTTTTAAAATATTAAATAAGTATAAATAATTTTACATTATATTAAAATTAAAATTTAATATTGTATTTAAGAATATCATATATTGCACCAAAAATAGGCAAAGTGCATGTCAATTTGTAGAAAAAAATATTTTCTACCCGTTGATGAATTTTTTTTAAAAGAAAAATATGTGAAATAACCATTGCAATGACCGTTGTGCATGTCAACGCCTATCAACTGACTTATTTTTATTTATTTTTTTTAAAAAGTCACAACAATGCCGTTTGACGTTATTTTGACCAGCGAAAAATGAAAAAAAAAAAACAACTATCATCAGCGGCTTCTGTGGAGAGGCCGTGTCAGACGGCTACTCCCTCTTAAGGCCACGCCACATCAGCATTTCTGCTGATGTGGCATGGCGTTACAAAAATGGCCCGTCCCAAAAGGGGCTGATGTGGGTGCTCTAATAAGGCCATCCACAACAATCCTTTTTAAAGTCAAACAAAGCCACGTCTTATTAGTGTAAAGCCTGACATCCACTATTTACACATTCATTATAAAAAAATTATTCATGCTAATAGTCTAATCTTAAAATCTACTTCACTAATTTCTCTCTCATTTATTTACTTTTTTATTATTTATTTAATATATTTAATACTTCTTATTTAAATTAATAAAATATTATTTATTTTTTATTTATCAAATTTTATGTAATTTAAAAATAATTTGGAGAGTGTTTAGAAAATAAAATTATTAGATTTTATATCAAAAATATGTAAAATACATGTTAATTTATAAAAAAAAATATTTTCTGTTAATTGGTATTTTTCTTTTTTTAAAAAAAAAAAAATAGGTTTGCTGCATACAGCTTTCGGACATGGCGCGCGCGCAATCTGTGGTAGAAAAGGAAGAAAAAAAACAAAAGAGGAGCACTATGCCGTTTTGAAGGCTGAAAAGCGAAAAAAAAAGAAGAAAAGAGCTGGTGTGGATGCTCTAATGCCTTTACTCTTCGAGTTAGTGTTCCTTACAGAGAGAGAGTGAGAGAAAGAGAGGGAGAAAATAAAAGAGAGATGGGATTGAGAGCAGAGAGCATGATAAGCAATCTGCAGGAGAAAGTGAAGGGGATAGGGGGGGAAAGCATGAAGATGAAGATGGAAACTACCCTGGCCAAGTTGAAAGAAATGGGAGCAAATGAGATGATTCCCAAACTGAAAGAGAAAATGAAGGGGATAGGGGGCGAAAGCATGACGATGAAGATGGAAACTACCCTGGCCAAGTTGAAAGAAATGGGAGCAAATGAGATGATTCGCAAACTGACAGAGAAAATGAAGGGGATAGGGGGCGAAAGCATGATGATGAAGATGGAAACTACCCAGGCCAAGTTGAAAGAAATGGGAGCAGATAAGATGATTCACGAACTGAAAGAGAAAACGAAGGGGATAGGGGACGAAAGCATGATGATGAAGATGGAAACTACCCAGGCCAAGTTGAAAGAAAAGGGAGCAGATGAGATGATTCACGAACTGAAAGAGAAAATGAAGGGGATAGGGGCCGAAAGCATGATGATGAAGATGGAAACTACCCAGGCCAAGTTGAAAGAAATGGGAGCAGATGAAACGATTCACAGACTGAAAGAGAAATTGAAGGAACTCTTGCAAATGCTGGAAGACTTTGACAAGGTTTTCCCACCGGAAACAAGAAAAGAGAAGATCCAACACTGGATCCATGTCAGCGCACCCTATGTGCTCGCAATATTGGCCTTACTTTTACTGTTCTGGTTTTGCAGGCGATGCAAGATGATGAAAGCTCCTGGACTGAACTTCAGGATGCCAAGATGCGTCTTTGAGGCCAACCCAAGAGGGTATTTTCGTGGCCTCCGTGCTGGCAAACTCAAAAAAGACCGATGACCAATTTCTCATTCCGTGATATGAAGTTTGTCATGCCTTTCCTACCTGTTCGTGATGGATTATTGTCTTCTAAAGGTTTCATGTTGTGAAATAACTAAAGGTTTGATGTCGTGTTCTGTGATATTGTGTTTAATTTGAAGGCGATTATGCCACCGACTGTTGTTTCTAACCTCCTATGGCTATGTAATGGATTTTGTAAACAAGCTTGTTTCTGTTGTTAATCTCGTTAATCCCTGTCCCATGTTCTGGTAAAGTGATCCATTGCTATCAGTTTGCAATTCGCAAGGTTTGCAGAAGATTATTATGCAACCATGTATATTGAATCCACCTTCAGTGGAACAAATTAATCATAAAGTGAAAAAAAAGTTTGGCTAAGACAATCATGATAACCTTAAAAGAGGGAATACAAAACAATGGAAATGAAAACTTGACAACCAAGAACAGAAATTCCTTAACCATGAATGAAACTCCTACAAACAAACAATAAATAAATTGGAATAGTTTGACTTGAGGATTAAAAAAATTTTGATCTAAAGTTTGGACAATATCGGGCATGGACTAGATTCTTGCAGAGCTTCATCGGGAGCTCGGGGAAACCGAACAAAATAACCAGGAATATAGCATTCGGGCATTCTCCAGAGTCTTTCTTCATCCTTTGAGGTACAGACGACTTCACGAAGGTGGACATTCATCATGGCATCACAGTTCACTAGGTTTCCCTTGTATGCCTCTCCATTCTCGAGCTCCACCAACGATGGATGCCCCTCAGCATTCTTCAGCAGAGAATGTGGCTTCATTATTCCAATTCCAAAATCCTAGAACTGACAAGCCACTTATACCCTAATTGCAGGACTTGGGAAAAAACAAAATCCGATTATTCAACAAGGAAGAAACCATGATCTGCCTCCCCTAATGATTAACTGTGCATATTAATGATGAATACGCCTATATTCATTGAAATGTGCAGGGGAAACTGTTGAGATCATACTTGGCTTCTCCTCTTCTTCCTAGTGTTTAAGGCTTTTGACATTGAACCTATAGGAAAGAGAAATTGGTTTCTTGAAGAAACTGAATTTTCTTGGAAGTCTGCATGATTCAACATTTTATGGATTAAATATTATGGATTAAATATTATGGATTGAACGATTTCAGAAAATTTTATGGAAAATATACCGCATTATATAAAAAGAGGAATTCGCTGTTCTATTGGATTAAATATTCGGTTGTCGTTACAAAACTTAGCAAGCTGAGTCTTAACTAGTCCCCAGGTACGGATCTTCAGGCGTGATCTTTTACAGCAGTAAAAATCCAGGTCTCCGGGTGGAAGGCTTATGATATCGCGCCTTCTTCCAGTTGGAGGTGTAAAAATATTTTATTCCTTGCAAAATGCAACTTTGACTATCATTTTCCTCATGACATAGAAAGGAATGAATGTTGGGATTATTTATTTGGTGACAATGGCATTATAATGTTTGAATTTTCGAATTCAAAGCCGATATGTTTTTTTTAAAATATGGGTTCTTGGCTAGATGAGTATTTATTTGTCTAGATGAAGAAAAAGGTGCTTATAATTAATACCACTAAGATAGAGTTTCATTGAGAGATAATATGACAGCAATTTTAATAGGAGATGTTAAATAGGTATTTACCAGACTTCTACTTTTGTATTCGAAAGGTGCGGATGTACGAATAAGATCTGTTGTATGAGCATCTAAACGAGTACGAATAAGATCTGTTGTATGAGCATCTAAACGAGTTTATAACTTCTAATTTTAATTTATCTGTAATGGATATATTTATTATTTGCTTAACATCGTTTTCTTCAAATTAATCCATCAAACATAATTTACTTGGTACCGAAGGTTTAATACAGGGGGAAAAACATCAAAAGCTGAACCCAGAAGGAAACTCAAATGGAGATTCCTAGGTAGTAAGTAGCAAATGATAATCGCAGTACTTGCTAAAAACATGGTAAAACAGAGTTTCATCGAATATACTAAAGATTTTTTAGCTTCTCTAGCGATGGTTGCGGAACCAGGCAGCAGGATCATCTTCAAAGTCATCCCTACATATGCGGTAGTTCCTCCCAGGTGCTTTCATTGTTCTCCTTCCTTGTGTTTCCGAGCACCCGAAAAGATTACCTATCGCCCAGCCCATAAAAATCACTCCAGCAACTGCAAGAAATGCTGTCGGGGCATCAACTTCGACCTTTTCCAGCCCTGTCTCGGAAGAATTCCTACCATTCACTGACATCTCTTTACTCTCTTTGGAACCCATCCTTGTTTTGATTACCTTCTTCACGACTGATTTGTTTATATAGCAATTAGAAGAGCCCCGCTGGAAAACCAGGGGTTGGATTGTCTTGAAAATTTGAGTAATTTTCTAGATTAGTCTGGATTACGAGAAGATGCTCTGCCCTCCCCGATGATTAACTGTGCATATTAACGATGAATACATGTATGCATTCTTTGAAATGTGCACGGGGAACTGTTGAGGTCCTACATGGCTTCTCCTCTTCTTCCTCGTGTCTAAGGCTTTTGACATTGAACTGGAGGAAAGATAAATTGGGTTTCTTGAAGAAACAGAATTTTCTTGGGAATCTGCATGATACAACATTTCCAAGAAAGTACGGGTTGAACGATTTCAGAAAATTTAACCAGTCCCCAGGTACAGGGCTTTAAAGCGTGATCTTTTACAGCAGTAAAACTCCACGTCTCCAGATGGAAGGCTTATGATATCACGCCTTCTTCCACTTGGAGGTGAAAAAACATCTTTTTCCTTGCAGTATGCAATTTTGACTCTCATTTTCCACATGAAATAGGCAGGAATAAATGTTGGGATTATTTATTTGGTTTCAATGGCATTATAATGTTTGGGTTTTCTAATTCAAAACCGATGCTATTTTTTGGTCTTGACTAGATAAGTGTTCATGTATCTAGATGAAGAAAAAAGGGGCTTATATTATTAATAAGATAGAGTTTCATTGAGATACATAATATTACAGCAATTTTAAAATTTACAACGTTGTCGCACAAATTATTGAGAAGAAATCAGTTGGCTCTGCAGCTCAAATTTTACCGAGAATAATTTTCACTCCGTGTTGGGGACGAATCATGAAAATCTGAACTGGAGAGTGGACATAATTTGGAGAGAGTGTGAACTTGTAACACTGCAGAATCATTGAAAGAGCAACCTTGGCTTCAACTATTGCAAAATTCAGTCCTACACAAGTTCTCGGCCCGAACCCAAATGGTAGAAATGCTACTGGATTGTTGTTAGTAGCCTTACTCACCCCTCCTGCAAATCGTTCCGGCTTGAAAAGGTGAACATCTTCCCCCCATATTTTTGGGTCATGATGAAGTGCTAATGGAGAAATCAACAGTTCTGTATGAGCCGGCAATGCTAGCCTACCAAGCTTGGCTTTCTTGTTAACTTTTCTCATGATTGAAGGCACTGGAGGGTATAGTCTTAAGGACTCTTCGAGGATCATGTTCAACTAGAAGAAAACGAAAATATAAATGTTTGATACAAGTAGGATGTGGTTGTGGGTGGAAGGCATTAATACAGAATTTGCTTACAATTTTGAGTCTTGGGATGGCATCTGCGTTGGGATTGTTTTTGCCAATCAGTTCAATCACTTCTTCCCTTGCTTTCTCTTGCCATTCCTTGTGTATAGCTAGTAGAAGAATGCTCCAAGAAAGCAAGGATGTTGTGGTTTCATGTCCAGCAAAATAGAATGTCTTGCATTCATCTACTATGTCCTCTACTATTATCCAGCTCTTGCTAGTTCCATTATTAGTCTCCAGGAGTTTTTGAAGAAAGTTACCTTTGGAGCTTTCTTCTACTTCATTCTTTTCCTGATCTTTTTTCTTTATAATACTTCTTATGCAATTTTTTATTCCTTGCTCAAGTTTCTCTGCTTCTATGTCATCACTTCTTTTCAATAACAGGCTGCAGAAACATTTGTTTTACACTTAAAATGAGGATTTAAAATTGAGCTACTTATGAAAGTAACTGTCCAGCGTCCATGGAGGATTGTTGTTGGATTCCATTAGACAACGATATATGGTAAGGCAAGCTCCTTTTTCATTCGTTTAGAGTATTAATTAATGGGAGTTAAACGGAAGCTGAAAGCTGTAATGATGTTATTGGAACCATATTTTACTTAAAATGATTGAACAAACAATGGCAGATGCTGCATGCCTTAAATAGAATTCTTACCTGATGCCAGGATACCTAATTTTATGGGCATTTCTGGAGACTATCAAAGTCAATTTCATCAACATGTCAAATATATTCTTGCCTTCCATGTAACTGCTCCCAAAGGCTGTCCTGAAAATTACTGCTGATGTTAATACCCTGAACTCATTGAACACCTCAAGCTCTTGTCCTTCATTGTCCTTCCATCTAGACAACATAATCTCAGTACTCCTGATCATTACCGGTAGCATATTCTGCATCTGTTGGTTTTGTACTAAAGCCAATTAAATCTAAGATTATAATTTGTTATTTATTGCCAAGTGATTAAGAACCTAAAGGGTCACACACATAAAGAATTTGTTCTTGGATTAAAATGATTAAATAATTATGTGATAATTATGGGGGTTAATTTGTAATATAATTAACCTATAAGATCTCCTATAAGATAAGTTGTGATAAGATAAAATTGTTTTATCTTAATAGAATTAAAATTAGTTTTAATTTTATTAAAAGAATTCTATTACGATAAAATGTCTAATCAGTCTGTTAGACTGTCTAACAGATAGATAGAGCTTATCTTTTAATAGGAGACAGACATCAAGTTCCATATAGAGCGTACGTACAGAATTTTGACGTGCAAGATAGAGGGAAAAAGTTCTTCTTTTGTTTTGTTAGAGTTCTCTTGAACTCTAAAATTTTGCGACGCAGGAACTAGCATATTGGCTTGGTGTCAATCAATCCTAGGAGGATCCTAAGAACAAGTTCGTGTGGATACCTTAGAGGCCGGACGTTTGTGCGGCTGTGGTTGACAAAACTTTTTTAGACAACACAATCTTCAGTCATCAAAACAGGTTTTTTATTTATACGTATATTGAAATTGATCCTGGTGAAAATCATGTTTTAATTCCGCTGCCTATAAATTTGTTTATAGCATACATGATTTCCTAACAGCATCCACATAGCCATTTTCTAATTAGTAGGAAATTCATTGTGAATTCACACAAAGTCATCACGTATCTGAAAAACACTTTCTTACTTTCAGGCTTTCAGCATGGAATACTTGGTTGGCTAGTTTTCTCATCCTAGCCCACTTTTCACCTTTCGACGACGAAAGGCCATCTCCTAAAAGCAATTTGGCATAGCCTTCAAGGTCAATTTTCGGATAATCATCGTTTTTATTTAGTATCTCTTTAATAAGATCTGGTTCTGTGACAACCAGCTGAGCCTGAGTACCATGCCAATTAAGATAAGTTGCCCCTGATTGAACAAAGAAAAGAAACTGAACATCAAAAATGCGTAGAATGATTAACACTCATAAACCAGCATAGAATTATGCCAACCCAATGTATTCTCCAAATGCATTTGTACCATAAAAGTTCTTCCAATGATAAACATCTGGCAGAATTCTGGGAAATATGTTATGCATTAAACCCTCCATGGCCCCGCTGGCAGAAGTTCTTCTCAACTTGGAGATGTCTTTGGTGTTCCCATGAAGGAATTGGTAAGAAGGACCTTTGATTCCTTGGGACCTCATAAAGTAACATACATAAATTGGATTCAACCATACTTTATTAAGGAACCTAAGGGTTATAAAAAGGAAATATGCTAGCAGAAACCTAGCAAAGAGGAAACTGATTTCCCAAACTACTACTGCCATTCTTTGAAAACTAACTAAGCACATCAATTATCTGGGAAATTCTTCAAATATATCAATCCTTTCAATAAGCTTTGGGAATCTTTACATTTGTAGAAAATGACAAATATGTTAAGAAACTGGACCTGGGATTCATGAATGATTTTGATCATGCTGAGGGTATAATGTATCCTCTGTTGATCCCTCTTAACTACTACTACAGCTACTACAAAATAATTTATTCGGAAAAATCCAAAATATATTGAAAAATAAAATTTCCATTTTGTTTTCTACCAAAACTATTGCCCTCCAAATCTTTTTGGTCTAACCAAACAATGATCCTCCAATTTTTTTTAATCTGTGTTTTTATTTGTAAATAGATGTATCGGAGAGTGATTGCATGTGTCATACTATACGTTAAGGAAATTTTGGACGGATTGGTTTTGTATATATTTTAAGTCATCATCTATCTAAATTTCGAAAAAGTATTGATTGCCCACCCAAAAAATATTCTCACGTGTATAATACAATAAATCAACTATATTAAAGAGAATTAATATTTAGTGATTTCTGTAACTTAAAGTGAAAAATTAAGAACAATTTAAGATTACAAATTTCCTTTCGATGTTTCAGTTGTATGCAATGAGTTTGGGCCCGAACGGTAGAGATGTTTATAGACTAATTTAGAGGTTAGAGTTCATTTTTCACCTGTTTGTATTAGACGCAAATTAATATAACAAAAAAGGGAATTATTCTTTTTTGAACAATAAAAATCTAGTTCCATTGCTCCATGTCACTACTTGTTCCATTTTCCTCAGGCATTATCAACCAAATTTTCTTTATTGAAATATGATAGTAATATACACTAACAGTAGTGAAGTAGTTTAGCATACATCAATCAAGTGCCCACATCAACATTCCAGAACTAATGTTGCTTGAACGTTTGTCCCTGAAAATATCCATTAATTCTTCAATCAATTGGTTGGAGGATGACCTGAACTCCATTTTTGGGGGTAAGGATGAAGATATCAGCAGGGAAATGGACATAATTTGGTGACAATGTGAACTTGTATCGTTGCAGAATCATGGACAGTGCAATTTTGGTTTCATTTGTGGTAAAGTTCAATCCCACACAAGTTCGAGGTCCCATACCAAACGGAAAGAATGCTGCGCCGTTATTGTTGGTTGCTTTAGCAACCCCTTCTGCAAATCTCTCTGGCTTGAAGAGATGAACATCTTTGCCCCAGATTTGTGGGTCGTGGTGGAGTGCTAGAACAGGAAGATATAGGTTTATATTCGCTGGAAGGCTGAGGTTTCCTAATTTAACTTCCCTTGCCACTTTTCTTGTTATTGTAAGCGCCGGAGGATATAGTCGTAGGCATTCATTGATGATCATGTTCATCTACAAAGGAAGAAATTTCGATCACAACTGGAACGATCAACAATGTAGTTCGTACTGACATAGCTAGGTTTAATAACTCAAAGATGATTTGCTTACTGTTTTTAGCCAAGCAATGCCATCAGAGCTAGGGTTTTTATGTCCAAATATCTCAAAGGCTTCAATTCTTGCCTTCTCTTGCCAATCAGTATGGAGGGCCAGAAGAAAAACAGACCAAGCAAGCAAGTTTGTGGTTGTGAGATGTCCGGCACCATACAATACCTTGATCTCATCAATCATTTGGTCCAGTGTGATCCTCTTGTTTACATCTGAACAATGAGTGATTTTCATCAGTTGTCCAAGATAATCTGACCCATAATTTTCAGTTCCCCCTTGCTTTTCCATTTCCCTTTTCCTCACAAGTTCCAGAATCGAACTTTTGATTCCCTTTACTAGTTTCTCTGCTTCAATCTCATCACTGGATTTAAATATCATACTGCAAAATTAGACGCATGGAATGTCTATAGATTAGATGGATGGACTCCTTAGTTCTGGAAATATACTGGAGAAACAAATCAAATCCCTCAAGCCTTTTTTACCTGATGAAAGGAAGTCTAACAGTGTAGACATTCCTGACAGTTATGGCTATTAGCTTTGCCACCATCTCAAATGTGTCCTTTCCTTCTTTATAACGACTCCCAAAAGCTGTCCTGGAAATCACTTCTGTGGTTAATAGTCCAAATTCTTTGTACACATCGACCTCTTTCCCTTCATAATGTTTCCACTTTTCCAGCATAGTCTCAACACTTGCACTCATGGCTGGAACCATGCCCTGCGCCAAATTCTCTTCTTGTCAGACATATTAACAAGAAATATGCAAAATTCTCTACTAAATTGCTGTCAGTTTTCCCAGGAGAAGAGATCTCCAATTGACATTAGTTATGTAAATTAAGATAGAAGGCTTACTTTCAGGCTCTCTGCATGAAATGTATGATTAGCCAATTTGCGTACTTTAGCCCATTTATCTCCTTCATTTGCTATAAGCGATTCACCTAGCAATTTCTTTGCAGAGCCTTCCACTTCCATTTTCGGGTAAGCACCCTCCCTGTTGATGAGCACTTCTTTGATCAGCTCTGCGTCGGTTATAAACAACTGGGCTTGTGAACCTTGCCAGTTCAAATAATTCCTCCCTGTCACCATGAAAGAAAAACCATGAATCAGAAAAGGTCAAATGACTCAAACATTACCCCAAAAAGTACAAAGGCACCAAAATTACCATAGATTTTAGTCCAGGAGTGAACATGAGGCTGAATTCTTGGAAAGATGTCATGAGAAATATCCATGGGTTTGGCCATGGACTGGCTTCTCATGCTAGTAATTTCTTTGGTGTTGCCATAGGGAAACTTGTAAGCAGGGCCATTGATCCCCTGTGAATTAAACATCCTCTCAATTCTATATGGGATCCACCATACCTTGTGGAGAAACCTGATGAAAGTCCATAGCATGCAGAGTGGAAAAAAGGCACAGAAAAAGAGCATCAAAACCACATTGGTGCCCATGCTTATTTCTGTCATGAACTATTGAAGAAGTGAATTCGATATCACATTTCTTGAGGTTTCTTTTATGCTGGTTTTGAGCTGGGAATCCTCATATCATTGTTACAATCAGTCATATCAGTACCACTTTTCAAAAAATTAAAGAGTAATGTGGTCCTATAAAAGTATTGTTTAAGCTTAGAAAAATGTTATTATAAGCAAATTATAGTGGTGATAGTCATCCGTCTTTTAATTAAATGGTCTTGGACGAGAGGGAAAGGAAGCATGATGAATAATACTCCCTCTGTTTTTTCTAAGTAATACAATTTTTTAAGTTATAAACAAAATAATATTTTTAATACATTATTAAGTCTATAATTTTTTATATTTTATCATTATTTTTTAATTATAGCCTTACATAATTATTAGTTTAAAATATTTTAAAATTTTGATTCAAAAGAAAATATTTTATATATCTAATATATTACGTAAATTATGTAGTAAAAGATAATTAGGGGAAGGAACAAAAAAATAAAAATTTATATAAATAGTTTTTTGTACTACAAATAAAGATACAATAAATGTATAAAATATTTTTTTTGACAGTGGACTATGTTTGAAAATTTAGAAAGTAGAAGAAGGGGTAAGACTAGATTACATCAAAATTTGTTACCTCTTAAAAAATTGCAAAATGTTTATTGGATTTAAAGTTGGGGTTAAAAAAAAACTTAAAAGTTAGACCTTATCAACATTTTTAAAATATAGGAATATTAGGCCTTCTAAATTGGAGGCCCAAAAATAGGCCTTTTAAAATATATAATGTTATGGGTTTTGGGAAACCCATGAGGCCTAAAGATAGGCCTTTTAAAATATATAATATCATGGGTTTTGAGAAACCCAACACAAAAGCTAATTTATAATGTAAATAAGTTCAACATTATATAAACCCTTCATAAAAATTTTATATTTTCTGTGTGAGAACTAAGTGATCATTATAATTTACTATACTCCGCATCTTATATTTTTCGTGTGAGAACTAAGTGATCATTATAATCTACTACACTACACGTATTATGTCTATATGGAATTATTAACTTTGCATTGAATCACAAAAGCCAAACCTTATCGACATATATAGGAACATTAGGCCTCTTAAATTGGTGGCCCAAACACAGGGCTTTTAAAATACAAGATGTCATGGTTTTTGGGGGCTTTTGTGAAGTGGAAGAACCAACGCCATATAAACCCCTAATAAAAATCTTATAGTTTTCATGTGAGAATCAAGTGGAATTATTACAATCTACCTCGTTCTGTCAGCCATGATCAAGTTTCTTCACAAAGTGTGGTGGGCACCGATGCAAATTCAACGTGTATTGCAATCCCAAGGCATCAAAGGACCTCCTTACACATTCTTGGATGGGAATACTACAGAGATCATTGAAAGGAGGCGGAATTCCGTGAGCAGAAGGATGCAATTATCAGATGACGTTTTCGAAACACTTCAGCCTCATATATACTTGTGGTCTAAAATATATGGTACTGGTCTTTCAAGTTTCATGCATTAGCGAGATCTGTTTTAATCCATTCGTTGGATTTGCTTTTAATCATTTCATGTTGAACTTTGATGACTGGAGTAGGGAAGAATTTTTTGCACTGGCCTGGTGGAAGAGCTGAATTGATTATATCAGAGCCGGAGCTTATACAAGAAATGCTGAATGACAAAGAGCAGTTTCTTGCCAGATCAGAAGTTGACAAACTTTTGAATAAGACACTGGGAGAAGGAATGTTGACATTTGAAGGTGAAAAATAGGCAAAATTGAAGAAGCTGGCCAATCAAGCATTCAATGATGAAAGCTTAAGAGTAAGATCAACTCTTTACATATATGCCTCTGTTGAACATTAAGGAGTTAAATATTTGAGTATTATTGTTGGTTTAACTTCATGTAACAAAGGGTATTTATCTTATTTGCCTCTATGCATAGAACATGATTGCAGCAATGGTTCAAAGTGTTGAGGTGATGCTGGGAAGATGGAAGAATTATGAGGGAAAGGAAATTGATGCTACTGAAGAGTTCAGGTTATTGACTGCTGAAGTTATCTCAAGGACTACATTTGGGAGTAGTTACGTAGAGGCATGCAAATTTTTCATATGTTGAGGAAGTTGGTGCTTTTATCTAGCAAGAATTCTAGCAAAGTTAGGCTCCCAATTATCAGGTTAAAGGGCACTCTAATATGTCAACAAGAAATGTTCTGTTTGAGCATCATTGACTGTATAGACTTCAACTCAATTAGGATGCGAAGTCCCAACTAATTGACTAATGTTGTTTTGTCATGTTGCATTTTTGGCAGTAGGATCTTCAAAGATGAAGATGATATGGAAGCAGAAAAGCTTGAGAAAATGATTCGAAACTCTGTGTTAGAGATTGTGAAGAGAAGGGATTTCAAGTTAAAATCTGGAGAAATGCACAGCTTTGGAGATGATTTTCTGGGGTTACACTTGAAAGAATATAATGATTATAATTCGACTGATAATATTACCATGGAGGAAATAATCGATCAATGCATGGCATTTTACAGTGCTGGACAAGCCACAACTTCAATTTTGCTTTCTTGGACAATTCTTCTTCTAGCAACACACACAGATTGGCAAGAAAAGGCCCGGGAGGAAGTGTTCAAATTGTTTGGTCAGAAAACTCCAAATTCAGAAGGGCTATCAAGATTAAAAACGGTATGCTATCAAATCATACTTTCTTGTGATAATCGCTTCAAAGTTTTGAACAACTTTCACTTGAGATAATTCTTTTGTCTCTACGTTTTCGCCTGACTTTTCTTTGGAAACTACTCCAAAATTTTGGCTAATAATATTGGTTTACGCATCCTAAGTTTCTCTTGCCACTTGTGGCGCAGATCAGCATGATCATAAATGAATCTCTAAGACTATATCCTCCTACTGTTTTCATACAAAGAAAGGCCAGGAAGGGTGCGACATTAGGGAAGTTCATTCTTCCTGCAAACATCAATATCAACGTTCCAATCTTGGCGATTCACCGTAGTTCCAAAATATGGGGTGAAGATGCACATATTTTCAATCCGGAAAGATTCTCTAATAGGGTTGCTGCAGCAACAAAAAATAATCCGGCAGCATTTTTGCCGTTCAGTGTAGGACCTCGAACTTGTGTTGGAGCAAATATTGCAACTACTGAAGCCAAGATCACACTCTCAATGATTTTGCAACGCTATGCCTTCACACTATCTCCAAATTATATACACTCACCAACAGACATTCTGTCCCTCCGGCCTCAACATGGAGTTCGAGTGAAACTCCAGGCGCTTTGATGTACTGATTGAACTATAATTGTTCCCATATAAGATCAAGGAAAAAATATAGTAGACTAAGATTACATCAGAAAATGGTAAATTTGTTTCACCTAGAATACTACGAATCTTATGTACAATGTTGCTGAAAATATTGCGCAGAAAGGTATCTACTATCTAGAGTCTCATGTTACATGGTTTGGCGACACATTTTAGTAGCCCTTGTGTAGGTGACCATACTTGTGTACAAAAATTTATTCAGATCAATCTTATACATAAGATAATCCAACTTTGAGTGCCAGATAAAATCCTGCTATCAAATTCCAAAAACTACAGTTCATTTCACTTTCTCCTCACTTGAACATTCGTAATGTGCATATGGAAAGCGTCAAGCCTCAAAGGTTGCTCCGCCCCATATCTAGGTATTTCATACGTGTGAGACAAAAAAGTTGGGGACAGTGATCATGTAATCGTGTTACCCGATTACTTTCTGAACATTTCGATCGTGTTTGTCTCTTAGAAGTGGCCGTTTTCATGCATCGCTGTCAACATTGATAAAATCGCATTAGTAGGCAATTGTGCCCCAAAAACCATGCCAGAAAACGAAATTATTAGTGAATATTTTAGGTTTCTTTTTGGAAAGGGAGGCCATTCGAATGATTCCAGTTGTCTTATTTATTTCTCCCTTAGATTATAAAACTGGCTGAAGCATTGGGATAAATTTCACTCGAGCAGTATTGTTTATTTTGCAAGTTAATAATCACTGAATACAGAAGGCTGTGGTTTTGTTGGGAGCCATGGCATTTCTACTCTCCTGTTTTCTATGCTTCCTCTTCCTAGTTCTTGTCAGAATCTTTTACAAATTTTTTTGGGCTCCAATCCATTTACAGTATGTAATGAGATGCCAAGGAATCAAAGGTCCTCCTTACAAGTTTATATATGGGAATACAAAGGAAATCCTCGCCATGAAAAAGAAAGCCATGAGCAGCTCCATGGACATTTCACATGACTTGGAACCTAGAATCCAGCCTCACTTGCATGCATGGATAAAATTATATGGTATCAAATTCTGTTTCTGCTCTTCATATAACTGTTTGTTTTCTGATGCTTCATAGCACTTGTTTTAGCTCAAATATTAAATGAACAGGTAAGAATTTCCTAGTTTGGAATGGTATTGAACCTCAATTGGTTGTCACTGAACCTGAGCTGATCAGAGACATCCTTAGCAATAAAGATGGATGTTATGGAAAAATAAAATTTGACAGCTTTGCCAGAAAACTATTAGGCGATGGGCTCGTCGTGACACAAGAAGGCAAGAAATGGTTGAAGTTTAGAAGGCTGGCTAACCATGCTTTCCACGCTGAGAGCTTAAAGGTAAGCTAGAGATGGAAAATATCACGCTGGCCAAATTCAAACTAGCATAGTGAAAACACTCTTAGTTCCTATACATAACATTGCCTGTATCCAGGACATGGTTCCAGCAATGACCGAAAGTGTGGAAACTATGCTTGAAAAATGGAGGTTTCTCAAAGGCAAGGAAATTGATGTGTATGAAGAATTCAGGCAACTGACCTCAGATGTTATTTCCAGGACTGCTTTTGGGAGCAGTTACTTAGAAGGGAAGAACATATTTGAAATGTTGACACAGCTTGGCTGCTACATCTTCAAAAATAAGGATAAAATTCAATTCCTTAAGGATAGGTATGCTGGCTCTTTTTTCATTTTGGCAGAACACAAATCGAATTTTAGTTGAAATTTGCAATATTCATCAATCATCAGCCATGTATCATAATGCAGGAAATATTTTCGGTCAGCTGATGAGATTGAATCAGATAAAATTGAACAATCACTCCGCGAGTCAATCTTGTCAATTGTGAAGAAAAGAGAAGATGGAGTTAAAATGGGAAAAACAGACGGTTATGGGAGTGACTTTCTTGGATCTCTTCTGAAAGCTCACCATGAACAAGACATAGAAAGCAGGATTTCAGTAGACAACATCGTTGATGAATGCAAGGCATTCTACTTTGCAGGGCATGAAACAACCAGCTCTGCCCTGACTTGGACCCTTCTCCTCTTGGCAATCCACACAGATTGGCAAGAAAAGGCAAGAAATGAAGTGTTTGAAAATTTTGGCGAAGATAATCCAAAACCAGAATGCCTTGCTAAGCTGAGAAATGTAAGGAAATTACAAAACAAATTCAGGACTGAACTTTTTTATGTTCTTCCCGTCGAATTCTTTCTCTAACCCCTTTATATGTTTCTGTCTGTATCATTTTTCTTAATAGATAACCGTGATTATCAATGAAACTCTGAGGCTATACTCTCCAGTAACTTTGCTTGTAAGAAGAGTCAAAAGAGAAGTGAAACTTGGAAAGCTCACACTTCCGGCTGGTATTGATATGCACATTCCAATTCACCCACTCCACCGCAATCCAGAAATATGGGGAACAGATTCTCTTCTTTTCAAGCCAGAGAGATTTGCAGAAGGGGTCGCAAGAGCCACAAACAATAACACCATGGCTTTTCTTCCCTTTGGTTATGGACCCAGGACTTGTGTGGGCTTGAATTTTGCCACTAATGAAATCAAGATAGCACTCTCAATGATCTTGCAACGCTTCAAGTTCACACTTCCTCCCAGCTATGTCCATTCCCCTTTGATATTTCTTACCATTCGTCCTCAACAAGGACTTCCTGTGGTGTTCCATCCACTCTGATACAGATGAGAGTTAAGCAACTCAATTCTAAGGAACAAGGAGCAATTCTTAAGCACATTATAGCCGAGTAACCATGTACTTTTCCTGCATGAGTGCTACTATTTCTCCAACTTTTCGGTTCTTATGAGGGAATTCCATGTGAATAGATATGTTTTTACTCCAGGTTTTACATAGTGCAATAAAGAATTCCATGTGCATAGGAATGTTTTTACTCCAGTTTTAACACAGTGCAATAAAGAAGGCTTATGTCGGTTTGTTACTTTCGCCAGATGATTCACGCAAGAGTTTTCTAAAATTTCTTTTTATTACATGTTCCAAACGCAAAGGAAACTATAAATATATAGGACAAACAACTTTCTCCTATAAACACAAATTGCACAAGAACTCATTCTCTCAACAACATCCCTTTTTCTTCTTGGATTTCTTCTCCAATATTCATTACAGAAGAAAGCAAATCCAAAAGAAGAGACTATGGGTACCAGAAGCCTATGGCCTACAAGACTAAGTTACAAGAGAAAAAACACAAAACACCTGTGCTTTACAAAAATAATCTGCTCTACCCTGTACTATCAAGAGCCCGGAATAGCCAAAGCTCTGGGCTTCTCTCCTAAAAACACCCAAAACATCGGTTGACTATAACCTTTCCATACATCAAGAGAACGTTTCAATACTTGTACATTGAAGATAGCCAAACTCAAGGTTTGATCAAGTCAGTAAAAATTTCTCCTTCATGCGTGATCAAGTCACTCATAACGAATTATGAGTGAAATGATATTGAATAATTTTTAGAAATATTATATTTTATAACGTTTTAATGTATAAATAAAACATTTATAGAACCAATCTGATAAGAATATTTATATGAAAAATATGCAAGTATATATAGGAAATAAATTTATATAACAAATGTAAATTTAAAAAATGAAATTAGCTAATTCTAAAATATAAAAGAAGAAATTATTTTTTAAAACTTAACTATTGGTTACATTTGGGAGTAAAAATTCAATAATAAAAACTAATCTCTCTCCCAGAAAAAGGAGTTTACTTTGATTTTACACAACTTTTTTGTTTTTTGAAAATTATAAGGTAAAACACATTTAAAATACTAATAAATAAATAATTTTTCTTTTTCTTTTTCTTCCTTTTCAATTTTAGTTTGCATATTGTTGTTATTAGCAAAAATAATACAAAAGTGCCATGCAAAAAATAAACTCTATTTTAGAACCAAAAGAAAATTGAATTGGATTGTTCTTTTTGATATGATAGGAGTAATATCTTTCTAATTTTAGATCAATAAAAAAAATTATCAAAGTTTTAAAATAAATTAAAATTCAAAATATTTTCATAAGAAATGGCCCCAAAAGTTTATAAAATTATGCATACGAAACAAAAATTGACAATAGGTTTGAAATCGTTACATTCAAAATCAAAAATAAAATAACATATATTCAAGGGTAACATAGGTTAAAAAAATAAGTTACGTCCTATTTGAAAGATAGTGATAAAAAATAATATTCAACTCTCTTTTTTTAATATGATAGATACTGGCAGTTTTGGGTAAGACTGTTGTAAACCTTTACTAATATATCAAATAAAAACCATGCATTGTGGCCCCAACTTATTCATTTTCGATATTGTGTTTTTTTTTTTTTCAATTATTCACTTCCTCTATTTTTAATTTTTTTGTAGAAAATTAGTACTAATTTTTAAGCCAAGTTATTGTATTTTGGGCTATATAAAGTTGCTTTGGAACATGAGTTTTATTTTTTAAATTTGAGAGATAAAACAGATTTTTCAAGCAAAATGTAAAAAGACCAAAAATATAATTTAATATTTACTAAAATTATTAAATGGACGAAAAGTGTATATTTATCAAATTGGAGGGGGTAAATTAAGATTAAGTGAAAGTTTATGAAAATAAAATAAAAAACCAGGGACTAAAAATGAAATTCAACCATCCTCCATGTATTTTAAAAGGAAAGGTATCCAATTCCAACCAACGGCATTTTCACCCATATTAAAAGGAAAGATTAAAAAAGCAGCAGCAAAATATTTACCACAACCAATATTATATACTCACTATTTGCTATTTGCTATTTGCTTTATGAAGGATTTTCTACATCAGAAGAAAAATGCATTTTCCAATCAATCTTTCCATGCAGACACCGAGAGTGAAGCAGAAAGATTACAATTTATTTGAGCAGGAGGCCGAGTGATATGAAGAATGGGTGCTGGAGTGGGCACATTTCACAAGGAGATGAGACTATTGGGCTTATTAGGTTATGCGGGTTTTCCAATGGGAAGGGATTATTGATCGAACTAGGCTCGAGCGGCGTTTCCACATCCATAGAGTCACTGGTAATTTTGGTTAGTGTAAAGAAATAGAGAAGGGAGAATATTTTCTTATTTGATCATGTTTTGTGTTTGCTTTTATAAAAAGAAAAGAAAATACTAAACTAACTAATCCCTATCTTTCTTGATCTAACTACATCCAAACAACCAAGAAACAAATAAATAATTTAAACGAAAGTGAAGATATAGCAACACATTATCTCTATATCTTATCATATAAAACAACACATTTCCCCCCCCTGGAGAGTGGATGAGGATATCAAGAACTCCCAACTTGTTGTATTCATGTGAAAGAAAAAGCAGCAGAGAGTCGGCTGCCAATGTTTGAAAAAAAAAACAAACAAAAAAAAAAAAATCAAAAAAAAAAAAAAAAAAAAAAAAAAAAAAAGCAAGCAAAAAAAGTGGACAAAGCAGCAAAAGCCGCGCAAACCAAACCTAAAAACCCAAGAAATCAAAAAAAAAAATACAAAAGAAAAATATTATATCATTAATACTATAAAATAATAATACTATAACTCAATAATTGGCTCAAATGTACTAAAAATAAGAAAAATAGATAAAAATTATACCTCATCATCATGCCAACCGAGCAAAGCAGCCGCATCAGAAAGTTGAATAGCAACTACTACCGCAAATTACTTAATGAATAGTTGAATATTTACAACTCTTGAAAGAGATGAGATGTACTAAAAAAAAAAAGATTTAAAATAATCTGTTAGTGTTCACTCGTAATTATTGGTTCCCAAACAGATCTCACCTCTCTCTGTTTGCTGTGCTGCATTCCTCAACTCCCATCACCTCACTGATATCCCAGTCCTTCGATAAACATATCATAAACACAGTTTGCGATATCAATATTATGATAGAGTCATTTTTTTGGCTACAAGACTAGTAAAAATTGAAAATTCTTCCTTTTGGTGCTGTTGTGTTTTATTTTTACCTACAGTATTTGTTGGACTTTTTGAGCTTTATCGTGTTGCCTTGTTTCTCCTTCTTTTTTTTTTATGCTAATCTCAATTTCTCGTTAGTCACAATAATGATGCATGCATAATTTTGCTACTGTATATTTATGGCTGAAGATACATCTCAATTTAATATCTTGCTTGAGCCCAATGTAAAATCCAACTTCATGTTGCAGATAAAAAAAAATGAACGGGATTACGAAGTATCATTTGAAAAAAATGGGAAGATGACAAGTGTTGGGGGATTCCAAAGCCAGCCATGGGCAGTAGTGACCAAGAGGAAGCAGTGGTGACAAGGTACATATCATGAAATTAAACCAGAAAGGCTGGAATGAGTTCATAGTATGTGACATTTCAACTAAGGTGATTGGTATGATCCTTGACATGTCTTTGGAATATTTGTACGTATTTGATATAACTAACGGCATTATTCCATAAGAAAACAGCCTTTAATTCTGTTTCCTTGAAGTAAGTGGCAAAAAAAAAAAAAAAGGTTATATTTAGATTAGTATGTTTTGCTAGTAATCTCATTGGAGAAGTGGAAAGGTTATATTTAGATTGTGGTCTCAATGGTTTGGAGTTGATTGAGTCCGATCCTAGCTTATTGCCTAAGTATATGCACCACCTAACCATCTGAAGCGCCGGTGGGCTGCAGAGGATGTTGATAATGTCCAATATTTTTTCTCATGTCCAGTTAAAACTATATTTTTCCCATCATTTTGTCTCTCTTATGTTGAACATTTTGTCTTTCCTCCCTAAACATTTTGATTATACATGGTCAGGTAGTAAAGATACTTTCAGCCGCTGAACCTTTGATTTGTGGTGTGAATAGTGCAGATGAGGAAGGCTGGGCTCCCTTGCATTCTGCTGCAAGCAGTGGGAATGTGGAGATCGTGGATATTTTACTGAGCAGAGGTGATTTTACGAGTTACAACAATGCTTGTTTTTGGTCCTTGTTGGATATGATTTCAAAAGTTCAATATAATATGTTTTGATTTGGGTAAACTATAAAATGAAAATGTGAGGCTAAAAGGAATAGACTTAGTTATGGTTTGATGAAAGATCTTTTGCTGGCATTTTAAATATTATTTGATGATTTTTTTTATTTTATGGAAGGTTGATTTTGTGGATGTAACTTAGGTAATTCAAAGGGACATTCTGATGGAGTATCCATGATTATGAAATGGGTTTTATATCAGGTCTAGATGGTGTTTAACCGTTTAAACTGTTTAAATGGGTGGTGGAAGGAAATCTTTTCCATTTTAATATTCTCTTCTCCTGAAATTGTACTTCTTATGCCTAGGAGCTGATGTCAATTTGAAAAACAATGGTGGTGGGACAGCTCTTCACTATGCTGCTAGCAAGGGTTGGTTGAAAATAGCTGAACTCTTGATCTCTCATGGTGCAAACGCCAATGTCAAGGACACAGTTTGTTCTTTAACTGAAGCCTTTTTCCTTAATGCAGAGCTGTTGGACCAGACTACACTGCAGCAGCATATTCTCGAGAGCATTCAGAAATCTGGTTTGATTGATTGTTTGAAGATTGTGGATTCAGGTTGGTTGTACCCCATTGCATCGTGCAGCAAGCATAGGAAACTGGGAATTGTCTGAATGTTTAATTGAGGAAGGAGCAGAGATTGATGATGTTGACAAAGCAGGTCAAACTCCTCTTATGAATGCAGTCATATGTGACAATAAAGAGGTTAAATTTTCTATATTCCTTTTTTGGCTCCAACCCTTCAAGATTTGATGACATCTTTACCTGTAGCGCACTTACACAATTTTAGCATACCCTCCATTTATGAGTATCCATTTAGTTGTGTTTCACTTTCACAGCTTCATAAGCTCTTACTGAAGTGAAGTTTTATGGACAGCCATAAATCCATATTTCGTAAGACTATTTCATTTGGAATGGGGGTACTTCAATGTTCTTTAAAATTATTTAAAATGACTTACATATGCTTCAGCCTAGGCTCACGTTAGTTTTACATTAAAAAGTTTGGTGAATGCTCTGTATCACACTTTGTGAATGTGCGTATAATTTTCCTTCGAATTTCTGGGTGGTGGGCTTAAACTTTTAAGCCTGCATGTGAAATTTTGGTATTTCAGATGAATTCATGATAGTCAGTTGTTACTCTTTACTTGGAGGAATAGTGTGGAAACAAATGAGGATCATCTTTGTTTGAAGTCTGTGTAGCCTTGTAAAGTAGGGAAAGAAGTTTGTTTTATGCTGGCTGAATGTTACTAGTGTCTGATCCTTGTCATTGTAGTATATCTTTGCTAGCAAGAGACGTTCTTGTTTTTATCTTAAGTTGCTTTTTGTCGGCAGGTAGCTCTCCTACTCATCAGACACGGAGCAAACGTGGATATTGAGCACAAGGAAGGGTACACTGTACTCAGCCGAGCTTCTGATGATCTTCGGCCAGCACTTGTTGATGCAGCTAAGGCCATGCTAGAAGAATGAATCGTTATTTAGAGAAGAGGGAAAATTTCTATGGATGACTTCAGTTGAACCTGACCATGTTTAAATGTGTAAAAATATGGGAATTGCTTTAAGGAGTTGAAGGGGAAGAGTGATTCTTCTCTGTATCTGTATTCTTTCTATTTCTGTGGGGATTCTTCTCTATTTCTCTGATGTGTCACTTCTATACTCCCTTTGCTGAAGTATTGTCCATACATGCACTACAATGTGGTTTCAACAATATGCTTAGGAACATAAATACAAGTGGATGAAAGTAAAAAGGAACCCTGAACGTTGCCTCATGTGATAGATCACTGGGAAAGGTAAAATGTCAATAAAAGCGCAAAATAAAATCCGAAAGGAAAGCAAGCAATTGAAAATTTCTGCTGCTTAGAGAGGTATGGTTGAGCTAGAGATCGACCAGCGTAACACAAAATTTGCCAGTTTGCCACTACACAAAACATGGTCATAAACAAAGAGGCAGCTAATGGGGATGGAGGATATTTCTTGATGGTTAATACCACTTAATACCAACCGTTACTTCTTTAACTGCCAACTTTTTTCCACCCACCGGCCACTGGACTGCAACTGTGCAAGACTTCTAACCGAGCTAGAGTATAGAAAGAGAGAAAAACGCCAAGGATAACATCCCCAACCTCAATCATCTATCATCATGGTTTCATCTTTAGTTTGCGTTTCAGTGTGCCCATCTTTCATCAAGTCAAAACCATCTTCAGCCTTTAAAATTCAATCTGCATATCCAGATAAGTGTAAGGAAGAAAGAGTTGGGTTTAGCAATAACAGAACTAACATTGTCAAATCAAGACGCTGCTCTTTCCAAGAGAAAAGTTCAGCTAGTTTCTGTGGCTGCCTCTGCCGCTTTCCTGCTCTGCTCCACTCCTGGTAATTGCTTAATGAACTTGTTCTGACTCCTGAATTTTCTAAGTAATACAATTTTTTAAGTTATAAACAAAATAATATTTTTAATACATTATTAAGTTTATAATTTTTTTTATATTTAATCATTATTTTTTAATTATGAGCCCTACATAATTATTAGTTTAAAATATTTTAAAATTTTGATTTAAAAGAAAATATTTTATATATCTAATATATTACGTAAATTATGTAGTAAAAGATAATTAGGGGAAGGAACAAAAAAATAAAAATTTATATAAATAGTTTGTTGTACTACAAATAAAGATACAATAGATGTATAAAATATTTTTTTTGGCAGTGGACTATGTTTGAAAATTTAGAAAATTTAGAAAGTAGAAGAAGGGGTAGGACTAGATTACATCAAAATTTGTTACCTCTTAAAAAATTGCAAAATGTTTATTGGATTTAAAGCTGGGGTTAAAAAAAAACTTAAAAGTCAGACCTTATCAACATTTTTAAAATATAGGAAAATTAGCCCTCCTAAATTGGAGGCCCAAAAATAGGCCTTTTAAAATACAGAATGTCATGGGTTTTGAGAAACCCAACACAAAAGTTAATTTATGAGATAAAAAAATTCAACTTTATATAAATCCCTTATAAAAATCTTATACTTTTCGTACGAGAATCAAGTGATCATTATAATCTATCACACTTTGCATATCGTGTCCATACGGAATTATTGACTTTGTATTAAATCGCAAAAGCCAAACTTTATCAACATATATTCCAGGTCCTACAGAATATCTATAAGATTTAAATCAAATCCCACAAAAATACCACTCCACCCTGCTAGGCCAAGTTGTTCCGAGCTGATGCATGCTCAATATAGGTGTCGGGTAGGCTAATTGGTCGCCACTGGAGATCCAGTTAGAAATGGCTCAGAAAAAAGAGAAGTTGGGCATAATGAGTGCAGATAACAACTCATTTATGTGAAAATTGAAAATTCATTATTGGATGCGCTATAGAATTTTTCCTATCAAAAACCTTCCTGGTTTTTAAGCCAAAAATACAAATGCTACGGTAATATTTTACAAGGGATTTATAAGAAATTAGACAACACCTTATACTTAGCATAATCACTTAGAAGTACTCGTCTGAGGTCAATATCCAAACTCATTTGACGATTTTCCCATCTTCCTTCTCCCCAAAATCTCTCTCTAAAGTGGGGAAATTCTTCTTTCTTCTTTAGTGTATGTCTCTGTACATGTCCAGCATTGGAAAAGCTTCGGGTCTATCATGTTAATTCATGTTGGTGAGCATAGCATAAAAGTAGTGTACTTTTTCTCTGTTCTTTTCTGAACTGCTTTCTCTCCATCCTCATCGTATTACTATTAAGCAAATTAGATTTCAATACTAAGTCATCAATTAGTTGCGGGAAAGGTTAAAATAATGAGGTTAAAAAACACAACAGCGAGAAAGCCGTTCAGAAAGATCTCAGTGATTCGGGCAGGGTCAAGGATTTGCTACATGTAAGCAGAGAAGCTCTCACCAAGTTACAACGAACATTTTGATAGAATAACTCTATAATATAATGATGCTTTTCAAAAGTTCAATGATCATTTCTGAGGAAAAAAATTATAATGACCAAAACCCAAACTTTTGGAAAATATGATTACCTAATTTGTGATTCAATCTACTTACATACATGATCTTCAATTACGCATGATTGACCATTTGGAGACTATCAATTACATTTTGAGTAGAATAATATTCTATTGTTTAGGTAATGTTCATATCTGATTGATTAAAAAGAGAACTTTATGTGAAAACATGCAATTGGTATGTTCACATTTCACTTCTAACGTTGGATGCAGTTTCACCATGCAATCGAAATGTTCAGGGTTAATGGTTGGAGTAGTTCAAATGTCGTCGTTGGCATGAATGATAACGAGCGGTGAAAATCTTCAACTAATAAGGAGTTTAAAATCATTGATTTTTGGAAGTAGTTAAACATGCAAATACCATTTTCCCATGATGATATATTATTTTCTTCAGAAGATCTCAAAGCTTGTCATGAGGATTTCAAAGAGATCCATTGGAATATTGTGAATAATTATCAAAGAAATCCTGCAGATTTTCAGTCTACAACAATCGTACGAGAGAACAAATAAAGGGGAAAAAAATTTACTATGTGATCACTATATTCTTATGTTTAGTAGAAAAATTTAATCATATAACGAAAAAATAATTTTTTTTTATATTTTCTTACATGTAAATAAATCTTTTCGCCTTAAATGTCACTATCTGACCTGATGACGGATAGATCAAATATTTTCTCAAAATAAAAAATCTGATTGGTGAGTTGACTAAAGAGATATGGCCACTTTGAGTCATTTAGGTACCATGTTATTTATTAGTTTTTCATCTCACAACTAAAATAATTTTAATAGTGCCTCTTTTAATATTATACTGATCATATAAAACATGTGCTTCAATGAATAAAATTTCAAAAAAAAATGCATTATTTTTCAAGAATTATATATGAAATTGAATTTAAATTTTGAGCATAGAGTTTTTATCATTTTCAAGTGTATGAATTACTCAAGTATAAAATATTTTTTTCATATAGAATGAATGAATTTATTTTTTGCCATAAGGGAAGCCTTACTACATGTTGTCTAAAGTTAATGAAAATATCATACTCCTTTTGTCCAAAAAAAAAAAAAAATTCACTTTCAAGATTTTTCTTTGTTTCGGAAAAAAAGAGTTTATTTTTGAAGCAAATTCCCATATTATTTTTACTAATAATGACTATATAAGCTGTATACTTAAAAAATAAAGACAAAAAAGGAAGATTGCACATTTAACAGTGTATTAAATGTATTGTACATTATAATTTAAAAAAAAAAATTTACCCCACCCAAACTAAACTGTATCTTTGCCACAGAGAGAGTATATAATAAAATTTGCTTGATATATGTGCCTTTAAACATCTATAGAGAAGTTTATTTAATTAATTGTTTAATTGACAATAGCATGTTGAAATTGAATCATATGGTAACTTGGATATTTATGACTATTATTTATTATTTCATAAATTAAATTTTATAGACCTTTATTTAGTTTCGTAAATAAAAATAATTGAAGGTAAATAGTTCTACAATATTAGAATAAATATTTCTAAATGTAGAGTATGTATTTTGTTTATGTAAATATATATCAATTATGTATGACCATAGTATTCATAATTTACTTGGATAGTTATACATTAGAATAGCAAATGACAATTCAATGATTTTGTGTAATGTTTAGAAGCATTCCAGATCTTTTGAATTTATTATGATGTGCAAGTTTTTCGTATAAAAAAATAAATTTTCTAAGAATATATATATATATGTGTGTGTGTGTGTGTGTGTGTGTAACAAAATTTCTATGATAATATGAATTAAAAAAATTAAATCCCCATGCATGACGGAAAATTCAATCAATTTTCGATTTTAAACTTTAGCTGCAATTAAAGGTAAAATTTAACTGATCGACCATAATTTTTTAACATAAATAAATAAAATAATATGAAATGCTTTTAAAGTAGATTAATATTAATAAAAATGTTTAAAATTTTATAAAATTACACTTGTATCAAAAAAAATAACTCACAATTTAAAAAAAAAATTTGACTATAAAAGTTGACATCTTACTCCCCTTTTATATAATAACATATTTGTCATGATGCAAGAAATGTTGACAAATGCCAGAATAAATCAGTGGATATCTTACAAGGGTGTAGTCCCCAGAATAAACCAAACAAATCAATTTATTACTTTTTTTCTCCTGGATTATGTAATATGATGAAATAATGAATGATCCAACAAATGGGCTTGTGAGTGATCCAATTTGATGTTTTGTAGACCTTAAAATTTTCGGCCTGCACTGCAGAGGTCTCTGCCACCCTGGTCTTGTCTCTGCCAAATCTGTTGAAAACAATACTATACTCCAAACACAAGAAGAATGGTCAGAAAATATTGCTCCCCAGTTCACAAGCTTACAAAATCTGCGCCAATCATGCCTTGCAGCTTGAGGGGAAAAAACCCAGAAGATTCAGAAGAGTCGCTTTGGTTGCGTCAATCAGTCAATGGGTGTGTGTTCATTTGTCAAGATATACATTTGTTAAGTAGCTTAGTATGAGATTATTAATAATAATGTAGCAGTATACATTTGTTAACTAGATACCTAGGACATGGATAGTTCTAAACATATTATTGAAGAAGAAAATTTTTAATTAAAATGACAGTCCCTTGCTCCTTGAAGCTAAGCAACTAAATAAACAAGGTCATTTTGCATGGACAGGTCTATCAAGTATCAGCTGTAGTATAGTAGCTGAGTGGCTGTCAAGAATCCGCGTTAGGGCTTTTTCTGTGTGTACATATTGAGATCCGGTTTTCAACTTGCATCTCATACTCTTTGTGACCATAAATTTCTCACACTTGCGACAAAAATCAAATTCCACACTTGTATATATCCTACAGTATTTCTGACCATAAATTTCACAAGAGATGTGAAAGAAATTTTGGTTAGTGAAAAGTTTTTATTCTAAGTGAATGAGTTTTCGAATTTCTTTTCAACTTTGGTCTCCCTTCTGTTTTTTTAAAGGTCATTTTAATAATCCATCAATGATAAATTCATCGTGCAAATGACATACACAACCTTTCTCTCACACAAACGAAATGGGATGAATCAAAGCAATAAGCTTTTCGATGAGAGTGAAATATAAGAGAAAACCAAATCATAAAAAATGTTAAACATTTCTTAAATAATTTTAATTAGTACTCCTTTCGTCTCAATGTTATTGTCACATTTTCTCCGTTTTATCGTCTTAATATAAGGGTCACTTTTTAACCATTTAACACGCTATTTGAAAAAATAACTTTCACAAATATAATAGACTTTTAAATTAAAGTTAAGAGTTAAACTATTAATTTATACCTATCTAGC
Organism: Gynochthodes officinalis; assembly: GCA_020080225.1. Lineage (NCBI taxonomy): Eukaryota > Viridiplantae > Streptophyta > Magnoliopsida > Gentianales > Rubiaceae > Gynochthodes > Gynochthodes officinalis. The sequence continues at coordinate 19,223,084 of CM034622.1, forward strand.
TGATTTAAACAGCCTTTAATAAGTTAGATTCCCAAAACATGACTTTAACATTGGGATGGAGAAAGTATATAGCGGCGAGAATCTCGTAAGTTAAGCAAGTTCATGATCATCCCATTAATAAATTATATTCCTAACATGAGAATGATAATAAGGAATAATAATATTGGATGGAAGTACTGGGAATACATCTTAGTATTCCAACCGCGTCTTAGGATACAGACGGCTACTTAATTCGTTGTACTGTTTGACTTTTTTTTTTCCTTAAAAAATAGATATATTAACTTGTCAAAGTTAATAGGTACATTAAAATTCACCAATAGTGAACTCTTCTTAGCACTAATATAAGCTAAGACCAAATGATAACTTGTCAAAATTTGAAACTTCTCTACATCTAACTATTTCCCACAAAAATAACATAGCACAATTCAAGTGGTAACTTTAACCATATACACAGCGTAAAATCCAAAAGGTTAGCCTTACCACATGATTGTTGACCATGCTTCCTCCCTAACCTACTCAAAACCTACTATCCCACCACTTGTACCTCCTCAAAGCTACTAGCATATTGATATTCCATCCATGAGTCAATGGCCACTTCTACAACCTTCCTTTCCTCTATTCAATCTCTCTCAAAAACCCACAGGTTTCTACTCTTCCAAATCATCCAAAGGAGGTAAACCGAAAGTTGTGCTCTTTCTTCCCAATCTTCTTTTTGATGTATAAAACATATGTCTTGCCACCATTCTATGAAACAAATTCCATGTTGTACTGTTTGACTGTTGGATACTCAAATTTAAAGACTTTAATTGTGCGAAATATACTCTATTTGTCCATTCATTTTCTAATGAGTTTGGACAACAAACACCCAATAGGTTTCACAGGTACTCCCTCGTATCTTTATTTAAAAGCAAATATAATGACTATGCTTTGGCAATTCAAATGGATAATCCATTAATCCAACATGTGGAGGTTATAACTGGACACTTGGGTCAGCTAGCTTATAAATTAGGAAAGAACAGAATGAAATAAGCAACTGATTAAGCAAATTTTCACCCACTTTGATGCTGAGACCATCCTCAAACATTCCAATCAAAAAGGATGGAAGTAGAGATAAGCTAATTTGGCAATCCTGCAAGTAAGGAATCTACATTGTACAATTAGCATATAAGAAGGCAATTAAAGAACAATGGCAGCAACCTCAAAGAGCATAATGCAGTACAGCTATAGGAATATTGAAAGGTGTATGGCAGACCACTTGGAAACTAGGAATTAAGGGCAAGTTGAAGCATTTCCTTTGGAGGTGTTGGCATGGCATCTTACCTACAAATGACCAGTTGGTGAGAAGAGATATTCAAGAAGACCCTATATGCCATATGTGTGGGGAACAAGAGGAAACATTAGAGCATTTCCTAATTAACTGCCACAGAGCAAGGATGGTATGAAAAATTGCACTAGTGAGATGGGAGGATTCGGAGTCACAAGAATGGAGGTTCAAAAATTGGTGGCAAAACATTTATACAAAGAAGAAAAGTAACAAGTGGCATGACATAGCACAATTGATTGTTTATATACTCTGAATGCTCTGGAAAACAAGGAATTTTTAAATATTCCAAAAAGATAAGCTACTAGTAGATCTAGTAATGGCTGAATGGCTAGAGTTTCGGGCAATCAGCGAAAAGGAAAAAGACCCTAACTCAAACAAATGAAGTAAGATGAAATAGGAACTAAGAGCTAATGATTAGATTTAGCAATACTTAGTGTTTAAAGAGGAGATGGAGCAACATAATTAAACCAGAGTGGGTGAGTTAATCAGCTTTCGTAGAGTTTGGCGACTTTACCCACTATAAGTGAAGATAGGTGAGGGATTGTCTAGAGTAATATGAATTTTGTTGAGTCTTGTCTTGTTTTGATCCTTTTGGCCGTATAGGAAAATTGTATAGGATATAAGGGGATAGGAAGTTTGAAAATTTATTTTGTTGAGCCTTAGACTCAAAATGAGTATTAAGGAAGGCATAGTCAATGGGCAATTTGTATATGATGACCTTTTGAAATGTAAATATAACTACCATTTTTTGGAAAAGAAAAAAAAAATACTTAGTGCACAAAATTCCATGCAAATGGAGTGGAGTAAGGAGGTCAACAATTGTAAGGCGTAAGTACGTGAATAAGAAATTTATGCACGTATGGGATGACGCATTCAAAGGAAATTTTTATTAAAGTATTGCTATGCTGAATATTGTTTATTTGCATATATATGTAAGGTTTTGTTTTTAGGTGTAAACAAATGTTGTGGCTAAGAATTGTTCCATATTTTTTATGGACACTAATTTATGTCACAAAAAAAATATTAAGGATTTGTCTATTATAAAATGTTTTAAAATTTACGATCTGTATTCTTTTAAGGTTCATTGTTTGTTTACATATGTAAGTTTTAGCTGTAGGTGTGAGAGGAAGAATTTATGTCTTCGAAAAAATTTTGTGCCTAAGAATTTTTTTCATTTTTGTGACGGGGACTAACTTATGTTTGTTGTAAGGTTTATTGGAATCTTTGTCACAAGAAATGCTAACGATTTGTCTGTCACAAATCTTCATCTATTTGGTTTCTTGTTAAAATTAGAATTAGTTTAGAATTAAAAATTTTAGTTGAGTTTTATGATTTTTTTTCTTATTCACAATGTTTATTTTATACTCCTTCTATCTAAAAAAAAAGTTCAATTTCAAAAATTTTATTTGCCTGAAAAAAAGAGTTCACTTTTGGTGTAAAATTCTTGTACTAAATTAAATTAAAAAGTAAGGGTAAAAGTATCAAAGTATAAAAGTATAAATTTAATTGTGCATTAAATGTGTTGTATCTTGTAACTTTAAAAAAGTTGGACCAAATTAAAAGTGGATTCTTTTTTTGAAACGAAGACAGTAATGTTTTCAAATTATGTAAGCAAACTATAACATTCAAACTAAAATTTATATAAAATAGATTTAATTTTAACTCAATTTCAATTCTAAAGTTTATAATTCGTATTTCTTTTAATGTTTATTGTTTATTTGCATATGTAAATTTTATTTGTAGGTGTGATTTGAAGAATTTATATGCTTTCCAAACAAATTTTGGGGCTAAGAATTTTTCCATTTTTGTGATGGAAACTAATTTATGTTTCCCTCAATGAATTTACAAAAAAAATGCTTCTAAGTATTTCCTTTAACGTCTAACGATTTGCCTCAAAGGCTGCTAGAGTCTATATGTGCTTAATATTGAATTAGAGCCACCACAATAATTCATTTAGCATTTGCAATTGTATTTAAAAAAAAAAAACATATTATGGAGCAAGAAGCAAGAAACAGTAAAGATGAAAAGAGGATGAAAAAGAATGATAATATAGGGAATCCTCCTTCAAAGATATAATCCTTTATAGACAATTTTTTTGTTAAAGTATTCTAATATTTTTGAAATAATTTTTATATTTTTAATATAAATTTTGTCTCGATAATGTTAAAATTATATTGAAGATATAAAAATACATTGGTCAAAAAAAAAAGATAAAAATACAAAATGAAATGTTATTTCATGGAGACATAAAGCTTAATTATTATACTATATTCAATTCTCATGTTAAAAGGCACCAAATATTTAGTGTTAGAATATTCTCATCCCAAAAGGAATAATCATTCCAATAGGCGTGGCAGAGAATCTAGACCTGAAAATAATTTGTTTTCTTATTTTTAATTTTCAATGTGTGTTTTGTCTTGAAAAGTGTTTTTTTTTTATCCTATTACTCCTATTTGTTTTCATTTTAAATTTTTCAGAGAAGTAATCAAATATTAAAAAGAAAAAAGAAAAATAAGTTTTTTTACTAAAAGTTGTTATTCTAATCACTCTTTCTAAGCTTTTAGTTTAAATAAATATATTTTTAACTTTCAATCTTCTCTCATTTGTTATTCTTCTTTTAACTATTATATGTCTCTTATTTTTTAAGTATTACTCCTGTGATATTCTATTTTAGTTATTATTCGTTTTAATTTTTATTTCAAAAAAAAAAATTGGGATTTTTTTTATTCAAAATCATAATTTATTAAAATTAAAAATTATGTAATTTTCTTATTAAATTTTTTAATTGTAGTTTGATTACACCCTAAATGAGAATATAATTTTTTTTAGGTTAAATTTTGCTAATAAATATTAATATCATCGACGTACTTTTTTCTTTTTTATGAAAGTAGAAATGTGTATATACCTTTATTATTGGAACCTCTTTTTTCAGATTTTTCTTCTTATTTATATTTATTTAATTTTCTTTATCCTTTTAAATTTTTATTACACTAATTCTTTTTAATTTTTGTTTCTTTAATATTTATTTATCCTTTTTAATTTTCATTCTTTATTAGTATAAACACCCAATATAGTGGTATTAAAATGAATTCTTATTAACTAGAAATGTATGTTTGTGCCTAAAATTGTTATTTTTTAAAAATATTATTATACATTGCAATTGACAAAATTTTAAAAAATATTAAATTATATTTTGATTAAAAAACCAAGAAAAGTTATAAGAAAAATAATATAATGATAAATGTATATACTAAATAAATTATATTTATAATATATAAATCATACTTATAATATATTTGTGATTTATTAATTTAAATAAAATAATAAAACATAAATTACATTAACTTTTTTATAAATATTTTTATTTTATCTAAATAATGATCCTACACCAATTTTAGATCAATTCTATCAATTTGGTTCGTAATTTTTATCTCACATCATGCAATCTCTAACATAAGCCTAAAATCTTGGGAACTAATCTCTACGGCATGAAGCGCACATGCGTGTGTATTTTTACACCTTCACTAGGTGAAGGTGCAATTTGTTGGACACGGGCAAGCCGTATTTTGCACCTCAGTCGGCTAGTGTGGGTGATTGAAGGTGCAAAATGTGTGAGATTGCCTTTTGTTTTTTTTTTTTAAGTACACATACAACTTTGATTGGGAACTCTTTAGTGCATTCGGTTGTAATTTGGCAGACAAGATATTCAACACTTACGATAATAGTGTGGGTGCTGAACTATACAACAGATACAATTTTGCAAGATCATCTCGAACGGCATAGGACAAGAGCTAAAAACCCAGCATTTAATTTCTTTCATCACACACCATTTGCAGTACCCAGTCGAGCCAACTACTTTAGTCAGTCATCGTATTAGCTTAATGTTGTATAAGATTAGTGTTGTTCCTACATGGTAGGTGCCTCTATTTATTAAGGATTGTGTATCTTCAAAAGCTTCTTTTCGTGGGTTCAATTAACTTCAACACCAAGAAAGTCAATTAGCCTTTTTGGCTATGTAAAAATTGCTATTGCAAATATATTGATTATTTTAAAAAAAAAAAATTTAAAAAAATCTCTATGGCGCTTCTTCTATCAATCAAATTCTTTCTATTCAAGAAAAAGTAACCTAAATATTCAAATTCCTTAAAATTAAATTCTCAAAATTCAATCCAAAAAGTTTTATCAATAAAATTTCCATTTATTCGCATCAAGGCATAAGCAAGCAACAATCCATTTGATTAATTCTTCTAACTATCGAGAAAATGACCCCACACAAAGAAAAATAATTGTTATAGTATGAAATAACCTGAAAACAAATTTGAATTTATTAAAAAATACTTTACTCCAAATTAAATTTTCATAAATCATATTAGCCCAAAATTTTACTTTCCTTCCCACAAACGAGCCGTAGAATAAAATGCCAAAAAGTTGCCCACTTTTATCCCCCCTCACTTTGAATTCTTGCACTTAATCTCCTAAATTAATTTAAAGCAACTATGTCCAAAATTTGTCTTCACCTTGAAATTAAATACATTTTTTAAAATAAAATTTTATAAATTTTCTATATAATTCCAACTTATATATAAAATCTAAAAGAATTCAACCCCACACACACCCCCGCCCCCTACCCCAAAAAAAAAAAAAAAAAAAATCATGTACATATAGATTTAATTTCAAGGCAATGGCAACCTTTACAAGGAACTAAACATGCTGAAGTCCACAGTGCTTTCCAGAGGATTTGGCAAATTGGGAATCTAGCATGCACAATCTGTGCATTTCACAAAAATATGACCTGAAGCTAAGTTAATCCCTCCAATTATACATCCTCTCTCTCTCTCAAACATACTCACAAGAGAGAGAGAGATTCTGCAGTAGTAGTGGGAAACAATTCTGCAGTAGTAGTGTATAGAATCTAGTTAGCAGAGTTTTCATGTTTACCCGGCTTGTACATTTACCTCCTCTTCTAACATGTAAATTATATCTTTATGCATATAGGCATATAGCACGTTCTTCCTTCAAGAATCAACACTAATCTGACCAAATATAGACCATGACAGGATCATTTTTAGCACATCAGAAGAAGAGCCTCACGATTGCGGCCCAGCAGACTCAGTGCCGTTGCAGCAATGTGGTTACCGCTCAACCCTGCTAGGGCAAGTTGTTCCTGGGCTGATGCATGCTCAATATAGGTGTCGGGTAGGGTAATTGGTCGCCACTGGAGATCAAGTTAGAAATGGCTCAGAAAAAAGAGTTGGGCATAATGAGTGCAGATAACAACCCATGTATGTGAAAATTGAAAAATCATTGTTGGATGTGCTATAGAATTTTTCCTATCAAAGACCTTCCTGCTTCTTAAGCCAAAAATACAAATGCTACGGTAATATTTTACAAGGGATTTATAAGAAATTAAACAACACCTTCTACTTAGCATAATCACTTAGAAGTACTCGTCTGAGGTCAATAGCCAAACTCATTTGAGGATTTTCCCATCTCCCTTCTCCCCAAAACCTCTCTCTAAAGTGGGGAAATTCTTCTTTCTTCTTTAGTGTATGTCTCTATGTCCAGCATTGGAAAAGCTTCAGGTTTATCATGTTAATTCATGGTGGTAAGCATAGCATAAAAGTAGTGTACTGTTTCTCTGTTCTTTTCTGAACTGCTTTCTCTTCATCTTCATCGTATTACTATTAAGCAATTTAGATTTCAATACTAAGTCATCAATTAGTTGCGGGAAAGGTTAAAATAATGAGGTTAAAAAACACAACAGGAAGAAAACCAGTTCAGGAAGATCTCAGTGATGCGGGCAGGGTCAAGGAGGTGCTACATGTAAGCAGAGAAGCACTCACCAAGTCACTACTCTTTAAACATAGGCTAGGCATTTAAAGTTGCAATTTAAATCTAACAGAAATGAAACTCTCTACACCCATGAAGAGGAATCAATCCATCAATAGAGAGTTAACAAGAAGGTACCTTGATTCCTGCATCTAGCTGTCCATCAAGTGAAATAAACTGCGCCACATGTGATCCAAATCCTCCAATGGAACCCTCCTCAACAGTAACAAGGAATGAATGGTGGTTACATAAATTCCTGATAAGCTTAATGTCAAGTGGTTTGCAAAATCTTGCATCAGCTACAGTTACTTCGACACCGAGTTTTGAGAGAAGTGATTGAGCCCTCAGGCAATTCTGTACCATAGAGCCATAGGCAAGTAAGGCAATATCTTTTCCTTCTACCAGTATCCTTCCTTTACCAATCTGCTTCCCAGAGAAGGGCCAAACACAGAATCAAATGGTTACTGACTTGGGAACATTACAAGGCCAAGCTAGAGGTAAAGAAAGCAGAATTTATTCTGAAAGCAAGATACAAGAGCAAGGAAAAAAGAGAAGCTCAAGAGAACCATTCTTTTCGGCCAAAAACCTTAAGTGATAAATCAATGAACTGCCTAAAACTCTAACCTCCTGTGACTAATATATAACCACATTCGAGATATGATCTTAAAATTCCCTAAGAAATCTTAAGCCTATCGCTGCGATCCATGTCCACATTAATCAACAATAACAAGTTACAAACTCCATTCTGAAGGAAAAATCAGAATATGGAATATTGGTATTCATAGTTAGTACAAATCCAACTACTTGTAAGATATTCATTAGGTTACTGATGTTGTTGCTTTTGTACTGCAAAATCAGATGTAAGGCCCAAACAAAAGGCCGGGGACCAAATGCGTATCTTATCACCATCTTTGTGAAAACTGAAGAGACTAAATTGAGTCTTGAAACTTGAAATCATAAGTGCTACTTGAACCTAATAGATCTAACAATGCTAGTTGGAGAATGTTACTAGCGTACTACATGAAACTTCTGCCACTAGATGGAGCAGCATCAACACTATAAAACTAGAACCAAAAAGACATTAAATAGTAACATCAAAGACCGCAAAAAGTGTACCTCAATTGGAACTCCACATGACATAGCATCAGTTATCATAGCAACTGCACCTCTTGGATACCGAAAACAAACAGGCCTATCATTTATTTGGGCTGCAGTTGCCACCATATGAGCAAGCTCAACCTCATCTGAAGGAGCCATGACAACCATGTTTGGCAAACAGGACATGAACGTGATATCAAATGCTCCACATTGTGTTGGACCATCCGATCCAACTAATCCTGCCCTTGAAACCACAAAACGAACTGGAATCTTCTGCCGGTCTACATCATGAACTACCTTTAAATGCACATTGAAAGAAAAACCTGTCAACTAAAATTCCACAATTTGGAAACAGAGAATGGGAACTTAATTTTCTGTTCTCAGTTTCAAATCAACTTTCAAATACTTCTAAATACCATTTTCTTATTAACGTTTCAATGTCAAAATTCCATTGAAAAACTAATCCATCTATAAAATGGTTGTCAGTTATCTGTAGCTACAATGTTAACAGTGAGGTTTTGGGTCTCTTTTGGTTCCTGATCTATTAGGCCATCCTTATTTTTAATGCTCAATAATTGATAAATTTTAAGGCAAAACTTATGTATATGTTATTTGGAGAAATATATTGTTTTGAGAAGAAGCTTTTGTTCTTGATTATATGTATGATTATAATAATACAAACTTATTGGTAAAAGTAAGACTGGCAAAGGTAAGTGCAAGGACATCAAACAAATTTTAATTGCAGACATTTATAGATGCACAATATAGAATGCATGTCTATGTAGGTAAAAACAAAATGGTGATATAGTCATGGCAGATCAGAGGAAGAACCTGGTCATAAGCTCTCTGAAGAAAGGTTGATGGGATTATACAGAATGGCTTCAAGCCCCCACATGAGAGACCAGCTGAGAATGTTACAGCATGCTGCTCGGCCATTCCAACATCAAAGAACCTATCAGGAAAGGTGCGCTTAAATAACTCAAGAGATGGCTCCATTCCCATCCCCGCGTGAACAGCCACAATATCCTTGTCTCTCTTGGCCTCAGTAATCAGAGCCTCAACAAAACACTCACTGAGAGTGCGAGGCTGGACTTCTTGATAAGAGTTTGATACCCCTGCTGTTTGATTATGTTCTACTTCTACAATTTGATCTTCCTTGGTTATGACATGGACCAAAACAGGACCCATAGAATCCAAGGATGCAACTTCAGTCAAAACACATATAAGGTCCTCAATATTGTGTCCATCTACAGGGCCAATGTAGTACAACCCTAGTTCTTCAAAAAGAGTTGATCCTGGCGGACCCAACAAACCACGCGCATACTCATCAATTTTGGCAGCCCACTCGTGCATGCCCCTGCCAAATCGCTTAGTTAAAGCCTGAAACAAGCATCCACTACTGAGACTGTGAAAAAATAGTGTTGAAACAAGATACCAAACTGATTTAGTTTGGCATAACCACAATCGGTGAAGTCTCTCAGATGCTTGCAACCAAAAATATGCTAACAAACAGTTGGGAAAATAGTCTAAACAGGTATTGCAGAGCAATTATGTGTAATAGGTTCCAAATATCTCTTACTTTTGATTATAGTGAAGCTTGGAAGTTCCTCAGTTTTGTTTATTGGTAAAGAAGAAAAAGACAAAGGGTAGATCTTTTTGAAATGGCTTTTAAATGGTGGACATGCTACATTTATCCGGAGTTAATCTTTATGGATCAAGAAAATGCATAGCTTGAGATCTTTTCACCTCAAAGCCTACCTTAATTTGTTATTTTGTGAGAATAGGATCAAAATGCGAACTCAAAATCACTTAGGAAACAAGTAATCCACTAAAACAAATTTCTAATAGAGGTAACAAATGTATGAATCAGGCTAAGAATATGTATTGCACATGTGCAGCGATCAAAATGCATGGACCATTCAAATTTGAAAGTTGTTAAAATTTGGAGTTGTTGACAATGCAAGTTGACATTTTAACAAGGAAAATATCATGCATTTTAAGTATACCAAGTTTACTAAACTGACATCCATGACTAAATTACCTTGGCAAATTCTCTAACTCTCCTGAAGAGTTTACTTGACTGAAGCTTGCTTAGAGTAGAAGATAAAGCATTAATTGGAGTTTTAGGGGCCTCCTCAATTTTTGGATGTAAGGAGTTGCGACTATCATTTAAGATCACAACCATATTGGAATCCAAATAGCCCGCATTACTCATTGCCTCATAAACCTGGCCAGCCATAGTGGTTTCATTGCTAATGACTGCAACAATGCGGTCTCGCTTTCCTTTGATGTCTCGAGCTACTGCCATTCCTGAACATATATAATATAGCAAACTATTAAATTCTAAAGTTCAATCATTTTAGTCATATCTGAAAGAATTCAACTGGGCAAGCAATCTGATCAGATGAAATCTCATCAATTAGCATTAATGAAATAGTTCATCACATCACTATTATTCTTCACTAAATAGGGAAATGAGTAGATAAACCCCACCAAGCCCAGCAGATATGCTGTTGCATCCATGCGCTGCTCCAATTGGGTCATGTATGCTCTCTGTATGACATTTGCAATCCGACACATCAGTTGTTTGTCTATGCATATGCTCTATGGACCTCCTACCAGTAAGAAGCTTATGAGGATATGTCTGCATCAAATTGCAAAGGAAAAAAAAAAAAAAAGGGGGAAAGATTCAATAATTTAATGAAGGAAAATCTTAACATTAAAGATAGAATAGTGTCAAGGTTTCCTACTTTCTTCACGCCTCTCTTTCCAAAGTGCAGTTATAGATAATTAAATAGAACACAGGAAATTACTCTATCTGTCCCTGTATTTGATATCAAATAAGTGCACATACAATCCCAACAGACCAACCCTTAAAATATCCAACAAGCAAAATATGTAAAAGAGCTATTGAACTTGTGGGCCAAGATGATTTGCAGGTTTGGTATATAACTTACGTGTTCTTCCACATCCCACAATATTTTGTCCGCAGGTGAGTGGAAAACATAGTGAATGGCCACCGTCAGCTCCACAACTGCCAGACTGGCTCTAAGGGGTTTTTTAGTTTCGGACATGATTAAAGATAACTCAGTTCGGATATCATCAGCTAATTGTTTCAGTTCCTGCATAAAGTACAGCTCCTAAGCCAAGCATTTCAGAGAAATCGAGAATGCTTGAGAATCAGGATTCCAGCTGGTACCTTCGACGACAAATTCTTCAAGTGCACCGGACTCTCTACTCTATCAAGTATAGGTGTTGACACCTTCCCACCTTCAGGTAGAGCATTTGTTCGACGAACAGATTCCTGCAGCAAGAGATGTCGGCAATAATCTACCATCCAAAATGATTGTTCAAATCCCACCCAGAGCAGGATTATATATTGGTGTAAATGGAAGGATAAGCTTATACATTATACGTTAAGTTTCTTTGAAGAACTTCAAGACACGAATAAGCTCACATTGGGGTTTGCAGATATTATTAGAGTGGGTTTTGCATCTCATAGGCAAATATACCAAACACCAAGCAAACGCACAAACCCCCACCACCACCCAAAAAAAAAAGGAGGGAAGGGTGAAAGAACTCTCACGATTGAGGTTCTCACAAATAACCATATCCTGATCACCTCCGAACCACCATTTCAACATACTTTCCAAACAATGGTGCAAATTACACAGTACCCAAAAAAACATTCAAATAAATTAAACACCTCAACTTCACATATGGCCAACAAACTACAGACATAAAACACTAACGGAAAACATTCAGGAAACAAAAACAAAAAAAATAAAAACCAACATGCACCAGATCATATCCTTGACGAGTAATGCACTATATCATTTCATTTCACATAATTTCACAAAATTAAGTTTTTAAAATGAGTTGTACCTCGGAAGCAGAGCCAATTGCAGAGCTTGCAGACAAGTACAGCCTTCGAAATTCCACACTGGATGGAAATTTTACAGCGGTCAACTCTAAATTTGGTGACAAAGTTCTTGAATTTTGAGTGATATGAACACTGACCCCGAAAGGGTGCTCAAAAATTGCACTGCCCATGATGGGAAACAGCGTTTGTCCCCAAAAAAAAAATCTATGAAGTGAAAGTAGAAACAACCATTAAAGATTCAAACTTTCTAAACGGGAGAAACAAACCCAGAAAATTTCTTTCTGTTAAAACAGAAAATAAGGACAAAGAGAGAATTCTGGATAGAATTCAACTGTCAAAATAAGACAACCAGAGAATATTTTGAAATTGTGTTCTATCCTTTCAAGTCCAAAATGGTCTATTATTGGCTCGGTGGAGTGACAAGCCTGCAGACCCAAATTGTATTTATGGCCCGTTTCATTTTTCTTTTGGAAAAAATGAAAAATACTTTTAATAAAATTGTATTTCCCATTATAGTTTTCAAATCTATACCTAGGGATCAAATGTTTTCTAAGGATAATATTAAATCAGATAATATTTATTGTTATAAATAAGGGTTGTCCTTGTACATAAAATATAAGGACATTACACACAAAACAAAAAATGTGGTTTTTAGAGTGAGAGAGCCAGGGAGGTAGTCCAAAACTTTTGAGTTGGGGTACAAAAAGATATTCTTGTATGGGTTTTTTTTTTTTTAATAATAAAAAACTAGTTCTATTCTTAGATGTATGATTGAAATTAAGTCGAACCACGCTAATCTTTGTGTTAATCACATTCAGTACTTAGTTTATTTTTCATTAAATGGTTGTGTTCTTAAATTATCAATAGTTGTGTGTTTTTTTGCTCATTGATTCTCCAACAACTGGTATCAGAGTCGAATTCATTTTCAGGGTGACAGTTGGATTTACGAATATGGTTATATTTCATGGTAAAATTCAACAATTTATTGAAAATTTTTATTTTCTTTTGAGAGTGGAACATATATAGATCTAACAGGAATTAAATAAGATGTTAGAAAAGAATGGTGCAAGCACAAAGGGTAAAAACCACTTGTGATGTCATAAAAATTATTTAAAATTGTTTAAATTAATTAAGTTCAATAATTACATCACTAGTTACTAAATGAGCTAACAATGAATTTTTATTAGTGAATTGATAGAATTAAATTCAATGAACAATTAATAATAGGATAATAGTGGATAGTGTTGAATTTAATGAACAATTAATAATATGGTAATGAATAGATAGGATTGTATATAATAAATAATTAATAATAAGTTATGAATGAACAGGTTTGACTTCAATGAACAATTAATATGTTAATAAATGATTAATTTAATATATTAAATTGAAGAGATTTGTAGAAATAATTCTTTAAGTATAAATAGCATAACAAATTTAAGGAAAAAGACTGGTGAGTTTACTCCTAAAACTAGTAAGTTTACTCCTAAATATAATTACCAAATCAGAGAAAAATGAGTGTTTCAATTTTAGAATTGGTTTAAACTGGAAGAGTTGGAAAAAGTGGGTAACTTTTGATCCAAAAATACTTGTTTAATTCTTATAAAGTAGTTTTTAAACACTTTTATGAGATTGAATATAACAAAAGTTTTGTTTGATCTTGTTGAGTTTGATATTAATCAAATCTTTTTTTTTTCTATCTTTTTGAGTAGGCATTTAAGGAATATAGTTTCTTAATTTCCATAAGAAAGAAAAATTATATATTTTTCTAGTTTTTATAGTAAACTTTATGAAAATCTTTATTAAAATTATTTTTTTCTTTATACAATTAATTTGAGTTCATTATATATATATAGTAGGCTATGAGTTGGTCGAGAAGATATTCAAGACAATAATTTACTCTAAACCTCTATAACACACTCGTTCAACAGAATTAAGAGTTTTTAATTCTGCATGGTTTAGACTATTTTGACAATATTTCAAATATTGTCAATTGATTTCTGCTGTCATGAGGTTGTTTAAGACATACACGTGATCTGTTTGAGAAGATAAGGGTGATACATAATTTATAGTATTGTATATGTATTTATAAATTTTAAGTTCAATGTTGATCTTTATGTGAATGTTTGAATATTGTTTACAAATCGTTTTTTATGTAACGATTTTGAATTACATGTGCATATGATTACCCACTGGACTATTATTGCTTACACTTTTTTTTTTTTTTTTTGGTTCCAGAGGGTGTCTCTAAAGAGTAATAAGGATAATTTAAGATATCCACAAGTGGTGTGAAACATCTAAAATTTAGTATTTACGCTTTAAGTTTATTATATCTAATAAGTGACTTTCTGGTCACTAATGAATTTATATTACTAATGCAATAACTTTATTTCTTTTAAATTCTAGTGTTATTAGTTTTCTTTTAAATGTACAAATTTGTTAAGTATTGAAATTTGATGAAAATAGGTGGTTACATAAAAGATGATGAGTAAGAAAAGTTTAATCATAATGTGCTAGTTAATTCCTTGTAAAAAAAGATTAGCTCTTTACTTCTCAATTGGGTCTCTAATTCTTTGAAAATGTGGTGATAACCCAATCAATGGACTAGATACTTTAGATTTTAAAATGGTAAAATCATTTTTATTATCTAATGAAAAACACAAAGCAGAGTGAAGTACAAAGATATATTGGTTTTAGAAGAAAGAATCGAAAATGGAGAATTTTTTACAATGAATCTGATGCAAGTGACTCAAAGGTCAAGTAAAAGGGTGATGTTTAATGCAAATTTGGATGAATAAAGAATTCTTCTACTGAGAACAATATTTTGGTACATATATTGGAGATATTCTCACAATTTTTAATGTATGGATATTTTACTTGTTGATAGAATTTTGGATTATGATTTTTTGGATAGTGTGGCATATGCCTCAAAGATGTAAAAAAAAAATGAGGAAACACCCAAAATCGTCCTCCACATTTTAGCAAATAATCTTTTTCATTCTCTACTTTTAAAACGGGAATAAATAGTCCTTTAAATTTCATAAATCGAAATTTTTGATACTATTTGTGAAATAAACGAGAACTTTTAGTCCTTCAAATTTCATAAACGGGAATGTTTAGTCTTGAAATTTTCCTTTAAATTTTGGTTTTTAAAATTTGAAGGACTATTTGTTCCCGTTTTAAAAGTGGAGGATGAAAAAGATTATTTGGTGAAATGTGGAGAACGATTTTGGGTGTTTCCTCAAAAAGAATCTTATTTTCTAAAACTAGTTAGATTTCAAAATTACCAGTTTTTGTTGTAGGTGGAATCGTGCAAATCACATTTAGTAAATAGTCCAAAGAGAGAAGAAATATGATAACTATGTACCATTTAGATTTATCAATGGAAGTGCACAAGGTCAAAGAATACAACATTCCTAATTACAAATGCTGGTGAGAAAAAAATCCTACTAATGGAAGAATGTAGAGTTGAGATCCTTCTTTGCTAGTTAACTAGAGATTATACTCGATTAGTTGCACATGTTTGTTTGTCGATTGAATCAAGTGGACTATTTGATTCAAGTATATAATTAGACATCATGATACTTTTTTTGTAAAATTGTATTTTCTATAATAGTTTCCAAATCTAATACTAATGTGGAGTAGAGACTAAATTATTTTTTATTAGTGTTATTATTTTATTAGAAGTCAAGTAACGTTTATTGTTATATATAAAGGGTTGGTTTTATACAGGAAATATGAGGAATATTACATACATACAAGGAAGAGATGTAGTTCTTGAGGGTGAGAAAAATAGTTAAAGACTTTTGGGTCTGGATACAAGGAATATTTTTGTATGGATTTTTTTCTTATAATAAAGAATTAGGTCTCTTGATAGATGTAGACTTAAGATTAAGTTGAACCTTATTAAAACCCTATATTACTCATGTTCTATATTTGGTTTATTTTTCATTAAATTGTTGTGTTTTTAAATCGTTAATAGTTGTATTTTTTTCCTTGCATTGTTTCCCCAACAGATACTTTAATAAGTTGGTATAAATTTTATAATTTATACTAATATATATACTGTTAGTAGTAACTTTTATACTAATTTATAGTTTTTTTTTTACACTAAAAATTCAAATTAAATACAATCTTACAACAAAAAAGTGAACCCTCAGAATTAAAACTTATTGTGATAAAAATGAATATGAATGATATAAATATTAACACAAACTATAAAATTTATATCAACTTATTAAAGTTTGTAATAGAAAATGACAAAAAATAAATGTTGCAGAAGACACTTGCATTTTTATATTAATGTTCTTACTTTTTAATTAAAAACCATTTATATCCATTATTTATTTAAAATATTATGAAAATTCATTTAAAATTCAATTTTTTTTTTAAATAAGAAAAAAACTGAATTCTTTTTAAAGAGAATCACAAAGAATTTTACATAAAAGTGAAACAAATTCTCTTAATCGCAAGAAGAGGGGCATGAGGGGAGGAAAGTTGGCGGCCAATCCTGCCCATCTCTTTGCCTAAATGGTCTGAAATTAAGGCCCTTTGGAAAGCCACCAAATGGGAGTGAAATTTGTACACACAGTTATAAAGAAATTATTCTTAAGTTCCAAGCCTCAGTACAAAGCGTTCGAAACTTTCAAAAATATCCATCCTCCGTCTGGAAAAAAAAATATTTTTCATTTGATATAATTTTTTTTTGAAATTATAAAGTACAACAAAATTATTTCTTATTTCTATTTCTATCTTTACTTTTCAATTTGTATCATATAATATTATTAAGAAAAATATTAAAACTTCACATAAAAGTAAATTCCCTTTTAAGGAATAAGAAAAAAAAATTGAACTGAATTTTTAAAAAAAAAAAAATGAAGAGAGTATTATTCCCTTTCACATGTACCTTGAAAGAGTGGGAAGTTCAGATATACTACTATTGCATTCCAAATGGCGTACGCCAAGAGAAGCTTCCCATCCCATCCCATCCGTTGGCAATTTCTTGCAAGCAAGTGATTAGTTTAACGTAGTCGCCATGCTATTAAACTATTGAGGTTACTTTTGCTTGTCCTTTAATTATTAACACTACAAAGGATGTTCGAAATTTGTTTTCTTGATATGGACTTGTTCTTTGTTAACACAGATTTTGTTCATTTGAAAAAACCCAACCCAGCAAACAAAAAATATATATATAATACATTTTCCCCTCTTTTAAAATAAGTGTTTGGTTAAGGTTGTAAGATCGCAGGTGAAAGTCCTACCCCTACCCCTAACTTCAACAACACAAAGGGTTTATTCTCTAAGGGCTGCCCGTGTTTCTCGTCTCAGGTATTTGCTTTTTTGAATAATTTATGGTACAAATATGCATATTTAGTGATGCTTTGATTTTGCTGGTTTAAACTTTGAACTTACGCTTTCTGGGCTTATGATGAGGATTAACAATTTAACATCTAAAATTTTTATATCTGTTAGTTGAAATACGAAAGCAGTACTCTAATTAAGAGTTAAGTGGGTCATTTCTCGTCTCAAAAAGAACAAAATATTAATATTTGGAATTAAAATTTTGAGGGATTTTCTAGACTCAATCAATTAATTGAAAGATCCATGTAATTACTTAAGATTTTGTACAAGTTTAGCTTTGTTTGGCAAAGAATTCATAAAAAGGAGGATCAAGAGTTAAACACAGAGATTATTTTAGCTTAGGCCAGATGTTAGCATTGATGGAACTGAAAAGGAAAGGAATGGTGCAAATTGCACATTTAATGTTCATAACTTTCAATAACTCCAGGAAGTTTTGGTAATTAATTGTAATTTTAAACGCGCGGAGAAAGAGATAAGAACGTGTTCCTCCGCTTAAAATTTAAGGTTTCTTTTATCTAATCCTCAGAATTTTAAAAAAATAAATAAATATTTTTTTCTATAATAATTGACAATATCTATCTATTCCAAGAACAATTAGGGGTGAACTACCAGAATGGTTAGAGAACACACTAAATATGGGCAATGCATTTTTATCTCACTATTATACACTATTTTTTATATCACTTTTTCATAAATCGTCATTTGTTCCCATTCAAAAATCCTAATATTATACCTTTTAACATAACATTTAGTTAAAAAAATTACTAGGTAAAATAAAATTCTATTGGAAGACAATTTGCCTTTTTCTCCTTCCTATCAATTTCAAACTCTGCAGGCGAAATAAAATTTTGTTCTATCACTTAGGGTACCCAGAACCAAGTTCTATCATTTAGGGTATCTAAAATCAAATACAATTTTATACTCAGCACCAAATATAATTTTATTCTATCACTTCTATTTCAAACTTTGTTTTTGGTTTTTAACTCTATTTCAAACACCCAAAACCAAATACAGTTTTATTCTATCATTTAGGGTATTTAGAACCTCTATCACTTAGGATTTAATCGCTGTGGGTATCTTCTATCAAAATTCTTTCGATACAATTCACTATCTTTAAAGCATATTTCTTTCACCCTCCTTTGTACAAGGATTACAATTTCTCAATTATATTTATAGTTTGAATTGCTTTTGTTATTTTTGTTGTAGAATTAAATTTTAGTTTTGAAAACAATAATTTAGTCAAAATTTGATGTTGCGAGAAGGGTTGTTTAATAAAGTTTTTTAGTTTTGGTTTGTGTATTCATAAGTTTTGTCAAACTTTTTGAAGGCGTGAAAAAAAAGAATTTGTTTAGAGTAATGATAGAGATAGTGACAAATTATAGCGATTTTGTATAGTGACTGATGTGGCAGTCATGAAAAGACAAAATCATCCATTCATTTTTATTACAAAACACAAATAATGAAGAATAATTTTGTCTTTTCATGATTGCCACGTCAGTCACTATACAAAGTCACTATAATTTGTCACTATTCCAATCATTACTCATTTGTTTATTTTGATTTGAATATTATGTTGGACTAACATCAAATAACTTTTTGAAAAAGGTATTATTTGGTTTTAGGTGTTTCAGATAGAGTTTTAAAAAATCTAAAATTAATAGAAATAGAGTTTAAAAAAAGAGTTAAAAAACAAATCTAAAATCAGAATCTGAAATCAATAGGAACGGAAAGAGAAAGAAGATGATTTGTCTTATAGAGAAATTCTATTTTAGCCGGTAATTTTTTTTTAACTAAACGTTTACTTTTTAATAAAACTTTATTGTTTTTTTTTCCCAAAAGTCGATAATTTCATTAACTCTTGAAAGTTAATTTGTACAAGCAATGTCCCTCAAAATCGGACTCTTCTTAGCACTATATATGGCTAAGATTACATGACCACATGTCAATATCCCACAAACCATCCTCTAACCCACAAAATACAGGATAGCCAAAATGTATAAACAAAATATAGACGACCTATCTCAAAATAGGAAGACCTCTTAACTGAAAATCGACTACAGCAATGTCCTGTGCCACCAGTCATTCTCTAGTCAACCACTGATTTCTATCATGATCCTAACTAACTCAGACTTGCTTCCTGAAACTTTAACCACGCTTGCTTTGCCAACTTCACAACTTCATTTTCACATATCCATTCTCTTTGAAAAACCCACCAATTGCGAGCCTTCCAGATCATCCACAAAATATAAATTGTAAACTATGCTCTTTCCCTAGAGCACAAATCCTGCCAGCACAAATCTCTTTGCCTAGAGCACAAATCTTGCCACAATTGCTGAAACGTTTCTTGCTGCTGTCCAAGCTTAGCCCAATCCACTTGCGCCAGCTTTCAAATGGTTCTAGCTCGAGAGCAATTAAACATAATATGTTACATAGTTTTATCCTCCTGATTACACAGTGGACATATTGACCCCACCTGCATCTTTCTCATACTTAGCTTAGTATTTACTGGCAAGATATTATGACTAAACGCCATACAAAATGCTTAACCTTACCAGTGACCTTGAGTTTTTAAGTGGCTGCCCACATGTGATGTCGTCACTCTCTAGCATTACTGCATTCAGGCTATTGCTCTGCCTGCTGTCCAGCCCGCTGTTGTTGATAATATGTTGCCCGGACCGAATAAACATGTTGAGGAGTAACATGTTGAGAAGTAATTAGGCCACTATCCAACCTAGCCACAGCATCATGACCTTCCTTTCCTCGAATTAGCTTCTTTGCCCCCAGCCACCCCTTCCAAAGCCAAGACCCCTCCTTTCTCTCTTCCGCTAGCAACAAATGAACATTGGGAAAATGCTTTGCCTTCAGGACCTTACTCAACAAAGGATTTGGTTGAGAGATAACCCTCCATAATTGTTTAGCAAGTAACGCATCATTGAAAAGCTGCAAATCTCTAAAGCCCAAACCTCCCTCCTCTTTTGCCTTAGTAAGCTCTTGCCACCATTTCTAATGATTTTTCTGTCTTGCATCCCTATGAGCACCCCACCAAAAGTCCGCCATGATTCTAGAAATCTCCTTATACACTTCCACAGGCAGCTTAAAACAAACCATCACATAAGTTGGCAATGCATTCACCACAGCCTTAATGAGAACTTTCTTCCCTGCCAAACTCAAGAACTGAATCTTCCAATTCTGGATGTGCTGCTGTACTTTTTGAATGATAAAATTAAACACCTCTTTTTTCGACCGGCCAATCCTCATAGGCAACCCCAGATAACGAGAATTAGTTTGTTCCACCACACCCCCCACAACTTGACAAATCTCATCCCTTGCCGCTCTTGACACATTATGACTAAAAAACACCGAAGACTTGTCAAAATTGATAGCTTAGCCCGAGCATCGAGTATATTTGTAAAGAATATCATACAAAAGCTGCGCTTGATCGACATTCGCCTCACAAATTAGTAACGAATCATCAGCAAACAGTAAATGTGTAATGGGAGGTCCATTTCTACTAGCTCACATACTCTTATACTTCCCACGTTCACTAGTTTGTGTAATAAGATGTGATAATGTAAAGAATATCATACAAAAGCTGCGCTTGATCGACATTCGCCTCACAAAATAGTAACGAATCATTAGCAAACAGTAAATGTGTAATGGGAGGTCCATTTCTACTAGCTCACATACTCTTATACTTCTCACATGGCATTAATATTAATGGATAAAGTACTTGTACACAGGCATTGCCGAATCCACATAACCACACCCTAGGCAAACCTCATTTTACTCAATACCTGCTCTAAAAATACCTACTCCACCCTATCATACACTTTAGCCATATCTATTTTGACCGCCATATATCCTTTCTTTCCTTTTTCTCATTGAATTCAAAGTATGAACACACCCATGAGCAATTACCACATTATCAAGAATTTGCCGGCCAGGAAGAAATGCCGACTGATTCTGACTAATGCAGTAAGGAAGACACACCTTAATTCGCTCAGCAAGGATTTTAGACACAATCTTATAGACCATATTACACAAGCTAATAGGCCTATACTGCGATATAAACCCAGGAGATTGGACCTTAGGTATCAATGTAACCAAAGTATGATTGAGTTTTCTAAGTAATTTTCTACTATGATAAAACTCCCTCACAGCATTGATAATATCAAGTTTAACATCACTCCAATAAGTCTAGAAAAATAAAGGAGTCAGACCATCAGGTCCAGGCGCTTTGTTGGGATCCATCTGAAAAAGAGACGTTTTAATTTCAACCTCCTCCACTGGCCTCATCATCATTCTATTCATAGCTTGAGTGATAGATGTAGGTAACCCCGCCAGCAAATCAGTCGAAACCATAAGTTGACTAGAAGCATATCGTTTGCTATAAAAAGCTACAATTTCCTCCTCAATCTCTTCCTTCGTCACACAGAGCTTCCCTTGACTTGTTGTCAGACTATCAATATTATTTCTCTTCCTCCTCTAAATAGTAGATGCATGGAAGAATTTGGAATTCCGATTTCCCTCCTTCAACCACTGATTCCTAGACTTTTGAAGCCAATATTCTTCTTCCTGCTTGTATTCATTTTGAAATTGTGTCCTAAGACCATTCCAAACTCTCCAATCCCTCCCTTCACCCTGCCTACTCATAGCCTTCATTTGAGCTTGAAGATTTTTAATTCTCCTAGCCAAATTATGGCCTACATTTGAGCTCCATTTCAGAAGATCTACCAGACATTGAGCAATCTTGGAACTTAATACATACTACCTCGTTCCCCATTGCTCTTTATTCCACGCCTCAACCACTGTAGCTTGGAGATCCACTCTATTGACCCATCGCCTATCAAACACAAACCGATGCCTAAACCTCCGCTTGTTAGGATCCATCTCCAATAGCAATAAGAAATGGTCAGAAGCTTGTTTCTCACAGTGAAGTATCCTAGCATTTGGGAACCTTAACCTCCAATTCAAGGCACCAAAAAACCTATCTAACTGTTCCTCAACAAATTCCTCCCCAATTTTATTATTCCTCAATGTAAAAGGTCTTCTAACATAGCCAAGATCCACCATCTCCATCCTTCTGATAAAGCTTTGAAAAGAAACACAACTTTGATCCGTTCTATTCCTCCCTCCTTCTTCCCATATGGATACACTATATCATTAAAATCCCCACCCATAATCCACCAATCTCCCCACTTATGCTTCTCATTTTTCAAAAAACTCCATTGTTGCTCCCTTATGCCATAATCCGTACTCACATACACAAAATAGCCCAAGCAATCAAAGGATCCCCCTCAAGCTGATACTGCAATTGTATACAAAAATTTGTACAAACTACCTTCAACACCTTTACACATGATGCCCAAGACACTAACATACTTCCACGAGTTCCTTCTGGTCCCACATAAATCCACCTTCTTTCAAACTTCAACTTCCTACAAATCTTATCAACAAACCCAACTTTTTGTTTAATTTCAAAAAGAAACACTAAATCTGGATGCTGGGATACTATTGTCTCCCCCAATTGGGAAATTGTAAAGGCTGCACCTAAACCTCGACAATTCCACACCCCTATCTTCATGAGGTTGAAAGGGACCCTTTTAAGATGGTCCCGCTTCTCCCAGAATAACAAACAGGCTCTTGCACGACATTGACATACTTTGGTTTTTTTCCTACTTACTCCTCAAAACAAGACACATCTTTCACCCCTGGCCAGCTAGTTTGTCACCCATCTTAAACCCTCCAGAAACCGGTTGCTGTACCTCTCCAAAATCCGAAAGCAGCCTCTTAACCACTCTTCTCCATTTTGAACCCGGCTGGAGTTTCACACCAGCATTATGTTCAGTTTTTCCTTTAGTTTTTTGCACTGAAATTTGCTCACTTTGTTCCCCCTTTGTAGCCTCCAAGTCCAGTAGCCTAACAACATGAATACTACTATCCTCCTTCTCTTCCCGACCCTCAGCCACAGACGAAACAGCTCTTTCCCCAGCACCCCCAAAAATGTTGTGAAATGCAGCAGGCATCTCATGTTCAACTCCCCCAATCGCCTTCTGATTCCTCTCATCCTCCACCAACTAAACTTGATCTCCCTGCTTCCCATGTTTTCCGTCCAGCTCAGTGTCAAGCAACATCCCAACACTGACACCATCATCAACTATCTTCTTCCTCGCCAACTGAACTTGAGCATGCGACAACATGGGATCAAATAGCCGACGCTGTTCAGCAACCACCACATCCACTGGACTTTCCCTATAAAACCCACCTTTCTTCCTCTCTACCGACTAAACCTCCGAATCCTTATTTCCCGAAAGGCCAAAGCCAGCATGCATCCAATCCCCAAATTGACCATCAAGTAGACAGTTGTTCTTCTGATCTTTACAGCGCTTAGTACACAAATTTTGCACATGACCCACACAACCACAATAAACACAAAAAGCAGCAAGATACTCATATCGGAACAAAATCCATCTACCAATATCCTTAAAACAAACCTGAGTTCCACGGAGTAGAGGCTGCGCCAGATTCACTGTGACCAAAAGCTTCAAATGTCTACCTCTTGCACTGCCACCTTCCGGGATAAAAACTTCATGCAACTCTGGAAATAACCTCCCAATCCAGAACCTAGTTTCCCTAGTAATCTAGTGAAGAGGTAAATTCCACACCTGCACCCAGATGTTCACTCGCTGAAATTCCACATCAAAAAGAGAAACAGCAGGCATCCACTTCCTTAACACCAAGTATTGATGATCATACGTCCATCCCCGGCCCGCTAGGACCTTCTGTCTATCCTCCATCGTCCGAAACACAAACTGAAAATAATTACTCCCCAGCTCCCGCACCAGGAAAGGATTAGTAATTAGCCAAACCACGCTCATAGTGCTTCTTAAGCCCTAAAAATTCGCCCTCTTACCTCCAAAGATTCGGCCAAGAAGGCTCCTCTAGCCCTCATCCCATCCAGCCAAGATATCCTCTTTCTCCAACACAACTCCTCCTCCTTCACCGCCTTCCACCAAAGAGAGTTGTAGACGCTGCACCAAACTAGTAACCTCTGTCTCCTAAGTTGCGGATTCAGCTCCAGCCATCACCCCCCACTACAACCAACCACCACAGACAACCACCCAAGACACACCCATACTGCCTCACAGAGAAAGAAGCTTTGCTATGAAGCAAACAAGCAAGTTGTACTTTAGTACAAGAATTCGCACCATATCGCACGTAGTGATAAGCACAGACATGTGTACTAAAAATAACTACACCATTCTTCACTTAGCCAATAAAACTTTATTGTTAAAAGATATAATATTAAGATTTTTTAATAGAGATAGATTAAAATTTATGAGAAAGTGGTATAACAAGTAGTATATAAAAAGTGTGATAGAAGATCCACTGCCTTAAATATGTTGTTCAATTTCATAACTTATATAAAAAGGGTAAATCACATTTCAGCTCTTGAGCTTTGGTTTTATTATAAATTGTCATCTGAAATTTAAAGATATTATAGTGCTTCCTATTTGACTATTCAAAAATTAGTTTTTTATTATAAATTCATGAAATGACTAAAAAACTAAACAAAAATAGAATATAATTCACTTTTTTCCCATTAAATTTGCATTATAATATTATTTATAATTGTGTTTAATTTATATTTCTTTTAAATAAATACCTTTAATTTATTTTGTATTTACTTTAAAAACACTTTTTTCTTATATCTTTGTTCAATTTTTTTAGTTATTTCATGAATCCTATAATAAAAAAGTTAACATTTAAATTATCAAAAAAGAAAAGTGTAATATTCACAAACTTTACTGAACAATTGATAATAGGAATAATATATTAAAATGTCCCGAACTTAGGCACTTGTAACTGTTTTAACCCGACATTTCAATTGTAACAACACGATACTTGAACTTTAAAATGTGTAACAATAATGTCATCTAATTGAAAAAAAGATGAAAAAGCCCTCCGATATAAAGCATATAATTTAAAATTTTAAAATAAATTTTTAAAAAGACAAAAAAGATAAAATTTAAAGATAAAAATTTAATGAACTTATTTACACTATATAATAAATTTTTTTAAACTAAAAAATAAATTTTAAAGATGAAAATTTAATAAAATTTAGAGACAAAAATGACCAAAAAAATTGAGATTAAAAAACAAAGTATCTATAAAAAAAAAGTTGAGGTTAAAAAACAAATTATCATATAATAATTTTTTGTATTTTTGCATTAAAATTTTTAACAAAATTTTACATAATTTTATTAAATTTTTTCTTTTAAAAAGTTAATAAAAAAATTAAACTATATCAATTTTTTTGTCATTTTTATCTTTAGGGAGGGCTTTTTTGTCTTTTTTCAGTAGGAGGACATTATTGTTACACATTTTAAAGTTCAAGTATCGTATTGTTACAATTAAAAGGTTGGGTTAAAACGATTACAAGCACCTAAGTTCAGAACATTTTAATATATTATCCCTTGATAATAAAATCAAACTTCAAAAGAAAAGTGTAATATTCTCAAATTTTACTGAAAATTTGATAATAAGATCAAACTTCAAACCAGATAGACGCAATTTACCCAAAAAAAAAAAAATATCATTCTTGTCATAAATTTGGTTTCCTATTCTTTCTCCTTTCTTTTAGGCTTAGTAATATCTCCTCCTCTCCTTTCCTTTCAATGAATCCAAACCAAAAAAATCTTCATATTAAGAAAGTTCATTCAATGAGGAAAAAAAAACGGACAAAGGTCAAACAAACATAGCTGCCCGTCCGTGAATTCTTATATCTTTTTATCTCTATCCGTTTTTATTGTGCTTATCGCCAGCTTTATGACACTATATTAATTAATTAGGTAAGGACAATAGTCTATTGATAACAATTTATGTCTTCAAGAAGCATTTACAACTATTCCTTCATCCCTTATAGTTCCCTCAATCTAAGTTTTTGATGAAGCTCATGCAGATAATTTTGTCCAATATCAAAGATTTATCAAGGTATGTACGTATGTCCATGGCTTCTCCTTTTGTTTTGTTTTTGCACATCAATATTGATCATTTACGTTGCGTATGTATTTGTTGCTGAGGCTGCAATGCCTAATCTTGATTGTTTTACCATTGACTATGATCAACGGCGTGTCCGAGTTAGTCACATAAGAGACTTCAATCTACTCCTGGAATACTCACTAGATTATATTAATCATCGTGATGAACCAAATTGATTGATCATAAGAAACAATTTCTACTTTATATCAGTTGTGTTTCAAAATGCATTTTATAAAATTATTTATTTTTATTGGCAAAATTGATAGTATCTGCAAGACTGGTCCAAAATTTTGAGTCAGGTAAAATTGGATAATTTATAATATAGATAGTATTTTAATTTGAATCAACTCGGATGTTTGGTTTAAATATTTGAAATTGAACTTATATGAATCGATTTCGAATTGCGACCCACAGGACACGAATCGGTTTAGATCGAATTTGGTTTTTCCATTTGAACACCTCTAATTTTTTTGTGCGTTTTCATATGATTCTTTATATTTGCTAAGTATTTTCTATTTCTTAATTTTTATTTTGTAAACTCAACAACTAAATAAAAGTACAATCTATACAATCTTTTCAATAATGTAGGTCTAAATATGTTCTGAAATTGAAATTTAGATGGAAAGTTCTGATTAAGAAGTCATCAATTGGACATGGTGAGATTTATTTATTTATTTATTTATTTTTGGGAGGGGAAAACAACCTTTTGTCCATTCTGGTTTATGGCTTTTTAAAACTTCTTTTCAATGGTGAGAGTTGAACGGTGAGAATTAAATGGCCTCGAGGGCTGTTTTTTTAATCATTTATGTAAAAAATGTTGATTTTTTTCTCAGAAAAAAAAATATTTAAATAACTTTTTATTTTATTTTAAAATTTAAATTCCCACTATAATTTTTCTCATATTATTTCAAAAAAAAAAATTCTCTTATCTACTTTTTTATTTTCCCTCCAAATTATTTTTTCTTATAAAAAATTACCATTAAAATTTTCATATATTTTAATACAAAATTTTCAAATACAACCCAATCCACACATAGCCACAACATAGCCCAAGATTATAAAATGCAATGAAATGATGACATTTGAATTTTGAACAGAAGCTTTAGCAAATTTATTAGAGCATTAAAAACCTAAAATAAATTTCAACATCTGACCAGGCATCATTGACGTTACAATCCCAAACGTTTAAAGATCCAGTATTTTGGGCTCTTTTTTGAACATAAAAGAACTAAATATTATACTTTGATGCCCAAATCAAAGCCTCAAACAATGAATATGGAGAAAATGTTTTTATTTCATATTGGTTAGGTTTTCAATTTTGATCCTTTGATAGGTCCAATCCTGTGTACTATATTTATTTATATCTCCCTTCTAGAGTGTGTTTGGTTTCTCCTTAAAATTAAAATTGTTTTAAAGTTAGAAATTTTTTATTATAGTTAATTAAATTTTATGATTTTTTCTTTATTTCAATCCATTTATAATAATTTTTTATATATAATTTAAACTAAAATCTATATAAAATCTTTTAATTACACATAATCTGAAAATGAAGCATTGTGATCCTTGGCCTCAAATACTTTTTTCATTTATATCTTTGAAAGTCCAAATGCGTCTGGTATTTTTTGGTAGCATGGACCTTGCCACGTCTGTGTTGACCATCAGTTTTAAGGGGGCAGTGATGGTTTTATCTTCTTTTAAGATTAAACATATTTAACTAGGGTGAATTACATTCACTACCTTGTGATTTGTAAAAACTATTAATCAAATTTTGAAATTTAAAAAAATTACCAATACCCCTTTTGACCTAACGATCATTAAAGTCAATTTACGAAATAAGTAAAAAGAAGAAAAAAACTAGTCTAAAAAATAACATTTACCCCCTTAAGGTTTGTTCTAAATACAAAATGATTCTAAAAGTTTCAAAACTTTATTAAATAAAATTTAATAACTTCTATTTTTTTTATTTTATATTCTTATTTTATTTTTCTTTTCTTTTCATGAAGAATACTTTTATAATCTTATTTTATATCATAAACCAATAAGTCAAAGAAAGCAATAAGAATATAATATCAATACGTACATTTAAAATTTTTAAAAACTAAACAATAAAATTAATATTTTTTTTACCATATTACTATTTCATCATTTTCAAATTTGAAAAACTTATTTTCTTAAATTTATTATTATTCCTTCAATATTAATCTATCATTACTATCTGTTTAAATGATTAAATAATTATTTTTATTATTTATGTATCTTTATAAATTTTTAAGAAATAATTATTGATTTAAATCTCTTGCAGTTTTTTTTAGTTATTAGAATTTGTTGTAATAGTCGTAAAATTAAGAATTATTTTGGTTATTATGATTTGATGTAATGATCGTAAAACTAAGAATTATATTTATTAGACTAAACTTAAATTATTTGAATAGAAATGAAAAAATACGTATAATAAAATATTGCAACATCTAAACTTTATATCTATTTGGTAAGATGTTATATTGTTAAATTGTATATAAAATTATCTAAATTGTATCCAAATTTTATTTATCAATAGTTGTTATTAACCTTTTCGTAACACTAATTAAATAAGAAAAAAAGTAGCGATAGACCTATTTTATTAAACCTCAGAGTCCATTTTGTAATTACAACAAATCTCAAGAGGTTAAATGTAATTCAAATATTATAGTTTAAAGGGTAGTTTAGGAATTTCAAACAAATTCACCATTGACTTGGTCAACAGTCAATAGTTAACATTAGTAAACTAACTCAGCGTGACTCTAAAATCTTTCCTTGAGAAGAACAAATCTAGAAATCAAGAACAACAAACACACAAAATCATTTGTGTAATTTAAAGTAATTTATTAAAGAGAGAGAGAGATCTTTCTCTCAAAATTTGTAAAGATTTAAATTTTCATTTCATCAAATCTCTCTAGAAGAAGAAAGGCCACTAGACCAGATACAAGACAGAGACATCCACAAGTGCTGCTAGGGTTTAGGGGCTTGTTGGATTCATATCACTAACCGTATAAGATTAAATGTTATGAATTTATCAAATTTAAAGAAGTATTGGTAGTTTTTTCAAACTTCAAAATTCAATTAATAGTTTTCACAAACCACAGAGGTAGCAAATATAATTCACCCTATTTAACTATATTGCTTTCCCGTTTTCTTTTCCTTGGTTTTTTTTTTTTTTGGGTCGTCCCTTGAGTGAGATTCGTGGTGCTTTCCCAATTCAAGCAATAGTTGCCAAGAATACAAACAATCGTTAATGTCAACTGTATAATCAAACGTAAAATGTTGATGACTCAAAATTTTGTTTGTCAACTATTGAAAAGTCAAAACCAGCTGGGTTAGTTCCGAGTTAGTTACGGTAGGGGAAAAGTCCCTAATTTGGTTTAGATTTTAAACTCAAAATTCAAGACTTTTGTCATCTGCCACATTGTTCAGATAAATTAATACAGTTATGTATTGTGTCTCTCAGTTTTGTGAAGTACTTAGTTAAACTCGTATTCTTCGGTTACTCTCAACTCCTAGTGCCCTTGGGGCAAGTCAGATGCCCAACCTTAAAGTGTTAGGGATTTTGGTTCGATTTCGTGTATGAGCCTTGTTTTTAGTCCGTTTTAAGGTCTTCTTAAGTCATCACTTTCAATTTTCACTTTATAAAGAATTAACTTAAAGTTCTTTTCAGAAACTTAAAGTTTTTAAAAAAAAAATGGAAAAGCAATAATAACAATAAAATGAAAGAATTACAAATCTATATGAGATTCTAGGGGCCCTAAAATTTCTTAATTCTTATGAGTATCTAGCGGAATAGGAACTAATAGACTTCTTATATCCATTAAATATGCATGTCAAGAATAATAGGAGAAATTTTATTGGAATAATACTTTAAGTAATGATATTTTTAGTGATTTTTATAGTGGCTGATGTGGCAAGCATGAAAAATAAAATTTATTCATTATTCTATTTAAAAAATATAAAATAATAAAAGAGAATGTTATCTTTTCATTTTTATCATATCATTTAATATGAAAAGTCATTATTAATATCATTACTCAAAACTTTATTAGGTGTATATTGAAATACCCATAAGTTTCAATAAGAAAGTTAAATGGATAATTATTAAATAATGTTAAGTAATTAATGCGTAATTATAACTTTAGTTATTTTTTAAAATTTTTAATAAATTTATTTATATTATTAATAAATAAAATTTATTTGGTGGCAAGCAAGCGATCCACAAACCACTGCCAACCATTTTTTAAGTTATAATAAAAATTTTTAATGAGATTCAAATGGGAATTGAAAATTTTCCGTCTCATTAAATCTTACTCCCACTCAATCCCAAAACTTAATGCGAAATGTGTGACCCAATTTCAATTATTTCTTACCTATTTAATTTTCACCTAATTTCCACCAAATTTCTTTCCAATCTCTCCCAATTGCCACCTTATATGAACCTTACACTTTGTCAAATTGCCCAAAGTCACCAAAAATTAAAGTGCATATTCTAGAGGGTACGTGAGAAACTATTTAAAGGCAAAGGTACTTTCCATCTCCAATGTCAAACACTATTAAATATGGTTTCTAGATTAAGCTGTTTCTATTAAATATGGTTTCTAGATTCGATTGACTCGGTCGTCTACGCGTTCCAAAAAGCACTTCGGAATTGAACTCTTTTCCAATTATATATATATATACACATTAAACCAGTGATATTTTTAATAAAAAGTGCTGATTAATTCTCTTAATGATTAACCTAATACTCGCATAATAAAATAATATTAAATAATCAAAATAATTGTCGTTTAACAACTCTTATAAAGTATAAATA
This sequence comes from Gynochthodes officinalis, assembly GCA_020080225.1. Taxonomy (NCBI): domain Eukaryota; kingdom Viridiplantae; phylum Streptophyta; class Magnoliopsida; order Gentianales; family Rubiaceae; genus Gynochthodes; species Gynochthodes officinalis. The sequence continues at coordinate 19,254,458 of CM034622.1, forward strand.
TCAAATCAATCTCTATAAAGTTTTATTTAATTTTTCATCAATCTATTTATTAACATATTAGGAGTAGCATGCAGCAATAGTGGTTATGCCCATGCATTAGTGAGATTCTCTTTCAGTTTGAGCTTTTGCATGTTGGCATTTCACATTCATCGCCTACATCTTAGGAATTCCGACTATCATTGCAAAGACTTCTTATATTTCCACGCAGTAGATGTAGAGCCTGGATACTATAGCATGTGTTACATAATTTTTTAAAAAGAATAATGGCCAGTGGTACCTTTTAGGGGAACAACAAAAATAAATTTTATGCTTTTTTAAAACTTCATGTTATTCCTTGTCATTTATGATCTTCTTTTTATTTATTTTTTATTTTTTTTATGGAGAGAGAGTTGAGTTAGTTGGTAAGCTAAAAAGAATTATAATAATAAGATGCCACTTTTGAGACCTTCTAGTTATTGGGAAAAAAAATTGTTATTTTTTATTACCTCCAACCCTCACAATTAAATAATTTTGTAGAAAATCAATTTTTAAAAATTAAATTTTTTTGAACCTCAGCATATTTCTATTTATTGAATATTTTAATTTTTCTTTAAAAAAAACTTTTACATTCATTAACAATTATAGCATCTGAATATAATATTCTATGCCACCAAAAAAGAGTTTATTTTTAAAAATTTTATTTATTTTAAAAAAAAAATTTAATATAAAATTCTTATATTACCGTCACTAATAATGATAATATATAATTTAAATTAAAAAGTAAAGTTAAAAATATAAAAATATAAATTTTATATTACATTAATTGTGTTATATTTTATAATTTAACAAATATATCAAATTAAAAGTGAATTAATTTTTTTTTTAGGATAAGGTAGTAATTGCCTTTTTAAAGCTTTTTCTTTTGTAAATTATAGTATTAGACTATTACTCCTTTTTGTTCCTTGTATAAATTACGTAAAAACAGAATTTTCTAGGCAGCCCACAACGCCAGCTAGATAGAGGCGTGTAAAATCAAAAGTCGGCAGTTGCGTCATTGACCAACTTCCCCTGGCCCCCTTCCATCGATAAACTCGAGAATCGAAATGGCTTTTGGTTCGTCCTACCTGTTTCGGGCCCGCCCTCATAAATAATAGTATTTCTTTTTTTTCATCTCTTCACTTTTTGTTTTTTCTTTAGGAAATAAATTCGTTTCACAATGCATACTTTAATTTAAAAAGTTTTTTTTAAAAAAAAAAATTTGTAAAATGTTTATGTTGGTGGAATAAAGAAATATTGTATGTAATGTAAGGATCTGTGTGATCGTATTTTTATTTTACACTATTATTTTTTTCAAATAATTTTTGACATTTTCAAAGCAAGGTTTTACCCAAAAGTGAAAGTATAATGCATCCGACCCTAGGTTTTATCAAATATGGATTGCTCCTTTTAAATGTCCCATCCACTAAGACAACCTAATTCGGCCACTAAAGAAGAAATTAATAAAAGAAACATTCTGACTTTTAGAGTAGAATTACAAATAATTTTTAATTTTATGTATTATTTATAAAAATAATTCAGTGTTCTATTTCAAGTTTCTGTTCATTTCTTTATCATGAATTTTTTTTAAAAAAAAATTTAAGCTATTACAAGATATCTCTACTTATTACACGAGTGTTCTTAATCTATCATGAATTTAAAACTTTATTAATATATATTTTTTTGTCTTTGTACTTTTCACAATGTTGTCAATACATAATTCCAATGAATGGGATCATTAAGAAATTAACAATTTTCGTTTTTCTTTTTTTTCTGCCTGAATTCGTGGGAAAAGAATCTGAGGTACATAGAACCTTCCATTTACATTTTTTTAATTTCTGCCATTAAATGCTTAGTCATTTTTTTCCAGGTACATAGAACCTTCCATTTCGATTTTTTTTTTTAATTTCTGCCATTAAATGCTTACTCATTTTTTTCCTATTCTTTTTCCTATCTATAATTGCGACAACTATGATGTTACTAGGTTGTGACGTACGTATGATCCCCAATATATGTAATGGCCAATTATATCTAAACTATATCTAAACAAGAAAAGGGATCATTGAAAATGACAAAAATTACTCAATTCCTTTCACATAAATGCATCCCATTTTCTTTGGTTTTTGCCTGAGGTCACTGGGCCAAATCAGTAGCAGCTGTACCTTTTCAAATTAAGCAATTTGTAGAGGTATAAGATTATCCTAAAATTTTAAACAGTGAATCGGAATTGGAAGCAATTAATAAATCACCAATTATCCTTTTTCAATTATTATTAGTTCGCTTCATTAAATATCAAAACGTAGTTACTGCATGATGAGCCTGTTCGAGGGCCAAAATGCGCCTTCGAGATGTTTACAACCTATGTACATGCAATACGGGTCTCAGTATCAATAAATACTTTGATATTTAAATTACTATTAATATGTTAAATGTTATATTCAATCATCTATATTTTAAATTACGGGTATAAAATGTTTTTATATGACATATTATTTAAGATTTTATTCACAGTTAGAAATTAATTGTAAAATTCTAACGAGACTCTATTTGTTTAAGTTTAGATTTATCGAAATAAAATATTACCGTATTAATCAAGATAAAATATTACTATATCATTGCTGCTAATATTTATTTTACATATACATATGTGTGTGTACTTGGATTTTATTCATGCAAATATGGTGAAAACGATAACGTTTGGTATCACATAAGAATGATTAAAGGGGGTGGTTAAACGATGTGCCTTGAAAGTTGAGAATGTTCAACAAATTCCAGAAACTAATGAAACTAGAAGAATCTTGTTAACCGGGTCAAATGATATGAACTTCCCAGAGAGTTCATCATCATGAAATGTACTAAGTTTCGTTCTCCATTCAAAAGTCAATGTAGATTTAGGTTTATGTACTAACTTTCATTCTGCATTAAAAGGTCAAATTTAGATTTAGGTTTAACTGAAATTTGGTCTAACAGACTTTCTTAATTGTTAGAACATTGTGGATTAGGTCCAATAACTAATAATACTAGAAAAATCTTAAGATGTTAAAAGTTGTATAGTGTGTCAACAGTTGAATTTTACTGGGTAAATAGAAATTATAAATAGAATAGTACATACTTTGGTTCAGCATGCTAGTTGTGTTAGTATATGGCAACCAAGTTTGATCTGGATCAGTTCCACACTTTGCATATCACATTTGATGTTGGATGAAATTATAGCTTTGTTTAATATTATTGCAACTTTCTTTTCTATCAAAGTTTTTTTTAATAGAGAAACTTGTTTAATCATTACAAGTATTTACTAATAAGAAGTAGAGTAATAGTATTTTTAATGACTTTTAATAATAAGAATTCATAATGAGTAATGTCATATATTGAAAAAGACAAAATCATTTATCATACTAGTTAAAAAGTGTAAAATAATACGGAATATTTTTGTATTTCTTAACATACTACATCAGTTATTATTACTTTTTTTATTACAAAAAATCATTAAAAGTATCATTATTATAAAATATAACATAGACATCAAGTTAATTATTGACAGAATTAATTATGATTTTTTTATATCATAAGTACTATTACTCTTTTTTTTTATATAAAAAAATCATAATAGTAGCATCTACAAGTTATGTTATTGTTCAAAGTTTCCCCTATATATATATTCACTATCTAGCTTTCACATATATAACTTTTTTTTGATAATTTTATTCTATTATAAATGTGTACATGCTTTACATAATGTAGGGTAAACCTTTTGCTCTAACCAAGAGGGGGTAGGACTAGGTGAGAGTCATATATATAACTTTTATGAGTTTTATGTTGAATTTATAACTTTGATTCATGAAACTCAACCCAAATTGTAGTCCTCAAATTCTCCAGCTAAATATTTAGTTGACCTTGTACGGTTGCGTATATATATAAGGAATAATATATTAAAATGTCTCGAACTTAGGTACTGTAATTGTTTTGACCAAATCTTTTAATTTTAATAATACGATACCTGAACTTTACAATTTATAACAATAGTGGCCTCTAACTAAAAAAAAGATAAAAATACCCTCTTTAATAAAGCATATAATTTAAAATTTTAAAATAAATTTTTAAAAAGACAAAAAAGATAAAATTTAAAAACAAAAATTTAATAAAATTATTTACACTATATAATAAATTTTTTTAAACTAAAAAAAATTTAAAGATGAAAATTTAATAAAATTTAGAGACAAAATGACAAAAAAATTGAGATTAAAAAACGAAGTATATGGGGAAATAAATTTAAGGTTAAAAAATAAAGTATCATATAATAATTTTTTTCCTTTTTGCATTTAAAATTTTACATAATTTTATTAAATTTTTATCTTTAAATTTTCTTTTAAAAAGTTAATAAAAAAATTAAACTATATCAATTTTTTGTCATTTCTATCTTTAAGGAGGGTATTTTTCGTCTTTTTTTTCAGTCAGAGATCACTATTATTATAAATTGTAAAGTTCAAGTATTGTATTATTAAAATTAAAAGGTCATATCAAAATAGTTACAAATATATAAGTTAGGACATTTTAATATATTATTCCTATATATAATTCTACAATCCAACTCGAACACAGAACGCCTATATTCTCTATGTACATTCTGACCAACTACTTTTCCTAATTGCCCAATAGGATGTCGACAAAGCCTCAGTCTCTCATGCTCCTCGTCAGCCTTCTCTTAGCATTTGGCATGCTCTTTCATCCTTCTCGAGCTGATATAGGCACTGCAAGCCAATACAGCCGTCCTTTCACCCGTAAGTAATCGAAAATTCGTCGTCATCCCGCGTGTTTTTTCTCCATTCCTAAACGTACCACATATGTTAACGTTTTCTGGGATGTTCTGCTCTTTTGATGATCTTCTTCATTTACAGCCACAGCTTGTTTTGGGAATGACAATTCTCAGTTCCCTTCGAGCAATCTGTTTGCGGCGGCCGGCGAAGGGGTTTGGGACAATGGGGCGGCCTGTGGGAGGCAGTATTTGGTGCGGTGCATAAATGGAGCTGCGCAAGGAACTTGTGTTCAGGGGCAAACTATTCAAGTAATAGTTGTTGATAGGGCATTGACTTCAGTTTCCAGGCCGTCCAGAGGAGGCACAACTCTTGTTCTTTCTAATACTGCTTATGCTGCTCTTGCAAATCCTTCTTCAGCCTCCATAAACATTGATTTTCAACAGTAAGTATATACTTCTTTGCGTATAAATCGCAACTTCTTTTTTTCATTTTTTAAATCTTTAGGTTTCATTGTCTATTTTATAGTTGCATGAAGCTTTGGTATTCCCAATTTGTCACGTAGCAACACCATCTATAATTAAAACTCCTGAAATTAATTTAAAAACTATATATATTACTACACAAATGATGATATAACAGTAACTTTATTTAATGACTGAATTTTTAAATGTCCACAATAAATGTACTATAATTATTATATTACAAGTCAATGCCACATTAAACACTATTTTTAAATAATAAGAGTTCTTTTAACGTTATGATTTTTTTTGTTTTTGTTTTTTGAATGGAATATTTTCTACCCTTTTCATTTAAAGCAGTGAGTATTATTTACACGAACTCTAGGATGAAGTTCATTTTCGTCAACCGGGTATAGTTATTGAACATTTGTCTCGAAGAAAGTCCAAAGTTGGGATTTTGAAGTTGAAAGGGACATATAAAACGATGTGCATAATGCATTGGAGTTGTGGGGACAAAACCTTAATTATAGTTAAGATGTAATTGACATTATCTTTTTGAATTTAATTTCTGGCATAAGAATAAAGATTAGACGTGATGGTGTTTAAACAAACGGCATGATATAATTACTAGTTTTCTGATACTATCTAGCTGGCCCTGGTTTTCTATCCTGAGATTTAATTACTACTATTATTTTGGCTATATATGTTATGGTGCAACTCTTCACAACTTTAATTATAAAAGAAATTCACACCGTTGTTGTCCCTCTGTCATTTGGCATTTTATTCAAAATGTATATTTGTGTATTTTGAAATAAAAATTATATTAAAAATTATAAAAATACATTTTAAAATAAAATTTATGCATACCTTGACGGTTTAATTTCAACTTTACCTCCAAAACCATAAGGAAAAAGCAAAAAAAAGGTCAAGCATCAAGGAATATTATTAGTGCCTCCACGACTTTAATTATGGGAAGAATTCGATTTGAACTTTGATGGAATATGACCCAAAAAAAGTAGAATTGAATGGCTGACACTTTGGACCAATTCCTTTGATCAATATGCATGCAATAAGATAACAATTCCTGGCTTTCTTTTTATTTGCTTCCTCATATATATGTAACTTTAGCATTTAGTGGAAATAGTGGATAAGAAAAATAATGGGTGGACAATGACGAAAGTCACTTCCTTTACCTGCAGGGTTTGAATAGGATTGGCAACTCACTGGACAGGACATGTGTGGCAGGAGCTAGCTGATCATGACTAGTTTAATTTCTTTTATTTTTCTTCTCCTGATGATATTCCATACAGAAAATAGTAATATATTCTAATGCATTATGTTTATGTGTATCCTATTTATTTTTGCATTTTGCCAATATCGTATTTCTCATACAATTGGAGGAAAAAGCTAGAAAAAAGGACAATCTGATGATTAATTTTGAGAAGAAAAATTATGAAAGAAAGATTGTTTATGGTTTATAATTTGCAAGTATGTACTAACCAATAAATCTGAACAAAATTGGAAAGAAAAAGAACTCCCTCCCATAAAAATTATCATAAAGAAAAAGAACTCCCTCCCATAAAAATTATCATACTTAAAAATAATATATCTTTAATATGATTTTTTTTCTTCAAATCTCAATGCATTAATCATAAATATATTGAATCCAAATGTTATAAGAATTGTATTTTCATCCCTAACTAGCTGATTAAGAATAATATGGATAAAAGGGAGTACAAAATTGTCCTTCAATATTTAATTTTCTTTATTGTGAATAGATTAAATATTTCAAATTTGTTGGCAAGAAACCTATATGAATTTTAGTTTCTTCAAAAAACAGAATTGCTAAGGCAAAATGCTGAAAAAGTAACTTTTTTAAGAAACGTTGCCAAATTCTAATAATTTTTCGTTGGGTTTGTCCAAGGAATTACTCAAGCGCTTCGGTTCTTTTGAAACTTTCTGGGCCTTCACAATATGCTCATTAATTAAATTGAATGTAGACATTTATTTTGGAGTACCAAAAATCATTTGTTTGTATTCTTCTTTTACTTTTATAGTGACCATAACCAATATTGACCTACCTTACTTTATGTAATGTATAAGGTAAATAGGGCTAGTCATATTTGGTTTTCAAATTTGATTTGGTTTTTGATATTTAAAGAATTTCAATTAAGTTTTCAAAATTGATAATTTGGTTTTATTTTGTCCGCTACGCTAACGTATGGAATCAATGAATGTTTTGAATGCCCTAATTGGATTTGGTGATATTTAAAAAATCCTTTGATTTTTATGTAGTTTAGTAAAAATTTGTACGTTTTGAATTGCGCTAATTTTAGTCAAAAGGACAAAAGAAAACTTCGACGCCAAGTTAGACGATTGGAACTTTTTAAGGACCAAATTAAAGTATTAATAAAATTATTTGTCCTTAAATATAAATTCAAAATTTACTTAGTTGGAGCATTAGAGAGCACAAAGCAAGTTAGAGGTTAGGTTCGATTTTCATTAAGGGTTCGTTAACCACTGGCTTTGCCCTAATAGCCGCTTAACATGTGTTGGGGCTAAAAGGTTAGCGGTTTGAACCTTACCTCTATTATTTCCCTTTTCTCGTTCTCCCTGTCTCTTGGTTAACATCAAAAACTTACACAACCTTGCCTCTTGGTTAACATAGGAGTCTCATCCTACGTTATGTGAGGTACATACTGTTGTAATAGAATAGAAATAAACCCTACATCTTAGTTAACATGGGAGCCTCACCCAACATTATATGAGGCATATACTATTGTAATAAAACTGAAATACATTGTAATAGAACAAGACATTCATGAGAGCCTCACTCCATATTGTGTGAAGCACATACTGTTGTAATAGAATAGATATAAATCCTGACTCTTGGTTAATATGGGAGCCTCATCCCACATTATGTGAGATAGGGGTGTTCAAAATCAATGATCCAATCCTATCCACATTTGAGTAGATTGTGTTCCAATCTGATATGAATATTTCGGATCGGATCAAATTTGGATCGAATAGATTTTTAATCCAATTTGATCATCTTCTTTTTTTTTACTATTGCTTCCCCTTTCATATAGATTGTTATGTGATTTAAATTATATTTGAAATTAATAGTTTTATGTTAAAAAATTATCTATTTTTATAAAGATAATAAATAAATGAGTAATGATTGTGATAGTGATAAATTATAGTGACTGACGTGACAATCATAAAAAGACAAAATTATCCTTTATTATTTGTGTTTTGTAAGGAGGATGAATGGATGATTTTGTCTTTCCATAATTGTCACATTAGTCACTATACAAAGTCACTATGATTTGTCACTATCTCTATCATTACTCTAAATAAATTTCATCTAAATATTTAAATTTGTGTATATTTCATATAAATTAATTTGTGTATTTTCATATAAATATTTTAATTTATTTTGTCACAAATTGACTAATTTTAATTAAAGAATTATTTAAATTATTAAATAATACTAATTTATATTTTACAACTAATGTTAGCTATTTTTGAAATAAAAAAATTATAATTTTTTTTTCATTTGAATCAAATCGAATCTGATTGATCTGATCCAATATAATCTAAAAAATGTATTGAACCAATTCGATTTGAAATTTCAGATGGGATGGTCCAATCGATTTGATCTACGGATCAAAATGAACACCCCTAATGTGAGACACATATTGTTATAATAGAACGAAAATAAACCTTGTCTATTGGTTAACATGGGAGCCTCACTCCACATTATGAGAGGCACATAGTATTGTAATAGAATAGAATCTTCAAAAAAAAAAAAAAAATTAAGGGTCCTTTGGTTTTTAGGAAAAATTGGACTTGGTTTAGGATTTTATATAGATTTTAATTTGAACTTTATAAAATATTTCAAAATTTTAAAAATATTATAAAACAGATATTAAAAATTAGTTGAGATAAAGGAAAAAAAATCATAAAATTCAATCAAATATAATTAAAAAAATTATTTTAAAAAATTTATAATTCTAACAAGAAACTGAACACATCCTAACTATAAATTTTAATGGTTGTTTTCTTCCCTCCACCCCTTTACAATAATGTAGGATTTTTAAAAGTAAAAGATCAGAATATATTTTCAATATCAAAGATTATTAAATGAATAAAGTAGTTCACGCATGCTTGTGTTATTGGGTTCCAGTTTTTGTTGTCTCTAATTTTTTAATGGCGATTACGTGGCAAATGACACAACATTAATCTCTAGAATCATTTATTTGGCCAAAATGCAATTCAATTCATTTAAAAAAAGTTAATATCAAAGACCTCCTTAAAATTTTATTAAATAACAAATCGAACCTTGAGGTTTAAAAAATAACAAATACTCCATTGATTAATAGTCAGACTAAGTATTTTATTAGAAACTGACTTATAATCAAGGGGGTTAATGTTATTTTTCTTAACAGTGAAGAAAGTATTTGTTATTTTCCAAACTTCAGGATCCGATTTATTATTTAATAAAATTTGAAGGGGGTATTTGATATTAATTCTTAAAATAAACATTTTTTATACTATTACTTTTTCCTTCTTTTTTTTTTCAAAAAAAAGCCAGTTGAACATGGGATGGGGCCCATGGGGGAGAGAGGGCATTGTGCACTTTGGGCTAATTTGTGCCTACATATGGTATGAATGTTTAAAATCAATAATTTGATCTAAATTTCACCTAATCCGACCTTACCCAATCCGTATTTTGAGCTTACTTTCCTAATTCAAAAGTTATCCCTGCGAATCTTCCAGCTTAGTCTTCCGTCATCATTTAACTCTCTTTCGTTTAGTTTTTTTTTTTTTTTTGCCAGAGTGAATAGTATGAGTTTATAATAGTTGCATTTTTTATTTTTGTGCTCCAAAGTCCAAACCAATCAAGAAAGAGAATACATAATAATTCTAGCACCTTAATTGTCCCCAAATTTACATTTTTATCATAAAATTATATATAATGTACAATTCTATTTAATATTGTAATTACACTCAATATCTTCCCATTTGAGTAAACTCTAAGCTCCAACAATATCAACTAGTTTTGTACCTATTATTTTTGGTTGGGACTTTAATGGTAAGTTTAGAATAATAATTGCTTCCTTCGTCCAAAGAAAGGAAGTTCACATTTGAAATTTTTTTGTTTTAAAAAAATTTATTTTTAGAATAAAGTTCTTGGAATACGTTTATTAATAATAATTATGTATGATCAAAATTAAAAAATAAAAATAAAAAGAAAAATTATATATTTAATGATTTATTAAATTTGTTATATTTAATAATAATAAAAAATTTATTCTCAATTTAAAGTGGACTTTTTTAAAGCAGAGAAAGTGTTATTCAAATTAAACATTCTATTACAAAAAATACTCCAATGGTCACTCTGCCATAGTTGAGCATCTCATTTGTTTTCCTTTTTTTTTTTCTTTTTTAAGGGGGGAGGGGGGGAGGGATGAGGAGAGGACAATAAGTCCAGTCCGAACGAACATTATAGGGAAAATTTCCCCCTAATATCTCTATCATGGCCAAGATTTTTCATGACATCCAAAAGTCTAGAAGTTGACATCGTTTTCTATTCTCATCTTTCTTTTGTTTTGGAAAAAAAAAAAAATTTACTTCTCAATTTTCATCTATTCTCTTAGTATCTTCTAAAATGCCTAGATCAATGCACGCAACAATCGTTATTACGAAATCCCAAAAAATGTCCATGGTATACTGGTCCTAACCACCAAAAATGACAACGAATTTGGAGGTTTGAAATCTTGTTAATTTCTAGAAGAGAAAGTTCCAAATTGATTTGTAAACTACTATGTCATCCCAAAAGAGACAGGTGTGACTTTCAAGCATTTGGGATGTATGTGTTATTCTATGGTGGTGACTTTTAGTTCACATATTTTCTTGTGGTTTTTGTGTTGTAGGTAAAATATGTGGTCATTGTTGAGTGCGTAATGCTTCTAGATTGTACATAAGTTCGCAACTGCAACGTTGCATGTGAAAATTTTGGACAGTTGAAAGAGACCATTGCAGTTAATTTTATCTAGTTTTGATTTAATCCTAACAGCGTTTATTATTATTATTATTATTATTATTTGGGGTCTACCCTCGTAGAAGGTATTGACCATTTCATTTGGCCTTGTGTATGAATAGAAGCATTGCATTTTTATGAGTGTGTTCATCATCAATTATAGATGAGAGAAGGGAGGAGAGGGAAAAAAATATGGATTAATATATTTTAATTTCCAGCAATATAATTACTTTTTGGGTATGGTAATTTTTGACTGAGCTAAAACACACTCACTTCAATAGAAACCATTACAACAATTTGAATAACAATTATAACCAAAAAAATGCTAGAAAATTAATGCAAAATTTAGCAGAATTTTTTTTTTGGGTAGAAAAAAAAGAGAGTAACACATGTAGATGAGAAATGTTGTCCTTTCATTTAAAAAAAATAATTTAATTACAATATCTAATTATATGTAGTATATAAAAATCCTTCGTATAAAATCACATAGTAGAAAATAATAAAATAATTTATTTGGAGACAAACAGTATGGTAGGAAAAAACTCTACACTTCAAAATGCAAACGATAAGAAAAAACTCCTACTTCTTACAATTCTATTTTTCTTGGAGTCTCTCTTTTTCTTTATTTTTTGAGCCTCACAAAAACTAACAATCATTGGTCATTTATATGGATTCCATACTTAATTAAAACCAACTAGGATTTGATAATCAAATCCTACACAAAATTTGCTTTCCTAAAAGAATCCAAATCCAATTCAACAAATTATTACTAAATTCTAATCTAATTATAAATTGACTAAAATAATAATTATTAAATCCTAACCAAAATATAATTTGCTAAATAAGTTTGGTTTAATACACTGACAATGCCTCCCTTAAACCAAGTTTGCCATGAAAGCAGCTCTAACTCTATCTCGAGTATGAATTTCTTTTGAAATCTCCTTTGTCGTGTAGACCACGTATAACATTAACTTGTTGATTTTCATCTTCATTATCACCTTCAATCTTGTCATGGTTGAAAATTTATACTTTGAAAAACTTCTATTTTGCTCTTCTTCTTGATCAAAAAACTCATCCATATTGACTTTTCAAAAAATAATCTTCACCATCGTTATGCAATTCAAAATATTCTACAATACCTAATTTCTCTTTTAGATAAAGAGATTCAAATTTTCTCTCATCTTCTTCAACTGTGTCAATGGTTTCCGAATTTTCTTCTAAATTAACGATTTCTTCATCAACCAAAACATCAAAAAAAATTTCTTGTATATTTGCCAAACCACTTATCTCTTCTTCTTCCTTTACAAAATTAACTTGGTAATTTTCACAATCCATCTCTTCAAAATTTTGACTTTGAACATTAGATTCCACATTGGGATCATCTTTTTCCTCAATTATTGTAGTATCTTGAGGTTTTGATATTTGTTCCACTGGCTTGTTTTCTAATACAAGCTTCCTGTCAATTCTTTGTTTATGAAGAATTAATAAACTTTGTAATTCTTCAATACTCAAAGTTGGTAAATCTTTAGTCTCCAATATAAGTGCAACAACATAATAAAACTTCATAATGAATAAAGAACTTTTTTCACAAAAAATTTATCATCAAGAATACACCAATTAAATTCTATCTCATTCTTGATATCCAACAAACAGGAAAAATAGTTCTCAATCGTTTCAAATTTCTCCATGGCACACAGCTCAAACTTTCTCTTTAACAATAACATGTTATTTTTCTAACTTTATCTATGCCAATATAAGCTCTTTCTAAAACATCTCATGCTTGTTTGGCAGTTTTAGCAACAAAAATTTTATGAAAAATTGACATATCAATTATCTAATGAATTTGAAATAAGGTCAAATATACATTTCTTTTGGTTTCGGCATCGACATTGTCTGGTACCTCCTTTTGAATGAACTATAGCAAATCATATGCTCGAAGGTGTGTTTCTATCTAAATTCTCCAAAATTTATAATTTTGTTTTTCTGTAAGTTTTGGAACAACACATACTATGTTCCATGACTAACAAACAATTTTTAGCTTCGCTCGCTAAAAAATTATCCAGATCAAGAAACTAACAATTTAATATTGCTAACTCTGATACCACATATAGGATATAAAAATCCTTCGTATAAAATCACGCAGCAGAAAACAACAAAATAATTTATTTGGAGACAAATAATATGATAGAAAAAAACCCAACACTTCAAAATACAAACGGTAGGAAAAAACTCCTACTTCTCACAATTTTATTTTTCTTGGAGTCTCTCTTTTTCTTTATTTTTTGAGCCTCGCAAAAACTAATAACCTTGGGTCATTTATATAGATCTCATACTTAATCAAAACCAACTTGGATTTGATAGTCAAATCCCACACAAAATCTGCTTTCCTAAAAGAATCTAAATCCAATTCAACAAATCATTACTAAATTCTAATCTAATTAGAAATTAACTAAAATAATAATTATCAAATCCTAATCAAAATATAATTAGCTAAATAAGTTTGGTTTAATATACCAACATTATAAATGATAATTACAAATTGCAATTGTTAAAACACACGGATGGCGTGAATTGTGTCCAACAAACCATGCATATCCATCATTGCAATGTCTAACATTCTAGATATGGTTTGGCAATTATTTGAGCTTTGTTTACATTTCAAATATGGCTTAGCAATTATTTGAGTTTTGTTTTGGGTATTTGAATAATAGATGAATGATTTATTGTTGTAATTTCATAAGAAATAGTTTGATATCTTTATTAAAACCTAGAAGAGTTGATAGAATGGTTGGGCTAATATTGAGATTATCAAAACGTTTAATCAAAATTTTTAGTATCCTATTTTCTAAAATCTTCCTGCAAAGTTTTGCTAAAATTTGTGGGCTAATTTTTAATTAGGTGTTAATACTTATAAAATTGACTACACTATTACAGTTGGGATGCAAAAATCATGCCTAGATTGCTACTTTTGCGCATCATCTACGTGTCTACGTTGCTATACCTTATCTATTATATATAAAAAAACAGTATCCATTTATTATTCTATATAATTAAATCACCAGTACAATATTTATTCTCTATTTTATTTATCATCTCTCATAATATTTTCATTTAGGTAAATATTTGATAGTTACTTTTAAGTAAATGTTTGAGACTCCTATCTTCATTATCTAGTTTTTTAAAAATTTAATTTAAATTTAACTATTTGAAAATTATCTTTTATTTATTTAAAACTTATCTTAAATTATCTTATTGGAGATGAAAAAAAAAATTGATTTAATCTTAACACAAAACCGGACAAATACTATTCCTGTTTTTTCTCAAACTATATATTTTAATTTTAATTTAATTAGTTTATAGAAATTATCTCTTATCTATTTAAATTCTATCTTACCCTATTTTATTGCATATCTTGTAGCATATTCAAATTTTGATTTAAATTTGATTTAATCTCAACAAATAAAATCACCCATTATTTCTAATTTTTTTCCAAACACCTCGCAAAATCACTCCTTCAGAAAATCTTAATACTCCCTTTGTACTAAAAAAAGAGTCAACTTTTAAACTAAATTTCTAAAATATCCTTACTAATAATAATTATGTATACCGACAATTAAAAAGTAAAGATAAGAATGTAAAATTATGCATTTAGCTGGTAAATTAATTGTATTGTATTTAATAATTAATAAAAATTTATATTTAAACTAAAATGCACTATTTTTTTTAACGGAGAAAATAATATCCATCGTCTAAATTTATGCTCCAATACTGTACTCTTCTTTTCCCTTTGTCACATTTTCTTTACTCTGCTGTCCAACCCTTCTTCTTCTGTTTTTTTTTTCTCCCTTTATTTCTCATTGTTTCATTCTTTATTTTTTCTACAATCTTTACTTTTCTTTATTTCTTTTCTCGGAGTTCTGTTGAAACCCTTTTCTGGATAGTGATAAAAGTGTCCCCATAATGTTTAGGATTTTATCATATTCGTTGTTCATTATTAGTATTCAATAATTTAAATTCTCAAAGTTCTTCTGCCTTCATTAAGGGGTGAGTTTCCCCTTGGTTTTCACTTTTTTCCCCCCTTAATGTGGGTAGTTCATGCATATAAACATGTTTGATCGTTGTTCATGAATTCTTTTGCTTTCATCATGTTTGTAATTGAATTTTTTTTTCATACTAATCTTAATTATTCTTTAGATCATCTTAACTTTATTTTAATGTGATAAAGTTATGTTCAGTTATGCTTCGGTCTTCTTCATACCTTAAATTACTATTATTTGAAATTTTCTTTATAATGTTTGTTATACTATACCAACATATTTGAAAATTTTATGTTTATTCAAAACATTTCTTTTATATTGCTTGGGAGGATAGTTGATTTTTTTTTAATAAAAAATTTAATGTTTCATTTTTTTATTAAAAACTTTAATGCAGTATATACTTTTGAAAATTTATGTACATTATTGTAAATAATAAATTTGGTTGATTTACAATGATAGGGAGGAACAAGTACATTAACTGATGGCTTTATAAACACATTTTAAATTTGACATTATGAGACTTTTTATTTATTCCAAACTTTTAAAATTATTTACATCTTAATTAAATTTAAATTTAAGAATTTCATTTATCCAAATTGAATTTTCTCATCCATCTAAATTTCTAATATATTATTTAGATAAAACTTAAATTTCCAATACAATCTATAAAAATTAAATATTTGAATTTTAAAATGAAATAATAATATTTTTAAATAAGAAATAAGAAATTATAATTTTTACATTTTGAATTATTGGAAAATAATCTTCTGCAATTGCACGATAAAACCCTAGTTATATATATATATATATAAATATAACTCTTAGACGTTCTTTCAACATCGACGTGGACAGGACTTTGGCAAGAGTTTAAATTATACAAAATTACAGATGCTTGGGTGGTTATATCGTGGAAGTCTTATATAACTTTGCAAAATAAGGAAATTAACTTTCATGTAGAATCTGTCCATGATGTGCTAAAATTTATCAATATTGGTTTTGGTGTTAATGTTTATGTAATTTGCTTTTGTTGGCTTGATTGTGTAGGAAATCCCAGTTTGAACTGAATTAAATTTGTTGTTAGATTTGAAAAGTTGCATGCCTGTTTGCCGATACCTTTATTGCCTCTTGCATGAGTTACAACGTAAAACAAAGAATTCAATTTGGACAAAATTCTAGGGGCATGTGAGGAAATATCTTTTGTATTTATAGCATAAGACTAATGCAGAAAAATACATGCAAGTAATTTGTGTGAACACATTGTGGGGTTGAGCAAATTAGCCATCTGAGAAATATGCGAATATTGAGAATTATTGGATGTCGGATGTTGAACACATCGTAATATAAGCAATTTGTACACGTGGTTATGTTTGAAATATTCAAATATTGAGTTCATGAGTTTGTGGAGATTGTTGGATGTCGGAAGTTGGGACCTCAAATCTTATCCTGAACATAAAAGGCCAACCTTTTGACAGATCTTTACCAAGCAAGCAAGCAAAACTTGTCAGAGGAAATGTCACACAATCAAACAAACTAAGATGGCGTAAAGGCAGAAAGCCTAAAAGAAATGGACACTTGTTAAATGCCAAAAAGCCTTGATGACTTAACATGCATTCCTGTATTGCCAGATGAGATAATATTTACAAATTGAAGGCAGTTTTCGTGTATTGAACTTCATCCGTTACAGTTCCATTCATGCCAATTGTATCACGCAAACTTGCTTTCGTTGCCTTCGAAAGATCCAACGAAAGTGAGATGGAAAAGGATTTCTTGGTTTGTTCATACTTTGACTTCAGACTCAAAATCAATGTCAAAATCCAAATCCTCACAAAGATACAGCTAGAGGAACTTCACTAACAGTTTAAAAAAAACCATTGACTAAAAAACAAAAAGCTTTAATTTATTTACAATTGTTTAAAGAGAAACATAAAGATGAATTCTTCAGTGACTGGGAAAAGGAAAAAAGATATCCAAAATTATCTTTCAAGAAGAGTGAAGTCATTATAGGGAGCTAGAAATGTGTGAAACGTACTATAAAATTATGGTACATCAATAAATAGAACTTAATCAACATCAAGAAGAACTGACTCGAAATACAAACTATATATTATCAATCTCTTGAAGAATTCTCATGAAAAGCAGATACACTTGAAGACCAAACTGAGAATAAAGGAAATCGTTCCTGGCAACGTTCCTAGCTCAAATTAACCCCCAAAGTAATAAATCATGTAATCCAAGTCCTGAACTATGATTAGAAGATCTCCATTTAAACTGCAGACTACTAAAACTTCCTACAAATAATAGGTTATGTGATCCCTACCATCAAACGGGAAATCAAAAGCAAACAGATCAAAATAATCTGAACACATTTTAAGCTACGACATTTCCATCCAACAAATTTTAAGTTACTACGCATTTCCTCTAAAGAAGAATTGACAGGTTTAGATACAAGCTCATACTACACTAAAGGAACCAAATTGCCAAAAGTTGTCCTTTCAACCAATTGTTGAAACCTTCGGAACTTCCACGGGAAACAGGTTAATCTCATCCATCCATGGATTCTGCTCCTTGGCTGGGTTAATTGTCCTTAATGCCTTCCAAACTGCACTATTGCACTTGAAGCCAGAGCCAAATGCTATCTGCCAAGTTCTATCTCCCCTCTTAATTCTCCCCTTAGCTTCTGAGTATGCCAGCTCATACCAAAGAGAGCTACTAGAGGTGTTACCAAATCGGTATAGTGTCATTCTAGAGGGCTCCATGTGCCAATCTGATAGCTGGAGATTCTTCTCCAGTTCATCTAGTACAGCTCTTCCACCGGCATGAATGCAAAAATGCTCAAACGCCAACTTGAAATCAGGGATATAAGGTTTTATCTTCATCTTCAACAACTTTTTCCCACCCAATGTGGCAAAGAACAGCAACTGCTCAGACATGGGCAGCACAAGAGGACCCAAAGTTGTAATGTTGGTTTTCAAAGCATCACCAGCTACTGCCATCAAATCCTTTGACAAAGAAACCCCAACCTTACCAATGGGATCCTCCATTTGTGTAACACAAGAAAAGCACTTATCATCAGAACCTTTGTGGGTTCTGACAGTATGAACCAATTGGTACTTGGATCTTCTCCAATCAGACCTTTTGTTGGAAAGCAAAATTGCAGCACCTCCCATTCGAAACAAGCAATTTGAAACAAGCATTGATCTTTCATTCCCAAAATACCAATTCAAAGTAAGGTTTTCCATGCTGATTACGAGAGCATAAGTATTGGGGTGGACTTGAAGAAGATCTTTAGCAAGATCAATCGAGATTAAACCAGCACTACACCCCATGCCACCTAGATTATGACTAATAATGTTCCCTCGCAGTTTATAGTGGTTAACTACCATTGCAGACAAAGATGGAGTTGGATTAAACAAGCTACAATTTACAATCAGAATACCAATGTCCCTGGGCTTTACAGAAGTTTTAGCAAGGAGTTCATCAATTGCTCCATACATGACAGTTTCAGCTTCTTTTCTAGCTTCTGCCATACAAGGATTTGGAGGAACTCTCAACACAGCTTCTGGGAGGTATGTTGACTCGCCAAGACCCGACCTTTCTAGAATTTTCCTTTGAAACTCGAGGTTTTCTGGTGTAAATGAGCCAGTGGACTGAGACCGTTCCAAGAAAATTTGTCTAGTACACTTCCTCGCATCCTCAGGCTTATAGCATGAGAAATTGACAAGATAAACAGCACGAGGACGAGTAAGGAAATAGACAGTCGACAAGAATACCAGAAGGGTCGAACACACAACAACAGAGATGAGATTGAACTTGAGATGGTCCCAAAGAGCATAAAGGTCTGGGAGTGACAACGTTGACAACTGAGCTGCTAAAACAACAGCGAGAGGGGATAAAAAGAGGTACATTCCATGGGTGATTAGATAATGATACCCAAGCTTCACATATTTCAATTTAACAGATTGTTTAAAATCAGGAAGCTTTGATGAAGTTGAGGGTGTAATGAAAGGGTTCTTTGGTTTTGACTCAGTCATTGCTATTTAATTTAACAAATGAAACTCTGCTCAAAACTGAATTTAAAACCTCAAGAATATGTAGGGGATTTGTTCAACAACAAAGCTACAACCTCCTGTATTTCACTCAGAGATTGAAACTTAATACTAGGATTAAGGATCAATGAGATGCTGGGATTAAGAACATAACTGACTCCTCATGGGCTAAAACAGGACAATAACAAATAGAGTAAGGCAAGATTTTGATTTTCCGCAGATCTGTGCAATCTGAACGGAAAAGGGTTATCCAAGAAATGCTTGATCTAGCTGTATATGGCATCAAAATCAAAACTTTTCACAAAAGTACCTCAACGCAGAATCAAAAAAATGCGACATACAGAAAACCAAGAAAATCCCAGAAAAACCCTGCAAAAATCAAGCACAACACATCAGGATTTTGAATCAAAACTTATCATTGAAAAAAGAAAAAAAAAAGGTACAAAACACAAACTTCATATAATGGTCCATAAAGTGAACAATCAAAGCAAATTTGAAAATTTGGATTAGGACAGATCAGAACAGTTACCTCTTGCATACAATGGTAAAGAGGAACCCGGAGAAATCAATGTAGTTATTGGTACAGGGGAGAAAGTTGAGTGAAACACAGAAGAATAATTGGAAGTGCAATTTGGAATTCAAATTGTGTTGGGTTCCTCCCCTTTTATCGTTCGGGGATTCTCTGTAAAACGATGGGACTAACTGGCCTGCACAAACGGGATTCTCTTTGGGGCATGTGGCGACAACATGATATTGTGTACAGCGGTGACGTCGACTTTTATGTGGGGCCTGCACTAACGGGATACTACATAGAAAATTGGAGTTATTTCCCACAATATTGATTCAAAAAAAAAAATTAAATAAATATATATTTTTTTTCATTTTCTATGAAAATTGATTTTTGAAAATTCGACTTCAATGTATTTATTTTTTTAAATTAATTTTGATTTAAAACTAATTAATTAGTTTTTTAATTATATTTTATTTAAAAAAATTCAAAAATAATGTAATATCCGTTAAATTCTTCATAGTCGATATTCTGCATATTCACTTCAATTTAGTATTATTTTTTAAAAGTTTTTGATTAAAACTGAGTTAATTAGTTTTTGTACCATATATTAGTAATTTTTTTTCGAAAATAATGTAACTTTGAAAAATAATTTTGTAATAATTTGTTGTGTATTATTACGAGTTTTTTTCCAAAAAAATATATTAAAAAATATAAATTAAATAAAAACTAATTCTTGAAAAAAAAATTTATTTTTAAAAAAATCGATATCTGAGATATCGACTTTAAAATCGATATTAGGGATATCAACTTTAAAATTGCTATTCCAGATAACCACTTTGAACTCGAAATCCCAGATATCGACTTCAGACAATTTATGAAAAAGAAAACTTAGCCCTAAACCTCCTAAACCCTAAACCCTAAACCCTCAACCTTGAACCCTTAACCCTAAACCCTAATCTAATCTAAATTGCTATAAGAAGTTGATTTCCTAAATATGCCATTTTTAATGGTCTAAGGTGGGATGCAACAGTGTTAGGAAGAAGGGGGTTGGGCAACGCATGGCATGTACGAAAACCCTAAATCCCTATATCCCAAATATTATTGCAGAACAAAATTGTAAAAAGCATGTACGAAAATTTTATATGTCTTCTTACGAAATAAAAAGATATAATTATATTATTTTTAATTTAACATTCTCTTATGCATTTCCAAAAAATATAAATTAAAATCATCTGTACTAATACGAGTGAAATTTGTGAATATTGTTTTTTAAAAAATAAATAAATAAATATTGAAAATTTGGGAGTCGTTCCTAAAATAGTGAAGTTGATATCATGGATATTGACTTGAAGTAAAAAAAAAAAAAATCCATCCTTCACCCTCGGCAGTTTTTTCTAAACTCCATTCTTCTTGGACGAAAGTTTCGGCAGTTTTTCTAAAACTCCATTCTTCACTTTTTTTCCATTGTATCTTGTGGAATTCTCAATGGAAAAAACTCCATGGATAACTTGACGGAATCCTATGGTGAAAGGGAAAACAGAGCCTGATGATCCACTAGTGGAAGACCTAAACCCTAGTGGAGGTGGAGGGGGGCTAGTTTAGGTTTAGGGTTTAGGGTTTAGGGTTGAGGGTTGAGGGTTGAGGGTTAAGTTTTTAGGGTTTAGGGTTTAGGAGGTTTAGGGCTAAATTTTCTTTTTCATAAATTGTCTGAAGTCGATATCTAGGATTTCGACTTTAAAGTGGTTATCTGGAATAGCTATTTTAAAGTTGATATCCCTAATATCGATTTTAAAGTCGATATCTCAGATATCGATTTCTTTAAAAATAAAAGAATTTTTCAAGAATTAGTATTTATTTAATTTATATTTTTTTATACAATTTTTTGGAAAAAACTCGTAATAATACACAACAAATTATTGCAAAATTATTGTTCAAAGTTACATTATTTTCAAAAAAAAATTACTAATATATGGTACAAAAACTAATTAACTCAGTTTTAATCAAAAACTTTTAAAAAATAATACTAAATTGAAGTGGATATGCAGAATATCGACTATGAAGAATCTAACTCTGGATATTACATTATTTTCGAATTTTTTCAAATAAAATATGGTTAAAAAACTAATTAATTAGTTTTAAATCAAAATTAATTTTAAAAAAATAAATACATTAAAGTCGGTTTTTCAAAGTCAGTGTTTCAAAAACCGATTTCTATAGAAAATGAAAAAAAAAACCAATATTTATTTAATTTTTTTTTGAATCAATATTGAGGGAAATAACTCTAGAAAATTGTTTGGTGACTTTTCTATGCATTTAATTAAGCACAAATGTTGTGTTAATTACAAAAATTAAGGACAAAAATCCAAAATCCAAAATAGTTTGAAAATTTTTTTTGGTACTTGGTTGAGTTGAACATTATTTAGTAATTAATACTCTCTTGTCCCCCAAAAAAATTTATATTTTAATTTTAATTTTGATTTTGATTTAAATAAACTCTTTCTTAATGGTTCAATACTTAACGTATTATTAAATGTATAATTTTATATTTATATTTATATTTTTAAATTATAGATGTACAAAAATTATTATTAATAATCATAATTTAAAATTTTAGTCTGATTGGATATTATTTTTTTGGAGATAATAGAAAAGTTTTGAAAGTAGATGTTTTTAGACGGATAGAGAATTTCATAGAATGAAAATTAAAAAAAAATAATAATAAAATGTGAGAATTCCCCTATTAATATATTGCAAATTTGCAATAGATGCAAATTATTAAACACGGATTCAAAAAATAAGATAATGATACTTTTAGTAATTTTAAATAGTGAGATATCTTAATAATGATGTGGTAAATATGAGAAAGTAATCTTTCTTTTTGTTTTATATTTTGGAAAAAATGTTATAGATAATTTTCTCGTTTGTCACATTAATTATTAAAATATTTATTATATAATTTCATTGAAAATGTTTTATTAATCTCTTGTAGCAAGTAAGATTTAATGTGAATCAATGAAGATACAAGATCCTGATAAAATATTTACTAAAAGAACTAATGAATTCCATCTTAGGTTATTTCAAGGGAAGTTCAGATATAGCTTCTTATAATATACACTAGTTTTGGAAATCCGAGCGAGACGCGGAGTGTGTCTAAATTTTTTTTTCATATTTAAATGAATGGTAGTTTTCAAAATTTTAAAGAAAATGCAATGTGTATTTTTTAAAAAGAAAATATGTAATTTCTATTTATTTTATATATTTTTACGTTATTTTCTAAATTATATAATTTTTTTGCTAAATTAAGTTAAATGTAGAATAAATTTTAAAATAATATTACAGAACGAAATAGTAAATTTTTTTATTATAAAAAAGTTTGTATTGAAACTAAATGATAGATAACTAACTCTATTATTAATAATGAATGCTATTAAAAAATAGCAATTTCTATCCAAACAATCAAGTTTAGTGTAATAGTTTCAAAAATTTTAAAAATTTGATATAAGTTATTATATTTGTACATAAGTTTAAATTTATTTTGATAGTACATTTTTTATTACTCATTACAACTTATCAATAGAAGCGTAAATAATTGTCACACATTTATCCCTAACGAAACTTTTTAAACTTTTTTTTTAAATCTCTATATGTATGTTTCGTATTTTTCTAATTGTTTTTGTTTTGCTTTCTAAACCATATAATTTTTTAGAAAATAATTTTATATTACAATAAATTATATAATAATTTTTGAAATTAAAATATTATTTTTTTATTTGTAAAATTATACTAAATGGTGACTTTTAAGTGTAAGATCGCTATTAAAAAAAAGAAGATCACTTTCACATAAATATTTAAGTTTATTATAATAGTGTTATGTGTTCTAATAATCAAGTATTCATATTATGTATTAGATTTGCATCTCACATATAAATTATTTTCAAAAATGAATCTTCTAATATTACAATGATCAAAATAAAAATATATCTTACTATCAATAGCATTCAAAATAAAATTACATTATTTTTTAAGATTTATATATAATTTAATTTTAACTATTAACATGGTTGTTATCATTTTTAATTCCCTGTATATAAAAAAAAAATTTAAAATATGTTGTTAAAAGTTAACCAAAATATTATATATGACTAAAATTGCTTGATATGTCTATTTTTAAATATTAGTAGAGAAGTTCATGTAATTAGTTATTTAATTAATACTTACATGTTGAAATTAACACACACACATCGAATATACATAATATCACAATTTTGAACATTATTTTTTTTATGATTTATTGTCTATCCCACATTGTAGAATAAAAATTAATTGTTGTTGTTGATTTATTTTTTATTATGCAAATTAATTTTTATAAATACATGATTAGGTTAATATATAGAGAATAATTGAATATGGTATTAAATATTAAAATAATGATATTTAAATCTAGAATATTATTTTTTTGCATAATAGTGATATTAATGGTGTCTTTATTCTTTAAATTAAAGTGAAGAGTAAATAGAATGTGGTATATAGATATGTTATTGTAGTTTTGGATATTTGGTACATAAATTTAAGGATAAGATGGTATATAGATATGTTATTGTAGTTTTGGATATTTGGTACATAAATTTAAGGATAAGATTGTCATTAACCAATAATCTAAGTTATTAAAATTAAATCTACACGTTTAATGGGAATTTTAGAAGTTATGCACCCTCTTTAAAGTTATAAATTTAAGCGTGCCTTTATTAAGAATTTTCCTTTTTTTTATTCATCCCTTTTGTGAAATGTGAGATATTAAAAAAAAATAAAATGGAGCATTTATTTGTTTTAAGGAGAAAGTCCCTCTTACGAAGGCGAAACTCCTCTCATCTATACCAGAGGCTCCTTAGCCAGATGAAATGTAAATCGAGGGATGTGCACGAGTTAACAGAATGAGATGTAAATCGAAGGATGTGCACGAGTTAATAGAGGCCTGAGGGAGAGAACCAACAGGACAAACCCCAGGACAGACACCCACAATAGTTCTGCGGAAAATCTGCCCCACACAAGGTTCGAACTTGCATTGCCAGAGGAATTCTTCCCACGTTACCTCAAGTTTACTAACTCGTTTATGCCCCTAGGGGCAAAATGAGGTATTTCTTTCTTTATCTTTTGTTGGGCATTTACTTTAGATTAAATTGAGCCAAGTTGTTGCAAACAATCCCACATATAGAAATAAAGTAGTAAATCTTAATGTAATTGGATAATTATCATTTAAAAGGATAGTTCAATTGACTTAATCGATTGATAAAAGTAAATCAAAAGAAAATGATATTTTTAAAATTGAAATTTCTTCAACTTCTTAATTTGAAATTTTATATTAATTTCCTCTAGTGGAAAAAGACAATTGTTCTAATAATGTCATATTGTTGTCTCCATGCATATTAATGTGTAACATCTACTCCTTTCTACATACTATTGCGTATTTGCGTATATTATGGTTGGGAAGTGGGAAGGTTAACCTAATTTCGAATTTCATTTGGATGTGTATCTATAATGGATAAACTCTATGATTTGGTTGAAAATATCATTTTGCATGATCCTATGGGAAGCAAGAAATTAGTTGTGAACTTTGAAAAAAATTTAGGGATTTTTTTGTTATTTTTCCCCTAGCTAGAGAAAATTGGAGTCAAAATTGAACTCTAGTCAACATCCAATTTCATGGAATCTAGTATAGTATATGGAAAAGATGACATATGGCTAAAGGCATGCACAACAGCCCTCCTTCACAACCAGCCTACAGCCACACCATGTCAACGCCACATCAGCTCACAGCCACTGTTTTACTATTTACGCAGCCATCATAAAAAAATAACCCACGCTCATCAACCAAGCTTACTATTCACGCAGCCATTATCAAATTTTATAATTATTAATAATTCAATTTATAATTTTAATAAGCATATATTAAATACTAATAAACAATTAAGAAAAAATAATTTTTCATTACATTAAAATTAAAATTTAATAATACACTTAAAACATGAAAATAAATACGATAAACTAAATATAAAATAATTAAAAAATTAATAAAAAATAATTTTTCATTACATTAAAATTAAAATTTAATAATACACTTAAAACATGAAAATAAATACTCTAAATTAAATATGAAATACTTAAAATAATTAATGAAAAATAATTTTACATTACATAAAAAAAATCAAAATTTAATAATACACTTAAATATAAAAATAAATATTTCTAATTTAATAATACACAATTAAATTTAATAATACATTTAATATTTTGTATTTAAATTTATTTTTTATTTCTCAAATTTTATGTAATTTAAGAATAATTTTGAGAGAGTTTAAAAAATAAAAATATTAAATTTTATACTAAAAATATGCAAAGTGCATATTAATTTATAGAGAAAATATTTCCTATTAATTGGTAAATTTTATTTTATTTTTAAAAAAAATTAGGAGGAATAGCTGTTGCAAACCAAAAAATGGTTTGCAACAGAGTTCACACGTGGCGCGTGCCTATTGGGCGCGCGTCACGTCTGCCACAGCTGACAGGCGCGCAAAACTTGTCAGCTGTGGCAGCAAAAAAGCAAAAAAAAAAAAAAAAGAACAAACGACGCCGTTTGGTGTCTTTTTGACGCAAAACGGCGTTGTTTCAACGCTACCCACGAGCGAAAAAAAAGGTTTGATTCGTGGTTTGTGGCGTCTGCACGCCACAAACCACAAACAGTTTGTGTGAACAGTGCAGCCAAGTCAGCGTTCAAGCTAACTTGGCGTGGCCGGGAGCACCCACGAGCAGCCCAAAAGGGGCTGCTGTGGGTGCTCAAAGGCATTTGATAGGGTTGAGTGGGGATTCTTATCTCAAGTATTAAACCAAATAGGTTTTGCTAGGAAGTTTATAGATTGGATTATCAAATGCATTAGTTCCACTTCTTTTTCTTTTAACGTAAATGGTGAAGTGAGTGGTTATGTGAAACCCACAAGAGGTCTTAGGCAAGACGATCCATTATCACCATATTTGTTCATCATTGTTTCTAAGGTCTTTTCAGCCTTGATTAGAGAGGCTGTTCGAGAAGGAAATTTCAAAGGAATGAGACTGTGTCGGAAAGGTCCTTTGCTAACTCGTCTTTTCTTTGCAGTTGACTCATTACTTTTCTACGAAGCCACAGTGGATCAAGCTCAGAAAGTTAGAAGGATTCTGGTAGATTATTGTGCAGCACCAGGGCAGCTTGTTAATTTGGCTAAATCTTCTGTTTTCTTTAGTAGGCATTCTGAAGAACACAACAAAGCTGCAATCATCCAAGCATTAGAGGTTATCAAGGAGAAAAAGTGCTCAAGATATTTAGGGCTACCTCTGGGTATCGGCAAATCAAATAACGAAGTTTTTTCGTATGTGTTGGAATCCGCTAGGAAAAGAATTGGCAAGTGAACCACACAATTTTTGAGCCAGGCAAGTAAAGAAACCTTTATCAAAGCTGTGCTTAATTCGCTCCCAGTTTATGTTATATCTTGTTTTAAATTACCAATTGGAAGATGCAAAGCTTTGAGTAGGGAGACAAGCAATTTCTGGGGGGAAATAAATGGCAACAACAGCTCCAAAATTCTCTGGTGTGCTTGGTCCAAGATAACGGCTCCAAAATACATAAGAGGACTTGGCTTTCAAGATATTCAATTATTCAATGATGCACTATTAGCAAAACAACTATGGAGAATCATCCAGAATCCAAGTTTACTGATGAGTCGAGTCATGAAGGAAAAATACTTCCCAAGAGGAAAATTGATACAAGCAGTTGTGCAGCCAAATGCATCATGGCTGTGGATGATGCGAACCTTATCCCAACAGGAGTAAAACCCGAATCTAACCAGAGTTGTAGGTTCCCGAACCGTCCTTCTTGTTGAACTGCTTTCTTTGGGCAACACCCAACCCCAACCTATGGATTGAACCCTGCCTATAGCCCTCTATAACCCCGCGAGCAATACCCCAAAACCCTAACGATTTGAAGCTACCCAACAGAACCAAGAAGTACGCACAAAACCTCGAGTGAAAGAAACTTAAGGATTCAACTTTTGAATTGAATCTAATCGACTCTCCCGAATAGACCCAAACAAGTTCTTTCTTAGAATTGGAAGAAAAGCACGTAAGGCTCTCAAGTTTGTAATTTTCTTAAAGTTGTATTCAAAGTAGCGGCCGAATGGCCTTTAAATAAGGTACAAGTGTGGCCAAGTTGATTCAAAGCCCACTAGGGTTTGGATTGCTTGCCTTTAATTGACAACTTGAGCCCTCTCACTAAATAAATAATTAAATCCTATTCCAACACGTAAAAAGAAATAACTACTAAAAAAAAAAAAAAATAAATAAATGATTACATGACCAAAATTATGGATTGTCCACAACACTTAGTACATTAACGACTCGGTCATGTTGAAGAAGCTTCTCCTCCTTGGCATGTACTTCATGTGTGAGTTGAGCCAAAGCCTCTTGCATTTTCCTTGTACGTGACCTCGTCATTGGACCACTCATGTCACGTAAAAGATCTTGTGAGCGACGTGCGGGTACAGACACTTGATCATGCACAGCTTGGCTGTTTGCACGCTCCTTATCTTCATCAGTCCCTCCCTCCTAAAGAGGACTCGTCCTCGAGTCTAAATCAATCGTGAAAGGGGACAGATCAGCCACGTTGAAAGTTACATTAATGCGATAATCTCCAGGTAAGTCCAGCTTGTAGGCATTGTCGCCTATGCGTGCCACCACTTGAATGGTCCATCTCCACGAGGATACAACTATCCCCAGGTTGGAACGTTACACCCTATCCCTTTTACCCCCAACCGACGTTGGTGAATTCCAAAGACAACATCAGGTCAAGCATTCAGAGTGGGTACAAAAGGTGAAGAAAGTTGAAGGCATCAAGACCAACACTCAATCCGAAGATTTCAAGGAAGCCAAACCTCACAAAACTAACTCGGATGGGTCTACTTCAACTACAAGTGGTAAGGCTGTCGTGAAATGTGAAATAGGAAAGCCTTCCAAAGAAAGGGTAAAAGGTAGTTTTTATGCCTCAATGCAAGATGTAGATAGAACTTTAAATACACATTGTGACTTTGTTTTGATTATGTTTCAAGAAGCTTTATTTACTACTGATGAACTACCTAGCGACTTGCCTTTGTAAGTCAAATTTGTTTTGCAGGAATTTGAGGACGTGTTTTTAGACAATCTTCCTAAGGGGTTGCAGCCTTTGAGGGGGATTGAACACCAGATTGACCTCATTCCTGGAGCTGTGATTCCCAACCAGCCATCTTATAGAGCAAATCCTGAGGAGACGAAAGAGCTACAAAGGCAAGTTGAGGAGTTGCTTGAGAAAGGTCATGTGCGAGAGAGCTTGAGCCCGTGTGCAGTTCCGGTTATTCTTGTTCCCAAAAATGAAGGTATGTGGAGAATGTGTACTGATTGTAGGGCAGTTAATAAAATTACAATCAAGTATAAACATCCCATTCCATGCCTAGATGATATGCTTGAAGAATTGCATGGTTTAAAAATTTACACTAAAATTGACCTTAAGAGTGGATATCATCATATTAGGATTAAAGAAGGTGACGAATGGAAGACTGTCTTTAAGACTAAGTTTGGCTTATATGAATGGTTGGTCATGCCGTTTGGCTTAACTAATGCTCTTAGCACATTCATGCGTTTGATGAATCATGTACTTATGCACTTTATAGGCAAATTTGTTGTTGTATACTTTGATGATATTCTGATTTATAGCAAGAAATTGAATGAACATGTTGTGCACATTAAATCTGTTCTAAGTGTCTTGCGTGCTAATCATTTGTATGCCTACATGAAAAAATATACCTTTTGTGTGGAAAGTGTTTTTTTCTTGGTTTTGTGGTTAGTTCAAAAGGTATACAAGTGAGGCAATCACCTCCTGGCCGAGACCAGCAACTGTGCATGAGGTGAGATCTTTTCATGATCTTGCATCTTTCTATAGGAGGTTTGTTAAAGATTTTTCTTCAAAAGCTGCTCCATTTAATGAACTTGTTAAGAAAAATGTTAAATTCGAGTGGGGTAATGAGCAAGAAAAAGCGTTTAATCAATTGAAAAGAGATCTTACTACTGTTCCGGTTTTAGCTCTACCTGATTTCAACACTACTTTTGAGCTTGAATGTGATGCTTCAGGTAAAGGTATAGATGCAGTATTGAAGCAAGGGGGCGACCACTAGCTTACTTTTCTGAAAAATTGAGTGGTGCTGCTCTTAACTATGCAACTTACGACAAGGACCTCTATGCAGTTATCTGGGCTACCCAATTTACCTCAAAGCGTCTTCCAAAAGTAGCTCAGAAACTTGACATCTCGATCCGACACGATGGTTTATGGCACTCCATGTAACCAAACCACTTCCCGAAAGAATAAGTCAGCAACATGCTTTGCATCATCGGACTTCTTGCAAGGAATAAAATGAGCCATTTTAGAAAAACAGTCCACAACTACAAAAACTGAATCCTTACCCTTTTGTGACCTCAGCAATCCTAGTACAAAGTCCATCGAAAGGTCAGACCAAGGGGCATAAGGAACAGTTAAGGGAGTATATAAATCATGAGGTTGAGATGTACTCTTAGCCATATGACACTCAATGCACGAACTACACAGCTTTTCTACATCTCTTTTCATGTTAGGCCAGTAAAAATGTTCAATTAAAATATCATACGTTTTCAAAATGCCAAAGTGACCCATGAGACCTCCAAAATGAGACTCTCAAGCAACTCCTTAAGTGAACAACTAGGCACACACAATTTATTTTCACGGAACAAGAACCCATTGTGCCTATAAAACTTATTAAAGGCTCCTTGTTCAGTAGCTGCATAAACACTTGAGAAATCAGGATCAGTAGCATATAAATCCTTCATGTACTCAAATCCTAAAAGTTTAGTATTTAAAGAACTTAAGAGAACAGACTTTCGTGAGAGTGCATCGGTAACAACATTCTCTTTACCTCGCTTGTATTGAGCTACAACATTATGCTCGAATGGCCAATCACGGGAGGAGGCAAGTGACGTTCGAACCCGGTGACTGGGTTTGGGTGCACATGCGCAATGAACGGTTTCCAACTCAACGAAAGACAAAGTTGCATCCTCGTGGAGATGGACCATTCCAAGTGGTGGCACGCATAGGCGACAATGCCTACAAGCTAGACTTACTTGGAGATTATGGCGTTAGTACAAATTTCAACGTGGCTAATCTGTCCCCTTTCACGATTGATTTAGACTCGAGGATAAGTCATCTTCAGGAGGGAGGGACTGATGAAGATAAGGAGCGCGCAAACGGCCAAGCTGTGCATGATCAAGTGTCTATACTCGCACGTCACTCACAAGACCTTTTACGTGACATAAGTGGTACAATGACGAGGTCACGTATAAAGAAAATGCAAGAGGCTTTGGCTCAACTCATACATGAAGTACATGCCAAGGAGGAGAAGCTTCTTCAACATGACCGAGTCGTTAATGTACTAAGTGTTGTGGACAATCCATAATTTCGGTCATGTAATCATTTATTTTATTTTATCTTATTTTGTTCTAGTAGTTATTTCTTATTTTGTTCTAGTAGTTATTTCTTTTTACGTGTTGGAATAGGATTTATTTATTAAGCCAGTCCTAGTTGAGTTAAGATTTAATTATTTATTTAGTGAGAGGGCTAAATTTGTCAATTAAAGGCAAGCAATCCAAACCCTAGTGGGCTTTGAATCAGCTTGGCCACACTTGTACCTTATTTAAAGGCCATTCGGCCGCTACTTTGAATACAACTTTAGAAATTACAAACCTGAGAGCCATTCGTGCTTTTCCTCCAGTTCTGAGAAAGAACTTGTTTGGGTCTATTTAGGAGAGTCGATTAGATTCAATTCAAAAACTGAATCCTTGAGTTTCTTTCACCCGAGGTTTTGTGCGTACTTCTTGGTTCTGTTGGGTAGCTTCAAATCGTTAGGGTTTTGGGGTATTGCTCGCGCGGTTATAGAGGGCTATAGGCAGGGTTCAATCCATAGGTTGGGGTTGGGGTTGGGGTTGGGTGTTGCCTCAAAGAAAACAGTTCAACAAGAAGGACGGTTCAGGAATCTACAACTCTGGTAAGATTCGGATTTTACTCCTGTTGGGGTAAGGTTCGTATCAATTTGGTATCAGAACTTGCCTTTGGGTTGCTCTTCTTGTTCATATCCTTTGTGTTTTTGTCTCTGTTTTCTTTGTCTTTTCCGCATCTTTGTTTCGTGTATCTAAGTCTTCTTTCTGTTCCTAATTGCTTCATGATCATCCTCTTAATTCAGTGTTGAAAACCAATAAAAAAAAAGTTCCAAAAAATTGTGAAATTCAATCCCGTTTCTTTTCTGCCCAGTTTTCTCCCGTTTTTGTTTTCCCAGTTTTGTCTCTATTTCTCTAGCTTTAAAAACATCTGGTTCTGTGCTATATTGCTCTGTGAATATTGCTTGATAAAGAGGAAACCTTGGTTGTTGAATTGCTGCTGCAAAAGTGTGTGGGAAATTCCAAAACCCGTAGCCACAAGAAACCCTCACAAAAACCTGACTTTTGTTTCAATTCTGCCCAGATTTTTGTGTTGTATCTTCGTGGGGTTATTACCTGTGTAAGAAGGCATCTTCTTCTTGCAATTTACTATCAATTTGTGCTACAAAAGTGAAGCAAACTACTGCAATAAACCCAAACCCGTAGCTGAAGAAAGTTCAGAAAAACTGAACCCAGTCTTGTCTGAATTCTGTCCGCCCTTATTTTGATCTTGATCCGATTGTTTTTGTGATTAATTTATGATAAAAAAGGCTTCAATTTGTTTCCAAAAGTGTATTGCAAAGTCACAAAACCCCAGCCGAAATTTAGCAACTCACTGTGAAAGAAAAACAGTCCATGAAAGCTGAAAATTCTGAAATCCTGAAACTGAATTTCCTGATTTGTTCTAGCTTCGGTTTTGCATCAATTTTTGGAGTAAAAGGCTGCGAATTGTTGTTGAATTTTGTGCCCAAGAATGTGTTCTAAGTTTTGAATTAGTTTCTGGAATTTTTGGAATTTTTCTCGATTTTTTGAGCCTTGATTTCCGTGATTACTGAGAATCCCCGAAACCTCACTTCCTGGTAAACTTGCAAGAATTGTTTCTACCTATTGGATTGGAGATTTCAGCTGAAATTTTTCAGAGAATCAAAAAACATTCTGAAGAATCTTTGATAATTTTTCTGGAATTTTCGGAATTTTTCTCGATTTTTTGAGTCTTGATTTCCGTGATGACTGAAATTTGACAAAACCTCACTGCCTGGTAAACTTGCAAGAATTGTTTCTGCCTATTAAATTGGAGATTTGAGCTGAAATTTTGCAGAGAATCAAAACACATGCTGAAGAATCTTTGAGAATTTTTCTGGAATTTTTGAGGATTTTTTTTGAAAACTTTCGTTCATCCTATTTCTGCAATTTGTGCAAAATCTGTGTTCTTGTTTCTTCCAAATCTTATTGTTTCTTTTTGTGTGCCTGTCATTCTTTGACCTCTAAATTTCTTGTTTGCTTTGAATTGAGTTTAATTGCTTAACTTGGGGGGACTTTTGAGCTTGTCTTGATTAGAACTTCAGGAAAAGTGCGGAGTGGAGTGAACTACTCATCAACCCTACTACTAAAATCTGAGTGTAGCCTTTATTGGTGTGTGAATTACTCGGGTTATTGGTTAGGGGAAGTGAGGTAGGCTGTTTTTGGAACTAATAACTGTGCAGGTTTTAAGTTATTTCAAATGGCGACAAATCCGGACCAAAGGAGATAAGAAGAGGAGATTATAGTTGATGGCACCTTGAAGGCGTTACTCCTGTCGATCCGACAAATCAACACCACACTTGTACCTTATTTAAAGGCCATTCGGCCGCTACTTTGAATACAACTTTAAGAAATTACAAACTTGAGAGCCTTACGTGCTTTTCTTCCAGTTCTGAGAAAAAACTTGTTTGGGTCTATTCGGGAGAGTCGATTAGATTTAATTCAAAAGCTGAATCCTTGAGTTTCTTTCACTCGAGGTTTTGTGTGTACTTCTTGGTTCCGTTGGGTAGCTTCAAATCGTTGGGGTTTTGGGGTATTGCTCGTGGGGTTATAGAGGGCTATAGGCAGGGTTTAATCCATAGATTGGGGTTGGGTGTTGCCTCAAAGAAAGCAGTTCAACAAGAAGGACGGTATGGGAACCTACAACTCTGGTAAGATTCGAGTTTTACTCCTGTTAGGACTGATGAAGATAAGGAACGCGCAAACGGCCAAGTTGTGCATGATCAAGTGTCTATACCCGCATGTCGCTCACAAGACCTTTTACGTGACATGAGTGGTCCAATGACGAGGTCACGTACAAGGAAAATGCAAGAGGCTTTGGCTTAACTCATACGTGAAGTACATGCCAAGGAGGAGAAGCTTCTTTAACATGACTGAGTCGTTAATGTACTAAGTGTTGTGGATAATCCATAATTTCGGTCATGTAATCATTTATTTTATTTTATTTTATTTTGTTCTAGTAGTTATTTCTTTTTCTTGTTGGAATAGGATTTAATTATTTATTTAGTGAGAGGGCTAAATTTGTTAATTAAAGGCAAGCAATCCAAACTCTAGTGGGCTTTAAATCAGCTTGGCCACACTTGTACCTTATTTAAAGGCCATTTGGTCGCTACTTTGAATACAACTTTAAGAAAATTACAAACCTGAGAGCCTTACGTGCTTCTCTTCCAGTTCTAAGAAAGAACTTGTTTGGGTCTATTCAAGAGAGTCGATTAGATTCAATTCAAAAGCTAAATCCTTGAGTTTCTTTCACTCGAGATTTTGTGTGTACTTCTTGGTTCCGTTGGGTAGCTTCAAATCGTTAGGGTTTTGGGGTATTGCTCGCAGGGTTATAGAGGGCTATAGGCAGGGTTCAATCCATAGGTTGGGGTTGGGTGTTGCCTCAAAGAAAGCAGTTCAACAAGAAGGATAGTTCGGGAACCTACAACTCTGGTAAGATTCGGGTTTTACTCCTGTTGGGGTAAGGTTCGTATCAGTGGAGGTGTTGGATGGGAGCAAAATATATATTAGAAATATAGATGAGATATCAAGTTGGTGACAATCAGTCAACTTGAGTTTGGGAGTCTCCTTGGCTGCCTCATAGAGATACATTCAAACCTCTACCAAAAGAGTCAAATGAAGCGTCAGTAACTTGGTGCAGGCAATCGATGAATGATGCAGGTACATAGTGGAATCACTCTTTGATCCGAAGCTTGTTTCAACCACAAAATGCAGATGCAATTCTCAAAATCCCGATAAGACAATATGGTGAGCGAGATAAGATAATCTGGCAGCATAGCAGTACAGGCTAATTTTCTGTTAACTCTACCTATAAATATGCCCTGGAGAAATGACACAATCCACTCCCCATTGCTACCTATAGTCATAGGAGGGAATCAGATAAAAGAATGTGGCGGACAATATGGCAACTTCAAATCAAAAGAAAATTACAGCATTTCTTGTGGCGTTGCTGCCAAGGCATTCTACCAACCAAAACGGAATTGATCAAAAGAGGGATTGTCGCTGATTCCATATGCAACCTATGTGGTGATTATGAGGGGACATCGGAGCACATTTTTTTCTTTTGTGATAAGGCCAAGATTGTATGGAAAATATCCCCTGTGAGTTAGGATGGCTTGCAAGTTGAATACAGTTGTTTTCAGCACTAGTGGGAAAAATTGAGCAGTATAGGTAAGGACATAATAGACCAGGATAGAGTGCAGCTTTCCGTGTATATTTTGTAGATGTTGTGGAAGACTCGGAACCTATGGTTATTTCAGAAAACTCAACAATCGCCCAAGAAGATTGTCGACCAAGCTATTTTGGAATGGCAAGAGTATCAAAAGGCTATGACAAGGGCTGAACAGACGTGAAGAAAGCAGTATCCTGGCTTGTATCCTATGTCGTTTTTGTGTTTATAGGTAAAAATCAAAAAAATCAAAAGAGAGGAAAATTTTCATACTTTTACACACTTTTCAGTTATGATTGTATATCAGTTTTGATAGCGTAGCTGGCTGGAATCTGCCTACTTATAAGCTTCTATACATGTATCTAATTGTATGGTTTTTTGCCTTTTCTGCCAGGTATATCAGCAAAACTATCCTGCATTGGGCTTTGGAAACAAGTTTGGAATTTGTGGTATCTACTAACGATTGGTTGCGATGCTTCAATGAACTCAGGTTCTTGTTGTTTGCTAGCTTTATTTTTGGAGTAATTGATGGGTGAAGATGCCTTGCTGGTTCCGTGCCATGTCTTTGTAGGAAAAAGAAAAACACAAAACACAAAACAAAAAAAAAACGAAAAAAGAAGGAAAAAACAAAGGATGGAGGAATAGGAAAAAAAGAAAAAAGAAAAAAGAGGAAATAACACTATTACTGTTGCAGCTGAATACTTTCATTACTACGCTGGTTATGTTATCATAGTTGGAAGATTTTTGACTATCTATATGCTTGTCTATTCTTGTGTGCCTGTTAGTTGATATATTATACTTAGCATTAGACAGGTTTGGATTAGTATTAGAACTTATAATTGCATTTTAACTAGTTGATATGATATCTTAACTAACTGCATTTTTTGAATTTTGGTTTCTCAATACTAAATTTTGAAGGACTGAATTGACTTGCCTTGTACGTATGTAATTGTTGTTCATGGCACTTGCATTATTGCTATCCAGTTTTGGTTGTTGATAACTTTTTATCTAGACATTTATGACTGGATGGTGGATATGTTATAGAACAGCGAGTTGAAGCATTCCCTACTGATCTGAACATTCTAGTACATTGGTTCCTTCTGGTGCATTGATTTTTTTTTAGATATGGGCTGTTTGCAGGCAAGTTTTGGGATGCTTGGTTTCTCTTAACTTAGGTTTTCCAAGAATGATTTCTAGATGTATTGTTATGTGTTGCTTGTTGTTTATTCTATGTGAAATTGTTGTGAGAAGGCAATTTTGATGCTTTCAGGATCATGTTCTGGAGCAAAGCAAAGGAAAAAAAAAACAAACAAAAAAAAAAGAGAAAAAGAGAGGAAAAAAAAAGAATGGAAAAAGAAGAAAAAAACAAAAAAAAAAAAAGGAAAAAGAGAAGAAAAAATTTGTTTTGTTACTACAATGGGTTTGTTTCTAAAGAAGGATGGCTTTTGAATAGCTATATGCTTTATATATACATTTATGTGCCTTTTAGTTAAAATGCTACCCTTGATAATATACTTGTATGATCTAGCACTTGAAATAATAGTAGCCGCTTTCTGTTCATTATTTATCTGATTATAGCTAGCTTTATGTTCATAACCTAGCTGCATTTTCTGGAGTTTTGGTTTCTTATTACTGCACTTTGAAGAAATGATTTGAGTTGCTTAGTTAGTCCTAATTTCTGTTTCCCAAGACTACTTGGTACTTGCATTGGTTCTTGAATTGGGTATGTCAGGTTTGTGTTGCGGAAACTTTCTTGCTGGAACTTTATGGTTGGAATGGGGTTTATAGTCCTCTAAAGATTTTTCTGAACTTTCTTGTTGTTGTTTCTTGTTGGAAACCTTTCTTGCTGAACATTCTAGTACATTAGGTCTGTCTTTCTTGCTGGAACTTAATGGCTAGACTGGGGTATCTAGTGCTCTGAAGATTTTTCTGAACTTTCTTGTTGGAAACTTTTCTTGCTGAACTTTCTCGTACATTAGGTTTGTCTTTCTGTTATGGTGAGGCTGAAGAACGGATTTGGATTGCTTGGTGTAGCTCACTTTTAGTGAAACTTTTCTTGCTGCACTTTCTAGTACATTAGGTCTGTCTTTTTGCTATGGAGAGGCTGAAAAAAGGATTTGGATTGCTTGGTGTAGCTTACTTTTAGTGAAACTGTCCTTGTTGAACTTTCCAGTACATTAGGCCGGTCTTTCTGCCATGGAGAGGCTGAAGAATGGTTTTGGATTGCTTGCTGCAGCTTACTTTTGGTTGATTAATGTTCTTTTTATGTACAATTCTAGGTAGTAATTTTTGAATGATACCCTGTTTAGATTGTAATTGAGGTACACGATATAGTACGAAAGCTTAGTCAATTCTTTGAAGTTAGTAGTTCCACTATATCTGAAGACATCAAGTTTTATGCAATCTTTTTGAATTTAGTAGGTCTTTTCTTTGTATAGACAGATAAAAGGGTTGCTAGTAGTCATAGACTAGTTAATTTAGTAATCAAATGGGATAGCGGTTTTGAACTGTTATCACATTTTCTTCCTTGATTATCATATGAGACCAATGAGATCATTTAGCCTTTTTTTGGCTAATACTTGTATAGTATTTATTCATAAAATGAAATAACTGACATTTTAACAAAAATATATATATGGAAAAGATGACATAGAGGTTATTTATGTATGGTGGCGGCAGATGTTACCAAAAAATTTATGACAAACGTGTTACGACAAATATATAATTTCAAATACTTGGTAGGCAAATATTTCCAGTTTTATAAAAATTTCCCCAAAAGATATGCTCAAAATTGATATTATTGTAAAGGCCAAAATTTTGAGTAAATTGTTATTACAAGCATAAAAGTGAACATTCTCTGTACAAAAAATAATTCATAATGTGGAGAGAAAATTTTTTTCATAGACCATGCCATAAAGTTCTCACACAATGTCCATATAGTTCTCTTTAATAATAATGATTCGATTGGAATGGATCATCTTTGTGCCAAAAAAGCCATTCGATTTGAATGCATCATCTTTTTAGAAAAGTAAGTTTTCTCCTACAAAAGAAAGATGGTGACAAATTACAGATTTTTTCTTGATAAAATACTGAAGTGTTTGTTTCTGTCACCATCAAATTCATGAAAGAAGTGGATTTTTCAGATGCAATTATTTTTTATATTAAAGAATAATTACATTTTCTTCCTCCACAATCCCGTAAAAAATAAAGAATATATACGCATATTTTTATTTAGAATATATAATTATGTTGATCACATAAAAATAAAGTTTCACATATAAAATTGAATTGACTAGTTTAATATAACAAATAATTAAAAAAAAATTAAGTAGATTAACAATTTCAAGAGCACAGAAAGAGAATACATATCCTGTGAGATCTCTTCCCCCACAGTCCTCATACATATTTGGAACAATAATTTGAGTACAAAATAAAATGAATAATTACATTACCATTTGGGACTAAACAATTTCTTGGTCAATTTTGTGTTTGTCATAGCTGAATTTATGTATGTAATATGAAGATGTACCAATTATTGGAATGCTTGGTCAATTTATTTTCTTGAATTTGATCCTAGGTCACTAAAACACAACATGTCAATAGCCCCGACAATTTTTTTTTTTCTAAAATGTCAGCCATTTTATTTCATAAATAAATATCCGGACAATTTTACGATAAGTTCAATTTAAAGTAATTATTGGCTGTATTGTGGAGGTTGGGTCACATTAGGTACAATAATTGAAAAATGCTATATTTTTTTTTATCATAAGCATCGTTATTGAATAATTGATATTGGACCTCAAAAATAATACTCCCTTCGCCATTCTCTAAAAAAAAAATTTACTTTTAATTTTGCACAATTTTTTAATTATAAAATATAAAACATTTAGTACACTATTAAATATATAAATTTCTAATTTTATTTTTACTTTTTAATTTTGAGTTTTATGTTATATTATTAGTAATCAGAATCTAGAAATTTTATTCGTTATTATTCAAAAGTAAACTTTTTTACAGATAAAAAAAATTTGGCATGTAAACTCTTCTTTTGAGACTCGTAGAACAGTAAAGCAAATACAAAACAATAAACGGTTAGGAATAAATTAGTCTTTGCTTAAGCTTCAGGAATGGCTAAGTAAATGTTAAAGCAAATATTCTTTTTTTATTGACCAATTAAGGGTAATGTAAGCAAGAAAGCAAAAAATTAGGCGGTGTATCGACATTTATTTTACTTTTTATTTTTATCTCACATACACTTTCCAATGTGTAAAATATTATATGTTTAACATTATTCAAAAATATGTTTTAAAATAAATTTCAAATCGTGTTTTGTCTACAAAAAATGAAACTCTAAAATATACCCATCCTCTAATCTTTTATTTTCACTATTTAATATTTTAATTATCCCCATCACAATATTTCAGTTCAAAATATATTTTTAATCTTTGTAATTCATATAATATTTGAGTTCAAAATGTGTTTTTAAATTTGCAATGCATATAGTGTTTCAGTGCATATGTGTTTCAGTTCAAAATGCATTTCATACTATCAATTCAAACATCTCAAACAATAGTTTAAAACATATTTTAAAAACACATTTTTAAAACATAATTTATATTTATATAGAATTTAAATTCTTCATCTGAGCAAATGTGGTTAGAAGGAAAGAACCTATATAACCTAGGGCCTAGGTGACTAGCACCCATAGAATTTATAAATAGGATGACGAATGAATTTTATTTTTTTATGCTTGCTATATCAATTACTATGAAAAATCATTAAAAATATCATTACTTAAAGTCTTATTCCAATAAAATTTCTCCTATTATTCTTGACATGCATATTTAATGGATATAAGAAGTCTATTAGTTCCTATTCTGTTAGATACTCATGAGAATTAAGAAATTTTACGGCCCCTAGAATCTCATATAGATTTGTAATTCTTTCATTTTATTGTTATTATTGCTTTTTCATTTTTTTTATTGTTTTAAAACTTTAAGTTTCTTAAAAAAAAAATTAGCTAGTTCTTTATAAAATAAAAATTGAAAGTGATGACTTAAGAAGTCCTTAAAACGGACTAAAAACAAGGCTCACACACGCAATCGAACCAAAATCCCTAGCACTTTAAGGTTGGGCATCAGACTTGCCCCAAGGGCACTAGGATTTGAGAGTACACTTTAAGCCTAATACTCTTGTACATTAAATGCCTCAAAATGTTAGGGTTTTTTTTTTTTTTTTTTTTCTCTTGAAGGTATTCTCACATTCACTAATTATGTGTGTCTCAAACTCTATTCTAAGTAGTGATCTGTAGACTTGTAGACAGGAAAGTCCCAACTCTTCACTATAACTAAGTGACCCACACAATCAGGCATGAAATTAAATCCTCTAAGGCGACCAAGACATGCTCTAAACCCTAACTGCAGTTAGTGAGGTTCGAACCGTGGTCTTCTCTGGAATTGCTCTCAAAATGTTAGGTTAAGAATTAATTTTTGGCCAAACACTACTGCAGGAGAGCAGGAGCCTAACTAACTAACTTTGGGGTAACCCTAACTAACTTTTTGAATATCTTAGGAATCCCTTTGAGAGCAGGAGCCTATTTGAGTGCCACGTGGCACTTTCCATGTCAGCAGAAGTCTTTGAGCCCTTTAGAGCAACCATTAATATCACCATCAGCATACTTTTTACAGTCGGCAACCTTGCTAGCACGCAGCTCCGCCTCCAGGCAGCCAAGTTTCTTGCCAAACTTTGTACAGGTTTGTATCTTTATTTTCTAGTGAGTATAGGTTTGTATCTTTATTTTCTACAGGAATTAAATATAGTATGACTAAATATTAAGTATATAGACTTTATCCTTATTTTTCCATATGGCAAACTGATCAAAATAAAAACACATAGTTTTGACCTTTAAATTATGCATATCTTAGCCCCCAAAAAAAACAAAACACTTACACTTCTAGTAATTAATTCGTATCATATCATACTCACTTTCTTTGTGAGTTTCAAGAATATTCCTTTTGAGTTTCGAGAATATTTCTATTTATAAAGTCAAGATCGACATCTATAAATTGAGATGTTCGAATGATTAACTCTGAAATTATAAGGTCCGAATTATCTAAATTTATAAATTAAAAAGTTTGAATGATCAATTCTACCATCATAAGTCTGAATTCTCTCAATTTATGACTTAAAATATTCGAATAATTAACTCTACAAATTTAAAGTCTAATTTTGCTAATTTAATATAAGCCTAAAAGTTGTTACCGATTTTTTATTTTATTTAACTAATTACTTAAAGAAGCTATTTGTTCAAACTTTCTTTCTTGTTTTTCCTTTTTGTATTATGGTAGTATTGATTCACTTATGTTTCCATAAATACAATTGGAAGTTTTATAGTATATAATTTATTGTTAGAGGTCATTTACCTTTTTTTTAAGGTTTAATTACCAATACCCCTACGCTTTATGTTTATTACCAATCGAACCCTGTAATTTGTCAAAACTACCAATACCCCTTAAAATTAACTTCCATTATATTTAATAGATTCAATAAGCAAAATGACCAAAAAAAAAAAACCCAATAGAAAAGCAGATAAGAAAGCGGAAACAAAGTACAAGGCAAGCGAGTAAAATGCTAAAAAAATGAAATAAAGAAGGAATCCATGAAAACGGAGAAAAAGAGCCGGAACATCTTTATTCATTGGAAATAATAAAGAACCCAAGTCTTCAATTCTCCAAAGATTAACTCCCAACTCCTGCACACCAAAAGTTGGAATCTTCTCTATACCAAAAGTTGGAATCTTTTCAAAACCCAGGTATTATATACTAGATTGTAGAGGTTGAAATGTCGTAATAGTAAGTTGAGCTTGTTTGTTTTGAACTTGGAAGAAGATGAGTTCGGAAAAGTGGAGGGATAGTTTTTAACATCATCATCATCCTTCGGAGAAAATACAAAAAAATTCTTGTCTATCTAGAAAATCCACAGCTAAGGAAAAGCATGAGATAGAAATGTTTGACTGATTTAATTTAAAGTCGTATACCCACAAATTTGGACTAAACTTTAAATTTACGAATGTATGAAAGAAAAGTTGTGACTGTTTTCATTTTTTTTGTTCGGGTAACTGTACTGGAAAATTTTCATTTTTTAAATTTTTTTCCCTTTTTTTTTGTGTGGATTAGATGGTGTTCAATCTTGATTGCTAACATGTGTAGATTTGATATACTTACAATTGTAAAAAGACACTAAATAAATTTTTGTAGTGGATTAAGTACTGAATGGAAAGTGTTGGTTAATATTGCAGGAAGCAAAGACAAGTGTATATGAGATCAGGTTGCACTATGGAATACAACAA
Organism: Gynochthodes officinalis; assembly: GCA_020080225.1. Taxonomy (NCBI): domain Eukaryota; kingdom Viridiplantae; phylum Streptophyta; class Magnoliopsida; order Gentianales; family Rubiaceae; genus Gynochthodes; species Gynochthodes officinalis. The sequence continues at coordinate 19,297,412 of CM034622.1, forward strand.
CACTCAATTAAAAATATTGATCCAAATAAGTACTCTCGTGTTGTTCTGCTTTCGGACGTGACTGAGCATTTCTGTAATGGTCCAGATTTATGGAAAAGAGTAGAATATCTATTCAGTGTGACGTTCCAAGTAGTTGTAATAGAATGATGATATGCAATGAGGATCATCTGCAAAACATGTTTAGAATGCATGACAAGTTCGGGTTCATAAATGTGTATGTGACTTATGTTGCTGATAGTGTGCATTGCAATCATATAACTAGTGGCATAGAAGTGAATACAACATATGCAAACACTGATTTGAGTGTAGATTTTGTAGTCAAACCCGTGACCCAAAGTAATAGTGAGAAAGTAGCAGCTAAACAAAATAACAATAGGAGGAGCACAAAATTAAAAAGTATAAGAGAACGTAACATTCTTGATGCTGCAAATGAATGCATTCCGTATAATGAAGATGAAGAAAGTGATGAGTTATATGCTTTGAGTGATAATGATGAAATGCACCTTGACAATGATGATGAATTGTTCAACAAACATATAGATGAAGAACCCAAAAATGGTAGTGACAATGGTGGTGAGTTGTCTGAGTATAAGTCTAATGACAAAATTGAAACTTATAAAGACTCGGATAACGAATTTGAAAATGACCTAGTGGGTGCTTGTCTAAATGAGACTGATTTCTGCATACTAGAAGGGGAGAAATTCAGGCTGTTGCAAGAGATGATGTTTGAGAGTGCAGAAAAGTTTAGAAGTGTGCTATATGAGTACTCAATATAGTGGGGTTTCAAATTGATAATGGTAAAAACTGAAAGGGCAAGAATCAGAGCATATTGTGGAGGGGATAAATGTGATTAGAAGATACATGCATCTCGAATGCCCGAAGGAGTAACATTTAAAGTTAAGACTTGAAATGCAGACCACAGTTGTGTGCGAAGTGAGAATGTAAGTACCTCAGCAAAATACATGACTAAAAAAAATTAAAGAGCTGGTTAGGTCTAACAATAATATAAAGCCCCAAGTTCTTAGGGATGAACTGGTTAGAATTAGATTGCATCCAACAAATATGCAACTATTCAAGGCAAAGAAGAAGGCTTTGGAAATGATAAATGGCAATCATGTTGAGTCATATAAGTTATTGCCTAAATATTGTGCTATGGTACGTAGAACAAATCCTAGAAGCATTGCCAAGATTCATTTCCACATATCTCTCAATGCTATATTACCTTCAATCAAAAGATTTTTCTTAGGGTTTGATGTTCTTAAGAAAGGTTTTTTGAGTGGATGTAAACCTTATATTGGATTTGATGGATTTTCTTGAAAAGGCCCTTTGGTGGTGTGTTGTTATCGGTTGTTGCGTTAGATGGGGACAATGGGGGTATTTCCAGTAGCTTTTGTTGTAGTTGAAAGTGAAAATAAGGAGAGTTGGAGTTTTTTCTTCCAACAATTGTCGGACATATTGGGAGACTTTTAAGAGAAAAAGAAATGGACATTTATGACTGATAGACAAAAGGTATGATGATTTCCATTTAGCATAAAAGTGTCTGAATTAATATTATTTGTTGTCTAATGTACTACTTTTTGAAAATTGTCATTCTCTTCTTTGTGTTGTTTTACAAGGTTTGATAGAGGCTATTTTAGCGATTGTCCCTACTGCTCTTAATAGAAAGCGTTGCAGGCATATTTTTACCAACTATAAGACTAAATTTCCAGCTATGATTCTGAGAAAACTATTTTGGGTAGCAACGAGAGCATATAATCAATAGGAGTATACGAAGGCAATGAGTAAGATTAGAGCATTGAATCCTCAAACTCATGACTAGCTGGAGAAAATAGGCAAAGAAGTGTGGGCAAGACACACATTCCATATGAACCGAAGAATGATCCTATCACTAATAACTCGAGTGAATTATTCAATACCTGGATTGGAGATTTAAGGGAAAAACCAGTGCTCACATTGATGGACACTCTTCGATCTAGGTTGATGTGCAAGTTACAAAAGAGATATGAAAATGGATGTTGCTGGAAGTACTCTGTGGTTCCTCGGGTTGTTGACAGCCTAAATAAAGTTTGTGAGAAGTGTAGGAGTCTGACTTTTATGTATGCAAATGGAACAACATTTGAAGTGAAGGAAGCATTTCCTATGTAGTTGAAATCTAGAATAAGAACTGTGATTGCAAGGTTTGGAACTTGACTAGAATTCCTTGTGCCCATGCAGCAGTTATTTTGATTGATGGGAGGCAAAATCTAAAAGACTATTGTGATCCATGTTTAGGGAAAGATATGTATCTTCGAGCCTATGGTCATGTAATCAATCCCATGCCAGATGTAAACTTCTAGCCTAAATTTGCAAAGGGTGTAACTACTGAAGTACTTTCTCCTGAATTAAGGAGACGAGCTAGAGGACCTACGAAAGCTAGAATAAAGGAGGAAGAAGAGGCTCCAGCTACTGGACAGAAAAGATCATTCACTTTGAGATGTGGAAACTGCCTCCAATTTGGGCATAATAAAAGAACCTATACATGAGGCCCTCCAGCAGTTAGACAACCAAGACTGATGAAATCTAAAACAAAGGTCCATTTTTAGTTTCTTTTAGTCATATTATAGATGATGCTCACTACCCCATTGATTTTGTAAATGAACCTTTTTTTTTCTTTTTTTTTTCCGCATCATTAAGGGACAAAATCAAGAAAGTTTTCCACCTCTCCAATCAAGTTTGTATCCAATCTTGGTTCAGCAAGGTCCTTAGTCAAGCACTCTGCCAAGTACTCATCCAAGCTCCCAGCCAAGTCCTCAGTCAGCACTCAGCCAAGTCTGCAGTCAAGTTTTCAACCAAATCCCTTATCAATCTTAAAGTATAATATTCAGTCATATAATTACCCAAGTACTATGGGTTAGAATTGGCTGGTAGAGTACTTCAACAAGCATCCAAGGGACTTAATGATGGCAAATCTGCTGGTGAAAAACCTTAGGAATAAATTAGATCATGTTACTTTTGTTAAGTCATTTATATAGTTCTTGTGATTTGGAAGTTGGATATTAAGTTGCTATTGAAGAAGGTTGATGGCTTATTGGCTTTTGCTATTATTTTGTTAAATTTGGGTTGCTATTGTCATTTTGTTAGTTTGTTTCCTGTTGTTATTTTACAAAGGTTTTTTGCTATTATTTTGTTAAATTTGAGCTGCTATTGTCATTTTGTTAGTTTGCTTCTGGTTGTTATTTTACAAAGGCTTTTTGCTATTATTTTGTTAAATTTGGGATATTATTGTCATTTTGTTAGTTTGCTTCTGGTTGTTATTTTACAAAGGCTTTTTGCTATTATTTTGTTAAATTTGGGCTGCTATTGTCATTTTGTTAGTTTGCTTCTGGTTGTTATTTTACAAAGGATTTTTGCTATTATTTTGTTAAATTTGGGCTGCTATTGTCATTTTTTTAGTTTGTTTCCTGTTGTCATTTTACAAAGGTTTTTTGCTATTATTTTGTTAAATTTGGGCTGCTATTGTCATTTTTTTAGTTTGCTTCCTGTTGTCATTTTACAAAGGTTTTTTGCTATTATTTTGTTAAATTTGAGCTGTTATTGTCATTTTGTTTGTTTGCTTTTGGTTGTTATTTAGTCTGCACCTTTGTTCTGAAGCTTGGATTAGAGCTTGGTTTTGAAGACTAAAGCGAAGACTGAAGCAGCTTTGTAGCAGCTCTGAAGACTAAAGTAGCTATGAAGACTGAGGCAACTTCCAGCTCTGCAGTTGTTCCGAAGATTAAAGCTACTCTAAACCAGCTCTAAAGATTGCAGCAGCTTCCAGGTCTGAAGCAACTTTGAAGCAATTATTTCGAAGACTGAAGTTGCTCTGAAACAACTCTGAAGACTGAAGCAGCTTCTAGCTTTGAAGCAAATCTAAAGCAATTGTTCCGAAGACTAAAGCAACTTCCAGCTCTGAAGTAGTGTTCTGAGGGCTGGTTCTGAAACTTGGTGTTACATCTTGGTTTTGAATAGATTGGTTCTTAAAGCTTGGTTTTGAATAGATTGGTTCTTGAAGCTTGGTTTTGAAGTTTTGAAGCTTTGAACTTTGCAGAAAGCTATTGAGTTTGGCAAAGTCTAAAGCTTTGAGCTTTGCAAAAAAAAATTCAGTTTGGCAAAGACTAAAGCAGCTTTGTGATGGTCTTTGTTTGTGCCTGACAAGTTGCAATTGTAATGGTCTTTTGCAATGTCCATTTGAATTGTCTGAAGTCTGAGCCATTTTTCAATTTGTATATGTAGTTTAGTTTTCCTTATTGTCAGTCATTACTCTTGTATTCCTATTTTGTTAGCAAGATAACAAATAAGATTTTGGAAATGTTTAGTTGTTCCTTTATAATGTAAGCAATTTTTGGCATTAATGGAACCTATGAAACTGCTCAATTGATGAGAATCCATGAGATGCTCTGGCTGAGCTTTACTTGATGATTGTGTAGATCAAAGATTGAGTCTCATGGCTGTTGAGCATGACTTCTAGGATTTTGATTCCATTCAATTGTCTCTTGTTTTTTTGATGAACTAATATGCTGAATTCGTTATGAAGCAATAAAAAACGCAACTAGATATACAGTAATGAACTCAAGAACCGACACAACGCATAATCTTGCTTTGCCTAATTCCTAGGAAGTTTGCTTTTTTTAGGGACCAAACGTAGGTTGCAAATTTCTTTATGTAGACAGTTTTCGTGGTTTGAAACAACCACAAGAACATCTAGACATTGAAGGATTGAATAAAAAAAGAGTTCAAAGAACCAATAACTGCTGCTACTATTGGTTGGCTAGATTAAAATAATGACCAAATCAAATTTGGACAAAATTATTCTCCTAAGAATCTAATTGCCTCACTTCCTCAGGCAATTTTTAGTTTACCACCATTACTCCTTCAGTCAATTTGGTACTAAGGTATACCACTAATGCACTCAGGAAGGCCAAGACAACAACCATTTAATACATATAGAGCAGTATATTTCAGTAGTGCTTTTAGCACATTGCTGACCTAGTGGTTCAATCCAAACACCATAAAATAGTTCAGATGAAATCCTTAGAGCCGGTATTACACATTGCCACAAAAAAGGAAAAAGAGCGAAGCATGATTACCCAAATGCATTCCAGACCTGAATGAACTACTCATAACTCGACAAGTTCACTTAATCATGTGCCAATAATGGTTACACAAATTCATGGATTAAAAGTTAATGTTTGAAAACCAGTCAATAATGTCTAAAAATCATTCAATAATGTCTGAAAACCAGGCAATAATGGTTACACAAATTCATAATTCAAATTGTATATAACATAGAATATACAACATGAAATCCAGCCACATAAAATGCTCTCATTGTAGTTCTCCTGCAAGATACAACATAGAAGCTTTCTAATTCATCATACACTATTGGATTGCATCATACTACATTTTTACTAACTGAATCATATACGTAAGCAAAATAGTAGCCAAGAGAACCAAATTTACAATCACTAGGGTTGATACAATGCTACTGTTATTCCAAACCTGGGGGTTCATATTTCCCCCATCTAAATAAACTCTACTATTAGTTGCACAAGCATATGCTCCTGTACTTGTTGCTATATTGATTGGTTTGGAGTTGACCTCATCTTCCATTAGGACAACCCATTTTAGCCATCCATGGATGCTGTAAGCGTAGTAAAGACTCCCAGGATTTTTGGCCGAATTTGAGACCAACACTGAAGACTTTCTTTCACATTGCCCACATACTATCTTCTCAAACCTTAAATTATCAAGAGTTCTACTACTGCTTGATGGAGCCATGGATGATTAATCCACTTCCAACACAGTAGAACCCTAACTCTAAACAAAAGCAAAAGATTCCCAAATCAAATTCTAATCAAATAAATTACTTAATCATACATACCGTACCGAGGGCAAGGTCATTAATAGCACTGTTGCTTCTTGTTGCATTTTCTGTCTCTGTTGTAGATGAAATCAAAAGTGAGTGGTGAAACAAGGTATTGTTTCCTTCAAATCAATTGTTGGAGTAAGAGGGTGCTTTTGTCCTAATTTCAAATAATTTTTCAGATTTCTCTATAGTAATAAACGAACTCTGTTACTTTGGACTCATTTATTAAAGATTTTATAAATTTAGGGGGGTATTGAGAGATATGATAAACTACAGGATTCGATTGGTAATAAATATAAACCATAGGGAGATATTAATAATTAACCCCTTTTTTTGCTACATATTAAATTCCTTTTATTTGCAAAACATCTATATTTCCAAATAAATATAATAGTAACGATGGGCCAAAGCGTGGCCAGGAAATACTAGTATTGAATACATAAAAATATGACAAATATTTCTTTCATGGTGACCGACTAAATTACAATAAGTAATAAAGATAAAAATTAAAAAATCATCATCATCTGCAAGAAACTGTCGATCCCATGGTCTATATATTTCCATTGGTAAAAAGAAAAAAAATGAAATAATTTATTTCCCTATTAACATGACCCGTTAGATAATGCCTATTAATGTGCATGGAGATGTCATCTTCATAGGGAAAGGTATACGAATAAAAACAAATCATCTTCATGCCTATCAACTTCTAATTACATTAAAAAAAAAAAAAAAAAAGACAACATGCCTTAGCTATTATTACTATTATTTTTTTTACAGGTAGGGAAGAAACTCCTTTCAGTTTCAATTATACACCTAAATGCCAAATATACACTAATATCCTTATAGCATTTTTTTTTAAAAATATTTGTTTAGTTTAATGCTTAAAATATTGGACATGAAGATTGATGAGAGGAACTAACCTGCGTTAACATGGGAGGAACTACTTGGGTTAAAATGATCTAATGAAGGGTGTTTTGAGAACAACATGTTATCATATCTTACTTTTTCACATCGAAAATGCATTTTCACCATGTTACCTCACAAGAGCTAATTTTTTAAGTTTTTCACTTTAATCTGAAGTTTAGGGAAGTTATTGGGATTTTATAAATCCCAATTAAATGAATAAGTTCAATTGAAAGTTTATTATTAATCTATTATTATAGGTGGCAACAAAAGAGAAACAGTAACAGTAATGTAAAATGAAATCTATTTATAATCTGTAATGTCTACTTATATTGGGATTTTACTTAATCAGGTAACTTTTTTTTTGACAAACTAATAATAAGAGATACATCTTATAAAAATGTCAAAATATGAAATTTTACTCAGCCAATTAACTTTTTTTTCGATAAACTAATAGTAAGAGATATAAAAATTTGACAATCATTTTGATGTTAATCATTTATTGTTGATTTTAGAGTGAGAAGTAACCTTAATAAGTTAATCTAATTAACTATGGATAATAAGCAAGGTTTTTGTTGGACCCTATTTTTGTCACCTCACCAAAAAGACATCAATTTTTGTTCTTATTATATTATTCTCATAATCCATTTTGGACTTTTTCCATAATCAATGTTCGCATTTGCAATTCAAATCGTCATTCAATTTTAAAACTCTTTATTTCAGAATTTACACTTTTCTACTATCAACCCTAAAAACCCACTAATTTTGTCCCTCGGGTGAAAGGTTTAGGGGCTGATTTAACGTATGGTTTAGATTCTTTAGAAGCACTTGCCTAGTATTTGCAGTTGGAATTTTTCCTTTTCTTTTTTATTTTATGTTTATAATATCTAAATTATAAACACGAGAATTTGATACAAAAAGTAATACCTAACGAGAATTTTAAAGAACTGTGCTGGTAACCAACTCCAACATCGAGAGTTTGATTCTAAAAATAGCTGATCTAACTTTCATAATCTCTTGAAATTCCTTCACATTCTCACAATTTATTTCCAAAACAAAGTTTTTAGAGTCAATAAGGGTGTGCTTTCCCCACCAGTTTGTTACTAACTTATAAAACAGCTGCTTACAGTGCCCTGTGCTTTGATCTCTTCTTCTGTTGGTCATGGCTTCCCTGTTGCGTCCTTCAATGATATCATGACATCTAGTAAATCTTCATGGCCTTTTCCCTGTTGCTTCATTCTTTCCGCTATGATTGGATCATGATACTAAAAAATCCCATTCTCCTTCACAATCTTCTCACAGCCTCTCATGGCCTTGTATATCCAGCACTCTAAACCATGGCAAACAATCAGATATACAGAACGCACAGATGTGCTCGAGAAGTATGAAGATTGTTTCAACATGCTCTTCTCCTCTTCCTCCATCTGTTCTACCTTCCCCAAAATATCTTGTGTTGAAAAAAATTCTCCTCACAACACATACAACACAATGGCGAAGAGGTGTTCCAATATTAACTACTAAATCATCAGAAGAATTACTGCACTGATTCAGAATGAAGAAGACATAATTATCAGCTTCTTGGTTCCTTTTCTCGAGTAACCACTGAAGTCTTACAGGCGTTACTAATTCACCGGTGTGCATTTTTCTCATTTTCTTCCATTGAGAACCTACCGGAGCACATCCTCCGCTGGAATGTTCAGTGGCCATTGCAAAAGTTCTCGAGGCAAACTCAGCATCATGATCATGCAAGAATTTGCTAGCTCTGCCGAATTCAATGATCATGGGAACTTTGCCCCCAGCCAAAGGCATGCTACATTGGTATCCATTTCATTCATGACGCCATCAATCAATTGAAAAGATGTCTAGGTTTTATATGGCTCCAGAAGATTTCCAGCAATAGGCCAGGAAGAAGGGAAGTTTGGGATGCATATGTTTCTTAGAAACACTTGATTTCCATTTTTAGTGATGATGATTATGAGAAATACAAAAGAGAGGAAGAGAGAAGACTTGAGTGACATGTCAGTACAATCTACTAATACAAGTTGATCAAGTATTTGAAAAAACAGTTGAATGCATAGACCACAGGAAACTGGTTTTCAAGCATAATCAACTTGTTGCTGGACTCATTCCCCTTATATTCAAGTCTACACAAAGATGATGCAATTGCCTAGCTTGATCACCACCAGCCCCTGGATGGCTTCCCAAACTAAGGCTTACTTTGTAGGAAATTTGCTTCATTGGTGATTTCAACTTCGTAAACTTGCAGTCTTCAACACAGAAAAAAAAAAACCTGTCTTCGCAATATAGCATCATTGGTGGTTTTCCAATGTCTTCAACTTTGAAAGGTAACCTTATATCCATCCGTTATGTCTTAATCAATTGTAAAATAAGGTAAATTTAACACATATACCATGGACATCTAGGGGGGGGGGGGGGGCATGGGCATGATCTGTATTTACCAAATTTAAAAGTTCAAAATGACAGTCAATATTCTTTAATGTCAACAAGCCACCTGATCATCATGAGGCATCTTGGATATGGCATCTTATTATTTCCTGGGCTGATAGAAAAGGTTTCATAGCAATTCTGCTGTGAGCTGCAACACTCAGCCCACTTCCCTCTCACAGTTATTAGAGAACTCCAGAGTAACCACCGATCTCATAGCATAGAAAATCCCACTTTAGTCACTGAAAGAATTCATGGAAATTTTACATTATAAATATCATTAATCTTTACAAATAACAGGACAACACTCAAAGGTAGACATGCTATGATGGAATTTTCATCACTTCATATCTAAGCCTTAGGCCTGTTTGGACAGCACATTTTCATTTGCAAATAAGAAAATTCTCAAACAAAAATAAACTATCCAAACACATTTTTATTTCAAAATTTAAAATTCAAATTTTTCCACTCAAATTCCTCTAACATAATTTTAAAAATTATTTTTCCCTCCAAAATACTTTTTCTATTAACAAATACCCACCAAAATTTTCACACATTCCAATACAACTTTTTCCATTTGCAAATAGAAATGCCTTGTCCAAACGGACCCTAGATAAGTATTTCTTTGGAGCCCGGCTGGATTAGTAATGTATTTTCCTATTATCTGTTAAAATCTGGACTCAAACTCAACCAAGATTGAAAATCTTGCCTACTGACTGAAATGGAGATAGATGAAAATGTACCATAATCCTGAAGATGACGTGTCTAAGGAGAGATCATACATCAAAATTCCAAACCTCAGGTTCTTAAAGCTTGTAGAATACAAAAGGGATGGGTCCATTCTTAGCTATTAGTGATCACAACTGAAATCTTGAGAAAGAACAAAATAATAATGATTTTTCAAAAATGAGAACTAATTTATCTTAATCATACAAGTCTCCAAGTTCATGGAGATAAAACTTTTCTATAACAGATGTAACATCAATCTACCTGCATTAGTATAAAATTTTAAAAAAAAAAAAAAACAAAAGAGACGAATAAGTTAACAAGTGAATGGAATAAAAATATAGAAATAAAACAAGTACAAAAGGTGCATTTGTTGCTTTAGCATTTTTTCAAGGCAATGGAATACAAGGATCGTGTTATGAACCTGATGGAGGTAGTTCTGAAGAGTTGAAATTGAGCGCTACACATGATCCTGCTATTTCACTTCAGCACTTGGGCTGGAATTATCATTACTGAAGGCCAATTCAGAAACCAATGCAATATGGTCACTTCCCCATTTCTGCAAACCACAGCCAGCGAATCAACACAAATACACAAACACGAAATTAGGGGATTGGAAAAACATGTGCTTGTACGCTAGCAAAACACCAGAACACTTCCAATGATTTATAAACCTGGAAATATTTTGGTTTTTCTCCCTTTAAGCTTCACTGATTATAAGGAAAGGAAAAAAAAACACTTAAACAGCTCTCACAAACCCATATAAAAAGTAGTCGTTGGGAATGTTTTATCCATCCTCCTGTGGTATGGCTGACTTTTTTATTGATCACATTTTCAGGATCCATTTGTTTTGTTGTTTTAGATTTAGAGAAAACACTCAAAAAAACAAAGAAAAAGAAAAAAAGAAAGTGGGTCAGAGACATCACTCTGTTATTAAGACTGTAACTTCAAAAATTAAAACCATGAGTCATGAATTGATATTAAAACACAATAAACAGGAACCAAGTTGTATTAAATAAAATGGGGATTCATGAGAATCTTAAATCTTTCATCTATTTTTTGTCCTAAAAATTTCTAGTTGCTTCATTTTGCTCAAGTGCTGCAAATATTTTCCACACATTTTTTCTTAGGTAAGAGCAAGTTCTTCATTAAGTTTACCGTAGTCCAAAATATGTCTTTCAGCCTATAACATACTTCAACTATTTGGACACAGAAACTCAGCACTTTAGGAATTTATTACCGTTCGCTCTATTTCAGTAAGTTACACACTGTCCCACTACATTCCTGCAAACAAGCAAGACAGAGGGAGTGTAAACTTTTATATGCAAATTCTCTATTTAGTTATTTAATTATTTTAGTGGCTGTAAATTTGTCAGCACTTAGTTAATCTTTTGATACATAAAAAGTAATCTATAACTGCTTACATTCATGGAAGTGATACTTCAGTACCATGATCAACAGACAAAAATTTGAAAAATGGCCAAGCACCTAAGAAAGTATGTTCTGTTCCCTTAAACAATAGCAAAACAATTCCTCTGGCCATTGCAAAGATAGTCAATTTATCACCTAGCTTTTAGTCCTCGTTTAACAGGAACAGTAGGTAGCCAACCAACAATGAAATTTTATTGAAGGTTAATCTTACTCCTACGTCCTGCCAAGGGCATTAAAACTATTCATTCACCATAACACAACACGACTAGATGTATGACCTTTGAGCATCCTCTTCACAATAATTTGTCAAAATAACCCATTTGATCGCAATGTTGAGCATAAGTTGGAATAATGAAATCCATGTCCATTATACATATTCCAATGATTAATTCCGTTCCCTTACTTGAACAAAATAATAAATGCCACTAATATGCAGACTATTCTGGAGGTATCTGGGACTCAATGTATGTCACATTACTTTAATAAACCATCATTGATGGTGAAAATTTGTGCATCATACTTTAAAACATAAACACAATCCTTTAGTTACTCATTGTAGAAAGGTTTGGCAGCCAATGGCAATATCAAAGTAGAAGTGCAAGATTAAAACATCGCTGTTCTAATTTTACTTAGTTTCTCTTATCAAATCATCATATAACAATCTTCCAAAGGAATCAAATGTAGTTTAATGTACCCTCTGGTTATATTAACGGTTATGAAGCATGAATGCAATCTCAGTAGTATTATTGCATGTAGGATTCTGAAACTTCAATCCCTTATTCATACTGTCTGAGTTGAGAGCTTGCACTTGAAGACTTATCAATCATATTATTGGAACTTTTTACGAGGGGAAAAATTTCAGGAAAAGATCAAAGAAAAATAAATTGACTTATAGCATAAGTAACATCAACTCTACCTATAGTTTGGTTTGCATTACTTTATCTCCATTTTTTTTTTTTTTTTTTTACAGTTGTTATGACCTACACTATCTTACTCTATGGGGGGCTCAACTGAGCCATTGGGGGCTAGAGAGGGAAACCCACCTCTAGACCTAGTGAACTGGCGCCTGCTGGATTTACGGGCATTAATGCCCTCACAATGCCCCAGCCAGGGTTTGATCCCTGGTGTGGCACCTCACCGTGTAGGGTGATTGGCCAATGGGGCAACCCCTCCATCCTCTCTTTTTAGGCAAACTTTCCATTTTACCTAATCATTAGTATAGAGCCTTCCTAATCAAAGGTTTTAAGCATGTTCACGTTATTTGGAAGAAAACTAAGAAACAAAAAGAAAGCCCACAATTTTTATTCACACAAAGAAGGACAAGTCATACCTTTGTTGGGAATCCCTGAGTCCACTTTATTGCATGCTTTGGAATTGGAGCCAGAACTCTGGAAGTTTGAAGACCTTCAGAGCGCCTAGGATCACAGACATTTACAACACTGCATCAGTACGCCTCATAACATGCATGATCTTTTGTATCATTTTATAGTTTTAAAGTTAATTCTTCAGATCAGATCAAGTTAAATATCCCCCATTGTAAGATTTGAAGAAAGAATTAACTAAATTAAATGCCAAAATCCCAAAAATATTGACCAAGATAGGTGGTCCATTCCCCTCAAACTATTGAAGTCTGCCAAAGGTCCCTAAAAATGGGGTTGTCACAGTTACTCCTCAAAAAAGATGTCATAGCTGACATTAAGAAACCAACAGATACTCACCATATATAATCAACAGTGCCAAAGAAACGTTTGTGGTAACTGGTAAAGGAAGGTTCTCTAGTTAAATCTCTTGTCCCATAACAGTCCTGCAAGATCAAGCACAAAGTTTTGTATATTTATATTATACATCAAACCGTTCTACTTATGACGCAAAGCTAACAGCAATAACAGGAATGAAGTTAAGAGATTATCCTAGATATACCTCAACTTCTCCATATACACTCTGTAGCTTCAAAGGGTGTTCCATCACTATGCAATCTGAACTACCTGTTGCGGCTTCTATTTCACCTGGAGTCCAGGCAGATGAATCATATTGTGACTGTTCTACGTCAATATTGCCAGGATCTACATCAGGAATATTATTCTGCATCTCACTTCCAGGAAGATGAAGCCCTTGCCTGTCTGAGCTGGCACATTCTTTAAATGATTCAACCACCTCAGGATTTGATTTCGGAGATTGACTAAACTGAGATGGAATGGTAACATGGGAATGATGCATCTCAGACAGAAAAGTAGTTTTATCTTCACCTCCTTTTGAGTCTTCAACAATATCATTCAAAGACAAGCTCTCCATTTTCACATTCAACATGCAGGAATCATGAATTACATCCTTAACAGGACTACCTGAAGATGCAGCTTCATCCACCAATGAAGATGGAGCGTCCTCAAAGTCATTATGAGAAGCATCGATGCCAGATTCATTCTCACCATCACATCCATTAAAAACCTCAATATCATTTTCTCTTAGTTGTTTGTCAACTTCTTCATTTGCATATTTCATGGTAATTGAGGACTCAACAGCCTCTTTCTCCACGGGGGAGAAAGACTCAGACAAGGTGATGTCTCCATAGGTTCTATTTCCCAAACTTTCCTCAGCATAATGTTGCTTCTGTGCAGATAATGGAGAACCACCGTTCTGTGTCCTTATGATACTTGCTGCAGGTAAAACTTGAGAAAAATTACCAGCAGACTGAACCCTAAGACATTGAACCAGAGTCAATCTTGAAAACGCATCAAAACACTTTGATGAGCTTAAAAGATAGAAACTTTAGATAAATAAAAGCATTCATACCCATGTTTAGGACTAGATGGCCTCAGTGGATGAATCTCTGCTGATGCTTGTCCTGAAACCTGGTCTCGAGGAAGTTCTGACAGATCAAGCTGTGGCAACAGGAGAAAGATGTCAACTATTTGACCGGCAATAGAAGGATAGGAAGAGGAAGGGTGTACAACTGAGAATTGGAGAATTGAAGGACAGGAAGTGGAATGGGACTGAGATATACTAAAGCTGCAATTCACCTTCTGTTGTGAAATGAAGTTGTACAATGGACTCTGATGCAAAAGCAAGCAATAATGTCAGAAAGAATCACTAAGAATCCAATACAAAGGGCAAAAGTCAGGGCCAAAACATGGTGAAAGCATGTAAAGCAAGAAAAACAAACAGAAGAGAACAAGAACAATGAACTAAAAACATAAATATGGCACCTTTGGGGTGCCGTTAAAATCACCACAAACAATGACAGGAGCATCATCCCAAAACTTTGAAATGGTATGAGCCTTACTCAGAAGCACCCTTACCTGCTTAAACAATAATTTGCAGTGATATTCAGGTAAGCTATCTTGAAGTATAGGTGGATTCTTAATTTAGAGTACAAGCCTTAGCACACAAATCATAGTTTTCACCCATAAGTCATGATTTATTTCAGACCCTCATTCATTTCAACCTGAATAAAGAAGATTCAAGTTGAGTGTACAATCATCATCATCATCACCTTTATCCCAAACTAGTTGGGGTCGGCAGTCAATGAACCCAAGAACATAAATCCATAAAATAAAGAAAATATAATAAAATAAATAGATAAAGAAATAAATAAAAATGCTAAAACTATAAAAGGCAGTCGGGACCATTAGAGTTTTGCTCTTCCACCACACTAATAGTTTTCCTCCACTTTGTTCTACCACAAACTAGCCGCCAATCTATTTCCCACTCCACTAGATCTTGTTTTACTACTTTTCTCCACATAAATTTCGGCCGACCGCTCCCTTTCTTCCCGTCATGCTCCTTATAACAAATTTCTGTTCTTATCGGCGCATCTATAGGTCGCCAAAGAATATGCCCAAACCATCTCAATCTATGTTCTCTCATCTGTTCTGCCACCGGTGCTACTCCAATTCTTCGTCGAATATCCTCATTTCTTATCTTATCCATCCATGTCTTACCACACATCCATCGTAACATCCTCATTTCTGCTACTCCCAACTTATGCTCATGTTGTTTCTTTGCTGGCCAACATTCGGCTCCATATAGCATCGCTGGTCTTATAGCTGTTCTATAAAATTTCTCTTTTAACCTAATCGGGATTTTGCGGTCACACAAAAACCTTGTTGCACTTCGCCATTTCATCCAACCTGCTCTGATTCTATAGTTTACATCTTCATCAATCTCTCCCCCTTTTTGCAGTATTGATCCCAGATATCTAAAAACATCTTTCTTGGGTACCTCCTGTCTGAGCATACTCACGGAATCTTCGTCCTCACGTTTTGCCGTGTCGAATTCGCACTTCATGTATTCAGTTTTATTTCGACTTAACGTCAATCCTTTTGACTCTAACATGCTTCTCCATATTTCTAATTTAGCTTCTACCCCCGCCTTGGTCTCATCAATAAGCACAATATCATCTGCGAATAACATACACCATGGCACCTTATCTGGGATATCCTTTGTCAACTCATCCATAACAAGTTGAGTGTACAATAATAGATCTAATTTTATTCATCAGAAGTATAACCTTTTAGATGAAGAAATTAGAAATAAGTATCAGTTATCCCAAGAAACCAGGTCTAGGACAAGGACCTAAAGATTCTAAAGGACTATCATAATCCAAGCGACAGATGGAGCTTGCCTTCTTCACTGGTCTACCCAATAGACAATGATACTATAGAGATAGTTGCAAGCAGATGGGCAAATAAGGTCAAGGTCATTATTAATGTGAGAGTCTCAAATTTATTAAAATTATGCAGCCACTGCTGATGTCGTATAACTAAATAAGAGTTCCCTAGTAACAAAGAAATTACTCCATGATCAAAGAAAAATGAAAACAAGAATCAAGCAGGAACAAAAAGTATGTCAATCTACAGTTTCTACAGTGGCATCCTGAAACAATATAGAGAAGCAAGAATGGAGAGAGAAATTTTATGAAACTTAATGTTTCTGCATGTATAAATCATCTGTAGCTTAACACTATATCCATTTAGAATAACCAAATTATGAACAAGTCTTTTAATTCTTCCTTAGAATCTGTTAACTACATGAACCATTGTCAATGTCATTACAGTGTCCAGCGACTCCCAAAAGCAAAGCATAGAAAATTAGCTGCACAGATGAATGTTTATTGAAGTCATGAGATCACAAGAAACCAGGAAAACCTCAAGAATGTACGCAAAATATTACCTGCCCAAGCTTAATTTCTCCCCTTTTAGGATTGAAAAGAACATGAATGTTGCAAACCACGACTTTGTTTGCTGTTTTAAAGCTGCAACAACAGAATGCTGAGTTTCAGCAGGAATGATGGGAAAATTACAAAGTAGTTAAAAAAAAAAAAAAAAAAACCATAATTGAATATGGAGCAATAAGCAAATATTTAAGAATTACTCAGAAAATTTTTTTTAAAAAATGATAGGAATAGAGAAATATTTAAAGTGCAGAAAAGCCCATTGAAGGTGAGGTGCACGCATCTGAAGATTTTTGTTCCTTGCAGACATGACCACTGAGAAACAAGAATTCCAGATGATTGACCTTTCAAATTTAATCAATAAATGACCAATTATACCACTGAAAACCTTAAGGTTCCAAGAACTACATGGAAACACTTACAGCAAGATTGCCATTTGTTTATCACCAATTTAGGAAAATGTAAGAGTACCTTTGTGCAGGAGCTGCTGTATCACTATCATTGTACTGATACAATGACTGCTCAACAAGAACAATAAAGTTAATTGATAAACTCAATAGGCTAATGACCAAACTACATCATAAACTTCGAGTTCCCAACTTAGTATTTGAAAAACTCACGTACCTCAAATACGCATATCTGTGCAACATTATCTCGAAGGCCAAGTGTATTGAATTCAATGGATTCTTCATGCAGCAACTTGAATCTACCATGTAAAATTGAAGCAAGTTTTAAAGGGGAGTGAAAAACCTTAATGATGAAGATAATATATGTGATCAGAGCATCCAACTATATCTGGAAATCCGCAAGAAAGGAGTTGCCAATCTTCTGTCTTGAAAATAACTCATTCAAAAGCTAAAAACTCAGCCAGAGTTATGGAAAACACTAAAATGCAAATTTAAGACAATGAACCACAAATAATCTTCTCAACGATGAAACGAACATGACAAAAATGTTACGCTGAAAAGTTCATTATGAATCCTGTTCCTTCCATGGTGTTAGCCAGTACAATTAATCTAATAAGCCTCAAAGAAAATGGATTGTGAATCAGAAAAGTTTTCCAAGTCTAAGACATGGGAAGTTACATGAGAACATAAAGCAGTTCAAAGAATTCCACAATTATCACAATCTCCAAATGCAAGAAAAAAAAGCCATTTACTCATGATAAGCAAGACTTCAAAAATGCATTTATTAAGCAACTTTGTCTTGTACCAACCAATTAGATCCATGAATGCAGCATACAAATAACATCTATAGGATTGGCTTTTTGTTTCTCATGCTAAAATAAAACCCTGAATTGCTGGTTGTCTTTAAGTCCACATGATTAACATCATTAAAAAAAATTATACAAAGATTGTGAGTCTTCTTTTTAATATTAAAAACTTAGAAATTGTGGACTCTATAAAGTAGTAATGTGCTGGATTTGACAATAACAGTACCATAAGGAATGGGCTATTCAATTTTTCAAACGAAATACTATGGGAGTCTTAAACAGCACAACTAGATCTACGACTTCAGTTGAATATCATGGACAGAGTTGTCACTTGGCAAATAACAAATCACCCCATTGAATCAAAATTAGTTATAACGCTAACAATACAAAAAACCATTGAAATTCGTAAAGAATTTGGATCGGCAAAGAACTGGATAACACAGCTTCACAGGAAGTAAAGAACTACAAATAAACCAGCAGGGGAAATTATTCGATGGTTGATTGGAGATATTGCACTGATTAGGTAAAAATAGATATCATCTAACTAACAACTATTATAGTCAATCCCTAAATATTAAACATTTAAAATTGGGCAGACACAAGAAACAAAAATTTACCTTGAATTACTCCAGAATATTGCACAGCCATCAACAGGATTGCCAGTTCGCATCTACAAAGTAGCAAAACAAAGTCCACTAATATTTAGAATACAGAACTTTTCTTTTTGAGAATGAAGAACTCTTGCTGATGGAGCAGAATCTCAAGTTAAAAAAAGGGAAAAAAAAAAAAAAAAAAAACACCTAAAGTTGCATCACCTACATTTCCAGAACTACTAAATATAACTCTGGACTTTTCAATTAATGTCCGACCACCAAAGAGTTAATGCAACTGAATTAAGTTCAAATATATCAACATAGAACCATCTTGTTGAGTTTGAAAATAGTAACATCTTGCAACTTGTAGCCAAAACGGTTTACTCAAGTACAAGGGTATCCATTTATGGTTAAGTGGCATGAGAAGTGTTCAATCAGGAGACAATTGAGGGAATATTTTTTTAAAAAAAAATATTAAAAAAATATTGTTAATTTAGGAGAAGTTCCATTTTTGCTGAAATCGACTTTGAAGTCGATTTTCAGATAGTCGACTTTTTCAAAATTGACTTCAAAGTCGATTGCAGTATTTGAAAGGGCCACAACTCTGTCTTATTGAAGAGGGTTCTCTCCACCGTGAGCTATCTTGGATTTTCAAAGGAAATGTCAAAAGTGTGAGCTTCCTTTCTCAATCACTTGTCGATATGACCGCTAGTGCTCCTAAGCTTTATTTTTTTCTGGTCCCGTCACTACTGAGGGAGGTCCATTTGGGGACTTGACCGAAATGGTCAGTGACGCTTCTTTGGGTTCTTTAACTTCATCTGGTTGGCCCCTATTCCTGTGTGATTTATTGTTTTGTTGTTAGAAGCCAGTTGAGTTGGATAAAGTTGGATTATTTTTTGATCATTGCAGTATTTCACCTGTTCATCTCATTTGTTTGATGCTGTGAGTTTTAGTGAGGTATGGGGGGCAGGGGGGCAGTATTGGCGGGGAGGGAGGAAGGGGAGGCCTGGCCAGGGGCTGCTTGCAGGTGGGGTGGGGAGAGGGGTGCGGCGGAATGGGGGGGAGGGGCATCGAAGGGGAGGGGTGCGAGGGGGAGGGGAGGGAAGGGGGTGCAGGAGGCTAAGGGCTGGGAGGGAGGAGCTGCAGGGGTGGGCAGGGAGGGGAGAAGGGCGGGGAGGGAGCTGGGCAGAATTTTCTTTTCTTTTATATATACCTGAAGTCGCCAATGCCATTGTCGACTTCAGGTTTTTTTTTTTTTTTTTTTAAATATTGAAGTCGATAATGGCATTGTCGACTTCAAAGTCGATAATGGTAATGTCGATTTTAAAGTCGACAATGGTAATGTCGATTTTAAAGTCGACATTGCCATTGTCGACTTCAGCATTTTTTGCACTCCTTTTAAAACACAATATTTCTTTTATTTGTGTTAAAATAATAAATATTTATAGAATTAATCCATTAAATCAGTAGGCCTCAATTGGTCAGGCAGGATATAGAATTTAATGGGCCCTAAACCAGAGCAACTAAAACAGCCAAAAGTCAAGAAAGAACATTGAATGAAAGATAAGAAAAAATTACCACAATAAATTCTGTACATTAGGAGCCAAAACAGCTACAATGTACTTGAAAACATCGACAAGGCCAAAAAAATGCCAGAGCATCTTCTGCTCAAAGTAAAATCAACTGTGCTATAACAAGAACACATTATGCATAGTCTCAACCTCTCTTGCAGCACAGATGGTCTCCCATTGCAACTTTAAATTTAACATGAGACGAATTAAGTGATCCAAGGCAACTAAACAGAGCAAAACAGAAAACATGTGAAAAGAAAATTTATTGACAGCTAATAAGATAACTTAAATGCATACAGAACAATAAATCCATGGAAAGAAACAATATCTACTTCTACGCTAAGCGCCCATTCACACTTGCCAGAAAATAAGCCAATTCTAGCTCTTTTTACAGTTATTTTAGGTACAGCATTTTATCTGTGCTTTGAACTATATTACAAGTTGAAAAATGGACTCTGAAAAAGCACTCATGAAGAGATTTTTTTTCTCCAAACCACTTTTGTTTTTCAGAACTTCAAAAAGTTAAATGCCCCTTAACTTTTTAAAAAACAATTTGAATTATTACTTCCTCTTAAAAGTTTCAGAAAATCTAAAGCAGATGAGAAGATTCCCCTAAATTATTTGACAGTTCATATTAGCATTCTTCAGAATTTGAAGTTTTTAGGGGTTAAATTCTTTAAGCAGCTTTCTGAAAGTGTTAATTCAACTTTTTAAAGTACAGATGGTCTCGCTTATCAAAAGGAGGAGCAACAACTATTTAGGTCAAGTCAGATTAGAAAGTACAAAGTTAATTCTTTGAACATATGTTTGTTGTATACCAGCATAAGGCATCATCAAGTTTTAATATTTATAGATTTATGTGTACACTCCTTAAAAACAGAAACACACACAATCAATGCCCTAGGATAGTCAATAACTTAACCAAGCACACAAAATCAACATCCAAGTACTAATATAATGTTGACTAGAAACCCACTTAACAGCGCATGGAACAACCAGTTCAAGCATGGATAAGGATATATGCCTTCTGCATTTAGTAAGCATCTTAAAAGAGATTCAAACCTATTTTCCTTCCACAGTACAGAAATACAGGAAGCCAACTCAAATATGCATCGTTCAATAATCCTACTAGGCAGACTGTGAAATTCCTGTTCACTCAGAAAGGAAGAAAAATGCAACTAGGAGGTTCTTTTATTATTTGAAGTATCAATTTGGGCAATGAATAAGTGCTAAGCACATTCAGAATATCAAAAATAGATGAAGCAGACAAGCATCAGAGATAAAAACCATGTAATAGCACCAAAGTAACTAAGCATTCTTCTATACACCTTCCAAATGCCACTATATCCCCGAAGCTCCAACTCTTCCTTTAAGTCTTGGAATCGGTCAACCTCCTGATATTATCAAAAGAAAAGTGGGAGTTTAAACACAAAGGAAGGGGGATCAAGATACACTTGGAGGCCACGGTATAACTTTTGAAGGTCAAAAAAACATAAAACTAAATGCAAAGATCTGCTGCAAAGGAGCATTAGCAACAAATTGAACATATGCGAAAACTTCATTAAATTAGAAGTCCGAAGGCCAATATGTTAAGCATTACCACAAAGCAGAAAAACTCATTGCAAGAGAGAAAATATTGTGCACTCAAGTAGATCACAAGAGGATAAATAAGCCTAGAATGGAATAAAAACTCTCCTTAAAAATGAAAGGCTAATGAGAGACTTGGTTTTCAGCTATAATAAACAATTAGCAAAATATCTCTATCATGAAAAGTCTTAGTCTAACTATTAATGGTTTAACCAAAACAAGTATGGTGAGATAGACAGAAATGCCCAGGCACCCAAACATTATTCAGATTATTCAATGCAGTCAATCGAAGCATGAGCTGATACTTTGACAAAGTAGAAGGCCACTTTGACGACCTATACTCCAAAATGGAGAACGCAAATTCACCCCAAGTCAGGATATGCTAAATCAGCTTGATTCATCATGAAATCAGAAATACTATCTGACTCTACCATTCTTGAAGAGCTAGCTAACAGAGTGAACCTATATACAATGAAGAAGGGAATGATTTCACAGAGCCATGAATCCCTGACAAGTTTAACCCTGATTTCTAAACCTAATTCATTCCTTTGCCTTGATGGCTTACTCACACAATGATCACAAGCATTAATTAAACTAAGTAATCTACATCTCAAATAACATTTCATTTCTACTCTAACCACCATGATTATAGTGTTTGGAGGGATCTATAAAATAGGAAACTAACAAAAGCAATTCTCTTACTTTTCCCCTTTTAACATTCCACTCTCAAGTATTTGACTGCCAACTGTAACAATACTCAGGTTAAAGATAATTTTTTTATATGTAGCCCTGAATCTTTCAGTTTCACAATTAAACTATCCATAATTATGTTTCTTTTTTACCGATTTTTACTTGTCCTTCAAAACTTTAGGCTCTTAATCATCATTTTGTTCTTGTGAGCCTCTTATCCTGGGAAACAGTACTACTTCATACAAAAGACACATGCAGATGTACTGAGAAAATACAAGCCCAACTCTCATGTTTAATAAAAAACATTGAACTCCTGCAACCAGATTCAAATGCTGAAAGAAGAATGTTCTAGAGAGTTCAAGTTGAGAGTTCACATATCAAATGCCAGAGTTATAATTGTATCAAATGTAGGATGCATCTTCTTCTAGCATCCAGTCATAGATTATACTTCAGTAATAGTTATCAAGGATTGACATCATGTCATCATAACTGCATCATAATAACCTGAAAACATAATATATCAGCTGACCACAACCCAAGCTCAAAAACAATGCTTCTCTTACGCCACTCCCAATCCATCATGTATCTAGGTATGTGAAAGTAAAGCTTCTGCCAATGGTCTGTAGCCAGGTAATCAGCTAGTATGTTGTATGATAGAACTGTAAACCGCTCTGCAAAGAGTAATATTGACTCAGTGCAAATTTAGTAGATGAAATTAATAGAATAGTATAAGACTTGGATGTCAATTTACATATCAAATAAAGCCTTGCAACA
This sequence comes from Gynochthodes officinalis, assembly GCA_020080225.1. NCBI lineage: Eukaryota > Viridiplantae > Streptophyta > Magnoliopsida > Gentianales > Rubiaceae > Gynochthodes > Gynochthodes officinalis. The sequence goes on from CM034622.1 coordinate 19,320,399, forward strand.
TTAGACGCAAAAGTGTGAAGTTTCAGCAACCAAAAGAGCATTGCAGGCATTAAAGTAGAGGTTCTTAAAATTTTAATAGACAGTTAAAACAGAAAATTTCAAAATAAGAAAGATTTTGACCCTTTATTCAAGAATTTAATGTTCTAATTACAATAGTTGACCTAAAAGTACTAAGAGTTGTTTGTTGAAAAGCAGTGAGTACTACTCGATCTTGTCAGTGCATTCCAACAAACATATTCTATCCATCAAAATATTATCTTTGCCAATAACAGATAGCAGTCTGCAGAAATTTATACACACCACACTGGTAAAACTTAAAATTAACTAGGAATACTAGTCATATACGCTTATTGGGGTAAGACGGGAATTGACATGTAGAATGGGGCCTTGTCTATGTTCTTGTCTGATTAATTGGTTCTTATAAAGATGGATTAGATTATTTGTCAAGAAATTTCAGAGAAAAAGGAGGCGTATAATGCAATTATGCTGGTCTAATACTAACCCAAACTAATAATCGCATCAATTTCTCCCCAAAGTATTTGATAGAATCAAACAACTACATGCCATGTAACTCCAGATAATATAGGAGAATTGAAACTAACAAATGCTAAAGGAAATGAAAAAGAGCTCTCCTAAAATCTAACAACACCCTGTAATAACTCCCTCACGCAAACAAACAGCTATTCCCTCCCGAAATCCTCCAAAAGTAAAAATTTGAGCTTGCGGTGAGAAGCCGAAAAAATGAGCTCCTAATCACTCGAAGAAACTTGATCCAACAAAAATATAAGTGAGAATTTATTGAAAATCTTTGAAATTTCAACTTAAATATCATCAAATCCACATAAATGGAAGATATTCGACAGGCAAGCGTATACCGCATTCAAGAGGAGGCTCGGGTTTCGCAAACTCCCAATTCCGATAATTCAACTCCTTCGGGGGCCTCGGCTTAAACTGCTGCTGCTGCTGTTGTTGCTGCCACTGCGGTCGAAACTGTTGATTTAAACCATAACGTGGCGACGGCTGCCCAAAAGGCTGGTGATTTTGATCATTAGGCTGGTGCTGGGACGGTAGTCGCCGCGGAGGAGGTCCATGAGGTTTACTAAAGGGAGTTCGCTGAGGCCTAGGATTGTAATAATTCGTCCGAGGAGTAAAACTTGGCGAAGATTGAGAACGGGAGAAGTTCCCCTCATTATATGATGGTCGAAACCCTCGATTGGCGTCCTGAACTTGCCGGAAATGGGAATCCCCGGTGACGAATTGAGGAGGAGAGTCTCCAACTTGGCCCACTGAACTGTCCGAGTAACTTCTCCGACCACGGCCGCGTCCTCGGCCGCCTCTGAACTATAAAAATTAAAACCAAAAGATGAACTTCAAGCACAAAATTACACGTAAATACAATGATAAAAATGGCGTTCATTTGTTTTAGGAGGTATTTCTGGGGCTCACTGAGGTTCGAGAAGACATTATTGGCGAAGTGGCGGTGGAGGTAGCCGAGGAGGAGCCGGCAGCGGCGAATAAATAAAATGGAGGAGCTGAACGTTTCATGGGGGACGACGAGCTGTCATGTGGTTTGCCAAGCTTTCACTCTTTATCTATTTTATATAGGTTATGGTCGGTCTCTTACGACGTCACCGTTTTGTGCAGAGTATAACTGCATAAAATGTTACGTTTGGACAAAGGATTCTCGAGTCAATTGCCTTAATATTGATACCAAAAAAAAAATTAAATAAATATTATTTTTATTTTTTTTATTCCATATATATAGGAATCGGTGTTTCAAAAACCGACTTTAAAGTCGGTTTTTGAAACACCGATTTTAAAGTTGGTTTTTAGAATTTTTTTTTTTAAATTAATTTTGATTTAAAATTAATTAATTAATTTTTTAACCATATTTTATTTGAAAAAATTCGAAAATAATATAATATCCAGAGTTAAATTCTTCATAGTCGATATTCTGCATATCCACGTCAATTTAGTATTATTTTTTAAAAGTTTTTGATTAAAACTAAGTTAATTAGTTTTTGTACCATATATTAGTAATTTTTTTTGAAAATAATGTAACTTTGAGCAATAATTTTGCAATAATTTGTTGTGTATTATTACGAGTTTTTTTTCAAAAAATTGTATAAAAAAATATAAATTAAATAAATACTAATTCTTGAAAAAATCTTTTATTTTTAAAGAAATCGATATCTAAAATATCGACTTTAAAATCGATATTAGGGATATCAACTTTAAAATCGCTATTCCAGATAACCACTTTGAAGTCGAAATCCCGCATATCGACTTCAGGCAATTTATGAAAAAGAAAACTTAGCCCTAATATCAAAAAATTGCTCGACTATTTACCCGACTATTTGCTCGACAAAAAATATAACAGTTCTTAAAACACAAATTCTGTAGTATGCTCGACTATTTACCCGACTAGTAGCTCGACAAAAAATATAAAGTTTTTAAAAAAATTAAAAACTGGAACGTTGAAAAACCAATGACTCGACTAAAAATTCGACTTATTGCTCGACTTTTTAGGATATCGAGTGCTACTCGACCTAGGGCTTGACTTACCATCGACCCTCGCCAGACCATTTTCTCGACCAAATTCAGAGAACTCAGTTCAAATACATACATACAATATCAACACACATTATGTAGGAAGAATAAAATGATCAATTTAAACCCAAAAATTGCTGATACTTACCGCGGAAACCTGTACTTCCTTCTTCTCCGTCGCAGGTGTCTTCTTAGTGATGGAAGATGGGCGTCCTCCGTTTGTGCGTGCCATTGGAAGTTTTTGGAATGGGCTAACACTCAATGTTTTGTAATGGTGTTTGATGCGGAAAACAACGAAAGTTATGGAAGGAAATGAATAAGAAAATGATTTAGAGGCTTATGTAATGGAAGAAGTGACGAACGGTTTATGATATTGATTGAAATGAAGACTTCGGTTATGGAAAAAGTACGGCTTCTCAACGTCTCTTGGTTTCCCGCTCGCGTACAATAGAGGAGGGTATTGTAGACATTTTCTTCATGAAAGTGGTATAACACAAAAGAAAAAGAGGAGGGTGGTATTTTTGTAAAGTCAACGGTCAACTATGGTATATTTATAAATTTCTCATATTTTAATCCAATAGGTTGGGCCACTTGAGTTATGGATAATTAATTGATTAGGTTATATAATAACCCATAATATCTAGGTAGGGATAGGTTGGGTAAGGATAAATAGTTGGATTGAGTGATTTTTTAAATAAAAAAAAAATTCTAAGATGTTGTGGAAGTTATCTAATAAATAAAAATGGCATAATTTTCTCTTAATTTATAAAAGGATAAAGTAATTTTACTTTTTAGATACAACTTTACTCTTTTTAGATGAACATTTTTTAAACATACGCTTAATTAAATATATAAATTTAAAAGGCTAAATATGAAATTAAATTAGTTTGAAAAAGTATTCCAAAAAAGATGAAAAATGTATGTTTAATTTCCTTACTTAAATAGAAAAAGTAAAAAAAAAAATAATTGAATTGATCTATTGGGTTGATTGGATTTGACCCAATCCAAATATGACCCGTAACTAAATGAGTTGTGTTAAGTTATGACCCGTTAAATTATAACACATTAATGACCCAATTTATAAGTGATCTAACCCGCCCATCTGCTACCCTTACCAAGAAGTTTTCACGAATATATGACAAAGAATGTTGAACTAATAATATTATTTTTGAGTTTCAATCTACTTTTTCCTGTGATTTTTTAATTTCAAACATTCTTCTTATTATTATTAGGAAGTTTTGAACCGGTATCTTCTAGTTACAAGAACTTCCATTTTATTATCTATTCAAACCATCTCCCACAATATTTTGCGAGCTTAATTAGTTTCTAAAAATATAAAACAAAGAAAGGAAGAGATTTATGTTCACTAAATTGGATGTGAGTAAAGCTTATAACTATATGAGGAGAGCCTTTTGGAACAATTATGTTTTAAATTTGGTTTTGTAGAGGTTTTGTTGATTTAAATATGTCTCATGTTTTCTCATTGTCTTATCTTTTTAATTAAATTAGTGTTCCACCCATGCAATTGCACGGTTTTTAGTATTGGTAAAAAAAAAAAATTATAATTTAATATTTTAAAATTATAATTTATTGTTTCTCATTGAGAAGTACTATTATTTGGTGTTAAATTTAAATAATATAAATAATATTAAATTGTTTTAGAAGATTTATATTAGAAAATTAAATTTTTATTTAAATAATATGAGTATAAATTTAGATATATAAGAAAGTTAAATTAGGATAAATCTATTGAATTCAAATTTAATTAAAAGACTAATGCAATATAAATGGTTTCAAAAATTTGACCGTCAACATGTAAAATAAAGAAATATGTAGTGAATTCAATAAGAGAGAGATATCAACATTGTAATGCTAACATTGTTTCTTCATATATATAAAATGTTAAAAAATAAATTATTATCTCAATTCAAGATATTATAAAATAACTTCTTTATTTATCATTGCAAGGGAAAGGTAAAATAATTTTTATTTTTCTGTTGAAAGGTAAAATTCCTTGATGTTATACTTAAGAGCAAAACAATAATAATTAGAGAAGTTAAAAAATTAAATACAATATCTTTAAACAAATTAAATACAATAATAAAGTGTTTGTCTTTACTACAATCAATTAAAAAATACCAAAAAAAAAAGGAAAAGAAATCGTAAATGTGTGAAGTAAAATTTTATTATAAATTTCAGTCCTTCAAGTAACGATAGAAATATGGGAAATTTGCATATATAGCAGGGTTGACCGTTGACTTTGCAAATATAGCACCCTCTTTTTTTTCCTTGCAAACATAACACTTTAGGGTTGAACAAAGACCAACATACCCTCATCTTCTCTTCTGAAACATAAAGACATTACACTTCATCTTCATCTTCATCTTCATCGATTCAAGAAAATTTGCTCTCACATCCCATTATTTGCACTTCTTATTATCCTCACACCCCATTGGATCATCATCTTCAAACAAGAAGACCGCGACCGTGGAGAAAAATTCGTTGCGGGGAGATATTAGTTGAAATTTACACAAGTTGAACTAGGTTTGTGAACTTCAAAGAAACTAGTCGAGCCCTAAGTCGAGTATAGGTCGAGCAAAACATTAGGTTGAATACAAGATCGAGTTTAAGGTCGAACAATAAGTCTGAGTAGTAATTGGTTGAATATTAGATCGAGCTCGACCTAAACTCGACCTAATACTCGACCTACTACTAGGTCGAGTTAAATTTAAAAAAAAAAGAAAAAATTGAATTTTTTTTTTAAAAAAAAGTTTTAGGGTCAAGCTCGACCCCATGCTCGACCTAAATTTTAAAGAAAAAATTGATTTTTTTTTTAAAAAAAAAGTTTTAGGGTCAAGCTCGACCCCATGCTCGACTCTATGCTCGACCTAAATTTTAAAGAAAAAAATTGATTTTTTTTTTAAAAAAAAAGTTTTAAGGTCAAGCTCGACCCCATGCTCGACCTAATGCTCGACCTAAATTAAAAAAAAAATTTTAAAAAAATTTTTTTTTAATTTTTTTTTAATTTAAGTCGAGCATTAGGTCGAGCGTAATCGCTGACCTAAAACTTTTTTAAAAAAAAATTCAATTTTTTTCTTTTGTTTTTTTTTAAATTTAACTCGACTAGTAGTAGGTCGAGTATTAAATCAGTTTAGGTCGAGCTCGATCTAATATTCAACCAATTACTACTCAGACTTATTGTTCGACCTTAAACTCGATCTTGTATTCAACCTAATGTTTTGCTCGACCTATACTCGACTTAGGGCTCGACTAGTTTCGTTGAAGTTCACAAACCCAGTTCAACTTGTGTAAATTTCAACTAATATCTCCCCGCAACGAATTTTTCTCCACTGTCGCGGTCTTCTTGTTTGAAGATGATGATCCAATGGGGTATGAGAATAATAAGAAGTGTAAATAATGGGATGTGAGAGCAAATTTTCTTGAATCGATGAAGATGAAGATGAAGATGAAGTGTTGTGTCTTATGCTTCAGAAGAGAAGATGAGGGTATGTTGGTCTTTGTTCAACCCTAAAGTGTTATGTTTGCAAGGAAAAAAAGGAGGGTGCTATATTTGCAAAGTCAACGGTCAACCCTGCTATATATGCAAATTTCCCTAGAAATATCTATTGATAGAACAAAATTTAAAACAAAACTATTCTTCTTGGCAACACAAATTAAATACAAAAACTGTGGGTCTGTTTGGATAGACAATTTTTATTTACAAATAAGTAAGTTTTCAAACAAAAACAAACTATCTAAACACATTTTTATTTCAAAATTTAAAATTCAAATTTTCTCACTGAATTTCCTCTCACATAATTTAAAAAAAAAATTCCTCTTATTTTTTCCTCCAAAATACTTTTTCTATCAAAAAATACCCACCAAACTTTTTACACATTCTAATACAACTTTTTTCAAACACATCACACTCCAAAGAAACTCATAAGGGCATCCACAGCAGCCCCAAAAAAGGCCAGTCTAAGATCACGCCACATCAGCGCCACATTAGCACCACATCAGCTTTGAACGGTCTTTAGTATTCAGACAATCATCATAAAAAAAAGTACTCACGCTCATAAACGGCCTTTACTATTCACGTAACAAATTTCTCTCTCCTCTACCTTCTTTTACACCATTTATTTAATATATTTAATACTTCTTATTTAAATTAATAATTCTAAAATATTATCTATTTTTCATTTATAAAATTCAATATGTATTAATAATACAACTTATAATTTTAATTCGTTAATACAATTAATACTTAAACAATTAATGGAAAATAATTTTCATTACATTAAAATTATATTGTAATAATACATTTAAAATATGAAAATAAATATTCTAAATTAAATATGAAATACGTAAAACAATTAATGAAAAATTAAATTTAGCATTATTTATCAATTAATTACAAAAAATTCTTTTTCATTTAGACAAACCTGATTATTTCTTTAATTTTGTAATTATTTATGTTGTTTAACTATGAATACATATAATTTTTAATAATCACATTCAATAATTTTATACAATATTATAGTCAAATTAATTGTTTTAAAATTTTTGTAATTATTAAATATGTATAAATAATTTTACATAATATTAAAAATTATAATTTATTATTTATACACTTAAACTTAAAATTAATAGAAATATTAATAATTTTATATTAAAATTTATAAAATATTAATAAGTATATTATAATTTAATATTATATTACATTTAAGAAAATCATATATTGCACCAAAAATAGTCAAAGTGCATGTCATTTTGTAGAGAAAAATATTTTCCAGTCGTTGGTAATTTTTTTTTAAAAAAAAAAAAAGAGGCCAAAAGGGGGTTGCAAACCAGGGGGGAGGTTTGCGGCCCTTGGCGCTTGTAATTGTCGATCGTGAATGGTATGAGACTCTTTTTTAAAACTAAGGCAAGAAACGACGTCGTTTTTGAAAGCCAATTTGGGAAAAAAAAATGTCATGGTCATCCCCGGATTTCTCGGAACAAACGGTCAAAAGACCGTTTGTTCTGAGAAAGGCCTCCAGATTAGCAAAAATTGCTGATCTGGAGAGCGTTGCAGCACGACTAGCCCCAAAACGGGGCTGGTGTGCTTGCTCTAAGGCATAAGCAACCCTTGAATGTGTAGCTCTAGTGTATATGTGCTGGCTTTCATGAGAAGACCCCATCCTCATCAAACCTTTAGCCATCAATTCCTTTATGGTTTTCCTTGCAAGTGCTAGACTAATCTACAATGATGTTTATAGGATGAAAAGCCAGACAACCTATGAAGTATTTAATTTAAAATAAAGTATTTGAATATTGTTCCATCTCCCATGTGCTTCAAAATATAATTCTAGATAATGATGGGAATTAATAATTGTAGTTAAAGCTATTATACAATTATTAAAAATAGTATGTAATTTGAATTTAATAAAGTAATTGTGAACCAAATATTTAGTTAAATTAAAAGTTTATAAGAGATGCTAAGATTTAGTGAGATAATAGTAAATTGATACCAATGAAATATTTATTTAAATAAAAAATTTATCAAAGATGGTATGTAAATTGATACCAACGAAATATTGACACCTAGACACTTGTAGGGGCTCCACTCCACAACCGCCACTAATCCCAGTCCTAATGGACCACTCCACAACCACATTCAATCCCCCCACCCCAGCCTGGCCCACTTCTGACCTTTTTCAAAGTAGTTCATTTGTCAAGGGGTATTGTGACTGGTCTTACAATAATGGTTCAAGTCTCATTGTAGACGACTTCACTTCCCGCAAGGCTAGTCCAACAATGAAGCCCTTCACGATACCCCTTGACAAATAAACTACTTTTCCATACATGCACCAAATCAGAAGTAGAATTTTTTCAGAACAAACAAAATTTTTGAAATTAAACTCTTTTTTTGGGAGAAAAAGAGTATAAAATAATAATAACTAAACATTTATCCCCTTATATATAGTCGGCTATATGACATATATTTTATCATTTTTTTAATTAAAATACAAAATTTTCATTTAAATTTAGATAATTCAAATATTTTCTAATAGTTTCTTTCTAATTTTTTTAGGTTTTCCCTTTCTCTTTTAGTTTGAGTTAATATTTTTTTTTAAATTTATAAACACTACAATAGTGCATCTAAGTGTATCCTACGCATATGTCCAAACTATTTTAAATGTGTTTATTTTATTTTCTCATCTATCAGTACTATCCCTATGTTTGTTTTTTTTTTTTTTGTAATGCATTCATTATTTATTTAATTTAATTTAAAATGTCCACACATGACTTAATATTCTCATTTATGTTACTCACATTTTTCACTTATGTTCATAATTAGTGTCCAACACTTAAAGTATCACTAATTATATGGTTGTTTTATAAAATTTTCTTTTAATTTCAGTGATATTTTATGATAACAAAATGTAGAGGATGTACTTCTACATTTATTCTAATTTGCCTGAATTCTATGTGTAACATCTTTATAGATTCTAAGCATTTAAAATTTTTGATATATTTAATTCATGTGGGGCAATTTTCATACTTATCCCATTGCTTATTATATGATTATTAAACTAAGACATTATGTATTCAGTTTGACTCTCATGACTTCCACCAAGTATTCACTCATTCTTTCAACTCATCAATCAAAATCATATCATCTATAAATAACATACATTATGTCTACATATACTTGGTAAACTCGTTTTTTATTATTAAAACAAAAAAGGTATGGCTCAAAAAAGATCTTTGATGTATTAAATTCTAAACCCTTTTTAATAGAAATTGTATAAAAATATTTTAAAATTTAAAATATTAATTAAAACCTGCAAATACTCATCGATTACCTATTAAATATGATTATCATTTATAAATTTCCATTAAAATCCCATGATATCCGAATTCCCATCTAATAAAATTCTGCTAAGAATCCCTTCCAAAAAAAATTCCAATAAATATTTTTAATAGGTTTGGAATGTCAATAACTCCTATAGCATTAGATACCATCAATTAATTCTAAGCCTAGTGTTTGATTATCCCTTAAACTTATAAATATTAAAATTTCACTAAAATATTATCACTCCATATGTCATTTTGCAAGTGCATACACTCACTCCAAATCAGTCGAGTTACCCCCATGAATTTGCTATCATTAGTTTTTGGATACAAAAGATTCTTGTGATATTTTTTTTATGTTATTTTTCTATTACATAATTTAATAAATTAGCATAAATCTTTAATTTATATTAACATTACACTATTGATATTTATTTTCATTATAATAAATGTTATTATTAAGGGTTCACTTTTTTGTTGTTATTTTAAATTTTTAGTGTAAAAAAAAATGAAATTACAATGATTTTATTAAAATATAAGGTTGATACATTTATCCTAAAAAAGTGTTCACTTTTGTTTAAATGTAATTTTTTATTAGTTATAAAATACATTGCATTTAATGCAATCATTAAGTAGATAATTTTATACTTTATCCTTACTTATTAATGATAAGCCATGTATATTACTTCTTTGTGTGAGGTACAATTTTTTTTAGTTATAAAGTAAAACACATTTAATGCATCATTATTTGCACAATTGTTCATTTTTTTAATACTTATTTTTCAATATGGACTATATGAAATTATTATGATGAAGAATAGTATAGAAATTTGCTTTAAACATAGATTTTTTTTGGACAAAAAAAAAACTAAAAGTGAACTTTTTTTGGAATAGACAATTCTTATTAATAAGAATATTTTAAAAATATAGTTTAAAGGTGAACTATTTTTTAAGAATAAACTTGAAAGCTTTTCTTTTTTGTACGAATAGAGTATTAAAATTAACTAGAGATAAAATTAACTATAGATAAAAGTGAACATTAATAGTATATATATGACCAAATTGTTATGAAACACATGAATGGATATTCATTATATTTATCCCTATCCAATATTTGTTCATATCCCTATCCAATGTATATTCATCCTATCTAATAAATATACTTATCTCTATCTAGTGTAGATACTTATCTCTATCTAGTGTAGGTACTTATCCCTATCTAATGTAAATATTTATCCCTATCTCATGTATGTATTTATCCAAATATATTGATAGGTGCATCATTGTTCTCCTATAAATAGGAGCATAGTTTGGTCATTAGGGAGGTGTGGTAAAGAGTGGTGAAGAAAAGTGAAATAAGAATTTCTCCTCTAATTTCCCTACTACCTTTGGTGTTTTTCTATTATATACTTTCTCTCTATTCTGTTATATTACATATTTGTGACGCAATATTTTACAACACGTTATCAGCACGAAGATCTACCAATTGAGTAAGTAATCTTTGCATCAGCACGAAGATCTACCAATTGAGTAAGTAATCTTTGCAAGGTAGGAGTTTTCTTGGTTTTTCTTTGATCATACTCCATCTCTTCCTATCAATTCTTCACTTTTCTTTTTCTTGATTTTGAAATCAATTTATCCTTCTGCTCCTGGAGTAGCAGTGGATATTTTTGAAATCCTTCTAATTAATTTAAGGATTCATCTTTTTGCAAGAATTATGGCAAACATTAAAAAACCCAAATTCCACATTTTAGAAGTGAGTGGAAATAATTATCTGTCCTAGTGCCTTAACATGGAAATGCATCTCCAAGGGCAAGGTCTCACTAATGCAATTACAGTAGATGGAACCTTAAATGCAAAAGATGAGGCAAATGCATTGATTTTTATTCATCGTCATTTGCATGTGAGCCTGCAGACTCAATATTTATTTGTTCGAGACCTTCAAACTCTGTGGAAGAAGCTGAAGGATAGGTATGATCATATCAAGACTGTTATCCTCCCTCAAGCGCAATATGACCAGCAGCATCTCAGGCTACAAGATTTTAAATTAGTGCCTGACTATAACTCCGCTTTATTTGATATTGTTTCTCAGCTTGAGTTATGCAGTGTCAAACTCACTGATACAGAACTATTAGAGAAAACTTTCTCTACCTTCCATGCTTCGAATATTGTATTAAAACAGCAATATCGGCAACGTTAATTTGCCACATATTCAGAATTGATTTCTGTACTTCTCACTGCTAAGCAAACTAATGAATTGTTCCTCAAAAATCATGATCTCAGACCTGCTGTGTTAAAAGCATTGCTTGAAGCACATGCTAACTCTGAGAAAAATACTAAGGGCAATAAGCACAGGTATGAACAAAGCTCTCGAAGAGGTGGTAGAAAATTTAACAGCTTTAGGAAATCTAATTCTGGCTCAAATCATGACGAAGAAAAGAAGCCAAAGAAGGTGACTTATGAAAATAATTGCCATCGTTGCTGCATAGCTGGGCACTGGTCACATACTTATTGTATGCCAAGGCACTTTGTTGATCTATACCATGCATCTTTAAAAAATAAGGGCAAGCGTGATGAATCTTAGGCTATTGAAATTAATCCTACTGCTATAACCAATGTTGAGACCAACAATATCTCTGTTGGTGGGGCGCCCTTGTTCTTGAAGTAGCAAATGCATCCCAGGATATCTTTGATTTCTTTGAGAACTTCTGATTGCTTTAATCAAGCATCATATGAGATGTCCTTAATAATTTCTTTTTAGTTGATTTCCTTTAAATGTATTACTTTTATTATTTCTCTAATTTGGTTGTGTAATAAAATGTTTATGAACTTGATATTTCACATTTACGCACCTTTGATTGTGCAGTACAAGTGCCTGTAGCACCACTGAAAAGAACAAAAATGGGCCCCTAACGCCGTTTGGACATTTTTGTTGGGTTTAATTCATCATCCATCATTAGGTTCTTAGAACCAACTACTGGTGATCTTTTTATTGCTAGATTTGCAAATTGTAATTTTGATGAGATATTGTTTCCATCAATTGGGACACCTACAACTTCCATGGTTGAAAAGCAGAAACCAATTAAGGTTATCTCCTGGAATGAGAAAATTTTATCTCAATTACACCCAAAAACTCCAGAATGTGAAAACAAGGTACATCGTATAATCCACTTACAGGCTATAGCCAATAGACTTCCTGATGCATTTAATGATGCTGTTAAGGTAACGAAGTCTCATATTCTAGCTGCAAATGCTCCAACTAGGATACTTGTTCCCGAAGAATAAGTTAAAATGGATCAAAATCCCTTGCACTTGAAGCGTGGGAGACCAATGGGATCAAAAGATACTGTTATTCGAAAATGAATGGGAAAGATTCAGGAATTAGCTCTAGAAGAGCCTAAGAATCAGGAATCTACTCTATAAGAGCTTGATGTTGTGGTTGCTCCCAAATAGCTTATTGCCCCTGAAGAGATACAAACCCATGAAAAGATACTAACCCTGGGAATATTGAAAATTCCATTATATATTGTAATGAAATTTGGGATAGAGATGCAATCATCAATGATGATGTTTTTACATTTTCAGTTACTTATAAAATTATAGATAATGATTGTGAGCCACAATCTATTATTGAATGCCGTCAAAGGCAAGATTGGCCTAAGTGGGAGGAAGCAATTAAGGTTGAATTAGCTTCCCTAGCTAAACGAGAAGTTTTTGGCCCCATAATCAGAATCCCTGATAATGTAAAGCCCGTTGGATATAAATGGTATTTGTCAGGAAACGAAATGAGAAAAACGAGGTTGTCAGGTATAAAGCCCGACTCGTTGCCCAAGGTTTTTCTCAAAGACTTGGGATTAATTATGATGAGACATATTCACCTGTGATGGATATGATTACATTTCGTTTTTTAATTAGCCTAGTCATCTCTGAAAGATTGGAAATATGTCTTATGGACGTTGTGACAACGTATCTATATGGCTCATTAGATTTTGATATTTATATGAAAATTCCCGAGAGATTGAAAATGCCTGATACATAACACAAATTACATTTTTGTTCCCTACATTTTCTCAAAAAATCTTTTTTATCTCTTACATTTGAAAATAACTATTTTGATATTTTACAATTTCAGAGTATCCTTCTTTGATCCAAGGAAGAACCATAAAGAACTCATAAGGTCAGTGAAAATTTTCTGGAGACTTTGCTTTATAATGTAGTGAAATAGGAGTAGCTATTGGTGTCAATTGTGATGAACTCTTTCTAGCAAAAGATTTACTTTTAGCATTTTATGGTGTAAATGAGATGGTAATTGGTAAAAGAATACATGGCATTAGGTCGGTTATGATGGTGATGATGGTGGTCAGATTGAGGTAAAGGAGTTGGAGAAGTGATATTAATTCCATCAAAAGAATGCTGCAATTCTACAACCCAAATAAATTTGAATCCATATTATAAGAGAGAATTAGGAGATAATTTAGTTTCAAATGATTTAGATTTAGAAAAATGAAAGTTTTAGTTTATGAATGTTGAGTAATTAAGGGGTAAATTTTGTGCATTTTTTAAATTTATCCTGCAAATTTCAACATGTGTGATTTTTTTCTTCCTTTTGTTTCGTACTTACCTCCGCCAGTGGTTGAGTTGTAGCTCTAGCAGCTTCGTTTTGAGCTTGTTGTTCCATGCCTGAAGTTCGAACCCAATCATGCTGTTTGTCTGAAACTATCAGATATTCTGCCTATGGATTTCTGAACTGGCCTTACCTCGTCTCGCCCTTGCATTAGGCTTGCTCCTTGCTGCTTTTAACCACTCTCCATTTTGTCCCTCTCGCAGCTCATTTTTTTCAGAGGCAGTTCTTCTAACAGAACACATTCGTTCCAAATGCCCAACTTTGTAGCAGTAATAATAAAAAGCAGCTAAGATTTCGTACCTGAAGGATGTCCAGCATTCCTTATCCTGTAATTTCAACCGTGTGCCTCTCAATATAGGCTTGCACAAATCAACTAAAGCTAATATCTTCATGCATCTTCCAGCATTGCTTCCATTTTCTGGAATGAGAACATCAAGGACCTTCAGAAAAATTTGCTACAATCGGAAGCCCGTTTCTCTTGTCATCCACTGAGGTGGGAGATCTCACACTTGAATCCACAGTTCCACCATATGAAAATTATCTTCCTTGAGCTGAAGATTATCCGTCCATTTTCTGAGAATGGCATACTGTTGGTCAAACATCCAACCTTTGCCTTGGAGTACCCTCAATTTATCTGCTTTGTTGTTGAAGACAAATTCATACATATTTGGCCCAAACTCTCAGACTTTGAAGAGGCCTCTGGTTGGTCAAATTCCTTCCAAAGCGTTCTTGAAGCTGGAGAAATTCACCTTCCTCTCCCCGAAAAGTCGGCTTATAAGACTTTTAGAGCATTCTTCCATGCTACTTTGAACATCTGCTTCCTAGATCAGCACTCCTATTTTTTCCTTCTTGGTGAGCTCCAGTTTTTGCATTAAGTCAGAGACTGCTTGCATCTAATCTGGAGGGTTCCTATTGTCCATCTTCAGTTTGCCAAACCCATAAGTTGACTGTCTACCTGTAAGAATCAGAAGCAACAAGAATGAGAAGTGAGAATTTAGTGTGTAAACATTAGGGCCTTAGTGGATCTGCCATGAACATTTTCTGCAAGAAACATTGTGGAAGAAGGCACAAACTGGATGTATCTTTACATATTTGGGAAGAAAAGTACTCTCTAGTGTTACTTTCTTGATCGATCCGCACAAATGAAAATTTTCCATATATCTAACATCTAAGATAAGAGATTACAAGAAGAACTTGAAGACTAGGAAAGTGAAATTCGTGAATGATTTTTGAAAACTGGGGAAAGACCACATTAAAACTAATTATTGTTATAATAATTGAACAGACATACTAATGATGAGTTACAAGTTATTCAGTAAGATGATTAGTGCATGTTTATGATTTTCTAATGACTTTTTGAAACAAACTGTTTGCTTATTATTTGATAAGGACCTGAAGGTTGAACTTTTGCCTCTACAAAAGCACCTTACTTCTCTCTTCACATGGAGAGAGGAATCTACACTCACAAAGAGACCCAGGGGGTGTTTGGTAGTGGAGGTTTGGATTGGTTTGGATTGGTTTTGGCAATTTATTGATGTTTGGTACATAGGATTGGATTTGTGTAATCCTTTGGGGCTGGGTTTACGTTAAACCCAGCCCCCCCTCCTTTTGGCAAAAACCGTTGCTGAGGGTTTTAAAAAGGCTTCAAAACGACGTTGTTTTGGAGCAAAACAAAAAAAAAAAAAAATTTGGCGTACGTAGCGCACTGTCGCCAATGTGATGTGGCGCCACATGTCAAGGGGGTTGCAAACCCCCCAAAGGTTTGCAACCCCCATTTTACCCCTTTTTTTTTTTTTAAAAAAAAACAAATTTCACTAAATTATAGAAAATATTTTTCTCTACAAAATGACATGCACTTTGACTATTTTTTGAACAATATATAATTTATTAAATATCATATAATGTAAAATACTAATATTTTTATTATAATTTTAATATAAAATTTTAATATAAAATTTATTTATAAATTTATTATTATTAATATTAAATTTTAATTTTAATATAAAATCTATTCCATTCCATTACAAAATAATACCAAACAACATAATTATTATCATTCCATTCTATTCCAAACCTTTCCATTCCACAAATCCATTCCATTTCTAAACCCACCATTTATACCAAGCGGCACCCCAGTGTACATCAACATATGTAATTTACGAGTTATTTCCGTAAATATTGCTTTTTTAAAAAAAATTAAATTAATATTGATTTTTTTTTTCATTTTCTACTGAAGTCGGGTTTTGAAAACCCGACTTTAAAGTCGGTTTTTCGAAAACTGACTTTAAAGTCGGGATTTCGAAAACCGACTTTAAAGTCGGGATTTCGAAAACCGACTTTAAAGTCGGGTTTTCAAAACCCGACTTCAGTACAAAACTCCCCCACGCTTTTTCTTTTCTCCTCTTTTCTTCCCCCCTTCTCTCTTTTCTCCTTCTTCGTTTCTTTTCTCCATTTCCGCCGCAGACAGCAAACCCAGCAGCTTCCTTCTTCATTTTTTCTCCTTCATTTTCCTAGATCTACCCACCTAGAGCTACCCCCACCCCAAATCCACACTCCCCTCACCCTCCCCTCTCCCTTGGCACCGGTTTGACACCACCCGCCGCCGCCGCCTCTCTCTCCAAAATTTGCAGCCGACGCCTCAACCCGAAAAAAAAAAAAAAAAATTCAACAATCAATCATTTGGCAAATTTCTTGTTAGAAGGTGAATTACGTTATTCTTAACAATTTCTATGTTAAATTTGATATTAAATTTAATGTTTAATTTTATGTTAAATTTGGATGATAAATTTGTATGTTAAATTTTATGTTAAATTTGGATGTTTAAATTTATGTTAAATTTGGATGTTTAAATTGTATGTTGAATTTGTTTGTTAAATTTAATGTTAAACTTGGATGTTTAATTTTATGTTAAATTTGGATGTTAAATTTGTATAATAAATTTAATGTTTAATTTTATGTTAAATTTGGGAGTTAATTTGAATGTTATATTTAATGTTTAATTTTATGTTAAATTTGGATGTTAAATTTGTATAATAAATTTAATGTTTAATTTTATGTTAAATTTGGGAGTTAATTTGAATGTTATATTTAATGTTTAATTTTATGTTAAATTTGGACGATAAATTTGTATGTTAAATTTTATGTTAAATTTGGATGTTTAAATTTATGTTAAATTTGGATGTTTAAATTGTATGTTGAATTTGTTTGTTAAATTTAATGTTAAATTTAATGTTAAACTTGGATGTTTAATTTTATGTTAAATTTAGATGTTAAATTTGGATGTTAAATTTGTATGTTCAATTTGAATGTTAAAATTGTATGTTAAATTTTATGTTAAATTTGGATGTTTAAATTGTATGTTGAATTTGTTTGTTAAATTTAATGTTAAACTTGGATGTTTAATTTTAGGGATAATATACAAAAATAGCCTGACCTTTGGCCCTTGTAACAATTTTAGCCCGACCTTTCAATTTTAACAATACAGTACCTGACCTTTTCAATTTGTAACAATTATGGCCTTGGTCAAAATTGATGACGTGGGTCAACCCAGTCAACCATTAAAGTTGGAAAAAAGACAAAAAAGCCCTCCAATATAAAGCATATAGTTTAAAATTTTAAAATAAATTTTTAAAAAGAAAAAAAATACAAAATTTAAAGACAAAAATTTAATAAAATTATTTACACTATATAATAAATTTTTTTAAACAAAAAAATAAAATTTAAAGATGAAAATTTAATAAAATTTAAAGACAAAAATGACACAAAATTGATATAGTTAAAATTTTTTATTAACTTTTTAAAAGAAAAAATTTAATAAAATTATGTAAAATTTTGTTAAAAATTTTAATGCAAACAGACAAAAAATTATTATATGATACTTTGATTTTTAACTTCAATTTTTTTTATAGATACTTTATTTTTTAACCTCAAATTTTTTTGTCAGTTTAGGCACTAAATTTTATTAAATTTTCATCTTTAAATTTTATTTTTTTGTTTAAAAAAATTTATTATATAGTGTAAATAATTTTATTAAATTTTTGTCTTTAAATTTTGTATTTTTTTTCTTTTTAAAAATTTATTTTAGAATTTTAAACTATATGCTTTATATCGAAGGGCTTTTTTGTCTTTTTTCCAACTTTAATGGTTGACTGGGTTGACCCACGTCATCAATTTTGACCAAGGCCATAATTGTTACAAATTGAAAAGGTCAGGTACTGTATTGTTAAAATTGAAAGGTCGGGCTAAAATTGTTACAAGAGCCAAAGGTCAGGCTATTTTTGTATATTATCCCTTAATTTTATGTTAAATTTGGATGTTAAATTTGGATGTTCAATTTGAATGTTAAAATTGTATGTTAAATTTTATGTTAAATTTGGATGTTTAATTTTATGTTAAATTTGGATGTTTAATTTTATGTTAAATTTGGATGTTTAATTTAATGTTAAATTTTATGTTAAACTTGGATGTTTAATTTTATGTTAAATTTGGATATTAAATTTGTATGTTAAATTTAATGTTTAATTTTATGTTAAATTTGGATGTTTAATTTGTATGTTAAATTTGGATGTTAAATTTGTATGTTAAATTTGGATGTTAAATTTTATTTTAAATTTGGATGTTAAATTTGGATGTTAAATTTGTATGTTAAATTTATTGTTTAATTTTATGTTCAATTTGAATGTTTACTTTTATGTTAAACTTGTACGTTCCATTTTTTGACTTAAAATATGTTAATTAGTTATCTTATATTGATAAAATCTTTATTTGTAGTGAAAAGGAAAATAAGTTGAGCGAAGAACATTTGGGAGGATCGAAGCAACCGACCAAGGTAAACAATTTGGATATTATGATTGTGGTTTGGCGTTAATTTTGTTTCAAAAGTTGTTAATTACTGCTAGAATTATTTGACTTGATGTTGGAAATTCCGTTGTGAATAAAGTATGGTGCTTTTTTATTTTGAATGATTGGGATTGGGATTGATTATTAATTTCATTCGTTGAATTGCCGATCACTGGAATAGCAAGTCATGAATAGTGGATTGTTTCCTGTAAGTTAAAGAATGGTGGTCGGATTTGATGAATATAATGCTTTATGTTGTTTGGTGAATATTAGGTTATGAATGTATGGGCAAATATTAGTTGTTTACTTGTGTGAGGTGGTGCCTTGGACTGATTTTTATTGAGTTTGCTATTATCATGATAATACGCTCGAATAAGTAATCACTGATGATGCCGAACGAAGAATTTATATTAGATTTGTTGAATATTTTTGGAATGGTTAGTTCCAAATAGTGGTGTTGATGATGATAATGAAAGGATTGTGGTTGGATTTGACAAATATAATGCTTTATGTTCTTTGAGACAATGTTAAACTTGTGAATGGATGTGGACATGTTATTTCGTTACTCTTGAATAATTTTGGATGATTTTAGACTGTTTTGGTGACGGTTGGGTTTTAGCCAATGAGTTTGATGTTATTGGAAGGATAAGTTGTGAGTAGGGGTGTTCATAGTAATGAATAAGCGAACATTGTGGTTGGATTTGCCGCATACAATGCGTTATGTTGTTGGGAAAATGTTTGGTTAAGATGGATGTCAAAATGTTAGTTCGTTACGGTTGTTGGGTTGTGAGTTAGATCATATCGGTTGTTGTGAAATAGTGGCTGACTTGATGATAATGAATTGATTGTGCCTGGATTTGATGAATACAATGGTTCATGTTGTTGGGAAAATGTTTCATTATAAATGGATGTGAAATGTTAGTTGGTTATTTTGTGAGGTCATGACTTGGATTGTTTTGGCTTGTTTTCCTTTGCTTTGGATTCATGCGCCATTTTAGCCAATGAATTTGCTATTGTTGGAATGTTAAGTTCTGTGTAGGGGTGTTGGTGATATAGATTAAAGGATTGTGGTTGGATTTGCTGAACATAAGGCTTTGTGTTGGGCGAATGTTTGGTTTTGATTTGATGTCAAAATTTTAGTTGGATGATTTTTTTGTCGTCGGAGAAATTCCATAAATTTACTTAAATAAGTTTGAGCCATATATTAACGTTAGTTTTATGTTATTATTGATGGCACACACCATATAGACATGGGCAAGGATCGAGTGAGGCTTGTGTTATACTGGGATTGAGAGATAGTTAGTGGCGAGCGGCTCGAATCTGAGAATTTGCCAAAGCGGTTTATTCTTTGTTGATCAAAATATTAGCATGTCCGAACTTTTGAGAAAATTGCATCGGGCGACTGGATGGGATGGAAGCCAAGTGAGGTTGAAATTAATGTGCCGTTATCCTCTTAGCAGCGCTGGTAATTCAATAACATACATACCAGTGCCAGTTGAGGATGATGATACAGTGAGGGAGATGTTGTGCATTCCGACCACATGTCCGAGTCTTAATGCCGTTGAAATTTATATAAGTTACGAATGCGGCCCAGATCGCATTTGTTCTGAAGACAATATGTCCGTGGTTCCCCAACCAAATGCTGAGTCATTCACACAACTTCTACAAACTAGAGAGGGCGAAGGGCTTGTTAATGATTAGTGGTTTACTTATGGTGCTTTCATATCGAATGATGCACCTTTTCCACAACCTTATATTGCCCCCGGTGATCCTAGTCGTGGGCCATTTGGCTAGGGTCCAAGTAGGGCCAATTTGGATGCCGGTCCGAGTCATGCTATCTTCAATGTTGGACCATTTGGGGGCAGTTACAATGAAGGCCCAAGTTGTGGCCAAATTAATGAGGGGCCAAGTCAGGGTAATTATAATGAGGGGCCAAGTGGTGCAGCTTTCGTCGGAGCCTTCCCTAAGCCCGAGCCAATTGCACAATCAGCCGATACGTTCACACTAGGGACCACATGCGAAGATTTAAACAATCCCTACGATCCCTTGCATGTATGGATAGATGAGGAGGATGAGGAGGATGATAAGGCTGAGGATGAGGATGAGGATTCATTGGAAGATAGTGAAGAGGAAGAGGGCGAGGGTGGTGGCGATCAAGATGGAGAGCGCGCACCGATTGATACCGCTGCGATGACATTCCCTTCTACATCGGTGATCGAAAGATTTCTATGGTCGTCCTGTCCGATGTCTATCGCCGACCAATTTGGGATGATGATCGTACCTCAGAACTAGAGGTTGTAATGGTATTCCGGACCCAAGAAGGGGTCCAACATGCAGTTAAATGTTGGTCTATTCGTGCGCACAGGTACTTCAAGGTGTATGAAAGCACTCCTACTAGCCGTTTGTCCGATGCCTTTACTATCTTGACAAGAATTGTTTATGGAAGGTTCGAGCCACGTTGAGAAAAAGCATACTTTTGGGAGATAACTAAGATGCATTTGAAACATACATGCATCCCCGAGATACTGCCAGAGGACCACCCAAATTTAGATTATGGGATGGTTGGCCGACTGGCTCGGAACAATATTAAGGAAAATGCTTCATACAAGGTCCTCGACATACAAGAAGATGTGCGGTCATTTGGAGTTAACATTTCATACAAGAAGGCATGGTTGGGGAGAAGGAAAGCCATTGAACTGGTATATGGTAATTGGGAGACGTCGTATACCATATTACCCAAGTTCTTGCTTGCCCTTCAGGCTTCTAATCCTGGGACCGTTGTTGAATGGCGGCACACGGATGATAGTATTGGGGATTACAACATATTTGGTTCCGTGTTTTGGGCTTTTAGGCCGTGTATTGATGGTTTTCAACACTGTCGTCCCGTAATTAGTATCGACGGCACGTTTCAATATGGGAAATATAAGGAAAAGATCCTTATTGCAGTAGGTGATAATGCAGCTGGCCATATTCTTCCATTGGCTTTTGCTATTGTTGACGAGGAAAGTTTAGCAAATTGGTCATGGTTTTTGTATCATTTATCTCGTCACGTGATTCGTGGCCGCACAGGTATTTGTTTGATTTCAGATCGAGCCCGGGGAATTTTACGGGCCGTTGAGAATAATCCTGCCTTTCAGCCTCCAATGGTTCACCACAGGTTTTGCCTCAGACATGTCAAAGCAAACTTTAGTCAGCGCTTCAAGAATACTGTTTTGACGGAATTGATGCATCGCGCTGCTACTACACACCAACAACGCAAATTTGCTATGATCATGGAAGCCATGCGGTCATTGGATGCAGGCGCCCATAAATGGTTGATGGATATTCCACTGGAGAAATGGGCATTATGCTATGATGGTGGTTTCCGGTATGGTATAATGACTACGAATAGCTCTGAATCATTCAATGGAGTCTTGAAAGGTGCCAGGAAATTGCAAATCACCGCTTGCGTGCGTGCGACTTTTTACCGATTGGTGAAATACTTTGACTCGCACCGCACCGAAGGCCACAAACATGTTGCTAATCAGAATCCGTGGCCGACAAACGTGCAAGAAAAGTTCCTCCGGAGTGAGAACAAGTTCAAATATCACCAGGTGACGGCCTTTGTGAGAGAAGAAGGCCTATACCAAGTAACGACGGGGGTTCATGGTGACAAATGAGGGAACGTGCATACGGTACACCTTAACAACCGATCATGCATGTGTGGTAAGTTTGCAATTTACAAGATTCCGTGTTCCCACGCACAAAAGGTTTGCGCTCAGATGCGACGGCCCGCTTTGGCCCTCGTGGATGGAGTATATAAAGTGGAGAAAATGGTTCAAACATATTCAAACTTTTTCTATCCCATGCCCCACGAGGACTATTGGCCACCAGCACCTTTTCATCTGGTCGCCAATACGGCTAGGCTTAATGATCGTCCGGGCCGGCCAAGATCCACCCGTATAAGGAATGAAATGGATCGAGCAACAAATCAGAGGTGCAAGGCATGTGGAGTACATGGGCATAATAGGAAGGCATGCCCTAACATGGAGAGGCTTAGAAATAGGGCAGCTATGAACCCATAAGCCGTTGATACGTAAAAAAAACCATTTTGTGATATTAGTATATGAATAATTATTATATTATTGGTGATTGTATTTAAATTTATCAGTTGGATTGTTTAGTGTTTTTTGTTGGCTCGGATAGTTTGTAAAAAATGCATAATGGACTCACTCACACAGGTCATACATGTGAATCGTTCAATATCCAATATGTGTCCACTGCCTGCTATTTCCGCATTTGGGGTGTTTGAATTGACGTGGCAATACGCAGTGTGTTAATCGTCAATGGATTTATCAAATAATGTATTAAAATTGGTAATCTTATTTTCAGGTTATGGAGTTTGCGGGCACATCATCTCAGTTTGCCGATGTATCCCCTGGCCCACAACGGCGGGATGTTCTAACGCTTCAAGCTAGTCATCGATCGGAGCTCGTTTGGGACGATCCAGAAATGGAGCCGTTGAGAGTGTACAGGGCAGATGTGGACGGGTGGAAAGTTGGGCAACTCGATATTAGGGTGGTTGACTTCTTCTACGAAGTGGGCTTTTTGGTGTATACATGGCGGGATGTATACAAGTTGGTGAGCTTTGATCACCGCATTGGTGGAGAGATGGCGGCAAGAGACGCACACATTCCACCTTCCGGTTGGTGAAGCCACCGTGACGTTACAAGATGTCGCGCGGCCCTATGGGGTTTACGGGTGGACGGGGAACCGGTGATTGGGCAAGATCCGTTTCATACGCTTGAGGAGGGGCAGACTATGTGTTACGGGCTATTGGGTTACATGCCAAAGCCAACCCATTTCGATGGAGATCGGTTGAAATTAAAGAGCATCGCACAACATATCCGGCACGGCCTCTACTAGATGAGACCCTATACGAGCGGATGGTGCAACATGCTGATGCTTGATCATGCAAATGATAGGTCGATCATGAGGATAAGTCGCACGAAGGTCAAATTGATGTACCTACCTCATCGAGAGATACAATCTGACGGCAGGTATAGTTGGGGTAGCCGTGCTAGCATCATTATATAGGCGCGTTATGTCGAGCGGCAATGGGAGATACACGGCATATGTGGACCCATGGGATTATTGCGGTGTGGGCACGGGAGCGATTTACGCGAATAAGACCCCAACACCGAAATGTTAGAGACCTCATCGATATGGCTACGGCATGCCTTCGGACCAAGAGCGTGCGTGTATGCGTGTTTCACGGTGACATTTTGATTTATTAATATTGATTTATTTTTAATTGTGTCCGATCCTCTATATGCTCGTATATTTATTTATTGCGGATGGAACACGGTCCGAGTTTTGCAAATGTAGGATGCCACGCGTGTTGCGTATGTATCGGATCTACCGACTATATGGCCGAGGATGACGTAAGTAGATTAATAAATACTACGGAATAATTATTGGCTCGTTACATAAGTTTAGTTCCAAAAATGATGATTGTTAACCTTCTCTCTTGAGCAGTTTATCAGTACAAGATGGCGGCGCTGTATCGATTGCGAATCGCTTATTTGGCGTGCTATTTGGTGTGCGTACCTCTTCTCAACTTTGATGTAGTTGAGCTACATTTACTGTAGGCGGGTTATGCGGCGGTTGGTGTATTCGGACTATCCTCCGACGATGAACATGGATGTGAAGTTGCATCGAGTAGATCGTCGGGCGGGGCGGAGCAGGCGGATGTCACGGCATGCGACTTACGTTCACGAATGGAGCAATGAAGGGCCGGATTGTGACAGGCGAGCTGCGGTGGTCCGATGCACTATTTCTCGAGTACATGATATGGTATCGGCCAGTTACTCGGTCTTATCGGTAATCCAGCGATCGACCAGGACCGGGGTTTGCGCCCAACCGGATCGATTGTCTCGTATTGGGTATGTATATAACTTTTAAAGTGTTCATATGCTTCCTTGTAATAAAAATATTATGGCTACGCACTTTTTTATTTGCAGGGTTCATGTTGGGAGCAAGTGAATGATTTGGCACGGGATTTCACTAATGTCGAGGTAGATACCAGATCTCAAATGGGAAATGTATATGGCGTGTCAAACCGCGTGCTATGACAATGGTTGGGGAGGATCGCCACCGCAGATGCCACGTGCAAGTTTTCAAGGTGAATTTCAACCATCGCGTTCGGCGCCCATATACGCCCGCTCGTGCGTCGGCGCCGCCGCTTTCTACCGGGACGCCCATCTACTTCCCGCCGTCGCAATGTTGGCGAGGATGATCGATTTTGGCCGCTAGTATGTTTCTTCAACCCGATGAGCCATATGAAGAGACACACGAGACGGACCTTTATCACAAGCGCGCTAGTCGTCATCGAAATGTCTCGATACAATTTGGTCTATGAGCGACGTCGGCGTTCTCGTCCACAATCACGTATGGATGAAGCAATTCCTTTTGACCTAAACGCACTGGAGACGGACGACAACCCACAGTCCCCACCCCAACCCCAACCTAACCCCAACCCCTGGCGACACCACGTAGGAATATTAGGCGACACTTGTGGGACTTGATTAATTTTGTTTCCTTTTTTGTCACTTGTTGAAATCTAAAGATTTTTCCCATTATTTTATTAATTAAGTGAAATCTCCTCACTCATTCCAAATGTTATTATGAAAAAAATACATGTTACGTATTGAGAGGTAATCTAACCTAAATTGCCATAAGAAATTGATTTTGCTTTTCCATGCAAACATTCTTCACATCATTTCATATAGTAAGCCGTACAAGCAAGGGCGCTAGTATGAAAGTGCTAGTATGAAACACTAAAGCCTATGAGGCTATGAGCCTCACTTTAAATTCTTAGAGCCAGCCATCACAAGCTTTCCACAACTTGGGCGAAAGCTTCAGCAGTTTCTTGAAAACTCCATTCTTCACTTTTGGAAAAACCTCCAGTGTACGCGAGGGAATTACCAATGGAAAAAACTTCATGGATAACTTGACAGAATCCTCAGTAGATGATCCACCAGTGGAAGACTCGTAAGGATTAGGTTTTAGGGTTTAGGGTTGAAGGTCGAGGGTTGAGGGTTGAGAGTGTAGTTTTTAGGGTTTAGAGTTTTTAGGGTTTTGAGTTTGGAGGGTTTAGGGCTAACTTTTTATTTTTTCATAATTTGTTTGCAGTCGATATCTAGCAATTTTTAAAGTTGTTATCCTTAATATCGATTTTGAAATCGATATCTCAATAATGGATTTCTTTAAAAATAAAATAATTTTTCAATAAAATGTTAAATTTAATTAATATTTTTGGGAAAAAACTCGTAATAGTACACAATAAATTATTACAAAATTATTATTCAAAGTTACATTATTTAAAAAAAATTATTAATATATGGTAAAACAACTAATTAACTAGTAGTTTTAATAAAAAACTTTTAAACAATAAATCTAAATTGAAGTGGATATGCTGAATATCGATTATGAAGATTTTAGCTCTAGAATAATTTTTTTGAATTTGTTAAAATAAAATATGGTTCAAAAACTAATTAATTAGTTTTAATCAAAATAAATTTTAATTAAAAATACTTGCAATCAAGTCGTAAGACATAAAATTTTCGTACATGTTTTTACAATTTTGTTCTCAGAATAATATTTGGGATGTAGGGATTTAGGGTTTTACATGCATACGCCTAACCCCCTTCCTCCTAACACTGTTACATCCCACCTTAGACCATTAAAAATGGCATATTTAGGAAATCAACTTTTTATGGCAATTTAGATTAGATTAGGGTTTAGAGTTTAAAGTTTAGGGTTAAGGGTTCAAAGTTGAGGGTTGAGGGTTAAGTTTTTAGGGTTTAGGGTTTAGGAGGTTTAGAGCTAAATTTTCTTTTTCATAAATTATCTGAAGTCGATATCTGGGATTTCGACTTCAAAGTGTGGTTATCTGGAATAGTGATTTTAAAGTTCAAATCCCGAATATCGATTTGTCGATATTTCAGATATCGATTTCTTTAAAAATAAAAGAAATTTTCAAGAATTAGTATTTATTTAATTTATATTTTTTTATACAATTTTTTGGAAAAAACTCGTAATAATACACAACAAATTAATGCAAAATTATTGTTCAAAATTACAGTATTTTCAAAAAAAAATTACTAATATATGGTACAAAAACTAATTAACTGAGTTTTAATCAAAAACTTTTAAAAAATAATACTAAATTGAAGTGGATATGCAGAATATCGACAGTCCAGAATTTAACTCTGGATATTACATTATTTTTGAATTTTTTCAAATAAAATATGATTTAAAAAATAATTAATTAGTTTTAAATCAAAATTAATTAAAAAAAATACTTTAAAGTCGGTTTTTGGAAAACCGACTTCCACAGAAAATGAAAAAAAAAATCAATATTTATTTTTTTTTTTTTTGAATCAATAATGAGGGAAATAACTCTGTAATTTACTTATCATCGAAAAAGATATTTTGAAATTGTAGAAAATAAAAAAAATTATTTTTAAATGTGAGAATAAAAAAAAAGAAGATTTTTTGAGTAGATGTAAGAAACAAAAACGTGATGTAATTTATATATTATTTCAAATTACAAAATCTGTGTAATCATTGCAATTTAATTAAAAAAAGGTGAAAACTTATGAATTGGAAAAAGTAGTACCAGTCCATTGCTCATCCACAAATTAATCTCCCCATAACCAAAATGCTGCATCAATCTATCCATTCTTAACAACAATCATAGATCAAACAAGAAGAAAGAAGGAGCAGCGCGTGCCTTTTGTGAATTCGTTTTTGTTGCTTCTTAGGAGGATTCAAATAAATCATGTCATTTTGCCCGTTCTTGCCGTCCCCAACGTCTTCTCCTCATATATTTTCTAAGCCTTGCTCTGCTTCAAGGAATCTCGTTTCTCGGATTTCTGCTTCTGCTGATGTTCCTGACTTCCTTTCTGCTGATTGGTACTCGTCTCTTTCTCCTCAATCCCTTTTCTGGAGCTTCTTTAGAATTGAAGTTTTGTGTTTCTTAGCGACAAATAAATGTTTTTGTATCTTGCATTTTTGTTTCTGGGGGTTCATATTAAAGAAACTGTAGATAGAAATATAAAAGATTGTCCTTTTGGATTTCAGAGGAGCAACGGTTATCCCTTGTGATTGAATTTCAGTTTAAGGGCCCTTTTGAAACTTGTTTGATGAGTGGACCACTGGGCTTGCACGAAAAATGTTACTTTCTCGAATTGAATTTTAATCCCATCAACAGGTACAAATGAGTTCAGGAATGGAAGATTTGTTGAAATGTTGAGAAACTTGTTTATTTAGGTGTCCTGATGAGCCAGTTCAATACCGTTGAATCCCATGGTTTGGACTTGTATATGAAACTGGAAAATCGCCCAAAAAACATGGCACTCGTTTGTAAAAGGTTTGTAAGGAATATGTGTAAATATAAATGAAAAATCTTGGTGATTTCTACTACTGAATAGCGGATTGCAGGCCAAAATCACATGTTTCAAAATAGTAATAGGTTATAAATTGTAGTTTGGATCTTAACTGAATTCAGATGCTGTGGAATGTTGTCTGCATGCAGTTCTGGACAGCAACAGTTTAATTTCTTAGTGGGACTACTAAATATAAAGTAATGCAGCTTTTGAAACTCTACTCGTGCATTTATGAACATTGGAAGTTTATGGTGAGCTCAAATTAGAAACTCATTTTACTTCTAAAATGTACATCATTTTCCACATTTTTGAGGTGGAGCAAGGGCCAAATAGAAACTGTGCTCCAAAATAATAATAGGACACTACTTTTTTCATCCCAAAAGTTGTTTGTATTTAGTGGCACGTCTCAATAATCAAGATCTTTCTAAATGAAAAACAGGAACTTTTCTTGCCTGTTGTAGCTTTTTGAAGAGTGTGAACTCTTTTGCAAAAAAGTAGTATGATTAGAGTGTGGAACATACTTAGGAAAGTTTCATTCCTGCTTTAATAGTTTCATTACTGTACTGCTCGAAAATTTATTTATGTTATGATGCTTCTTTCATAAAATATCATATACTTCATTTGTTGTATTGCTGGCCTGTAAGTTAGGCTCTCTTGAACTAATAAATAGTTGTCTTCATATTTCAGGCTTGAGTCTCGCAGGAAAAGGCCTTTTGGTCCAAGATTATGTGTAACTTTCTGATCAAATAACTTATGACCAAGTTTGCTATTTTTTCTAATGTCTGCATGAAACTGACTTACTGTACATTTATAGTTTAGTGCAGAAGAAGCTGTCCGACACCAGCTTGAAGCTCTCAAGTACAATGACCAACCACGTCAAGATTATGGGATTGAGGTCATGTACAGGGTAATTACTAATCTCAGTCTTCTTGAGTTCTGCTGTTCTAGATTTGCATCATATCCAAACTCATTTCTTTTCATTGAATCAAAAATAAAGTAATATTTCTTGGATTTTTCAGTCTATGTAAGTGACAATATATTTTGACATTATTGATCAATCTTTGATTTCTGAGAAAATAGTAATATTATTCATGAACAGATTGAACAATATAATAGGGAAGTAAAGATTGTAAATACTAATGTCATCTATCTCTGACAGTTTGCTGGATTTGATCCCTTTGAAAGGTCTACATATTTTGGACGCTTCTTTGATTTGGGACAGGTAAGTTTTGGAAATGCACCGTGTAGAGAGTAGCTTGCATGTTCGCGAACCATCTGTTACCTTTTAGTCATCTTGTCCCATATTATATGATAGTTCTGACTAATTTTGGTTGAATAGTCATTGAAGAACTGTAGACTCTGTCAGCCTGTTACTGATGAAAGTATTTTATTCAGATTCATTTTAAGTTTTGGAAAACTACTTGCAGTAGTGAACAATTCAACAAGAAACAAGTTTCCACCTCTAAGCTATTTGCCATGGAAAAGGGGGAAAAAAAATTCCAATAAATATGAGTTCTGTAAACTGAAAAGTTGAGTAGTGAAAGTCCACTGCATCCCCAGAAGTAGGAGAGAAGGAATTCTAGTTTGACCAAAAGATTGGAGACACAATTGGATAGAGTCAAATGGTGGCAAAAAATAATACAAATTAGATTATGGCAAGTTGGAGCAGAAGGGCTTAAGTGCTAATTTTTTGACCTTCTTGACTCCCTTTATCCTTCATGCAGTTTGAACGGTTCAGGAGGATATTTCACCATTCAACATACAGAGTTTTACTTGGTCACCAAGAAAGGAAGATCTTGAGCAGTTTATATGCAAAGGAGGTTAGTGGAGTTTAAGGTAGTCTCTTTACGGTGTCACCAAACTAATATGCTTCAGTTGAGTTATCACCAAGGCAATATTAGTTTTCATTTGGTATCACCAGTGCGATTAACGTGGTAAATGTATGTGAAACAGAATTGCTATAAGCAAAGGGTTTGGGTACGGGGAGCTCGACCTGAGGAGGAAGAAATCTTCCAATTTACCATGGTTCAGGTTTGTCATTTGCTCTTTTCTGATGACTCCTCCCTATACATTTCTGAATAATTTCTAAGAGTGCTTTTGCTCTTAAGTTGACAAATTCATTGATGAGAGTGTATCAATCTCTTATCAATCATACTGCAAATTGCAATAGGCATTTGGCTGATTATTATATTCTATAATGTGTTGTTTGTACTTCTATTGGCATCATTTTTGTCTGTGTTAATGAATGATGAAATTTTCAATGCATGGTGAACTCCCTTTTTGATGCATCCGAATATCTATATGAAATCAAAAATCATCATTCTCTTGCTCCACTTATATGTTAGCTCTGATATTTATTAAGCAATGCTTCTTCTTCGTGGGGTTAGTTGGTGCCTGTTAACTGCTTTCCTATGAGAATGTGCTGAACACATAATGTTGACTGATAAATAAAAAATTATTCAACATGGTGAAACCCTGGTTTTGAATACCTCTGCCTTGGTCAAACTATGGATTGTCTCTAACTTGGTTGTCTCTTTCTTGGAATGACTAACCAATGGAGAAATTGCCTTTTGGTTTCCAATTGCCTTGGATTTTGATATAACCAATTTTAATCAGAGTAACCCTATTATGTTTTGGTTTCCAATACTTGGACTCTATTGGGGCATGTTTATACAATGGAAGTTTTGTGTCTAATAAGAAGATTATGTGAGTGTTTTAAAGAGATAAAACAAGATTTACATATGGTATTTATTGATCTTGAAAAGACATGTGATAGAGTTAATCTGGATATAATATGGTGAATACTAGAAAAGAGAGGGGTAAGAGTAACTTATATAAAAATTCTAAAAAATATGTATAAAAATGTAACAATATGTGTGAAGATGCTAGTAGGGATATTAGGTGAATATCCGAATACTATAGGTTTGCATCAGGGATCCTCTTTGATCTTAGACTATTTTGCCTTAGTATTAGACGAGTTTACTAAGTATCTGTAGAAAACAATTGCTGAATGTATATTATTTGCAGAAAATATAGTTTTGATTGATGACAAGAGAAGGCGTGGATGCCAAGATAAAAGCTTGGAGAGAGACATTTAATTCGAAAGGTTTAAAATAAATAGAGTTAAAACTGAATATATGGAGTGTTACTTTAATAATCATAGGAGAAGCAATGGGCTAAGTGTAAAAATTGGCTCGCATGAATTAAATATATCTAAAAGTTTTAAATATTTAAGATCTATCCTCCAAGAAAATGGAGGAATTTGACAAAGACGTGACACATAGAATTCATTAGGTCATAACAAATGGAAAAGTGTATCTTCTATGCTTTGTGATTGTAAAATACCATTGAAATTGAAAGAAATTTTTTATAAAGTAGCCATAAGACCAACGATGCATTATAGATTAGAATGTTGGGTAACTAACTATGAACATAAACAAAAAATGAGGATAACAAAAATGAGAATATTGAGATGGATGCGTGGACACACTAGACTAGAAAGAATAAGTAATAATTCATTACAAAAAAAAGTAGAGATAGCCCCAATAAATGGGGAAATGAGAGAAAAATCTTAAGGTGGACTCCCATGTACATAGGAGATCTTTAGATGTACTAGTACGATGTGTAGAAAATAAAGAATTATTAATTTAAAAGGGGAAGGGAAGACCTAAAAATGCTTGGAAAGTAAATATATTAAAAGACATGATATATCTAAACTTAAAATGAAAGTATGTGTTTTGATAGAACATGATGGCAAGATATGATCCATATAACCAATGTGGGAGGCTTAGTTATTGTTTTTGTAGTTGTGTATATTTGGGCTTGTTTATGCACAACCCTTTAGATGATGGAAATAAATGATAGAGAACCTCTAGAATATGAATTGTTTGTTGTTGAGATGGTAACATTTTTCAATGGAAGTGAAGAATTGGATTCTGAAGGACTCCATTAAATTATCTTGAAACAGGAAGCCAGGTGCATGCACTGATATGGCTTTTGTGTTCAAGAACATGTAGTACTATCTTAAGGTGCAGATTGCAGTTTTCTTGCGTCTATATTTTGCCACTTTCTCAATTCTGTTACCTCATCTATGCTTTGGAAGAGCCTTGGTACAACAGTTTGATTAGTTGGTTTGGACGCATAAAGCTAGTACAAGGCTAGACCTAACTTTTCCAATTGCTTTTGGTTTGCCCTTTGATTTTCTTGTTTGTGCATCCTGTGCAGATAATATCTGTTGTTTTTCCATTTCTTGGGTTACGTAGTTGACACATACCTTTGTTATTGTAGCGGGTTGGTGGTTCTTGGGATGGTTACTGGTTGACAGAGTTTTTGCTGCATGATGGAGATTGTTTCTCTGGTGGTTTAGCTTATTGATAGTTGACCCTACTGTGAGTTACAGAAACTGTAAACTTTCTACTTGCAGCAAAATAATTATATACTTGATTCCGGTTCTGTACATATTTCGTCAAAAATGTAGACTGTAAGTAGTTCTCTCAGTAAGGTTCGTTAACCTTGTAGATATAAAAATGTACAGAAATTTAGCTAGTGAAAATACGGTACCATATACAAGAGAAGATTTTAGTACATCCAGTTGGGTATCTGTCATTTCTCATAAAATTTTTGGAATCTGATGAATATCCTTCGCATCTGTTTTAAGGTATCCCAGTTTTATGTTCATCATACCATCCCCTTGCGGAAACAACCACCTTCCTCAGCCCAACTGCTGTCGTTCAGATCCGAACCACTCCTATGACAAAGAAAAACCTGATAATTGTCATGTTCACTCGGTAACGGAAATTATTCATTTTTCATCTAAATGCAATGCTTGGTGTTTAAAGAACTAGAATCAACAATGGAAGCAATACAACAATTGTGTTACCTAACACTATCGCAGTACTCAGTGCCAATGCCTTCAAGATAAGTTAGGCATCCCTTTATACCATTCTTGGACACTTTTGCTCTCCGCTGGCCTGGGGATTCTAAATTTCTGACATCAGAATTTCTGTTTCTTCTTGATCTTTCGTTGCTTGGGATACTTAAAGGTGGTATTAAGAAGTAATAAGGATTATAATGTCGTCGCGGATTTTGTTAATTTATCATTCCCAAAAATTATGTCCCGGAAACAGTAGTACAATTGCACCATTCAAGATAAAAGATGACATGCCGCTAAAAGTTGCAATGGCGAGTATGACAGCAGAGGAAAGCTGAATGGGTTGTATTAATACTAACGGTTGAATCCAAAGTAATCTTCCAGAGCTGAAATAATACCTTGAGCTCTGTAGCCAAAACGCTAAGCAAAGGTGTAGCACTTTTGCCAAAACATTGAGCACAATTGCACCATTCAAGATAAAAGATGACATCCCGCTAAAAGTTGCAGTGGCGAGTATGACAGCAGAGGAAAGCTGAATGGGATATATTAATCCTAACGGTTGAATCCAAAATAATCTTCCAGAGCTGAAATAATACCTTGAGCTCTGTTACCAAAACGCTAAGCAAGGTGGAGCACTTTTGCCAAAACATTGAGCACTTTTGAAATGATACTCCATCATTTGACGAGGAAAAGAAGGATCACATTCAACATATAAAATTAAGGATGACATCCATATCAGTTGCAATCCTGATGAAATAGACATATACTTCGGAGTTGATAATCCTATTACTGAAGGCTGCATATTTTGGGGGAGCCAAACAAGAAAATACGTTCATACAAATTTAAATACATAAGGATTTAGTCCATCTTTCTGTGCAAGAGATGACGAATATGGCAAACACATAATCAGAAATATCAGTTAATGTAGCAAAATTCAACACAATAACATGTTATAACGTCAGTTTTAACATAAGATTACATTCAATGAACTCCATTGTTGCAAATCTGAAATTACATTTTTCGCCTACCAAAAAACCACCCGTCCTGCTTACTGGAATATAAATGGCTTTGCTCTCCTATGATATCAAAATGACAAACGCATTCCCTTTATCTTATTTTCCAGAGCATAAATAATGAGTGTCCCTCCAGTCTCAAAACCCTGAATTTGAATGGTCAAAACTTGATCACAGCAAGGCTCAAATGCAAGCACGTATAAAATAGTTCTGAGATGTTACTTCCTTGCTGTGATGAACTTGGAGAGGACATAGCAGTCAGGTGGAGTAATATTTGTGTAATAATTCTGGATCGTATCAGTGATCTCAAACCCAAACTTCTTATAGAAATTGATGGCATCATCATTGTTGGTCTGCACATGCAAGTAAATCTCTCCAATATTCTGCTTGCTACATAGATCGAGCACATGGTTCAAAAGTGTGGTACCTGCAAAAATTCCAATGTCCACAGGAACTAAACACGGAACAGTTTAGAACAATTCAAAAATCAAGGTAGTTTATTAAACTTCCGTAGCATTCTCTTCCCCCTAATGAGTTAAGAATCATCTTGCTTTTGCTTTTGCTTTTGCTTTTCTTTTGACAAATATTCCTCTTTTGATTGAACAATCAAAATTGGCTTGAACGCTAATACATAGAAACTCTTCTTGACAGAATTATGCCTCCTCAGGATAGAATGGAATCTTGAATTCAGACTGATAATACAAAAAAGCAAAGTAGAAAAAGAGCCTAGAGAACAATACTCCATTAGTGGACTATTTTGACATTCAGTAGGTATTCTCAAATGTCTTGAAACATCTGATGATTCCTGAGCTGCCTTTAAAACATAATCACCGGCGCAGAAAACAAACAGAAAATTACTTTAAAAGAGAGATGAGGGCGAGAAAAATGAAAAAATCACTCACCAATACTCAAACCACGATATGGTGCCAAAACACCTAAAGTCATTATGTACACACAAACAGCACCTCCTTCCTTCTTCTCAAGTCGGCATGCAATTGAACCAACACAAATATCACTGTAGTATGCTGCATGTATGAAGACAAAATAACATGTAAACACCAAATGCAACAATATTCAACAAAGGTACTTATAATTTGATGATTTGATTATCCTGATGCACAGACATGCCTTCCTTGTGCTTGCTTAAATCATTAATTTATAGCAGAAGAACACCAAAACTTCCATTCAAAAAGAACAACAGAAAGGATTTAGGTAGGGTTAAGTATCATAAAACTTACAGTTGAACTAATCTTTACATACTTGGATTTTTACAAAACAAACTATCCAGAGAAACCAGTGTTTACATTTTGTACATCCGTCCAAAGTTTGAATTAATTGGAGCACTTCATGCGTGCAATCATCAAAAGTGCTACTCCATTATAAACTCTCAGAATGATGAGTTTTAGATGATTTATCACAAACATATTCAACCAAGTTTACTATTAAACAGGTATGACCTTTGTGTTTATACTGTATAAACCCACAACAAATTGCCGCTTATTATTTAACACTATGTAAAGTGGATTTCTCCTCTAAGCATACATATTCGATTTCCAAAAAGTTCTTTGGCATGTTTATTTTGCTTCCCTTCCCCACACTATTCTACTCTGGAGGACCTGGAAGGAGTTTGAAATTAATAATGAAGTTGTACACAATTCTATAGTGCAAAATTTATTCACTATACTTGGGAGGGAACAAAAGGTTATGTTAACATTAGAGATCAACGATGTACATAATCTAATAGAACTGTGGGGAGAGAGAGTTTAAATCATCCAATAAAAGCTCCTAACAAGAAGTCAGAAATAATCCTCAATTCTCCATGTCCAAGTACCTGAGTAGGAAATTAGTAAATTGCTAAGGTTGCCATCAGAAACAAAATGGATAGAGCATGCATAAAAGTTTTCCGAATACATAAGGGTAACAGGTATCACAAGGTGGCAAACATCTTCAGGGAAAACAAAAATTTTTGAATCGGGGAAAGGAGGAGAAGTAAGGATACTGCGAGAAAACAAGGAGACTATATATGACACACATTGATTTCAACTTCCACCCAATGATTTAGATACTTTGTATTCAACATCCAAAGAAATGTTGATGAATTATTTAAACATATTCCTACAAAATTACACGTAGCAACAAAGGCAAGTATCAACCTACAAATAGCCAGTCTAACATTTCATGAAACAACCACAAATATGACCAAGAAGCTAGGTAAAGTATTCCTGTATATGATACCCTGAGCCAACCACTATGCTTTCTGCAAATGGAAAGCTATGTCAACTGGAAAGTACTCATGAACCATAGAAGCTTATTTGAAATGTAATGAACCCAAAAGTTAACACAGATCATAATATTAGCTTATTCCATATCAAAATATCAGACCAGTAGCATGTTTGTTCATACAAACATAAGACAAGCAAAAGTCAAAACATCAATCAAATTTAGACAAATTTAGACATAAGCCAGAATCCAGAAATGCCCACAAAAGAGATAATGCTTCCAAAATTACATTTCCGTCCTATTAAACCTTAAAAATTAAAGCCCTATAAAGCAAGGAACAGAAAATTCAACCAATAAAGCAGTCACCCAAGAAACAACCAGAAGAAAGATTCACATACAATACACCATAATACCCTTTCCACTATATCAAGAAAATGCAAACAAATCTTTAAGAATAACTGCAAGAAATAGAATAAACCAACAAAAACTACCTATGAAACTGAAGAATAGAAAAATGAAAAACACTACCCATCTAATAAAATGTAAAAGAAAAAACAGAAAAACCCAGATGAAAAATTGTACCAAGCTTGGAGAATTCGCCGGAGGCAAGAGCATCAGCATAGTATTTATCGTTGTAACGGACAGGGAAGAGGGCAGTGTTGAGCTTCTTCAGCTGCATTAAGTTCTTATCCCTCAGTCCATCCAATGAGATGGGCACTTCTCTTCCAGCCCCCATTCTCCCTTTTTCTACTGTTTATATTTTCCTTTTTTCAAAACTAATTTTGCTAATATTATGCAAATATCAGAATCGTTTGGGTTTGGAAGGAGATCGGCGGTTGAAACTTGTAGGGGCTGCGGCAGGGCACAATGCTACGGTAGAATGGGCAGGGACAAGAACATGAATTAGTAGTGGTGACCAGGAATTAGGCGACGTCGTTTAACTCCTCCTAGGCATTTCCAGTTTTCGTTTTCAGTTTTTCCACGTTCATTTGGGAGACTTGTACTTTTACCTCAAATTTTGGATCGATTTCATTTTTCGTCCTTTTTGTTTCAAGGCTATGTTTGGAAATTAACTTGAATAAGAAAAGCTATTAGTAACTTAAACCCAAGGTTCATAACCTGGATTGAGCTATTGGATTAATTATTAGCAAGGTTGGTAACCTGACTGTTAGACTAGTTGTTGACAAGTTTGTGTGGGTCATGCATAGATTACACTGTTAGACTAGTCATTGACAAGTTTGTGTGGGTCATGCATAGATTACCTCTTACAGCATGTTTGGTTGGAAGGAATTGTCAATTCCTTCCAACCAAATTCCTGACTGAGCTTAATGCATTTGTTTGGTTCAAATGAATTGATTCCAGTCATGAATTCCAATTCCTTTAGAAGCCTGAATTGCAATTCCTTGCACCAAGGAATTGGCCAAATTTTTTTCCCAATTTTACCCTTCCAATTTTATTCAAGAATTACAATTTTCACTTTACTTTTTCTTTCATCATTTTTCTTACTCTAATTTCTCTCTTATCATTTTTTTCACTCTAGTCTCTCTCATCATTTTCTCACTTTACTTTTTCTCTCTCATCATTTTTTTTCACTCTACTTTCTCTCTCTCATAATTTTTCTCACTCTACCTTCTCTCTCATCATTTTCTCACTCTACTTTCTCTCTCTCATCATTTTCTCACTCTTCTTTCTCTCTTATCATCTTTCTCACTCTTCTTTCTCTCTCTCATCATTTTCTTACTAAATAATAAAATGCTTAAAATAAGGGTATTTTAGTCATTTAACACAATTCATTAGTTTTATTCACCCAACCAAACACAAGAATAATGATTACAACCTTATTCAATTCATTTGAACCAAACTCATTTAATTCAATTCCAACCTAATTCATTACATGCTAATTCCTACTTAATTGAAATTCAATTACAGTCTTATTCATTACAGCGAACCAAACATGCCGTTAGTGTTATATCTATTTGAATACATAAGAGATGGTTTGGAAAATGAGTATTGAGTGTGGGTGAAATGGGCATGAAGGTCAAATGGATCTGAATGGAATTTGGATTTAATGTGTGAATTACCTATGAAAGTGCATATTGTTAAAATTTATAAGTAGATACTCCAGTCCTATTCAGAGGTGGGCTTGCAAAATGAGTATTGAGCGCGGGCCAAATGGGCTTGGAGGTCAAATGGACTTGGATGGAATTTAGATTTGATGTATGGATTACCTATGAAGAAGAAGATTGTTGAAATTCATGGGTAGATGTTCCAGTCCCATATTGGTTTTAGAGATGGATATAAATTACTTAATAAGTAAGTTAAGTTCACAATCTACTAGTTAATGTTTTTAAATCCATATTGAGTTTCAACTTATTTATTAGTAGTTATTGTAGGTTCTTTATGTATTTTCTCTCTCACAAATTCCTAACAAAACTTGGGTATCTTTTCTAAATTTTAGATCATGCAAGTCATGTTTAATAAACTCCCAAAATGTATTCTTTCCGTTTTAAAAAATATTCTCGTTACAAATCTTTCTTTGTCTAAAAATAAAATTTATTTTTAGAAAAAAATTATTTTAATACTTTTACTAATAGTAATTATGTAAAATTATATTTAAAAATTAAAGATAAAAAAATTAAAATTATATATTTAATAATGCATTAAAAATATTATACTTGATAATTTAAAAAATTATATTTAACCCAAATAAACTCTTATTTTTGAGACGGACTAATTACATAAAATTAACATTCCAACTTTTGAAAATGTCGAAACTAAAAGTTGAGCGTTCGGGGATTATTGTTAATGCCCCTCAATTGAAGAACTCCAAAGTATTGAAACTAATCATAATTATTTTTCCATCAATTATTCACATTTATTACTCCAGGGATGCTTTAAAAAAAAGAAAAAATTACGCCGAGTTAAAGGTGCTCAGCAGCAGCACTATTATTATTAATTTTTTTTTTCCAAAAATGATAATCATTTCATTAATATGAATAAATACATGTACAAATATTAGCCAAGATGGCTAAATAATTTTCTTGATCTAATACAATAGTCATGAATAAAAATGTGATAATAGTGCAAATCTGCTATCCCATTCTTTTATTTTGCTAGCCAACCTATGACAAACAGCACTATTATTTTATTATTAAAGATGGGGACTTGACATGGAAATTGACTTCATTGTTGGGTGTTCATCCAACACAAATCAATCAAAGGATTGCAGAAGTGGGCAATTGGACAAAAATAAATGACAAAAGAAAAGAAAGACGACAAAGCAAAGGATACAAAAAAGAATCTTCTTGTGGTTGTGACCTCCAACTGATTTTTTCCTTCTAACTCATGTCAGACAAACAAGTGATACAAATGACTCACATCCCATTTCCATTCCAGGCCCATAAATCATAAGCATTCGAGCATAATCAAAGGAGGGAGAAGAGATGAACTTGAAAGAGGCTGTAATAGCAATAGCAGGAAGCCCAAGGCAGTGGTGGTGGGTGGAAGCATAGCAGGCATATCTTGTGCACATGCTCTTATTGAAGCAGGTTGGGATGTGGTGGTGCTGGAGAAAACTTGTGCTCCTCCAACTGGCAGCCCAACTGGCGCTGGACTTGGACTTGAACCTTTGGCGCAGAAAATCGTCCAGACTTGGCTGAAACAGCCTCAACTACTCCATGACTCCACTGTGCCACTGACTATTGATCATGTATGTTTCTAATGAACTTCCGTCATAGCATAATCAACAATTCATATTTGCTAAATGTCGGTGAAGTGTGTTTTTTTTAAAGGATAATAGCCACTTAATTCTTGGTGTTGTATTAAGGAATCCTCATTATATTTCCCTTCAATCATCTCCTTTTCCTTCAGCGGCAAAAGGACTCAGGCTTCTTCTCCTTTCAGTAAACCTTCAAGCATACAAGGGAGAACTT
This sequence comes from Gynochthodes officinalis, assembly GCA_020080225.1. NCBI lineage: Eukaryota > Viridiplantae > Streptophyta > Magnoliopsida > Gentianales > Rubiaceae > Gynochthodes > Gynochthodes officinalis. The sequence goes on from CM034622.1 coordinate 19,360,715, forward strand.
TTTTCTGATGTGTGAAATCCAAGAACATTGAACAAACTCTCATGATATCTGAATCAACAAGTCATCAAATACTCATTAAAATTTGCTAGGCAGCTTAGGCTGAAGTATATACATGATCTTCAACTCCAAGTTATGTAATGGGGCTAACTTTACATTACAACTCACAAGCACAGAGATTTATCTAAGTTTGAACTTTCACCACAGCTGAACACAGTGCTAGGGCTGTGTTTAGGTGTGCGCAAGCCTGCACCTATAGTAAACTAAATTGTGTTGTCCCACAGTGATAGGGATTCTAATTCAAGTGACAATGAAATCTCAGTTGCACCAAATGGCCCTCCTAGCCTAAAATTTGAGCAAATTTGATTATGCCTCTACGTAATGAATTTCATTCATTCTTTCTCATTTCCTGTCTTCATAGAACCAAGCAACCAGTGGAGAAAAGAAAATCAGCTGGACTCTGACAAGGGATGAGAACTTCAACTTTAGAGCGTCACACTGGGCTGATCTGCATAGACTTTTATATAATGCATTGCCATCTGATGTTGTTCTATGGGGGCATTTTTTCCTCTCGTTTAGTGTTTCTGATGACAAAAGTTGTGTCACAATTAAATGTAAAGTTCTTGAAACTGGTGACATAATAGACATAGTCAGTGATTTGCTCATTGCTGCTGATGGCTGTCTTTCTAACATTCGGAAAAGTTTCCTCCCTGATTTTAAACTGAGGTCTGTGAACCACAATAATTAATTATCCTGTTTTCTTTACGATTTCAATAGCTCAATTTATGTGATATTTTGTTCAATTTGACACATTGACATTGATATTATCTATAGATATTCAGGTTATTGTGCCTGGAGGGGTGTTCTTGATTTTGCTAATAACGAGCATAAAGAAGCTGTAATGGATCTGAAGAAGACATACCCGGACCTGGGCAAATGTTTATATTTTGATCTTAGTTCAGGAGCTCACTGTGGGCTTTATGAGCTATTGAACAATCGGATGAATTGGATTTGGTATGTTAATCAACCTGAACCAAAACTTAAGGTAAATTTGTGCTCCTATGATTATATTTGTCTTCAATTTAGACTGATATTTTTCTTCAGCAGCTGTCACAAAAATGTGAAGATTTGATTTGCACTTATATATGCTGCTATTTCCACCATGAAACTTTCAAGTTTCAACTATAAGTTATTTATTTATTCTTAAAGGCTCAGCAGATGACCCGTCATTCATTAAGCAATTTTAGGCGGAATAAGTTCTTGCGTGGTTTCAAGAGTTTGTTTCCTGCATAGCATAATTTTTAGAATTGCAGTATATTATTTGCTTTAGTCTTGAAAGTTTGACCACTGTTTTTTTTTTTTCCCTTTTTTGGTGACAAGAACAACCAATATTTAAAGAGTAAAGGATATAGGGGCAATTAGATCTTGCAACCAATTTGGTTTCTCTAACAGTCAAAGCAGATTTCGAGATGGCAATTGACAAAGACAAACACAACCAAAGTTGTGTGCTCAATTCTTGCCTTACTTTTGAGTAACACAAATATCAGCTCGTCTTTGATGATTCCTAGAACATGTAAAAGGTGATTAACTCTTTGCGTGGAAGCTAAGGCTTGATGTTTCTATTGATTTTTCAACATAGGGAATCTCAGTGACCATGAAAGTTAGCAGTGACATGATTGGGAAAATGCATGAGGAAGCAGAAAAAGTTTGGAACCCTGAATTAGCAAGGATCATGAGAGAAACCAGGGAACCATTCCTAAATGTCATTTATGATGCCGACCCTTTGAAACAAATTTTTTGGGATAATATTGTTTTGATTGGAGATGCAGCTCATCCCACAACACCTCATGGTCTTAGAAGCACAAACATGTCAATACTGGATGCCGCTGTTTTAGGCAAATGCCTTGGGAAGTGGAGGTTGGAAAATCTACATTCAGCCCTGGGAGATTATCAGTCTATCCGGCTACCGGTTATGTCCAAACAAGTCTTACATTCAAGGAGATTTGGACGCATCAAACAAGGTTTAAGCCTTGCGGATGGCCACTCTTTTGATCCAAGAACAGCAAGCCAAGAAGAACGTGAAGAACTTCAGCAAAAGAATATGCCTTTCTTCACTGATATTCCATCCATATTAAATGATGGTGCATTTCATGTGAGTGAATAAGCAATAAAGAATTGGAAAAAAATGAAAATTTTTTGGGCAGTAGGAAATCCATCAACTACAACTAGTTTGGTTTGAGCTTGCTTGAGATTCTCTCGATCAAGGTTGAGTTCAAGTATTTTAGTTTAGCATGAGCTCCAATTTGCTTTGAATTTGACTCTGAATTTGGGTGATCTATCCATGATCAGAATAAAATCATACTTTGAATTGACTATGAATTTGGATGATTTATCTATAACCAGGGCTGAATATTAGTAATCTGGGTAAAATCAAAATGAGCAGCATCGAATTTGTGTATCATTTGTCCGACATGATATTTAGCCGCAATAATCTACTTAATACGTTTTTATGAAGTTCAATGGCTCTTTTATTAACAAATGATACACGGGTTAAGTATGACAAAATGGTACACAAATGAGCCGCATACTCATTTTAATTGACAAAAAGGTCATTTCACCTTGGGAAAAAAAGTGTTGATTTACTTCTCTTTTCTTCATTCTTTCCTTCTTCCTTCTTCCTTTTCTTTCTTGAGGTAACTGACAAAATAGTTTTTCACAAATGGGCAAATAATATTTTTTATCACTCACATTTAAAACAAAATAGTCTCTCACGAATGGGCGAATAATATTTTTTATCCCGCACATTTAAAAAAATAAAAAAATATTTATAATATTTTATTAGTGTATTTTTTAGTACTCTATTACAATTTCATCCAATTTTTCGTCAAATTTTAGTCATAGCAACACTGTCATTTTGGTCAAATTTCTTTCTTCCTTTTCTTTCTTTCTATTTTTCCTATTTCTCTTTTCATTATGATTTTTCCTTTTCTCTGTTTCTTATTTTCTTTGTTTCTTCTCTCTCTTTCCCCTTTCATATTTTCTTTCCTTCTTCCCTCTCTCCTTTTGTTTTTCTATATCTCTTTTCATTCATTACTTGATTTTCTTTCCTTTTTTTCTTCTTCTTCTTTTCTTCGCTTTTTTCCCCTCTCTTTTCCTTTCTTATTTTTCTTTTCGTTTGTTACCTTATTTTCTTAGAAAAAATTTAGATCCATTTATTTATTTATTTATGTCACCTAAGAAAGGAGGATTAGTATTAGTAGTAGCGGAACAAACCTTGAAATCCATATAAGCTTGTCAATAACTTTAGATATATGGAAACTTCTCAGTTTTGAAGAAAAAGTAACTTTTAGATTCATAGAAACTTTTGGATTATGTGTAATGACTCCAAAAAAAGGAGAATGAGCCATAGATTTGAGGGGTTCTGATTTTTTCGAGCTTTCGGTCTTCTTTTCCTTAGTAGCTTCTTTGCAAAATTTTCATTTTCTTAGCTTTCATCTGAGGTAGCTATCTTGATTGGGAAAAGAATTCTGATTTAGATGGTGCACTAATTATAAAATCATTATATAGTATCTATATTATGCTTTAATTTCTTTTGAATAGAATGTCATTTAACTAGTTTCATTGAAGAACTTATATCAATTGTTAAATTTAATTCTTGAACCATGCTTCCTGGTTCAATTTTATTTCTCAAAAGTTGAATTTTTGACTCAAATTCAGAAGAATTTATTGGGTTCTGATTAGTTTTTGAAGCAATATTAACTGTAATTGTATATAAAATTGGAAAAAGAGATAAATTTAAACTGATGTTTTTGGGGATTTTCGTTAAAAATAATAAAACTGAAAACTTTAATTCCATTCAAGTTTCTTACAAAGAACATTACAAGAATAGAAGAAAAAGCAGCAGAGTAAAAAAATAAAAATTTCTAGATTCTTTCTTTTCTACCAAAAAAGTCAAAATCGGGAATTGTTCATGTTGACAAATTTGCCCTTAAATGTAGTAATGAGCAAAATACATGAGTCCAATTCTACTAGAGTTAACTAGAACTTAATCTTTCACCTCAGGCCGTAGGTAGAGGGCCATTTGGGTTGAGTTGTACTATTTTGTATAGTATTAGTCTTGATATGATGATCAACTTTTGTGTTTGGTTGATCTCTGAGTCGTGGTGGTTTTTTCGCGTGTTTTGGCTCTTTTTTTTTGTCCATGCGGTGCGGTTTCTTGCCCCTTGAGGTTTGTTTTTATCAATCTAATATCGTTTTAGAAAAAAAAAATTCTATTAGAGTTAACTAATTTATAAAATGAAATGATTTTAATTAAACGTTTTTAAAAAATATAGTGACCTCAATTGACAAAAAATAAAATAAAATAACATATAATGACTAAAATCAGAAACTTTAGAATGGTATAATAACCCAAAAAAAAAAATCGTTAAACTCTTCATTTATTACTCCATTGAAAAAGTGGAGTAAAATATTGGAATATTATTTTTTAAAAAAAATTAAATAAATATTAATAATTTAGGTAATGTTTCCAAAATAATGAAGTCTATATCTAGGATATTTTGACATTCTGGATATTGACTTTGAAGTCGACTTCAAGCAAAACTTAAAAAAAAAAAAATTCCATCCCGCCCTTCTTCCCTTTCCTTGTTGCAAAGGTTTCACACAATCAAGAAGGTTTAGAAATATGATTAAAGTTTCCTGATTCTCCTCATGATCAAGGACAAGGACTTTCTTGAAAAGCGACCATGATTGGCATCTTCTATCAAAGATTCCATTAAAATTCTTGTGCTCACGAAAATATAGTTTAAATTTTTGTGATTCTGTTGGCAACTCAATTGCCAGTGATAGCCGTGAATGGGTCGGAGAAGCTGCCTCAAATTTTATTTCTGGCAAATCAAGAAGCTTTAAAGCTGTCGGAACTTTATTCCATGATGCTTATCCAGTTCCGTATAAGACTTCAAAATTTTGGGAGAGGGAGAGGGGGCAGTAGCAGCTAAGGGTCGCTTGCAGGGGAGGGGGAATAGGGTTTGTGGTGGGATTGGGGGGCACGGCCAAGGGGAAGGGTGTGGCTAGGGTTGGGATTGCCTCATGAGGGAGGGGAATTTGGGAAGAGGGGTGCGGTTGTAGGGGGAAGGGGAGAAGAGAAGAGGAAAAATGGGAAGAAGATGAGTTTCAACGGATGGGTGCAAGACAAATTTTTTTTTTTCTATTCAATGTGTAGTTAACATTCAGAATGTTGACTTTAAAGTCTATATTCAAGAAGTCGACTTCTGTATTTTTGAAATTCTATTTAAAATTATAATTTTTTTAAATATATATTAAAATAATAAATATTTAAGAAAAAAACTTTTGAAGAAGTGTCCAACAGCACCGGTATTATTTTAGTATTAAAGTTAGGGACTTCACATGGAAAGTAACTTCAATGTAGCGTTTTCATTAGGGCTGTAAACGAACCGAACATAAACGAACGAGCCTTGTTCGTTTACTATTTGTTTATTTTTTAGACTGTTCATGTTCGTTTATGTTCGTTTATGTTTGTGAAATATGTGTTCGTGTTCGTTTATGTTCGTTTATGTTTGTGAAATATGTGTTCGTGTTCGTTTATGTTCGTTTATTAGTGTCCACGAACAGTTTACGAACACTTATCGAACACGTTAACGAACACTTAAACGAACATGTTCGCGAACAAATAAACAAACACATTTACAAATTTACTGTTCGTTTATTTTTTAGACTGTTCAGGTTCGTTTATGTTTGTGAAATATGTGTTCGTGTTCGTTTATGTTCGTTTATTAGTGTTTACGAACAGTTCACGAACACTTATCGAACACGTTAACGAACATGTTCGCGAACAAATAAACAAACATATTTACAAATTGGAAAAACATAAACAAACACATTTACAAATTGGAAAAACAGAAAAACAAATGGCATTATTGAGAATTGAACCTTGGTCTCCCCACAACATGTTCGCGAACAAATAAACAAACATATTTACAAATTGGAAAAACATAAACAAACACATTTACAAATTGGAAAAACAGAAAAACAAATGGCATTATTAAGAATTGAACCTTGGCCTCCAATGTGGGGAAAATGATTACTTACCACTACACTACAACAAATTTGTTTATAAATGATCAACAAACATTATTATTATATATATTAAAATATTATATTTATATTATTATTTTAATATAAACGAACAATAAACGAGCTTTAAACGAACATTAACCGAACTTGTTCATGAACACTAAACGAACTTGTTCACGAACATAAATAAACGAACGTATACTTGTTCGTGTTCGTGTTCGTTTATTAAACGAACACTAAAATGTGTTTTGTTTATTGTTCGTTTAACTTAACAAACAAACATAAACGACGTAACCGATCTTGTTCACGAGCTGTTCACCGAACGTACTAGTTCGTTTACACCCCTAGTTTTCATCCAACACAAATCAATCAAAGGTTGCCGAAGTCGGTTATTGGACAAAAACAAATGACAACAAATTAAAAAAAAAAAAAAACGAAAGACAGGAAAGAAAAAGAAGGAAAAGGATACAGAATGGAATGTTCTTGTGATTGTGAGCTCCAAATGATTTCTCCATTCTAGCCACATAAATCATATAAGCATTTGAGCATAATCAAAGCAGGGAGAAGGGATGAACTTGAAAGGCTGTAATAGCAGTAACAGGAAACCCAAGGCAGTGGTGGTGGGTGGAAGCATAGCAGGCATATCTTGTGCACATGCTCTTATTGAAGCAGGTTGGGATGTGGTGGTGCTGGAGAAAACTTGTGCTTCTCCAACTGGCAGCCCAACTGGCGCTGGCCTTGGAGTTGACCCTTTGGCACAGAAAATCATCCAGACTTGGCTGAAGCAACCTCAACTTCTCCATGACTCCACTCTGCCACTTACGATTGATCATGTATGTTTCTAATGAACTTCCATCTTTGCATAATCAACAATTCATCTTTTCATAACTGATGAAGTGTTTTTTATTTTTTCTCCAAAAGGATGATAATCACTTAATTTTTTAATACTGCTTTGGCTATCAAAGTAGCATTTGACACTTTTTGTGCTCTGTTAAGGAATTTGTGTGGAAAAGATTTGTTCTCTCTGCTATTGAATATGATGTAATGGTATTTTGAGAAATTTTATGATATTGGTGTTAAATTGCAGCAAAGTGTGAGTTGAGATAGTAGGAACGATTAAATCATTTAAATCTTTAGATCTCTTCTGAGCCCCAAGATGGGCCAACAAGACTTGCGAAGGAATTAGGTGTAATGGCGGTTGGAAGTATCAAAGTATGCAGAAAATGGGGAAAAACAAGGAAACCTGGGTTGATGTTTTGGGAGAAAGAAAGAGTGTGATTGATGATATTGAGCAGTTTTAATTAAAGAATTTAAACTTGAATGTTCAACACAATCAAGAATTCATTCCCTTCTTTCCCCTTCGAATTTAAACTTGAATGTTCAACCCAGTCAAGAATTCTTTCCCTTCTTTCCCCTCTTTCCCCTTCAAGCGTCTCCTTTCTATGTAGTGGCGAAAAAGACTCGGTTCCTCCCTGTCGGTAAACCCACAAGCATATAATTTGGAGTACTTCTTCTCTTTCTTTCCTATGATGTGTGGAATCCATGAAGATTGAGCACTGCATTCATGATCATCTGAACAATTGAATCATCAAATAGTCTTTAAAATTTGCCACGCAGCCTAGCTATAGTTTAGAATTTCGCAAGAATCATCCGCAGTTATTGAGAAGCAATAAGATACATGGCCTTCAACTCCAAGTTATTTATGGGGCTAGCTTTACACTAATATATATTAGTTCATAACTTTGAGATTTGGCCAAGTTTGAAAATTCGGCCAGCCAATCACAGTGCTATCAAAATTTTGATTCTCCCTTTCAATACTGAATTTCATTTCTTCTTTTTCATCTCCTGTCTTCTTAGAACCAAGCAACCCGTGGAGAAACGAAAATCAGCTGGACTCTGACAAGGGATGAGAACTTCAATTTTAGAGCATCATACTGGGCTGATCTACATAGCCTTTTATATAAGGCACTTCCATCTGACATTGTTCTATGGGGGCATTTTTGCCACTCGTTTAGAGTTTCTGATGACAAAAGTTGTGTCACGGTTAAATGTGAAGTTCTTGAAACTGGTAACACAAAAGACATAGTCAGCGATTTGCTAATTGCTGCGGATGGCTGTCTTTCTAACATCCGGAAGAGTTTCCTTCCTGATCTTAAGCTGAGGTCTGTGGACTATGAATACTAAATATCCTTTTTTTCTCTTCATTTATAGCTTAATTTATGTGATAGTTTGTTCCTTTTAACACATTGATATCCTTCTTATCAATAGATATTCAGGTTATTGTGCCTGGAGGGGCGTTCTTGAGTTTGGCAAGAACGAGGAAAAAGAAGCCATAATGGATCTGAAGAAGGCATACCCAGACCTTGGGAAATGTCTATACTTTGATCTGAGTTCAGGAACTCACAGTGTGCTTTATGAGTTATTGAACAGCAGAATCAATTGGATTTGGTATGTTAATCAACCCGAACCAGAACTTAAGGTAAATTTGTGTCATCCTATGATCAATTATCGTCCATTTGGACTGATGTTTTTCCTTGGATGCTGTCATAAAAATGTTAAGACTTGACTTCTTATACTTATACTGCTATTTTTAGCATTAAAGTTTCAACTTAAGAGTTTGAACTTTGAAGTGCTTATTGTATTCGTGATGAAAATCTAAGTCTATTTATTCGACAGATGATGCATCATTCATTCCGCAAAGTTTCAAGAGTTTGTATTTTTTGCATAGTATAGTTTTTTTGCCTTGTGTGTTATTTACATTAGCTAGTCTCTAACGTTTGGCTAGTGTTCTCTGCTTGTGAGCATGAAAGATAACGTCAATCTTATTTCTTAATATTTCAACATAGGGAAACTCAGTGACCATGAAAGTTAGCAGTGACATGATTAAGGAGATGCATGAGGGAGTAGAAAAAGTTTGGAACCTTGAATTAGCAAGGATCATGAGAGAAACTAGGGAACCATTCCTCAATGTCATTTATGATGCTGAACCTCTGAAACAACTTTTCTGGGACAATGTTGTTTTGGTTGGAGATGCAGCTCATCCCACAACACCTCATTGTGTTAGAAGCACAAATATGTCAATACTGGATGCTGCTGTTTTAGGCAAATGCCTTGAGAAGTGGGGTTTGGAAAATCTACATTCAGCCTTAGAAGATTATCAGTCTATTCGGCTGCCGGTTATTTCCAAACAAGTCTTACATTCAAGAAGAGTTGGACGCATCAAACAAGGTTTAAGCCTTGAGGATCGCAACCGCTTTGATCCAAGAACTGCAAGTCGAGAAGAATGTGAAGAACTTCAGCAAAAGAATATGCCTTTCTTCACTGATGTTCCTTCCATATTAAATGATGGTGCATTTTATATGCGAGTAAATAAGCATTAAAGCATTGGAATGAAAAAATGAAAAATTTGTAGGGTAGCAGGCAATCAATAATACTTTGGTATAACATCCATGGGGAAAGATTCTGTGCTAAGAGAAAATTAAAAATGTTTTTTCTTCAGATTCATTACAAATATGTGTTTTCTTTTGCTTTTTTTTCCCTTCCCTTTTGGAGGGGGTATCTTCCTCAATTCCACTAATATAAAGGAAAGACCATGATTAATATGTATAGCATAACTTGCAAAAGTAAGCAATCTGCAATACCTAATATGAATTGCTAATTGCAATTGTTCGAACATTAAACAAGATTATCATTACAAGAATTTGGGAAATTGTACATGTATGTATCAAATGCCATGTAACACGTTTAATCAATAACTCAATTTTAGGATAATTACAATGAGTTAGGTTTGAGCTCAAGTATTTCTGTTTAGCATGAACTGCTCAAATGTGCTTGGAATTTAATTCTGAATTTGGGCGATCTATTTATGACCATAATAAAATTTAGGTAAAATCAAACTTTGAATTTGGATGATCTATCTGTAACTAGGGCTAAATATTAATTAACTTGGATAAAATCAAACTTTGAATTTGACCCTGAATTTGGATGATCTATTTATGACTATGGCTAAATATTAAGTGCATCTGTTTTGTGGAGAGTTTTACAAATTAATCACATCATAAAATAAAATAGGGTAAATTATATCTATTACTCTTTTGATTTATGAAAACTACTAATTAAATTCCATAATTTGAGAAAACTATTAATAGCCTCTTAAATTAAATAAATTCATAACATTTAACCCTCTTATCATTAGTTAACTAACGCTGACAATTGACTTTTGACCAAATCAATAGTTAATTTATTTGAAATTCCTTAATTACCCTTTAAACTATAATATTTGAATTACATTTAATTCCTTAAGGTTTGTTCTAATTACAAAATGGACCTTGAGGTTTAACAAAATAGATTCTTTCATACTTTTTTCTTATTTAATTAGTATTATAAAAATGTTAATAACAATTATTGATAATCAAAATTTAGATACAATTTTGACAATTCTCTATACAATTTATCAATCTAACACTTTACCAAAATACATGTATAGTTTAGATGTTGCAATATTTTATTATGCTTATTTTTTATTTCCATTCAAACAATTTAAATTCAGTCTAATAAATATAATCCTTAGTTTTATGACTATTATATAAAATTTTAATAACCAAAATAATTCTTAACTTTATGACTATTACATCAAATTCTAATAACTAAAGTAAAACTGCAGGATATTTAAATAAATAATTATTTTTTAAAAGTTTATAAAGATACAAAAATAATAAAACAACCATTGAATCATTGAATCATTTAATGAGACAGTAGTGGTAGATTAATATTAAATGTACAGTAAGAAATTTAGAAAATAAGTTTTTTCAAATTTGGAGATGATGAAATAGTAATATGATAAAAATTATTAATTTTATTATTCAATTTTCAAAAATTTTAAAGGTATGTATTGATATTATATTTTTATTAGTTTTTCAATTTATTGGTTTATGATATAAACTAAGATTATAAAACTGTTCCTCATGAAAAGAAGTGAAAAAGAAAATAAAAACGTAGAATAAAGAAATAGAAATAAATTTTATTTAATAAAATTTTAAAACTTGAAGGTCATTTCATAATTAAAACAAACCTCAGGGGATATATGTTATTTTTAAGCTATTTTTTTAATCTTTTCACTTATTCCGTTAATTGATTTAATGGTCGTTAGGTCAAAGGGGATATTGGTAGTTTTTTAAAATTTCAAAATTCGATTAGTAGTTTTTACAAACCACAAGATAGTTAATGTAATTCAACCAAATTTTTTTTTAGAAAAAAAAAACTCCACATTAATATCATTATCATGGTTGTCACTTGAACCTCTGGTGATCGTTTTTAATCTGTTTAGAACCAATCTCTCACTAATTGATCCCCAATGCCTAGGGCTGTAAACGAACCGAACATAAATGAACAGACTTTGTTCGTTTACTGTTCGTTTATTTTTTAAACTGTTCATGTTCGTTTATGTTTGTGAAATATGTATTCGTGTTCGTTTATGTTCGTTTATTAGTGTTTGTGAACTGTTCATGAACATGTTCATTAACACATTAAACAAACATGTTCACGAACAGTTCGTTAACATGTTCACGAACGAGTAAACGAACCGTTCAGGAACGAATAAACGAACACGTTCGTGAACGAGTAAACGAACACGTTCGCAAACATTAAACGAACACATTCACGAACGAGTAAACGAAAACGTTTGCGAACGAGTAAACAAACACGTTTGCGAACGATTAACATTACTTACATGATCATTCCAATTTGACCATTAAACATTCCCATATAATAAGAACGTAATAAACATAATAAATTAAACATTCCAACAGATAGTTACATTCTATTTGACCATTTTAATAAACAAAAACATAATAACATTATATCCATGAACCAAAAAAAACAGTTATCTCCCATTTGACCATTCCAATAAACAAAAACATAACAACATTCCATCTATAATCTAAGGAAAAACAATTACATCCTATTTGATCATTCTAATAAACAAAAATGTAATAACATTCTACCTATGATCCAAGAAAAAACAGTTACATTCCATTTGACCATTTTAATAAACAAAAACATAATAGCATTACATCCATGGTCCAAGAAAAGACAGCTACATCTCATTTGACCATTCCAATAAAAAAAAAACATAATAACATTACATTCATGATCCAAGAAATAAAAATATTAAGGAAAAGAACACAAAAATATCTAATAGACAGTTCAAATTTCCAACATACATAATATATTATATTAGATAAATATATATAATATAATATATTATATAAACGAACAATAAACGAACATATTCATGAACACTAAACGAACTTGTTCATAAACATAAGCTAACCGAACACATGTCTGTTCATGTTCGTGTTCATTTATTAAACAAACGGTAAAATGTGTAGTTTATTGTTCGTTTACCTTAACAAACGAACATAAACAAACGTAACCGAACTTGTTCATGAATAGTTCACCGAACGTACTGGTTCGTTTACACCCCTACCAATGCAATGCCAAGCTCTCTTAGTTATTTGTGTCCCTCAAAACAAAGTTGAAGGGCGGTTGTGTTTAGTTTGTCACTTTTTTAGAAGAAATTTTATTAGGAAGTGTAAAAAAATTTAGTGAGAATTTTTTGTCAAAAAAATATTTTTTTGAGTTAAAAGTGTATGAAAGGGAAATTTTTTAAAATTATGCAAAAAATATTTGTGTAGGAATTTTGAATTTTAATGTTAAAATTTGAAATAAAATAAAAATATATTTGATTTTTTTTAAGGAAAATTAACTTTTTCTAAATAAAATTTAATCCAAACATAGATATATCTGAAAGAAGGAATCGAATTTTTTCACTATCATTCAAATAGTAAATTATCCATCAAGACCCTTTTTTTTTTTTAATGTTAAGTTTAACCGTAAAGTCAAGTTTTCAAATAAAATCTAAATCTCTTTCTGGTTTGCAAAATTATAAGATGTATGTATTTTAATTTCTTAATTAAGGAGGTCAAAGGAATCCACTAACATAAAACCTATCTATTTTTTTGCTTCTATAGTTCATTTATATTATGGGATAACTTTATGTCCCTCTTATCATGTTTGTGAAACAAGCTAGATCATGAATTTAAATTTGCATTGCCTTTCCCCCTTAAAAGTGGTATGTCCTAACATTTTAGCAATCGGTACATGGGGCTTGATTGATTTTGAATTGTAGCTTGCTACAAGGATTTAATTGAATGGAATAAATTGAGTGGTGCAAACCTTTTTTTGGTTACTATCCTGCATTGATTAGAACTATTCACTTATAGAATTATTTTGAATGAGGATTTGAAGATTGAGTTTAAAAGTGAATGGCTACTTTTTATTAAGAAAATTCTTTATACGAAATTACCCTTGTACCATGTCACGTGAATGTCACATTTAACAAATTCTATTTGAGTTAAAACTCAAGGATAATGATGGTTTAGGGAAATTTTAAGTCAATAAAAAGAAAAATTAAAAAAGAAAATGAAACAAAAAAAAATAAAAATTAGGGAGCCAAATTAATAATGTTAAATTAAGAGAACCTGGAATCATGTTCTAACATAATAACCATGGTAAAATTTAAACAATATAATTTTTTCACATAACACAACACTTTCTTCTAGTCTAGGTATATTTTTTAGCCACAAAATTATACATCCAATGCACTTGGGCTATATCAAATAAATACTAACCACATATTCGAATATTTAGCGAGAGTTATGGGTGGCAATTTGTAACACGATACAAACCTAACACTTATTTAGCAAGTATAGGTATACCCTTCATAGGTTTAGGTCAAAATCATGTCAAATTCATATAACACAAAAAATAAATAGATCTAATCAGATTAACTCAAGTGTTTGGAACAAGCTAAGATTTAACTTCATCTGATCAAACCACTCTCGTAGAACAATATATTGTTGATCAAAAATCCATCCACTTCCTTTGAGCACTTTGTGTTTGTCCTCCTCATTTTGAAAAATAAACTAGAAATATTTGTCCTCACTCCTTTATTCGAAAAAGAGCTTGAGTTGGCCACAGCTCTTCAAGCACGTTGCGTAAACCAGTAAAATTTACAATTTTTTCTCCAAAAATTCTCCCAACCAGACTCCTCTCGCCTTCTGCTCTATTGGTCTGAACATCCTCTTCAACCAATCGCACCCCTTCTTCTTCCTCTTTAAAAAGACTTATTTTTTGAAATAAGCTTGAAACCTCAAGCTCTTTTTTTGGAAGACAGATATCCTCTTGTGCCATATTCAACTTTCAACCACCGATCAATGCAGAATTATAGAACAAAAAACTCAAAAAGAAACAGAAGCTACACACCCAGAATTCTAGAACAAGAAACTCAAGATGGAACAAACGATACACACCGAGAATTCGAGACCAAAGAACTCAAGAGGAAACAAAAGATATACACCGAGCCTTTGCACAAAACGGTGAAACCCGAAGGTAAAGAAATTATCTAACTACGGCCATTAAAGTGCTGCATCCGTGTACCTTAGCCACAAGAACGTATTTGGGAAGTTGCAGCCGCTGAAGCAGAGATCATCCACCGAGCAGATCAGTTCGGAAGTTGGGAGTATCTCCTCCAAATGCAACGCATATCAGCGAAGCTCCTAGAAGAGTATAGGGAGCTCCTAAAACCAAAGGTGCAGCTTTCTGACGACTGTGAGACGAAGAAGCCAACCTAGCAGATCAGTTAGGGGGTTGGGTGAAGATCCTCCAACAGCAACGTCGAGCAACCAAGCCTCCAAGCTAAGTACAGTGAGCTCCTGAAGCCGAAGGTGCAAGTTTCCAAGAAGAAGACGGCCAATCAGTAGCGCCAGCATATAGTCATCAGCCAAACTTAAAAGCTCCAAACTCAAACACTTGATGATTCACAGGATTCGGTTTGATAAGAGAAGCAGAGTTTGCAACCGTCAACGAGCAGTATCTCCTACAAGAAGGAGACGAGAATTCTCTCAAAGGAGAGAGAACTTTTTCTTCCAAAAAAGAAGACCTCCAACGTTGGTACAAGTTAATGTTGGGTTTTCGGCCATTCTCATGCTTGTGGTCTGCGCTAAAATAATTGGGACAAAATAAACTCGCAGCTGGCATGAAAAATGCATCGGTTTTCAATCGGAGATTTTGGAATTTGCTTGTGAACATAAAAGTATTTTGCACTTTTTTTTGTGCCATTTCGTATTATTTATTTTAGTGTATTAGCAAAAATTTTATAATTTATGTTAATATTCATCCAAAAAAAGAGTTCAGTTAAAAAAATAATCTACTCTTACCGTGCAGCATATCAGCTCTTCTGCTGGTGTACACTACAAACTGAGGAAAAGTAATTGGAAAAACAAACAATATTTGACCACAACCAGTTATAACTTTTTGTTTTCTTTTTCAGAAATAGCATTGACCGCCTAAACAAATAATTGGAAAACTTAATAATTAATAAGCATCACTGGGAAACAGAATTGATAAACGCCGACTATCAAACTACTATTGTATTAGCCAAACAAGCTCCCGCATGTGAATGGGGGATCAGCAACTTATAGGCAGGAAAATATATTGAAACATACATTTTTGTGTAGTTTGATGAAGATCATACGAGTCAACCAAAATACCCAATCAATTTCTAACTTGATCAAACAACCAAACCAAATATGTAACAGGAATAAGGATACACTTTGTATGTATCTCATATATAATTTATACTATTAAAATGGGATTGCAATAAAACTACAGCCACGGCAACTGTGTGTCATTAGAAACCATTGTTCTCTTAATGGAGCATCTTACTTGTAGTGAGTCCTCAAGTACTTGCATGTTTAGTAGGCATATACAGAGCAAAAGTAATGTAAACTGCAGGGTCCTACTTTAGCTCAAAAGTAATGCTATGGAGTTTGTGCAGCAAACAGAGAATATAAGCCAAATAACAAATAAAACTCACTTTAGAGTCTTGAGCATGCACCTTTATACAGAAATTTCAGGACTAGATTGCTTTCTGACCTTCACAGGAGAGTTCAAATCTGTCAAAAAGTTTGTGTTTACCTTCATTAATGACTTTGAACTTGAGCTATCAAGTCCAAACTTCTTAATTATCTTCAGGAGAGAAATATTATCCTGTTCATTTTCTGAGAGTAAGTCCAAGAGAACGGAAAATGTACATAAATCTGGCGAAAATCCCCTCCTGGCCATTTCTTCAAGGAATATATCTGCTTCATCATATTCACCTTTCCTAACTAATACTTGGGCAATAGCATTGAAAGTGATACTATTGGCCAAACAACCACTCTTTTCCATTTTTACAAAAAGGTCTTTAGCTTCCTTTAGCAAACCGTTTTCAAAAAGACCAGCTATCATCGTGGTATATGTTTTAACATCTGGATTTAATCCTTTAAGAGAAAGGCTATTAAATAGTCCTCGAGCACTATCAAGCCTTCCCCTTTTTAGCAATCCCTCAATTATGATATTGAACATTGTTACATCGAGGTATGCACCATCAGCTTCCACTTTATGCAATATTTGCAGTGCCTCATCAACATGTCCATTCTTGCACAAGCCATCCAACAACACGCAATATGTGTAGAAATCAGGACTCATGCCAGCAACTTGCATCTCGTTTAAAACTTGCCTCGCAATATTAACCCTTCCCATTCTGAGTAACCCTTGTAAGACCGTATTATAAACACATGCATTAGGTCTTAATCCTCTATGTGGCAACTCTCGAAAGAGTCTCATTGCTTCATTTATTTTCATTCTCTTGAAATACCCATTGATCAAAATACTATAGTGGAAAATATTGGGAACTAGGCCTGTAGTAACCATGGTATTGAATACATGTCTTGCTTTATCTATTTGGCCTTGCAAACTGTATCCATTTATCAGTGCACTATAAGTAACTATATTAGGATTCACACCTCTGCTAATCATAAGTTGAAATATATCTTCTGCATCTTTTATCAATCCTTCCATGCAAAATGAATCTATCATGATGTTGTAAGTAAATACATCTGGAGCAATCCCAAACCCGATCATCTCATTCCACAACTTGCTGACATCTTTCCATTTGCTTAGTTTACAAAGGCCATGAACCAAACAATTGTAGGTAACAACGTTTGGGGCAATGCCCTTCCCTATCATCTCATGTAGAAGGGACAAAGCATTATCCACCATTTTATCCTTGCACAGGCCGTCAATAATAATGCTGTAGGTAATCACGTTGGGATTGCAGTTTACATTTTCCATGACCCTAAGAAATTCAACGGCTAAAGCAGTGTTCCCCACCTTACAAAGCCCATGTATTACTGTTCCAAATATAAACACATCGGGTTGACATAGTTTTTCATGAATAATCTTCTTGAACAATTCTTGTGCCTGAGAAATCCTACGTTCTAGAAAGAGCCCTTTAAGTATAGTAGAAAATGTGGTTGCACCAGGCACAAGACCACGCTTGAAGAAGGACCCCAACATTGAGAACCCAAAATGCACCCGGCTCACAAGGCAGTAACAGTTAATGACCATATTCATGGTATATTCATCAACTGGAACGCCCCTCACGCACAAATCTTTGAAAAGGGAAATAGCAGAGGAATAATTTTTCAACTTAACAATACGAGCCAGCAGTTGAGTGAATTGTATAATGTTAGGCAGAGGCCGCATTAGAATCATCTGGTTGTACAACCCCAAACAATCCTCCACATTCTTAAGGTTATTGACATTATTACTCAAAACCCGAAACTCAGATTTACAATTGCGCAAGGTACTAGTGTTTAAAGCAGCAGCCAAATGAAAACCAAATATAGGGTTTGAGTTTGGAGTCAGAAAGGGAAGATTAATACTAGTAGCACGATTAGAGGTACCTGGGGTTGATGCTTTCTGAAGCTGATGAACTATGGGATTGGTGAAAGTAGTTATCCTCTTCTTCATCATGTGCAGGGAAAAAACAGTATAATTTGCTGGATTTTGCTGAAGACTGATGGAGCTCCAGATTGTACGTGTGGAGGAACATTTATACGATGAATAGTTAAGTATAGAGAGCATTCGACTCTAATGTTGGTGGAAACATGAGTAGCTGTGGAGTAAATTAGATTTGTGGGAATTTGCAGAACGTGGAGAGTTCAGGGAATGGCTAAGGAGTGGCCGGGGTGGCGCCGAAACATTTACAATTTCTTGACCATCCAACAAAATAAAAGTTTAGGAGCAATGGGAGGGCAAAACCAAAAGCCTCCCATCGACTACTCGTTCTTGTTTTGGACGTTGACTGCCTAGTCTGCCTTAATTCGTAAAATACTTCTGGTCACCAATATCTATTGCTTGCTCCGTTTATTTTCAAAACTTTTTCTTCTCCAAAAGAGTTCAGTTTTAAATTAAATTTTTAAAAAATAAAAAATAATAAAAATAACAATTATATATTCTCATCATTAAAAGTAAAAATAAAAATATAAAATTATATATTTACTAATATATTAAATATATCATATTTAATAGTTCTTCTATCGTAAAAAATAATATATTTTTAATTTGATATAATTTTTTCTAAATTATAAGGTGCAATACATTTAATACAAGGTATATTTTTATATTTTTAACCTTACTTTTTAATATGAGTTATGTATTGTCATTATTAGAAAGAATGACACGAGAATTTTACAAAGAACAAAAGTAGACTCTAAAATAAAAATTTTTGAAATTGAACTTTTTTTTGTAAGATAGGAGGAATATCTAATAAAAAGTTATACTCCCTTCATTTCTAAAAAAGAGTTCACTTTAGGTAAAGTACAACTTTTTATTAGTTATTAGATACAACCCATTTAATGCATTATTAAATGTATAATTTTGTATTTTTATTCTTACTTTTTAATTTTGAGTATACATAATTATTATTAGTAAGGATATTTTAAGAATTTAGTTCAAAAGTGGACTCTTTTTTGGGACAACGGGACTATTTGGGTGGGTGTAAACGAACTAGTACGTTCAGTGAACAACTCGTGTTCGAGCTTAATAATGTTCGTTTATATTCGTTTGTTAAGTTAAACGAACAATAAACGAACACGAACACAAACATGTATACATTCGTTTATTTATGTTCATAAACAAGTTCATTTAGTGTTCATGAACAAGTTCGGTTAATGTTCGTTTAAAGTTCGTTTATTGTTTGTTTATATTAAAATAATAATATAAATATAATGTAATAATATATAATAAATTTTTTCTTTAATTATTTATATTAAAATAATAATATAAACAAATAAATTTTATTTGTTTATCAATTATAAAATTTATGAATATGTTTGTGAAAATTACAAAAATAAACAAGCTTGCAAATGTGTTTGTTTATTCGTTCACGAACTTTTTCGTTTACTTATTTGCGAACGTGTTTGTTTATTCGTTCGCAAATATATTTGTTTAATATGTTAATGAACATGTTCACGAACACTAATAAATGAATATAAATGAACATGAACACATATTTCACAAATAT
The DNA here is from genome assembly GCA_020080225.1 of Gynochthodes officinalis. Lineage (NCBI taxonomy): Eukaryota > Viridiplantae > Streptophyta > Magnoliopsida > Gentianales > Rubiaceae > Gynochthodes > Gynochthodes officinalis. The sequence goes on from CM034622.1 coordinate 19,380,276, forward strand.
AAACGAACATAAAAGAATATGAACATTTTAAAAAATAAATAAACAGAGTTCAAACATAGTCTGTTCGTTTGAGATCGGATTGTTTCTGTAAACGAACCGAACATAAACGAATGAACCTTATTTGTTAACTGTTTGTTTATTTTTTAAACTGTTCATGTTTGTTTATGTTCGTTTATTAGTGTGAAATATGTGTTCATGTTCGTTTATATTTGTTTATATTTGTTTATATTTGTTTATTAGTGTTCATTAAGTGTTCGTAAACTGTTCATGAACATGTTCATTAATACATTAAACGAACATGTTCACGAACAGTTCGTTAACATGTTCATAAACGAGTAAACAAACACGTTCACGAACGAGTAAACAAATACATTAGTAAACATTAAACAAACAGTTTGTGAACGATTAACATTACTTCTATGATAACATTCCATCCATGATCCAAGAAAAAACAGTTACATCTCATTTGACCATTCCAATAAACAAAAATATAATAACATTACATCCATTGTCCAAGAAAAGATAGTTACATCTCATTTGACCATTCTAATTAAAAAAAACACACATAATAGCATTACATCTATGATCCAAGAAATAGAAATATCAAGGAAAAGAACACAAAAATATCCAACAGACAGTTCAAATTTCCAAATAGGAATTAGAGCTCATTCAGTATAATCCCACCACATCTTGTTTCAGGAAAAAAGAAAAGAAAAGAGATTACCAACAAAAAATTAAAGACCAAAATTTAAAAAAGTATATATATTTATCTTTAAAAAATTGAGATCAAATACCCAAATAAATATATAATATATTATATTATATAAATGATCAATAAACGAACTTTAAATGAACTTGTTCATGAACACTAAACGAACTTGTTCGTGAATATAAATGAACCGAACACATGTCTGTTCATGTTTGTATTCGTTTATTAAACGAACGGTAAAATATGTTCGTTTACCTTAACAAATGAACATAAACGAATGTACGAACGTAACTGAATTTGTTTACGAACTGTTCACCGAACGTACTAGTTCGTTTACACTGAACCGAACGATCTCGAACGGGCATTGTTCAAGATCTATTCATTTATTTTAAACGAACATGAATCGATTTCGAACACAAATATGAAAACTTAAATAAACATAAGCCAATCTCGAACATATTTATTAATGTTCGTTAATGTTCATGAACACTTAACGAACATTTAAATGAGCATGTTCGCGAACATTTAAATAAACATGTTCGCGAGCGCTAAAACAAACATGTTTGCAAACACTTAAATAAACCAAAATTTAAAATAATATAATATATAAATATTACATATATATTTATACATGTTCACTAAAAGATTTGTTCGTTTACACCACTAGAGCTTCTAGTATACAATTTCATACTAAAAATGAGTAACTTGCAGAAAGAGTAAAACAACGACGTAGTTTTGACAAAATTGTATATATTATTAATATTATTAATATTGTTATATATATTTATATATATTATTTTAAACGAACATTAACCGAACATGTTCGCGAATACTAAACGAGTTTTAAACGAATATTAATCGAACATGTACACGAACACTAAATAAGCTTATTCGCGAACATAACGAACTGAACACATGTCTGTTCGTGTTCGTGTTCGTTTATTAAAGGAACACTAAAATCTGTTCATTTATTGTTCATTTATCTTAACGAACGAACATAAACGAACGTAATCGAACTTGTTCACGAGCTGTTCACTGAACGTACTAGTTCGTTTACACCCCACTGTCTCCTATCAAATAAAAGTTTCCCCAGTCTATTTAAAAAACTAACAGACTCATCAAATACTCTATCTTGATAGAGTATCTGATAAAATTCTTAAAAATAAAATTAAAACTAATTTTAATTTTATTAAGATAAAAGAATTTTATCTTATCATATTGGAGATCTTTTAGGTTAATTAATTTACAAATTAACCCAAATAATTATCATATAATTATTTAATCATTTTAACCTAAGAACAAATTCTTTATGTGTGTGATCCTTTCGGTTCTTAATCACATAGTAATAAATAAAATTATAATCTTAGAATTAATTAGTTTTAGTACAAAACCAACAAACTCCCACTTGGACTATAGTCCATTTAGTCAATAGTATTCTAAGATCAAATAAATTAAACAAATTTAGTTTATCATTAATTCAATAATTAATTAGCTTATATTTATATATCAAAATTGGCCTCTAACTAGGCATCATGATCACCCAAGAGTTAAGAAAAGTCAAGTGGTTGACTTCACATTTCATGAACCAGAATCTGTGTATCCTTTTACCATACTATATCCCTAATTAGTACAGGAGTAAGGTATTAGTGCCAACTCTTAATATACTAATTATTACAATTTCTTATTCTCGAAATTCAACTCCTTTAACATAAATTTAGAACTCTTCCAAATTTATTTACTCGTTTGCAAACATTTTGAGTTGATATTTCAATAAATGGCCATTAATGGGACATACTCTTCTTACTATTAGAAGTGGTGAATCATTTATTGATCGTAAATCATCTATCAATGTTTCATGTTATACCTAACTTCTCTGGCACACACAACTAGCTACAGTTATAGATTTATAGGGTTAAAGTATAACAATTTACACTATAGATATTCTTATGATCTCAAGTTTGATGATCACTTACACTACTATCACGTAGAGATCATACTATTGGCACTCAAATAATTAACCTCATGGGAATCTCTAAGTGGATCAATCCAATAAATTATTCTTCAACAATTCATTCATATATCAACATATATACTAATCTATCCGTATTAACAACGTTCTTAATTTTGTCAGTGCCATAATTAGGGATATTTAAGAATAAGAGGTATTATTCTATGGACTTTATCATCAATATATAAATATATATAATCCAAGATGATAAAACGCCGTATATCTTTATTGCATAAAATGTCAAAATACAACCAAATATGATGGTTTTAAATTACATAACAAATCTCTTACTAAAACCAATCATTCATGTAATTTAAATTGAATGAAAATACATGACAATCATGTTTATTTTGAGATAAAGGTTTAGTCAATGGATCTGCTATGTTTTCTTCTATAGGAATCTTTTCTATCTTTACTTCATTTCTACCAATGATTTCTCTAATCAAATGATAGCACTTTAGTACATGGTTAGACCGTTCATGAGACCTAGGTTCCTTGGCTTGAGCAATAGCTCCGTTACTATCACAATACAAAGGTATTGGGTTGGCTATTGAAGGAACCACTTCACGTTCAAAAATGAACTTTTTGATCCAAACAGCCTCTTTAGCAACTTCTGAACCAGCAATATATTCGGCGTCTGTCGTAAAATCTATAGTACTTTCTTGTTTGGAACTTTTCCAACTTACAACACCACCATTGAGGGTAAAAATGTACCCAAATTGAGACTTGCTATCATCTTTATCAGATTGAAAACTAGCTTCAGTGAATCCACATACTTTAAGCTTTGCCCCTCTATATGTTAAGAATAAATCCCTAATTCTTCTTAAGTACTTAAGGATATTCTTGACAACTTTCCAGTGACCATCACCGGGATTAGCCTAATATCTGCTTATAACACTTAGAGCATAAGAGACATTTGGTCTTGTTCATAACATAACATACATTGTGCATATTATGTTTTTCAGCATCAGTTTTTGGACACATATCTTTAAAAAGGTAAATCCCATGAGATATGAGAACATAACCTCTCTTAGATTGATTCATGCTAAACTTCTTTAACATTTTATCTACGTATGTTGACTGTGAAAGATCAAGCAACTTATTGGATCTATCACGATAAATTTTTATTACCAAAATATTAGTTGCTTCACCCAAATCTTTCATTGAGAAGTTTTTGGACAACCATACCTTAATTGACTGTAGAGAAGGTATCGTTTCCCATCAATTATATTTCATCCACATATAATATCAAAAAAACTACAGCACTACCACTAATCTTTTTGTATACACAAGGTTCACCTTTGTTTTTGATAAAACCAAACTTTTTGATTGTATCATCAAAACAAATATTCCAACTCCTTGAAGCTTGCTTAAGTTCATAAATAGACTTTTGTAACTTACATACTTTATTAGGGTCTTCGGATACAAAGCCTTCAAGTTGTATCATATACACCTCTTTTAGCAAATTACCGTTAAGAAAAGCTATTTTAGCATCCATTTGTTAGATTTCATAATCATAGTATGCAGCTATAGCTAGTAAAATTCTAATGGATTTCAGCATAGCAACTGGTGAAAAGGTTTTATCATAGTCAATACCATGTTTGTGTGTGTAACCTTTTGCAACCAGTCTAGCTTTATAAGTAGTCACATTACCATCCATGTCAGTATTCCTTTTGAAAATCCACTTACACATTATGGGTTTTATCCCCTCAGGTGGATCGACTAAGGTCCATACATTATTGTCATACATGGAATCCATTTCAGATTTCATGACTTGAAACTACTTTTCAGAGTCCTTATCAGATAAGGCTTCATTGTAAGTAATAGGTTCATCATTACCAATGATAAACACATCATTATACCTTTTGGGTGCATGACGTGTCTTACTTGACCTATGTACATCTTGTGTATCTTGAACTTCGATTTCTACCACATCATTATGAGGTTCAAGCTCTTGTTCCACATTCCTATCTTTGCTAATTTGTGGTTCTAAAACTTCTTCAAATTCTATATTGCTCCCTTTGACCCTTTCTAGAATAAACTCTTTTTTCTAAAAATGTGGCATGTTTTGAAACAAACACTTTTTGTTCAATGGAATTATAAAATTGAAACCCAAAAGTTTCTTTTGGATATCTCACAAAATAGCATTTTTCGGATTTTGGATCGAGCTTGTTTGATTCTACCTTTTTAACAAATGCGGGATATCTCCAAATTCTTAAATGTTTAATATTTGGCTTTTTCCCATACCATATCTCATATGGAGTAGTATCAACAGCTTTAGATGGAACATGATTTAATAGGTAGGAGATAGTATTTAGGGCATATCCCCAAAACGATTTAGGGAGAGTTGCATGACTCATCATGGATCGAACCATATCTAATAATGTTCGATTTCTCCTTGCAGATACACCATTCAGTTGCGGGTATATGGAGGAGTCATTGTGAAAGAATCTCATTCTCTTTTAAATATTTTGAAATTCTTGGTTTAAGTATTCTCCACCTTGATCTAATCGAAGTATTTTAATACTCTTCCCAAGTTGTTTTTCTACTTCTTTTTTATATTCTTTGAACTTTTCAAAGACTTTAAATTTATACTTTAATAAGTATTCATGATCATTAGTAAATGTTAGGAAATATGAAAAACCTCTTCTAGCTTAAATTGACATAGGTCCACATACATCGGTGTGTAGGAGATCTAATAATTCAGTAGATTTTTCACATTTTCCAGTAAAATGTGTTTTAGTCAATTTTCTTGGCAAACAAGATTCACATGTTTCATATGATTCATAATCAAATGAGCCCAAATAACCATTATCATATAATTTGGTTATGCGTTTCTCATTTATATGACCTAGTCTACAATGCCATTGATAAAATTTCTAAAATTATCAATTTTGGTTTTCTTTGTATTGATGTTGAAAATTGGGTTTTCAATATCTAATATATAAAGACCATTATTTTAATAACTAGTACCATAAAAAATACTTTCATGATAAATAGAATAGCATTTTTTCTTAGTATTTATTTCAAAACCTTCATTGTCTAAATAAGAAATTGAAATAATATTCTTTGTGAGTATTGGTACAACATAATAATCTTTCAAATCAAGAATCAATCCACCAAGTAGAGAAAGACTATATGTTCCTACGGCTAAAGCAACAACTTTTGCTCCATTGCCCACACGTAGGTCCACATCTCCCTTTGCCTGCTTTCTACTTATCTTTAGACATTGCATATTTGTACAAATATGAGAGCCAGATCTGGTATCTAATACCTAAGAATTTGATTTTAAAGTAGAAAGATTTATTTCAATCATAAACAAACCTGAAGTAGAAACTTTAGTAAGTTTCTTCTGTTTTACGGTTTCGAGATAAGCTTTGTAATTTCTCTTCCAATGTCCATCTTCTTCACGGTGGAAGCAAGTGCCCTTTTCCTTCTTGTCCCTTTTGGCTTTCTATGTTGCCTTGGGTCCAGCATTCTTCTTGGTCTTCTTAAAACCAGCTTTATGCTTTCTTTTCTTGGACTCCTCAACCAGCAACATAGTAGCCTTCCCTATCTTCATGGTATCCTCACATTCCTTAAGCAGGTTCAATAACTCAGGCAAAATAAAGGTTTCAACTTTGTTCACGTTGAAGTTCATCACAAATTGAGAAAAGTTGAGAGGAAGGGATTGTAGTATCCAGTTAACAATTAACTCATGATACATTACAAATCCCAGTTTCTCCATTTTCTGAATGAGACCAATCATCTTCAGTGCATGAGTTGAAACTGAAGATCTTTCTGCCAACCTGTTTTGGAAGAGTTCCTTCGAGGTATCATATCACTCACTTCGAGCCCTTTTATCACACAATACTTTCAAGTGTTGAAGCATTGCAAAGGCACTCATCTCTTCATGCTGCTTTTGCAACTTGCGTCTCATGGAAGCGAGCATGATACAACATGCACTTTTAGAATCATCTAAATGCTTCAGATATGCATTTCTTACTGCTTGATCAACATCAGTAGTAGGCTCATCAAGAACAGGACCATTAAGGACATAAAGCAACTTCTCATTGCTAAGAACAATTCTTAAGTTTTGAACCTAGTCCAAATAGTTTGGGCCAATAAGTTTCTTGTTAAACAAAATAGTACGCAAGTTCATGCTGTTATTCATTTTCTACAACAAGAAAATAAAGATAGAATAAGAATTTAAATTTATATAATATACAAAACCAAAATACACAAATATATGGACTTAATAAAATCTTGGTTTTGCTCCCACTATTTTATCCAAATCAATATCTCTCAAATTGATTCGAGAATTTTCTCAAAATTCTTAGCAGGTTAGGATCCCATTTCACTTATTTTTAATCTTGAGTTAGCTCAACAAATCAAAATTAATTTCAATGAGTAGGTATTAATTACCAATTGCAACTTATTTGCAACTTCTACATAGTTTTTTTTTAACTGAAATGATAGTATATTAAAAGGGCACAATGGCCAATGTACAAAGTTACAAAAGCTAAGAGAGTTTCGTGGTGTCGCAACTGAAGACAGCGCTATAACCCACGAAGACAAAGGCCCTCAAAGAGGCAAAAAGCCCTCAAGGGGCAAAGACACCCACAGAGCGGGACAAAAGCCGCAAAGCGGCAAATGTTGAAAACCTAGACAACCTAGGATCAACCAAAAGTACAAAAGCTCGGTTATATCGGGTCACTAATACTATACAAAAAAGATACTATGCAACTCAATTGGCCCACTACAAATGGCCTGTGATGAAAGAAATTAGAACTAAATCTCTAACTATCACCTCATGTCGATGTGCGAAAGCCAAACTGCAGACGTTGAATAGCACCGCCGCCTAATTACTGTCGCAAAACGTTGAATAGCCAGACAGTTCTACTACTACCGGCTGGAGAGATGGCAATACCTAAAAAAAAAAATTCAAATATTTGATCGTTGCACTGTAGCTACAGTAGCTATAGTGCAATGGTCGCACTTTTTTCGCACCTTAATTCGCCCCTAGGAACAGTGAAGTGGAGAGAAAATTGGGCAGTCGCCCCTTTGCTGACAACTCCTACATAGTTAGGTTATCAATTTTTGATACACATATCACATATGTCTCCTAACTTTTACCTCAAAGACTTTTGACCTTGAGTTAGCTCAATAAGTCAAAATCTTTGTTAAATCATACCCATTATTCAGAGATCTTATCTCATAGTTTAAAACACATTTTTAGTAAGAAAACCTTGAGTTAGTTCAACAAGTTACCCTAACAAAAAATGTTTAAACTATAATAATAGAAGGCATTTAAATTGATTTAATATTTAATTGAGGGATTAAAACATGGTCTCATCATTTACATATATCGTATGTAATAAATATTTGATTATATTAAACATACACTTGCAATTAAATAATCTAATTATTTAATCAAATATTAAATAACATATGACATAACAATTGAATAAACACATTAAACAATTATAAATAAATTTCATTCAAAAATTTGTATGCATTACATTTCCAATCATATTAGAAATATTTTTGAATTAATTGAGAAGTTTCCAAACATGTTTTAGAAATTCAAAAATATATAAAAATGAGAAAACCCAAATGAAGCCCATCGTGGCAAAGTCCAACATAAGCTTTAGACAAACTTTTCAAAATCTCCAAAAATATAGAAAACAAAAATAAGGCTCCAGTCCAAAACAAAGCTAAGTCCTAAATGTGGACCTAATCCAATTGCAATGGCCCAACCTAATTCATCAATTCCGGTCCAAATCAAAACCAAGTCCTAAATGTGGACTTGATTTAGCTCCAATGGCTCAATGATGTCATACTAGGGTTAACTCAATGATGACGTCATCATCTTCTTCAGCCTGCTGCCGCTGCTGTTTTTTGTAAAAATTTTAAAATTTTTTTTTGGCCAAAATTCTTTCAAGAAACCAATCAAATTGGTTTTTCAAATTCGTCTAATTGGTGCGGGCCAGAGCCAAGTTTCGACTGAATCAATTTTCTTAGATTTGTGAATTGTTTTAGTCATAATGCAGACAGAACATAAATCACCAGTAGCAGTCAAGAATTCAACAAAAACTTTGACAAGAATTTCAGCATTAAATCATAAAATTTTCAGGCAAAATTTTCAGCTTGTTTCGGCGGCAATAAATCAAAAAATTTTCAAGCAAAATTTTCAACTTGTTTTGAATGTGAAAAACAATTTTCACTCAACAGAACATTTTTTTTTTAAATCAATCATAACACATACATATATGTAAACATAAACAATTTATATTCACATAGATTTATACGCAAATTAAGCCCTCATGCTATGATACCACTGTAAGTAAATCATGTATACCATAAACAATTTATAGGCAGCGGAATTTAAATCAGAAAAAAAAATGATTTCCATCAAGATCAATTTCAATATACATATAAAACAAAAACCTCTTTTGATGATTAAAGATTGTGTTGTTGAAGGAAATTCTGTCAACCACAGCCGCGCAGATGTCCGGTTTCTAAGGTATCCACACAAATTTATTCTAGGATCCTTCTAGGATTGATTGACACCAAACTAATATGCTAGTTCTTTCAATGAGCGTATAATCCTACAGAATTTAGAGTTCAAGAGAACTCTAACAAAAAATAAAAGAAATCTTTTCTCTCGTTTTGCAGTAAAGTTTTTCTTCTATGAAAACTTGTATGATCCTTGGGTCTTAGCGCCTATCTCTTATTAAATAAAAGTTTTCCCAGTTTGTTTGAAAAACTAATAGACTCATCAGATACTCTATCTTGATAAAGTATCTGATAAAATTCTTTAAAATAAAAATAAAAATAATATTAATTTTGTTAAGATAAAAGAATTTTATCTTGTCATATAGGAGATCTTTTAGGTTAATTAATTTACAAATTAACCCAATTAATTATCATATAATTATTTAATCATTTTAACCTAAAAACAAATTTTTTATATGTGTGACCTTTTAGATTTTTATTTTAGGTTTTTAATTACTTGGAAATAAATTAGTACAAAACCAACAGAAGCTTGCATCTAAGTTTTTTGAACCATTTCTTATCATAGAGAGGATTGGGACAGTGGCTTATAGATTGCAACTTCCGCCAGAATAAAGAATTAATCTAGTCTTCTATGTTTCTAAATTGAAGAAGAGAGTTGGAGAGGATCAACAGATTATGCCTTACTTACCTCATGCTAGATGATGGAGATGAGGTTATGGTCAGTCTTGAAGTAGTGCTGAAGCATAGAATCATATTGAGAGATAGAAAGCCGATGTAGCAGATATTGATCCTTTGGCTGAATTTGAGACCAAAAAAAGTAACTTGGGAGATCGTAATTTCATAGTGGCTCAATTTCCAGAAGAGATAACCTACAAAAACGTCCCTCACATATGAAGGAAAGAACTTTTTGGTCATTCACAAAAAAAAAATGAACCAATCAGTCCCTCACTTTTTACATCTTAATTTTTTTGGTCCTTCTGTTAACTTTTGTCAAAATTTTCGTCAAATTTGTCTTCACGTGTGCTACACGTGCCATATGTTGAGGGCTTTTTCGGAAGAACAGAAACTACTGGTTCAGATAGTTCTTCTCCTTCTTCTTGTTCGATTTCATATTTTTCTTGAATCTCCACTTCTTTATCCACAACATCAAACTCTGGGAGATCATTGTCCAACTTTGCATCTGGAACTTGAGACATCTGGGGAGGTGGAGGAGAGGGTTCATCATCATCAAGATTCAAGTCATCAATATCTTGAAGATTTTCCTTTCCTGTGAACGGGTCCAAGCTTCAGATCTGCTGGACAACTTGGGGTTAGGGACACTGAAAGACGATTTTGACTATTTACGGACAATCGAAGACGAGAAAACATTGCTTTTTGTTGATTTTTGCCCTTTGGCTTGACTGTAGATCCAATACAACCATCTTTCTCCATAATCTGAAATCCCAATTTGAGAAGAAGTTCTCCTCTCTTTTCCAGAAAGATTAAAGCTGGCGTCCCATTGCTTGACCCTTATTCCTTGAAAGCTCTTATTGATGGACTCCTGAAAGTTTTGGGCATAAAGTAACTAAAAATCCCCAACGCCCACCAATCCACAGCAAATTCATGTCCATCCCCGCATATAACTTCTGGCGCAACGTATTCCTCGGTTCCAATGAACGAATTCAAACGTTCATTGGAAAGGTCGACGTTTTTTCTATTTACCAGTGAAACACGTGCGCTTTTTGTCCTTTTCAGGCCTTCTTTCTATTTGTAAAGAATGATGAAGCGCGTGAGATTTCTTCAATGATGATTCCTTTACTTGCAGAGATTCCCAGACGACTCAATTTTCGGCTCTATTTTCGTTGTTTTCTTAAGCGACAAACTACATGAAAGATTAAAGTCTGTGAGCATAACATGGCCAAAATGTTGGATCAATATATTTTCCGGCTTCAAATCTCTATACACAATACCCATGCTGTGAAGTTTTTCAAGGGTGCATATGATTTTAGCAAGGTAAAAACGGATGACAAACGGAGAAAAAACGTGGTCAAATTGCCTGAAGCAGAGGACGTTGAGGTCGTCGCTCGAGCAATAAGGGGTGGCCCAATAGAGATAATCATTCGTATATGAGATTCCAAGGAGGTAAGAGAGGAAAGGGTGGGGTGCTTCTTGTTGTTTGAGTCGGTTGAGGACAGAAATTTCCCATCAGGCACGGCGGTCGTGCGGCAGCGGGCAAGGAGGACTTCTTGACGACTTTGAGGGTGAAAAGGCTGGTGGCAGTGGGATCCTTTGATTTGTAATAGACGAGGAAGACAGTTCTGGTGGCACCTTTGCCCAGTACTTTGATGGCTTTAAGGTTTTCTAGCTCAATTTGAAATTCCAGCGTCGTAGTGATATTATTGTCATCCATTTCTGGGTATGGGAGAAAGGGAGGGAGAATGGTATCGCATCCGTCCCCACATCTAAGTTCTTTTCCCTTGACTTTTCTAGAAAGATTAAGGCTAGCGTCCCATTGCCTGACCCTTGTTCTTTGAAAGCTCTTGTCGATGGACTCCTGAATCATGTGGTTTAGATCCACAGTACTTCTTCCAAAATCAAGTTCCCCAGCGTCAACGGCAAAAACATAAATCAAGAAAGGGCGGGGTTCGAAAGTTACAAACTTGCTGTACTACTTAGTGCTGGGCACTGAAGTTTTTTTGTTGAGAAAGCAATGAACTTTGTGACTTCCGATTTTGAAGCTATTCAAAGGATTATTCTAGTTTGGTTGCTAAATCTTGTTTTCCTGTGTGCTTGTATTTCTGATTAGAATGTGTTTTCTGTTGAGAAAAATTAGAATTCTTTTATATAATGGATATGTTTTTGCAACTTATTTATAGTTGGGAGGACCATATATACATCCCACTCAAAACTGGAAAGAGAGATGGAAGAAGAAGCAGAGCAGAGATTCTGGAGCAACATCTCCCAGACCATAATGAGAGTTTGACCGTTGTTTTTCTGAAAAAACCCTCAACATATAGCACGCGACGGACACGTGAAGGCAAATTTGACAGAAATCTTAATAGGAGTAGACGAAAGAATCGAAAAAGTTAAGGTATAAAAAGTGAGGGACTGATTGGTTTGTTTTTTTTTTTTTTTTATGAGGGACCAAAAAGTTCTTTCCCTCATATGTGAGGGACGTTTTTGTAGGTTATCTCTTTCCAGAATTCAACATTTCCAATGATGATTAGCAGGACTTCATGCTTGGGACAAGGATGCTTTTGAATGGGGAGCAAATGTAAAGAAAAGAGGCACAAAAGAAAGAAATGGATCAGCCCAAAAAGCAAATTAAGGAACGTAAGCGTCCTAATAATTGGGACGGCGTTGTTTTGAAGACGAAAGGAAGAAAAACAGAAAACAGACAGACGGTTAAGATTAGGTAAGGAAGTTACAGATCAATGGTCCAATAATTTTCTTTGAATGAAACCTTTTGGACTCGACTCCTTTGATCCCATTATCAAGAATTGGGCTAGAAACGCACCCTCAAACCGGAGCCCGTTGGGCCTTTAGTTGTTCACAAAAGTTACCGTTAGAAGTCCACCGCCAGATGTACAATAGCCAATCAGTTAGCACCACGTCATTAGAACTTACAAGAAGTTTTCCTACATAAAGAGTCCCAATTTCTCCGTTTTTCCAAACCTAGAATCATTTTTATGCTCAAACGCCGTCGCTCTTCCTTTCTCCGGCCTTTACTTTCTGTCGCAGGTGACTTTCGCCTACTCGCCGGAAACCTAATTCTTCATTGGTTCCGAGTTTCTTTTTTCTTGCCTTAACCTGGGCTCTATTTAATTCCGGAACGAATTTTGAAAAAACAGGCAAAATTTGACCTGGTTCGTTGTGAACTAAGGCGAAAGTCCCTTGCGACAAATAGTCCGAAGTTTTGAAGAGCATTGACGTTTTTGAGCTTATTTGACTGGAGATTTGTTCTTCTGCTTAAAATTTTTGTGTGTTTTTGAATGCTCCATTATTTACTTGGTTCTTTTATTCTATTCTAGATTATATGGATTGATTATTGGGATAAACAGAATCTTGGAAAGTTTTTTTTTTTTTTTTTTTTTTTGCATTTTCGAGAGGATTAAATTTTTTTTTAGGGTTTTTAGGATGCAGTAATAGAAAACCAGCCAAAAGTTGAACAAAATGGATTAGTAATCAAGGCTTGTTTTATCCCATGAACTGACATCTGTTGGAGATTACGTTGCTCCGATGGTTCTAAAAATTGCATCATTTGTCAGTAATTTGATGTCTTGGACATTATTCCCGTATTTGGAGTTGTTTTGGGCATGCTGCATAGGTTGTTCTTTCTCCCCTCCCCAACCCGACTCTACTCCATAAAATGGAGATGAACTTTGTTGGGTGGAATTTTCGTCTTGGCATGAAAATTTCCTAGCATTTATGCGCTTGCCTTGATAGGGATAAGCAATCCTTGATTGCACTATCTTTGTCTAATGATTATGATTTTCTTATTGTACTTTTAGTTACATGCTCAAATAGAAAATTTATCTTTAACCATAATGTTTGCACTTCTTTTTTTTGGCCTTACAAGCTTTGCACAATTAGGATTGGAAGGAGAAGGATGCAACAATTCCCTATGATTAAATTCGGTCTCTTAATTAGTAATGGTGTTGGCTATTCTTGTATATTTTGCCAAGGAGCTCCAATAAGTGCGGGTGAAACCATTTCTTGATTTTTGGAGTCTCTGCAAGAGCAGTTATATATTAAAATTTGTTTTCTTGAGCACTGTCTATTCTGTTTGCATAGATTCATGCATAGTATATCTGCATCCGTTTATAGGATTTTCCCTAGTCTTTCATTTAATGCAGATTATCGCTCCAATGACCTCTCTTCTCTTGGTTGTTTCATATGTTGCCTAGCTGTAGTAGGAGAAGGTGCATCACTCATTTGAGCCCGCATAAAAAGTGTTTAGCTTAACCGCTAATTGCTTGCAGGATAATATAGGGTTTTGTCTTGATTGCGAAGTATGTTTCGGAGGCACTGTCTGTTGTAGTTGGCAAGTTTTGTGCTTCTCTATTTACTCGTAAGAATATGCATACTTTTTTTGATACTTATGTTTCTTTCTTATTATTTGTCTCCTCAGTGTTTAGTTAAATTTGTGGAAATGGGAAATCTAGTTTATACTCTAGTAACCCCTGCAAGACTGCAACTTCCTCCCTGGGCACTTGCAACAGCTATCAGTCGCTTGCCACTGGCTGGAGGTTATCCCAGAAAGTGCTTGCCTACCTCATTTTCTGCTCCGCCAGAAACAAATGGCGAATCAGTTCAATTAGCCGAAGTTGAAAGGGATGACCAACACCATTATAACCCTACACACTTTTTCTAATGGATCAACAAAAGGTATGAGTATCATTACCATAAGTTCAAATCCTAAATTAATATATATCCTGGTGATCAAATGCTACATTTTTGTAACAGAACAAGAGTTTGTTTTAGCGATTGTATTTACTCCTTCTTGTCCTCTAGTTGGGAGTTTGTGCGTGCCAGTTCACTCCAAATTCATCGCGCAAGAATAATTTAAGAAACTGTGGTTTAAGCATGGTGATATTAGATAATCAATTTCTATCATACTTCTTTATGAAAATACTTCTACTTAATAATTCTAATACATCCATTGGAAATGCAAAAGCTGTAACTGAGGGGGAGTAATGCACTGACGCATTGAAAATTTCTTCCAAGCCTCCTTCAAAGTAGCATCGGTCGTCCTATATCGACCATCAATCTACAAGGTTCGACCCAATGACATACTTGGATTAATCACTTGCAAGATATAATGCAGATTCTGCAACATCGATTACTTCCAGCATTTGCTCTTTTGAGGTATGCAATTTCACGCTCAAATTCCTCTGCCTCTTTCATGTCCTATCAGATCTTTTACATTGCTTTCAATAGCATTGGAGTGACAGGCCCAAATGGCAGTATGCAGTTAACTCTAATCCCACAAGTTCCCAAATCCACGCTTCAAAGCATGTGGGACACCACCTGAAGTAACTGAACAAACACTTGAAGCATGTATGGCGCATAAAATTGCACCGAACACATTAACCTCCATTACTCTTCTGAAGTTGTCATAGTCAGCTCATTCCCCTAAGTTTGAAGAACTGCTTCCGGTAATTCTTGCATTGCTAAACATTATATCAAGCTTAGCATATTCAGAAATTGCAGCGTCCACTGCTGTTTAGACGTCCAATTCTTATGTTACCTCATAATGGACATGAGAATGGCTTCCTCTGATTTCAACCAGAAACTTGGCAATGATGACCTTTGCCCCGTGGTTGATGATATGCCTTGCAGTGTATTCCCCAATCCACAATACCGCTTGCACCGCCATTTATGAGAGGAACTTTGCCTGGATAACCTGTAAACACAGCTAGCTAGAATTGTTTTTTGTACTACTGATGGAGGTTGGAGAGAGCCATATTCAGAGTGAATTACTAACTTCAGAATTGCAGAAACTGATGAAGTACAGTCAGTCATATTAATTGGGTAGAATTTAATGTGAGTTGATTTGGGTGCTTGAAATTTAACTGTGGCATTGTGGTTTCTTCTTATTGACTTGCAAACTCTTCTTTGGTGATGTTGGAATCTTCACTACAAACTAATTTGCATATTGCTCAATTGGTAGAATTCCATTACCTGCTAACTCTTTGCTTTTGTTTCTCCTCATTTTTCGACTGAACCTGTTGGTAAACTAATTCTAGAATAGAGTAGTGATCTCTAGAGAAACTACATTAATTATGCTACCTCCATCCAAACAAAAAAAATCCAGTTTAAGAAAATTTTTTTGTGTTAAAAAAAGTTTACTTTTAGTGTAAAATTCTTGTATTACACTTATTAATAATGACAATGCATAATTTAAATTAAAAAGTATGTATTTAATTGTATATTATATGTGTTATACCATATAATATTAAAACAAAATTTGTACCAAATTAAAAGTGGATTTTTTTTTTTTGTATTTTTTCAGACGGAAGGAGTAACTAAATTTTATTAATTCGAGAGGGACTTTGGAGTAGAAAAAAAATGACGAGGATGAATTCGAAGATGATAATTCAGTAGCCGCCAGTATATTTTTTAAACCCATTCACTTTTTTTCCGGACCTATTTGTATTCTTCAAAAATTATTATAGAATAAATATTTTGTATATTTGTTATATTTGGTAGGATTGTACAATCTAAATAATTTGGAAACAAATTTATAATTTTTTGGACCAAAGTTGTCACAAGATCAAGGGTTAAAATATTGCAAAATTCTTTTTTCGTTGTCCGATGTGTTTTGCGAATTAGACCCTCTTTTGCACTTTTTTATACCATTTTTTATTATATATTTTTTTATTATATACTATTAGTATCTATTTTCATTTTAGTTAATTTAAATATTAATTTTATATTTTTTGTATTGATCCAATATTTTGATAATTTTTTTTTATTTTCTATACGCTAAAAATTTAAAATAAATATAATAAATAATAAAAAAGTGAGCTTTTGATATTAAAATTTATTATAATGAAAATAAATTTTAATAGTATAAATATTAATATAAATTATAAGATTTATGTTAATTTATTAAAATGTAAAATATGAAATGACACAAAAAAAGTGTAATATATATGTAAACTCAATAAAGTGATGTTTTTTTAATGGGGCTAGCGTAAATTTTTCCCTCACTGGTTGCTACAATTGATAAAATTGTTTAGTCTGCAGTACATACCCACCATAATAGATGTTTGGAAAAAAAAGTCTTTACTGCTTTGGAAATTTGATAAAATTATAAGTATTCTTATTCATTTGAAGAAATTATTAATACTTTTCTTCATTCAAATTCAATCATTAAAAAATATAGAAAAATTAATATATTTATTAATTTATTAAACTAAAAATACAAATAAAATAATAAAATAATATTGAAAGAGTAAAAAGAATAAGACATTCAATTATAAATATTATATCTTTTATATTTTTTCTTTAAATTTGAATCTTTTACTATTATTATTTTGGTTGTTTATCAATTTTTTAAGGGATAATATATTAAAATGTCCTGAACTTAGGTGCTTATAACCGTTTTGTCCCAACCTTTCAATTGTAACAACACGATACATGAACTATTCAATTTGTAACAATAATGACCTTTGACTGAAAAAAAGACCAAAATACCCTTAAAGATAAAAATGACAAAAAATTGATATAGTTTAATTTTTCTATTAACTTTTTAAAAGAAAATTTAAAGATAAAAACTTAATAAAATTATGCAAAATTTTGTTAAAATTTTGCATGCAAAAAGGCAAAAATGTATTATATGATACTTTGTTTTTTAACCTCAAAATTATTATTTTTTACAAATACTTTGTTTTTTTACCTCAATTTTTTTGTCATTTTGTCTCTAAATTTTACTAACTTTTCATTTTAATTATACCCTCCTTAATAAAGCATCTAGTTTAAAATTTTAAAATAAATTTTTAAAAAGACAAAAATGATAAATTTTAAAGAAAAAAATTAATAAAATTATTTACACTATATAATAAATTTTTTTAAACTAAAAAATAAAATTTAAAAATGAAAAGTTAATAAAATTTAGAGACAAAATGACAAAAAAATTGAGGTAAAAAAACAAAGTATCTGTAAAAAATAATAATTTTCTTTTAAAAAGTTAATAGAAAAATTAAACTATATCAATTTTTTGTCATTTCTAGCTTTAAGGAGGGTATTTTTGTCTTTTTTTCAGTCAAAGGCCATTATTGTTACAAATTGAATAGTTCATGTATCGTGTTGTTACAATTGAAAGGTTGGGACAAAACGGTTACAAGTACCTAAGTTCAGGACATTTTAATATATTATCCCATTTTTTAATTCTTTAAATTCAAAGACAAAAAATGTACCAGTTTACTCTATTATATAATAAATATTTTGTATATTTTTTTTTATAAAAAATTTACAAGTTTATTTTTATATAAACTAATTAATGAAAAAACTTAAAGGTAAACTATATATAATATAACAGTGCTTGGTTTGAGGGGTTTGGGGTTGGTGGGATGGGGGAGAGGGGAATGGGAATGGGAATGAAATGAAATCTATTGTTTGGTTAAAAGATATTATTCCGTAAATAGTAATTTCAAATATTAAAATTTGATTATCCTTCATTCTTTTCTATTTTGGAAAGTATGAAAGTGATTACTTACAAATTTCTTTTTTCTTAAACCAATTGTTTAAGAAGCAATGTTTTACATATTTGAAAGAACTATTATTATTATTTTTCAACACAAACTAATCAGCACAATTATAATAAAAGAATTTATTATTATTTTTTTTATTCTCCTTTCTAAACCAAGTGTCCCCTCAAAGAGAAATAGATATAATTAAATCAAAAAAACCACAAACCCTACGCGTCATAAATAAATGTTAAAACTAAAAAAAATAAAATAAAAAATCTACTCGTTTTATGAAATCTAAATAGATGAATGCACCAAAAAAAAAAAAAAAGTTGGAAAAGTTGGTGAGCAAGTTAAATATCTACTAAAGTGAAAGAATAATAAATTTGGCAAGGCTATAATCTTCCTGATTGAAATGTCTTACTTCACAAGTCACAACTAATACGAAACAGGAAAAGGAAAAGGAAAAGGAAGGACATGGGCATACGCATAAAGCTGATTCACCCAATAGACAATCTTGCTAATTATAGCTGATTTTGTTCGTTGTCGGCGTAAAACTTTGCCTAAGACGCCACGCGATTTGGCTGCTTTTGACACATTGGAGATTGGACTCCCAGAGCATAACAACAGAAAATTTACAAAGGCCAATTCACCTGGAATCCTGTCTTGCTTCTTGCATAAGCCAATTAGAATAGTTACGGCTCTGTTTCGATTGTTTCAATTGTGTTATATTTGAGAATTTTATATTAGAATATATGAAAGTTTTGGTGGGATATTTAAATTTTGAAATAAAAAATTGTTTGGATATTTTATTTTTGTAGTTAAGAAAAGTTAACCTTTTGTAAATAAGAATGTTGTTTAGTAATAATCTAAACGTTATTCAATATTATTTTAATTTATTATTTAAATTTTATAAGTATCAAAGTGAATTATGAATACTATGAACATATATAAATGCCAGATTTATTCATAGAAAAAAAATCATACTCCACATTTATATATCATTATTTTAATATTTTATACTACCTTTAAATTTTTTTGTATATTAAACTAAATGTAGGTTTATACAAATTAATTTACATAATAAACAATAAATCATAAAAATATCATGAATATTCAAAGTTGTGATATATATGTACGTATCTCAATTTCAATATTAGAGTATTAATTAAGTAATTAATTGAATAAAGTTAATATTTAAAGGTTGACTTCATACCAAACAATTTGAATTATATATAATATTTTTAGTTTAAATTTTTAACAACATATAATAAAATTTCTCTTAAAGTGAAAAGAAATTCATACATCCTCTATTCATAAAGATTTTATACTAGAGTAAAACTGTATTAAAAGTTAGAATTAGAGTATATATCTATGTATATATCTATCTATCTATCTACCTATCTATCTATCTATCTATATATATATATATATACAAATCTTATAAATTAATGTACTTTTATTTTGAAATGTCATCATAGTAAGATTTTTCTTTTGATTATTTTAATATTAAAATATGCATTATTAAAAATATTTGAGAAGTCAGATGCATACCTAATGCATAATATAGATATTTAATTGTTAGAACATATGATATTATTGTGATGAAATTAATTATTAGTAAAAAGTAATCATTTTCTTGTAATGTACACAAATAAAAAAAATATTTTAATTATTATATGATTTATTGTACTTTAATTTTTTTAAAAAAATTATGTAGTTTATAAAGTAAAATAAAAAAAGCTAAAAAAATACTAAGTGCATATTCGAAACATACACACAAAAACATTTTAAAAAAAGTTAAAAAGATTTAGTTAATGGTAAATGGGTGCCAATGACATAAAACTTCATAGATAAATTGTAATAGATGATTAATTATGTACTGTTGAAATTAATTTTAAGCTTATATGAAAAATAATAATTAATATAAATATCAAATTATTAAGATTCTTTAATCTATTGTATTGAACTTATCTGTTTATATAGAAATCATTTTTTGAACAATGTTCATAATATATAATTTGCTTTTGACTTTTTTATAGTTAAAAAACTCATTATTTCAATCAATAATACTACTATAAAATTTACTTTACTTTCAAATTAATTTAACAAAACATTTATATAGTTAAAAAATAATGTTAAAATATATAGAATAAATTTTAATTACATATTTGAAAAAACATACATCAAATTGTAGCATATTAATTTTGAATAAATATGCATTAATATATATTTAAATATATAAAAAAAAGATCTGGACACTACTTGCTCCTCTCACAGGTTTTAAAAACTAGTAATACTAAAATATTTGACTAATACATATTTATAGGGAGATGAAGGCCATCAAACTTGGGAGGATAACATTTTTTTATGCAATCATTGTCCCCAATTTTTAATCAAAGTTGCCTGCCAATCGAGACAATTTTTTTTGGCATTGGTTTAACAAAATCATGGCCGCATTTACAAGATAAAATATTTTAATGAGTAAAAGAAGTTATTCTTACAATAGTTCTATTGAATTTTTTGCGACCACAAAGCAAATACAGAATTTTCAAGCATAAACGTTAACGAAAAGATGTTTTGAGCACTATACTATTTAGAGTCAGTTGTTGGAAATTTTCTTTCAACAGTTAACTAATGCCTTACCAACTAAAAGTTTTGACAACTTGCAAGAGCCTATTTTCTTGCTGATTTACAATGTTGGAGAAAAGTGGAAAGTAAACTTCCAAGGAATTTACTGCATAATACTACAGTCACTCAAAACCCACGAGCGTTACATAGTTCCAAAGTTTGAAAACTCTACCTATTACATCAAGGTGTAGATTTTTAAAATATATTTTTGTGTTTTTTAAAATACTTTTACAACTTTTAATACATTTTCTATTTTATAATCACCCATCATCATCATCATCACCTTTATCCCAAACTAATTGGGGTGGGCAGTCAATAAACTCAAAGACATAAATCCATAAATATCCTTTGGGTTCATCTCATAAAATATAACAGTTTTTTTATAGTTGGCTCACAACGCCTGACGCAACCCTCCTCTTTTTATTCTAGCATGGGACAGGCTATGAAAACATGCACAAGCGTAATTTGCATAGGCAGAGTTATATTATAATCACTATTTCGAGAACTCGGGCATTGCCCCAAACATGAAATATGCTAGTGGTACAGAATAACCAATTCTTTGTATCCACATGGCAGAGGGTCAAGTGCTTCCTGAGACCTGCAAAGATGACCAAAAATAAATTTGGGATCAGTCCTATGACAGTGATTATGCCACGGATAATTCTTGAACATAAATAGCAAACGTTACGACTAAATTAAGAGAGATGGTACATTTCTTCGATCATGAGTATGAGTAGGTTAGCAATGAATAAGGGCTTAATGTTATTTTTTCGTAATTGATGTGATTTGCATCCCTGACATCACTGTAACCTTTGAGCATTTTATCGTCAGGACCACTGCTTAATTCTCATTAAGGGATTGGAGTCGGGGAAATGAAGCGAAATACAGACTCTTTCAGGCTATACTCTTCTTCATGATCTTTAAATTTCGGAACACTCTCTTATGGATAACGTTAACAAAAAATGGAAATTAAATAAAAGTTTCCGTCACTTTTTTAGGTTTTTACAAGGAAAAACTGAAAACATTGTCAGGAATTGAAGATGGAAGGAGTGATAAGGGATCACCTTATTTAAATCAAAGGTTCTCTTCAACCATTCCCATTCCCACATATTTTGCATATTTTGCAGGAAAGTAGGCCAAAAATCTGCAAAATAATTAAAAAAAAATGGTCAAGGGCCAAAACTTTATGTAGTAAAATCATCAACCAACCCCAAACAAAGAAAAAAAAAAAATGCATGGAAGGGAATTTGCCCCAAGTAGAAGAAATAGGAAGAAAGAGTTAGAGAAAGAACTTGAGCCTGAAAAAGTTGAAGTTTGCTCTTTTTCCTCGAAGAATCACTTGACCGTTGTTTCTGTCGCAGGCGACTTTCGCATAAGTCGTCAAGTGGAGTGGAAAGATACAGTTACCCGTCCAGACTCCATTTGCATATACCATTATTAACGAATGATGATCATGATCTTGGGATTCAAGATCCTCAAATTCATCTTCATTAGTATTGAAATAATTAGAATCCACTGTTACATTTCTTCCTGGCCTGATCCTGATTACCTTCTTGAAACGATCAGGCCGAGATGGGTACACCCACAGTCTCATTTCTATGTTGTAGTACGTTCTGTTTTCGAGTACTGTAAGCCTGCCACCCATATTCTGTATCGCATTCAGGAAATCCAAAAATTTTGTAATTAAGAATTGACAAGAAAAGAAAACAAAGAAAAAAGTGCTCTTGTGCTGGTGATAGGATGGAACGAACTAAGAAATTAGAGCAACATTGAATAAGTAGCTCACAGTGCTCGTGTGATTGTGCATGAACTGCATGCCGTGAGTAAGGAATGAGGAAGTGGACGAATTTATAGAATAAACATCGTATGCTTCTAGTCAATTCATTAGAAAGAGAAAAAAAAAATTGAGAATTGCTTGAGTAATACTATCGCTTGTCTCATACTATTGAACAATGCACACTTTTTAGTCCACTTGATTAAGCATTTCCGCAATTGACCAAATCAAATCAAGCTCCACTACATATTGGGTGAAGTACTTAAGTCGAATCGAGCCTAATCAAGCTTAAGAAGTGACAAATTTGAGCTTTACAGACATTTCAAGCAAAGCACAAAATTGATGCATGGTGACTAGAAAAAAGTAGGGAAAATTTAGTTAAAGGGCGATGGAAGTACTCCTAAAATTAATAAAGAGGGCAAATTTTTTTTCTAATTTCTAATAAAGGTAGAATTATTTTGTATTCCACATAGAAAACTATCTTTATGGGGGGAAAAACTGTATTTTATACGATAGAAAACAAATTATTCCTTAATGATAATTATTCTTAATTTGTATTAAAATTGTGTTTAACTTAGGTGAAGGTTGAGATATACGCCATCTTTATATCATCTTTTTTTCTACATTGTGATGAATAATAAAACAATATACAGAAGACATACAGAATTTATATGTAAATTTAATATTTTTAAGATTAAATTTCATTAGTTTGAACCTTTTTTTCTTTAACCCAACATATCGATAGTCAATCAATATTTCTTGTTTATATATAGCTTAAAATCAGTGTTTTCTTGTGAGCTAATTAATTAAAAGTTTTATAAGGTTCACTTATTTGATCATTGAAGGACTTAGAATGAATTCACATTAACAAACATACTTTAAATATAACGTCCAAACAATATAACTGAAAAACTTTTGTTTTTCATTTGGAACATGAAGTATGAGTATGATAACATGTTTTATTAGGTTAAGTTTCCATTTGGAACATGAAATAGTATTGTAGATATTTTGTTGATGCGCATTTTCTAGTGAAATAATAGCTTTTCTAAAATATCATAATATTTTAGATCGAAATATTGGATGGAAGTCTGGAACTTGTTATTTCATATTTCATTTTATATAGTACTTCTCGCTGATATAGTATTGTGGAGTGAAACTTATAATATATTCTTATAAAAATGTATAATTTATATTAAAAGTAAAGATTGAAATAAAAAATTATACATTTAATGGTGTATTAACTATGTTTGTGCCTTATAAATTATAAATTTTAAAAAAATTGTACTAAATTAAAAATAGAATCTTTTATTTTGGAACACAGAGAGTATATATTTTGTCAAGTTATGTTGAATTTAATTTAGTTAGGGAGGAACTAGGATTAGTTCCTTAAAGAAACTTAGTCCCAATAACTAGAAAAAATATACTCCATTCGTTTTGAAAAAAAATAAAATAAAGGAATCCATTTTCAAAATCTTTTTCTTATTGTAAAAATAAAGTTCACTTTTAAAATAAAATTTCTCCAATGTTATTACTAATTGTAACTATCATGCATGGCTATAATTAAAAGATAAAGTTAAATATGTAAAATAGTACTTTTAATGATACATTAAATATGTTGTGTTTAATAACCTAAGAAAAAGGTTATACTTAATTTAAAATGACCCCTTCTTTTGGAATGGGAAGGAGTAATTATTTGTGAAACCATTAACTTGAGTCGGTGATGAATCAGGCAAGCTTTGAAGTCTGCATATGAGTCCACATTCTTTAGAAAAAATGAAAAGTGAAAATGGAAAGGCTTTAGAGAAACTTCACAGAAATTTCATGGAATTTTGGCATTCATTGACCAGGTCTTTTGGCCGACCGCCATGTTAAACTAAGTGTGGAAAAATTACTAACTTTGATCTACATTTTTCCGAGAAGACATAGAAAAGAGTTACGAATAATGTAATTCCGCTTTCCATCTTCTTGGCTACTAAAGTTACCCTCGGTTACTTGACTCCAAAGCTTGAAGAATGTCATCCTTCTATTTATTTTTCATTGTCTAAAGCAGCCATGTACAGAAAGAAAAAGGTTACACAACTCATTTAATTTGAACAATGACGAAGATGCTAAGTCCTCCCCCTTTTTTCTCTTTTCTCTGGCCGAGTATTCTTCAGCAAACTTCCCAAGGGGAATCCTCCTTGGTTTCTTACTTTCTGGAAATGCAAGCAACGTATCTTATCTTTGAGACTGGTTTTTGAGCATACTTATGATGCGTTTAAATTGCATTTTAAAATATATTTTTGTACTTTTTAATATATTTTTTATCTCACTACGTTATATAAAAGCAACAAAAATATATTTTCAAACACAATTTATACACACCTTTGTTTTGCCTAATCCCTGATTCCACATCAAATAAAATAAATGTTTCAATTTAGGATTATACTAAAATTGTGATTTGATGAGCCACATGTGGTTACTATGATAGTCATTTTGATGAGATTTCAATATTACGAAAACCAAACTCCTAAAAAAGTAATTAAAGGTTAAAAACTAATATAGATAATCTTGGTTATGATTAGACGTCACATTCCATTGATTCTTATGAAGGAAATTGACAATATTTCTTCTCTTCTTTCCCTCCTCCTTTCCTTTTTATTTATTTATTTTTTGGTTTCTTTGTCATTTCCCTTTTTCAAAGAAGCATGGAATCTAATATATTTAGGGAAGGGATTTTGGGGACTCTAATTTTAGAGAAAATATCCTATACATTCAATACACCATGTGACATTTTGTAATTAAATACAATTAGGGAAACAGTCTACTTATGTAATAAAGTATTAAAAAAATTATATAATTGACTTGTTGTACTAAAAATAAGGATATAATAGATGTATAAAATATTTTTTTCTAAATTCATACGTTTCCCCTTTTATCATTATACCCGAATTCCACTATTGTTTCATCCACAAGTTTCGTAGGTTTCTCAAAATGACACAAATTCATCATTTAAACTTACAGTAACAAAGAAGTGTAGGGTATCAACGCTAATATTGCCAATAAATGCGGAAATTGGAACATTGATTTGAAGGAAACCCAATACCGAAACAATTAAAGGAAATCTGGGGTCATTGACTTTTTGGGGTTGGAAAAAAAAAATGGAGGAAATTTGTATGTTGATAGTGAGCTGTATGCCAAAAAAGGGTTTGGGCGCATTCAAGTCTTTGGGCGCATTTGCTAAATGCGAACATCATTTTTTAGGCACCTAGTCAACTGCCAACCCACAAATTTCTTCCATTTTTTTTTCAACTTACAAGTGGAATTCTTTTAAAGTATGATTGGTTTGCAGTGCTAAAAATAAAAATGTAAGGAATGTGTAAAATATTTTTTTAAATATATGTGCAAAATATATATGTCCTTTGATAATGTATAGACATCTCTTCATTCTCAATTTCTCTAAGGTCTTCCACTGCTAACTTGTAGACAAAAAGAGATAGATTTCTTGGAAATTTTTTGTACAACTACTTGAAAAATGGAGAAATTTTATGTACATTTCCAGGAATGCAGACACTGAGGAATAATTGGCTTCAAATGCAATTGTTGATGTATCCAAATGTTCTTTCAAAAAGCAGTACAAATGGCATCAGTAACGTTGGAATCCAACATCATTCTCATTCAACTATTACTCAGCTCAATTTGCCGCATTTCATATGCTACGATTGACTGTCTCTCGTTGTAGATGTGGAAAAGTGACACGGTGAACTCCATTTTAATGATTAAAAGTCTAGTATGAATACTAAAATAGATTGCAGTACGTTGCTAAGCTAGAGCAAGTTCCGATAGAAAGGGAAAAACGAACATAGACTGATCGAAGTTACCATGATTCCTTTTGTTGACTAAGAAACCTGTAGCAACTACCAAGGATGTGCACTATTAAACCCCGCTCTTGTGTAATAGTCCGCAAACTACACAGAAAATGTAAATTACACTGGGTAATCCCTATACAACGGGTTTAACCAAGAAGGTGTTGACAAAAGAATTTGAACTCGTGACTTTATGATTCCACGCTCATTGCCACATCAATTCAGCCACCTTGAAGTGGCAGTTTCCATGATTCATGACTGAGAAGAGCGGGTATAAGTGATTAAGTGTCGGTGGTTGTATATCTCTGTGATGATCTCAGTTACATGCGGGGCAATCTTTATTGCATGACACTGCCAAACCTACACTTGTTTCTATGTTAAGTCAAGGGATAAATTGTACAATTCATCACTTAACTTGAAATTTTATTTTTATTTTGTTTTTAATATTAAAAAAAATTAATTTGATTTTTTAACTTGTAATTTAAATTTTAGTTTATCATTCTAAGAGAATCAAGTTAAATTAAACTTAGGGGGCTCCTGGCTGGGGGAGGGGAATGGGAAAGGTAATGGAAATAATAGTAGTGGAGAATGATAGTGGGGTCTTTCATTATAATTCTGCTGGTTGGTTTGTGTTGAAAAATGAGAATGATTACTAATAATGGTGGTTCGTTTGTGTTGGGGAATGGAAATGATTATAAATTAATTGTAATAATTAGTATTAATTAATTAATTATTATTAGTTAATTATTTATTATAATATTAAATTAATTAATTATTAATAAAATAGTATTAATTAAATTAATATTAATTGTAATAATTAATATTAGTAAATGAGATTAATTAATATTAATTGTAATAATTAATATTAGTAAATGAAATTAATCAATATTAATTATAATATTAAGTAAATGAATGATTAATTAAATTAATCTTAATTAGTTAATTTATTATTACTTAATAATAATAAGTTAATAATAAATTAATTTATATTAATTATAATAATTAATATTAATTACTTAATTAGTATTAGTTAATTAATTAGTATTAATTACAATAAATAATATGAATTAATTAATTAGTAAGATACAGTGGTCGGCCGCAGAGGCCTTTTCTTTCCAAATTTTACTGTTTATGCGGGTGATTTTTGTGCGAAAACGGTGCAAAAATTTTACCGTGCATGAACAGTAACAGTAAAATTTTCAAATTTCCAACGTTCATGAACAATGTTTACTGTTCTTGAATAGTAATTTTTTTTTTTTGTTTTGTTTTTGGTTTGGTGGCCGGCGTTCGTCGGTTTTTGCTATTTCTCATAGGGATGGACATCTGGTGCAATTTCTTTGGGCTTATATCGGCGCTTTCCCTACGGAGGAGTTTGTGTTCCTAGTATGGGTGGCAGAGCAGAGAGATATCCTGGACGTCAGATTGCTGGACTTCGAAGCCAGTGGCGATTTCATGCTGCTTTTGGCAAGGCTTCCCTACTAAAGGGTTGGGGTTCTAACTTGGACGGAAGGTCAAGCACGATGAGATGTCACGTAGGATAGGAAGTTTCGACCAACACAGTGCCGCACTACACGGATTTCTGCGGTCCATTTTTTTTGTTCTTGCTTAGGGCCGTGCCAGTAGAGGCCAACAGGTTAGGGTTTTTGTTTTCTTTACCGGTCCCACTGTTTGGGGTTTATACAAATCCTTACTGGGTTAGGTTAGTTGTGTTAGGGCTTGTCCATTTGAGACTCTGCCTAAATGGACCCTCTATGTATTATGTTAGCTTGGGTATTCCCAATGTTAATGAACTAAGTGTGTTTTTGGAAAAAAAAAGAATTAATTAATTAGTTTTAGTTAATTAATTAGTTAGTAATAATTAGTAATTAATTAATATTATCAATTAATTATTTATAAATTAATTATACATTAATTATAATAATTACTATTAATAAAATGAGATTAATTAATTAATTTATTTATAATATTAAGTAAATGAATGATTAATTAAATTAATCTTGATTAAATAATTTATTATTTCTTTTAATAATAATAAGTTAATAATAAATTAATTTATATTAATTAGTTATTAAATTAATTTTAAAAAATGATTAGCATTCCCTAGCTTTCATACCCCCCAATATTAGGGGGTATGAGGATTACCCCGTGTGGGGAAATGAAAAGTGGGCTAGGAATTCCATTTCTTCAAACCAAGCACCAATAATCCTATCAAGCACACTCCAGACACCCCATTAATATTTTCAATTACGTGAATTACACACGCCTAGTGTAAAGGGAAGTAGAAGAAATCAAAACAGAAAGGAAAAATTGCAAATAATCACTCCAAACTTTTAATCTTTTCCAAAATGCTTTCTAAGAGTTTTATTTCCCATATTTTCAGCTCTAATTTTATAACTTTCACAATATATACTACTTTTTATTAATTGTCAAAAATATATTTTGAATAGCAAAAATTACCCCCCTAAATATCTAAATTGCAAAATCTAGAATTGGAGATGAGTTAAATTGTTAAAGATATTATTTAAATAAATAGTTATAAATTGTGCATATTAATGACTAACTACATTAAGTCTCGTTGAGTTTGATTCTCCTAACAAGACCAATAGAACATAATTTATAAGTTAAGAGATTAAATTAAAATTTTTAGAAACATGAGGGACGAAACCAAACTAATGTTCCAAGATGCATGAAGGACAAATGACGCTCTTTATCTTCAAGTGATAGTATGATGTTACTTTGACCTATATAATAATCTTTTTGTCTTAAATAAAACATATAATGACTGCGTTTAAATGAAATTGATATATATGAATAGACAGTATAACTTTAATTTTAATTTAAAAAGTGTATTGATATATATAATTATTTTTTGCATTATAAAAAAGTGTAGTATAAATATGACTCTTATTTTGAAGCAATAGAAAAGAAAAAAATTGACAATGACAATAAGAACTCATATATGGCATATTACAACTTTTTCCATTTCCCCACCCTACACCCCCCACCACCCAAAAAAAAAAAAATCCTGGTAGTAGATTGAGATCCTTGACTAGAGGCATTAAAACTTTGAATTTTCTCTCCTTTCTTTCTTTCTTTCTTTTCCCATTTGTGTAGCAAAAAGTCCAGTCCCGGCGAATCATAATACATGAGAAAGGCCGAATTTACATTACTTCCAGTTTGGTCCGTTGCTATTTTATTTTATTCTTTTTGCATCACTGAAAAATTGTTGTGTGATCCATTTAATTCCTCGCCCCAATGTGCTATAGCAGCGAGGAACGAGAAGTCGAGTTTGTATTGCATGATTTTTCACGTCAAGGCATGGGATGGTGATTTGTTTTGTTTTTATAAGAGTAGCGCAAAGTTTATATTAATCCTCTAGGAGATCAACGATGCAGTTCAGATGTCACGCAAACGTTTTCTGTCTCGATCGAGAAAGTTATATGGAAACCTTCATTGCATTTATTGCATAGCACAATAATCAGTCAATTTAGTTCCGTATATGAGCAGTTTCCAACTTGCATTATGAGATTTTTCCTGAGACCTGCAAAGATCATCAAACACAAATCTGGGATTAGTCCTATCTGGGTGAGATATTGATATTTCACCGTGTTAAATTTATAATTGCAACACAATTTCGTACATTTAACAACGTCTTTCCTAGCTAAATATTAACTACTAACAAAAATTAAATGTCAATAGTATCAGCCAAGTGTTTAATGATATGTTAATTGCATCTGATTCTTGACATTCAATAACAAAATCTGGAGTAGGTGTACGTAGCAGGATTGTTGCCGAATTAATACATTCATTGTAGTCATACTCATAATTCACAAATTCGATGTTAGGAAAGATGGGTCGAGTGATAAGGGATTCACCTTACCTACATCAAATGTCCAACCCTGTTCAGAACATTTTAATGCCGAAAAGAAGGCAAAGCATCTACCAAATACACAAAAGAAGAAAAAAAAATCACAATCATTTTGGAAAAGGGCCAGAATATTATTAATTGAAATTATGAAAAAACACGAGGAGTTTCCTGAGTACCAAAATAATAATAATAATAATACTGATAATGATGGCAAGAAAGAGTTAGGGAAGGAACTTGAGTCTGCAAAAGTTGAAGATTGCAATTTTACCTGAAGAATGATTTGACCGGATTGGTTTCTTGATCGCAGATGACTTCCGCCTATCTGATGGGGGTGGAAAGATGCACTTTTGCCTGTCCAACCTCCGTTTGCGTACACAGCTAGTATTATTGCGTGATGTGAGTATGAATCAGAGGGTTAGTGTTAGCAAATTATTATGCTTGGTGAGAGATAATGAAATAGACGGTACTTATTTATTTATAGAAAACCCCGTCTACTGTTGTGATTAGGGGTGACAATTTGCGACACGACACAAAAACACGATACGAATCTAATACGTAATTAACAGGTACAGGTCCACCCCTTAACAGGTTTGGGTCGAAATTAGGTCGGACACGAATAACAAGCAAAATAAATGGGTCGTGTTCAGGTCGACTTATTTAACCTGTGGGTCGACCTGTTAACACGTTTAACTTATATATAATAATACTATTTGTATATTAATTATAAATGTGTTATTTGCACAATAATGGTGAGTGTCTTGACCACTTACATTGGAGACCAAGGTTTAATTCCTTGTAATAGCATTTTTTAGCTTTTCCTTTGGGATTTTCATATCCCACATTGACTTTGGAGAAAGGAAGGAAGGGAAAACACAATTATAAATAGGGGAGGGGAGAGTTGTTAGAAGTTTGTTTAAATGAAGAGGCTATGAGTATTTGTGGCCTTTTGAACAATTAGTTTAAAAATTATTTATTTATTATTAATTTAAAATTAATTTTTTTATAAAAAAAAATTGTAATAATTTAATAGCTTAAAAATTATTTATTTACTATTAATTTAAAATTAATTTATTATTTTTTTAAAAAAAATTTGTAATAATTTAAACTTTATTTATTATTTTTAAAAAAAATTTCGTGTTAAACAGGTCTTTTCGTGTTGTGTTGTGTCGTGTTACACGAAAAATAAACAAGTCGTGTTCAGATTACGTTTTTTTACACGAATAGGTTCGCGGGTTGTGTTCGGGTTCGTGTAAAACCTGTAATACCCGTGTCAAAACACGATCCGCGAATCCAAAACACGACCTGTAAAATCTGTAATACCCGTGTTAAAACACGATCCACGAACCCAAAACACGACCTGATTGCCACCCCTAGTTGTGATGATCGAATCATCCAAAAGAAATTGGTTTATACTGTTTAGTCTATCGGTCTTTTCTAAAAAAGCTTCTCTTTGAGCTCTTGCTTACCCCCTTTCCATTCATAGCCCCGCCTTCTAGCACTGATGGTTGGTTTCGAGCTCTATTGTTTGCTGAAAAGCTCTCTCACCCTCTGATGTGCCGCAGACGGGATTGTTGGAATTGGTGTGCTAGCTACTCTATAAAAGAGAAATTTCTTTGGTCAGCTCTGAGGAAAGCCATTCTCTGGATTCTTTGTTTAGGAGCGAAAGAAGAGATTTTAGAATCCATCATATTTCTCAATCTTTTTGACTCGCTTTGCTCTTACGGAACCAAGGTCAAAAAGATTGAAAAAATCAGCCATTCACAACCATTGATGAAGGATTCCTCGAAAAGTTAAGGATTACTAATTTTTTTCGAAATCGAATGGATTCGGTCTTATACATACGCGAGGAGGGTAATCAAAAAAGAAGGAAGATCAGTTCTTCTTTCTTTTATCACTTAGGAGCCGGTCTGTTGACTTTTATTGAAAAGATTTCTTGGCTGCATAGAGATTGCAGGCCTATATAGTTGCCTTTTAAACCACATTTTCTATTTACACACTTTCTAACGTGTTAAAATACTACAGATTCAATAGTTTTTAAAACATATTTTAAAATTAATATCAAAACACATTTTTCATATATACCACAATACATTTTGGAAATTGATCATCCTAACCTTCTTTTTTCCTTTTCTCTTTTGTGCCACCTATCTCCCTCACCTCACATCTCTCCCCTCCCTTCTTTGCTAAGGGTGTTTAAAATCAATGATCTAATTTGAACTTAATCTGATATGCATTTGAGCGGATCGTGATTCGATCTGTTTTTAGATCGGATCGAATTTTGATCCAAATTGGTCCGTTTTTTCCCCCTTTTTTTGTTTTTGCTTTTTTGTTTTTTGCTATTGCTTTCATTTTCATATAAAATATTAAGTGATTTAACTTAGGTTTGAAATTAATAGTTTCATGTTAAAAAATTATCTATTTTTATATAAAGATAATAAATAAATTTTATCTAAATATTTTAATTTGTGTATTTTTCATATAAATTAATTTGTGTATTTTCATATAAATATTTTAATTTATTTTATCACAAATTAAATAATTATTTGAATTATGAAAGAATACTAATTTATATTTTATAACTAATATTAGCTATTTTTAAAAAATATATATATATTTTTTCTATTTGGATCAAAACGGATAGGACCAGATCGATCCGCATATTCAATTCGATCAAAAAGCACCTTGATCCAATCCGATTCGTTTTTTTATCCGATCCGATTCGAAATCAGATCGGATCAATAGATCGATCCAATCTGCGGATCAAAATGAACACCCATACTCTCTGCTGGCAGCCTCCCTCGGCCCTCTCCTCCCTGCCCTTGGATCTGTCTTTTTTATCTTGCCTCTCCCTCTTTTTCTCAACCACGTCAGATTCTCTCCACTCTCTCCCCTTCTCAAATCCGCCTCTTCCTCCATTTGCCTTCTCTCCTCTCCTTGGCCGTTCTCTTGTCTCTCCTTCTTGATTGTGCCACACCTCAAATTTTTTTCATAGTTTATACAAAATTTCATTGCAACACATGTTTTCACATTTGCAGTTCATACAATATTTCTACCTAAAACACATCTCAAATTTGCCATCCATACAGCATTTCAACTCAAAGCACATTTCAACTTATCAATCCATACAATTTCAAACAACATTTTAAAATTCATTTTGGATGTGTTTTAAAATATTATTTGAATTATTGTTTAGATAGCAAATATTAATTGCATGAATTGCAAATGTTAAAAAGTACTTTCAGCTAAAATGCTATAAAAATGATAATTAAAATATTAAAACGTGAAAAAAACATAGAGGATGAGTGTGTATTAACATTTTATTTTTCATAGGCAAAATGTTTTTAAATTTCATTTCCAAATACATTTTTAAAAACTGTTAAATATACAATATTTTACACATTAAAAATCGTGAAAAAAATTAAAAAATAAAATCCAAAATAAATTTCCATATACAACCCGTTCTTTTTAAGTTTCACATTCGAACACTCACTTCTTTCTCACTTTATATCATTTTTCTCATAGTCGAGCTTGTGAGACAAGTGAATTGTTGTATATTTGAAAACGCACAATCCCACATTGAAAGATTACTAAACATCTTAACATTTTATATTGAATTTCTTGTGAGTGGATTTGTGACAAAGATAAATAGTAGTGGGGTCGTACCCTTAATTGGGTCAATTCAAAGCAATAAATTAGTCCCCCTTGCGCATGGGTTAAACGCAGTTTAGCCCAAGTTTTGTTTTTTTTTTCTTTTTGGGGCCTAATAAAATAATTCAAAATTATTTTTTAGTTATCTTACCGGTTAATTGAATATTTTTCTTTTTGGAGCCTACTAAAATAATTCAGAATTATTTTTTTAGTTGTTTTACGGGTTGATTGAGTTTTTTTTACCAATTTACCATTTTACAAAATCAGCTTGAATTATTTTTTAGTTGTTTTACAGGTTAACTGAATCTTTTACCAATTTACCATTTTACGAAGTCAGCAACCACACAGCCATGTCAGCCCTTTAACCCGTTGTGTTGACCACGTATCAGCCTTATCTGCATGATAGCTACATGACTCCAACATTCAGGTTATTTCTCTCACTTTGTTGCTTGCAACACTATAAATAGCGTTGTTGCTAGCCTCCAAATGCACCATTTGGCAATTGAGCTTCTTCATTTCCTAAATAATCAAGCTGGTTTTATTCCAATTGTTTTGTTTTGGGGGTCTATTAAAATAATTCAAAATTATTTTTTAGTTATCTTACTAGTTGACTAAGTTCTTTTTTATCAATTTACCATTTTATCAAGTCACCAACCACTAAACCATGTCAACCTTTTGACCTATAGTGTTGACCACGTACCAACCTTATCTGCATGATGTCTATTGACACAACGTTCAGCTTATTTTTCTCACTTTTTGTTACTGTCAACATCCAAATGCACCAAACAATTGAGTTTCTTCCCTTCCTAAACAATGAAACTTCCTTTCTCTCAATTCATCATTCTCATTTTCTACTGGTTTTATTCCAATTGTTTTGTTTAATATTGGAGAAATATTTCATAAATTTTTGAAATAATTTTTATAGAACAATGCAAATATTACACAACTCAAGTTATTTTCTTGTTATTAATTTTATCTCTTACAGAAATAAAGTGGCGCGCATGGTAACTTCCAAAAGGGTCTGTTGGGTGACTAGCTAGATTCCCTTGCATTTGGAAATGAGCAAACCTTTGACATTGGACCGCTAATCTGCTAGCTCTATAGGTTCACTTTGCTTCCTCACTACGGATAGAATAATAGCATCGTAATTTCTCTTTTTCCAATTTTGTCCAAAGGGCAGTAGAAAGAAAAAAGCCCATGGAACTGATTTAAATCCAGCAAAACCATCATTGCCAAGATGCGGTTTTAAATACTTCAATCAAACCATTGTAGCCAAAATATGTTCATATATTAAGAAAAAAGCCTTTTACACTACGTGAATAGTGAGATTCGAATGGTACAGAAAATTTAACCATTGGATTTGTCATTTGTTCTCAATGAACTTGATTATGTAATGCCTCTTTACACTTTTCCTTTTGGTGCGGGGGAGGAGTGGGGTTTTTTTGAATCCAAGCTAACTTTAAAGTGACTCCTTTTGGACCATTGGTTATAAACATACTTCTTCTTTCCTTGACCCAAAACGCGGTTACCAAAATTCGTCCTTAATTTCCCCACAAGGATCCATATGATCTTTCCTTTATTGAAGCCTACAAAAGTGTATTCTAAGACCTAAATTCTGAAAAAGAAAATCAGAGTTAAAGAAGAAAGTATATGGGAAGGGATAGCTTATTTGGGTAAAAAATCATTTTGCCCGCACTAGAAATTTTTTTGGTAATTTCCAGCTAGTTGTCAATCAAAGCTCACTAAAAAGCTAGAGCATAATCAAAAAAGCAGAACAATGAACAAAAACTTCCTTGCCGAATGATATCTTCTGTTAAATTAATGTGAATGGCTTTAATGAATGCCCATGGAAAATGACACAAATGCATGTACAACTTAATTATTAGAAAGTATACAAAATTTATTATTTTTTTCTAAATTTGGACAAAAATAAATAAATAAAAGAGCTAAGGAAAAGAAATGTATGGAAAGGTTCGCCAATGGAGGCAACATAAAATTGGATTGTCATTCATATTATTTTGATGATGAAGATTGTTTGCTGAGTGGTTTTTTCCAATTATATATTTCGCATTGAAAATCTCGATGATGTCCGGTGACTATTATTTGTTTTTAATCAATTTTATTGTTGTTGCTCGAGGTTGATTATTACTCTCTCAGTCCCATAAAAAGGGTACATTTACTATTTTTTTCTTATCATACAAGTATCAATATCAAATAAAAAATAATCTGTCTTTAATATATAAAAGAAAATTAAAAAATTCTTGGCTATTAATATAATGATAAATAAATTGCACATTCTTTTAAAATGATAATAATATGAGTCGAAAAGAATAATTGATTTTGTTATGCCTATTTTATCAATATTTGAAAAGAGTAATCTGATAGTGGTTTGATCATTATCCATATTGCCTACATTGGCATCCCTTTCCCAATAAAAGAATGCAAATGTTGCAAGACTGTATTAATAGTATTTCAAAATGTATTTTTATATTTTTTAATACAATGGTTGTGAAATAGGATATGTATTAAAAATAAAAAATTGTTTTGTAAAGTGCAAAAACACATTTTAGAATGTTATCAGACAGGCTTTGAGAATTATGGGCCCTTAGAAACGTTGGAGGGCTGAACTATGGGGGAAAAATTATTGAAGTTGGCTGAAAAATTGTTGTCGAGAATTATGGCCTAAACTGATTGGTGCTTTGGTAGTGCCATGTGGGCTGAGTATGTTGGGTTGTAGAAACATTATATTTTGTATTTTGACTTCCGTAGTAGGCTTCTTCAAGATTGGTCTATGGATGCCGAACCAAAAATTGAAATTTACTTTTATTTTTCAGTATTCAATTTTGAATTCTTACAGGATCTATATGAAGGGAGAGAAACTTCCTTCACTTACCAATCTGTAAATCATTCAATTAAGGAGTTGAAAAGAGATAAACCCATCTCAAAAACTAATAATATCAATTGAGTCCAAAGTGAAGAAAATTTTAAAGGGAAAAAACTCATTTCTCTTACCAGCGGATATGCTATTGCATAGTACTAAACCCTTTTAAATTTAATGAGAATAATAACTTAATATATTATGTAAGTCTTGAATTTTCATGTGATGATCTTTGATGATAAATATAAACTTGCTCGAGAAGTGGTGGTCTTATGAAGAAATTTCCCAATTACATAAAAGAATGATAAGTTATTTAAGTTGTTCATGGAGTCTATCTGAATATAGAGGTATATTCGCTTTAGATAAGGAAACATATATATATATATATATATTTAGTTTTGAATTAAACCTCAACATTGGCAACTTTTCTCCCTATTTCCATCAACTTAGAGAAGCTAAGTTGATATTAATTTCCTTTGTCACAATGAGCCACCATCTGGTATGTCTTACCAAGAGCATCACATTTTGTTTCCATTATAAGCCATGGATCAATCTTAATTATTCATTGAAGGTGTATGGGAAGTTATACTTTAAAAGTTAATTGCATATATTAGAGTTCTTGCTCTACATAAACTATTACTTCTCCTAAGAATTTGAATCATTATATCCTACAAAAATGGGATGGTTTTAGGTTAAGTTTTAGGATCCCTATGGATGAGGCAAGGATTGATTCATGTACTCAAGCAAGATATTTTGTTAATCCAGTGTGCTTTTGATTTTTGTGCTTAAAAACACCACACATGCGTGGAGTAAACTCCTTTCTTATAAGTTATATACTTTTTTAAATTTCATATTATATGGAATTATTTTCACTATTTGATATTTCTATCTTATCACTAGCCCTTAGATAAAGTAAGATTTTGTAATATTTACGAGGTTTTTTTTGTAAAAGGGTTTTCACATATGGCTTTTTTGACCTCATCACCCACTCCCAATCAAGGTAAAGTTTTGCAGTATTCATGAGATTTTCCCAACTATAGAAAAGTGTGTTTAAATAGTAAAAGAATATAATGCTCATTTTGAGATAATATAAAAGAGAAAAAAGTAAAAATAATAATAGAATTGTGATGGGTGTTGAAACCACCAAAAATAATCTTTCTCTGGACTAAGTTCTGTAGATAGCCGATGGAGGGTCGAATCCACAGAAGAGATTAGTTAGATTTACTCTTTAAACAAAATAAAATAAAAGATGGGTTTTGCGTATTATGAAACTAAGCAAAACTAATTGAGACAAACTAAATAAATTAAATAGCTAACTAAAATATGAGGAAAAATTAATAAGGAGAATCTTCCAACCAAGAATGAATTTCGGTATTGATTCATTGAATTGATTATTGATTCAAAAGATAGGTTCTTTTATTTTGAATAAATTGGTTATAGTTGTTGAAGATCCGTCCTTTAACAATCAATCTTTTTTTACTTTTTCGATAATCTTCAGATCCGTCCTATGAGTTATTTCTCTAATTAACAAACACAACCTTCAGATCTGTCATATAAGTTATATCTATTAATTGCATTAAGATTTAAAAAGACTCAATTACTAATTAGTAAATCCAGAAACACCTTGTTTATTTAAGTTAGAATATATATTTTCATAACATACAATCTAAGACGTTGATTACCTTTCAATGTTGTTATTTGTCACTTGAATTAGAACAATCAACCAATGATTAATTATTCTAAATAACTATCTACCAATTTCAACTATCAAACAATAAACCTTTTGTCTAATAATATAATGAAACATAAAAAATATATAAATACTCAATAATAAAAGAAAATAATAGAATTACCAGAATCTCATAATTATTGAAATCAAATCTTAATTAATCTTAATTAAAAAATAAAGAATTTAGCTAGATATGATAAAAGAAAGCACAAAGAAAATCAAAGGGCCTGCCTTCTTTGTCTATTCGGTGCGGTTCTTGTCTTCTTCTGTTTTTGTTGTGCCGAATCCCTTCTGGTTTTTACTCCCTCTCTGCGGCCGTCTTTTGTCTTCATCTTATATGCGGCTGCCTCCAGGGAATAAAAATATAGAGCCGCTGCCCTTAAGGAAAATAAAAGGGCGCTACTCTCCTTTTTGTTTTGTTTTGTTTTTTTTTTTTTTTTTTTTGAAATGATAGAAATTCCATTGATTTTGGAAAATGGGACTGTACAAATTTGGTTGCCAATGAAGGCAACATGATCTCCTTTTTTGTTTCCTTTGTCAACCGAAAACTAATTACTTGTTTTGTCTTTTTCTTTCTTTGTTTTCTTCGGCTGCTCTTTTGGGAATAATATCAAGGGCAGCTGCCCTTTCTTTTTATTTTTGCCACCATTCTTTTGTTTCCTTTTTTTTTCTTTGTTTCCATTTTTTCTTCTTTGTATCCTTTTGCAGCCTTTGTGCTGTATTTTACTCCAAATTGCGGCTGCTTTCAAATCTAAGAAAAATAAAAGAAAACCTTAGAAATTTTTTTTGTCAAGAGATAATTTTTTTTTATTTACTTTTTCTTGAAAATGCTCCACCCTAACCATCAGTCATAAAAATAATTAATATCTATATAAACAAGCATTTTAATCAACTAAAATAAAAGGAAATTGACTCAATAAATAGGCAATTATACATTCTATCAAATTGATAGAGTATATTTTTCGGGTATATCACAGTACAATTGACTTACATGTTCTTCATTTCTTATTTTAATGATTAAATCATAAAAATCATCCTCTACATTTTCGAAAAAGTTCTTTTTCATCATTTACATTTCAAACGATTCTTTTTAGTCATTTACATTAATAAACTTGTCAATTTAACACCAATGACCGGCAATAACCCATTTCTCCGGTTAAATGCCATTTTTTACACGCGATGTCTTATATTGGCGGGGGTACTATCGGAATAACCAATTTAAAATCTTCTTCTTGCTTTTTTTTTGCAGAGAAAACACCAGCCAATGTTGAATTTTTCCATAGAAAAATATCTCAACAAAGAACGACCTCAAGTTGAAATCGAGCTTGGAAAAAGAGAAAAAACCAAGAATGAGGCAACATGTGTACTGTTATTGTGGAAATGCAGCAATTACTAGGACTTCTTGGACAATTGCAAACCCCGGAAGAAGGTTCTATGGCTGTGAAGACTATGAGATAAGAGTAATCATGGTGTAACTAAGAAATTTAGGTGAGAACATTACTCATACAAGCTATTGTTGTTGTAGAGCACAAAAGGGAGTGGATTTTTCCGTTGGTGCGAGGGGCTGTGTGATCATTGCCAAAGATCAAATGATATTATTGGTGCTTTACTGACTACTATTCGTGAGTTTGAAGCAGAAAGTGCAAGGGCTAAGAGGAAAACCAGTTTGCTGAAAATTGCCATTTGGGTGGTAGTGGTGATGATTGTCATTCAATTAGGGTCATGAAAAAACTCTATGGCTAAGAAATGTTGTAGTTTATGTTGACTGGCTTAAGTAGTAGTAGTAGTAGCTGAAAATGTTTGTTTTTTAGTGTGGAAGCCAACTTAATGAAGGGCATGTTCATGCTTTTATTTTGGAAAGGTAGTGTTTTGGCATTTGTTGTGAGTCCAATTTGCATAACGTACTATGGCTTGAATTTATTGTTTCAAAAGCTAGTGGCTGTTTCGGCATTTACTTCGTTTCATTCTAACAATCAGTAAGTCAGTAAGTAATTGTTAGTCCAAATTGGAGTAATAAAACACAAATGCAAAGCATAACTGTAACAAAGTCCAGCTTAACCTAGAGAAATGTCTTCTATTACTAATACTTTGCCAAAACTGTGCAAAACAAAGCCATACACATAGCAACTTTTTTCAATACACAGCACAGCGTGTCCAACACCATTTACAGAACAGAAAGTCTAGCTTAACCTAGACAAATAGCTTTGATTACCAACACTTTGCCAAAATAGTGCCAATACACAAGAAGCCAAATTAACCACAACTAGCAAATTTACAGAACAGAAATGTCTTCTATTTCCAAAACTAGCAAATTTTTCCAAGATTAAATCACAACACAGCATGTCCAACACCAACACCATTTACACAAGAAGCCAATACACATTTGTGCAACCCAGTCACATGAACCACATAACAATCACATTCGTAATCCAATTACCATTGTCATCGAACAGTTAAATATATGAACAAAAACCCGCCATGTCAAAACTGTACAATAAAAGCGGCACAAAAGTAGCAAAATGTTAGGGAAGATGACATGGTTTCTCTATATGTTAGATCGAGGCAATGACTTTTCCAAGTGCCATGGCCAACTATTCTAGATTATTCAATCCCAATTAAATCATAAAAATCGTTCTCAACATTATATAGGGCTAAATGTGCTAAATGTGGAAAATGTTCATGGATGTCACCACAAAAACTTCTTCAGTCTACCCACATTGTACACTGCTAAATGTGCTCGTTTAAATAGAGCCATTAATTTAATTTTATGTCATCAGTCAACATCCATTACACATGTCAGTCAATTTAGCATAAACAAGTGAAAAAGAAACCACAAAGTTTAAGAAAGTTTCATTTAGAAAGAAGTTTCATTCAGAACACAGTTTGCCTCAAAGAACAAAATTAAATCTCATGTAAGGAAATCACAAAGTGAAGACAAAGTACCCCATTACAATATGAATGCTTTTTTCTAATGGATATTCAACTAATATTCTGTTCTCTTTTACGTTTTTTTCCCTATTTTTTTTGTTGTTTTTTCTAGCAGCACAAGGATAATTTTTCGGTAATGAACTGCACTTAACAACATGTGTTCACTTTCCTTAAAATAATTGTACTTAACAATGCACAAAACGACAGCCCATTACCAAAAGCTTTCTAAACAGCCAACTTTTGTCATATTGTCATCCATTAGGAAGCATAACCGGTACAAATTGGTTGCAATGTTTCAGAAACAATAAACTACACCCTGGCAGTCCTATAGGGACCACTATTGCACTTTCAACACAACAAAATAATTTTTTCAATACCACCACACCATAGATAATGACAGCCATTCAGTTCAAGACCACATTCAGGGCAACATTACATTAAAAAAACACTTTCGAACCTGTGTGTGCACCCACTGCCCAAAGGGCAGTGCGAAACCCGAGTTTATCAAGATCACATACAACACTAAGTTTATTTTTTTTTAGAAAAAACTAGCCGAAAGCCACAATTGCCACATTCACCACATTCAGAGAATCCTAGTTCACAATGCGAATGTAAGGTAGCGGTTAGTGTCTATACTTACCATAATCTGGGATTCTCCACTGCCCCCTTGAATCTATTATCGTTTGGGTCTCTATTTTCCAACTCTCGCCGATTTTTATCACTTTATATGACGCGGGTTTAGTGATTTATCTCGCGTAGAACGTGGGCTTTGGAGTGGGTACGATGAAATTAGGGTTCTTCAAATTGGGGGTAGGATGAAATGGGGGTAGGATGAAATTAGGGTTCTTCGAATTGAATTCGAGTTAGAGAAATTAGGGTTCTATTTTGAAATCAATTTGGGATTCAGAAGATGTTAAATTCGTTATTCCGAAAGTACCCCTGCCAATATAAGACATCGTGCGTAGAAAATAGCATTTAACTGGAGAAATGGGTTATTGCCGGTCATTGGTGTTAAATTGACAAGTTTATTAATGTAAAGGACTAAAAAGAATCGTTTGAAATGTAAAGGATGAAAAAGAACTTTTTCGAAAATGTAGAGGATGATTTTTATGATTTAATCTATTTAAATTTTAAATTTTTTTCGATTGACAACTATTGTGTTTGTGTGTGTTTTTTTTAATTAGTTAAGAAAAAGATAATCATTCCCATTTAAGGTATATAGTTTCTTGTTAAAAGGAGGAAGGAGCATATCATTTGGTGAATCGATTTAACAGTCAAAAGCGTTATTGATATTACCAAAGCAAAAATTATCTGCTCAACTAATTATTATCTCTGCAATATTGCAGTCCATTCACAAATAATTCTTTTGTCATTTTGTTTTAAACACGAACATTTAGCTTATCTCTATCAATTTGAAAGTTAAGTTTTCATTATATAATTTGTGAAATAACGAAAAAATTAGTGTTTCAAAGTATATAAGAAATGTATTAAAGATATTTATTAAAAAAGGATATGCATTAAACATAATTATAAGTAGCAGAATAAAGCAAAACCAAAATGAGAAATATGAATTAAACTTTGTTTTTGTCTAATTTATTAGTCCATTAATGAATTATGTAACAAAAAAAACTAACTTTTAAAAGGTTGAAGGGGAAATCATAATATTTCTAAATTTCAAAAGATACTTGGTAATAAAATCAAATATCAAGAGAGCTAGATATAACTTATCCAAAAACCAAACTTTTAATGCATTTTAATTTCAGCATTTCTAAAATCAGAATAGTTACTTATTTTATTACCAACTTTGACAATTGAATTCAAATTACAAACCAAAAGGTAAAAGAGGAGCCGGGGAGGAAGAGGATTGGCAACACCACAACAACTTAATGAAGTTGACATTGCTGGAAATGAATCTCAGAGTTCATCATTATTATGAAAGTGTTGTTTCAGACGGGTAGAGGCTCTCCAACATTATTGTACTAACAAAAGCTGAAATTATTCAGAAATTATTTCTAATGAACATTGATTAAAATTAAAATTTGCTTTACCTGATGATCCGTGTGTCATCATTTTATTTTATTTGTTCATGTGGGTTTAGCATAATTTGTGGTTCTCTGAATTCTCCCTTTATTTTTGCAGTAGCGTGGTCAGAGTTTAAGAATTTTCAATTAGATGGTGGGTTGTAGCTTTCAAAAAATACAAATGAAGCTTAGCCAAATAATTTGTAAGTTACCCAAACAAAATATTAACCTATGGTTTTGTGCTTAATTTGGGATAAGTAATTTTACTTTTTTCAATAAATTACAAGAGTTGAAACAATCTTTGGATAGAATATTAATCAGAACAAAATATCCATTCTCTTTTATGACTAGAATGACATTTGGCAAACAAACGAAAGTTCGAGCAGATGAATGTTGATTAATAAGGAGACAAATTGTGAAATAGAGAGGGACTTGTGTAACATGTAACCTTGACATATAATGTAATTTAAATACAATACAATTAATGCATTATTAAATGTATGATTTTATATTTATATTTTTATTTTTTAATTATGGATATTCATAATTATTATTAGTAAACATATTTTAAAATTTTAATTTAAAAGTAGACTATAATGAAAAGAGGCAGAAAAGAAAGATATGGATTGGCCCAAATAGTAAATAAAGGAACAACAGCGTTTTAATAATTGTAATGGCGTTGTTTTAGTTATTGGAACAACATCATTTTGGAAGCAAAAGGAAGAAAAACTAAAAGCAAATGGATGGTTTAGATTAGT
Organism: Gynochthodes officinalis; assembly: GCA_020080225.1. NCBI lineage: Eukaryota > Viridiplantae > Streptophyta > Magnoliopsida > Gentianales > Rubiaceae > Gynochthodes > Gynochthodes officinalis. The sequence continues at coordinate 19,424,744 of CM034622.1, forward strand.
TGAGGAAGTTATAGATCAATGGTCCACATTTACTCGTGAGGCTGAAGCAAGTTTGTTATAAAAAATAATGGAGATCGACTGAGGGGAGTAGCTTAGTGTGACTCATGTTTTTCCTTCCTGAATTTCCATCTTTCTCATAATTTTCTCTCTTTTTCTGTAATTTTTATTCTCCCTGTCTAGACTTGGTCTCAAATTCATAACAATTGGTACCAAAAAGGCAAAACTAGATATCCTTGGCATGTTCAAGCATGGTAAAATCGACTAGGTTTAGAACCTTGGAAGATCAGCTCAAGAAACAAGAGGCTACTTAGTTGAGGAATCAGGAATTGCTGGAGGGCATTTTGAAATCCTAGCAGGCATTAGTCGCTAGGGTGGAAGCTAGTGACAAAAAGAATGAAGACAAGATAGCCCATGTTGAAGCAAGGATGTTGGCATTCATAAAGATGTGGATGAGCCAAAAAAAAGGAAGGAGAAGCTGAAGGAACCTTGCAATATGAGAAAACTTCATTATTGCCAAAACCAACACTTGCCTGGAGAACAAAAGAAGATCTGGAGACCAATTTGTGGCTAGAATGAATCTCAAGAATTCGTGAATCTCATATCCAAAAATTGAGTTGCCTATGTTTGGTGGTGAAGCTCCTAGAGAGTGGATTAGGAAATGTCAAAATTATTTCTTGATCGATCAGATACCAAATAATTAGAGGATGAATGTGGTAAAGAAGTATTTGGAAGGAAAGGGTGAGATTTGGTATCCACGCACTAAACAAGCTAAAGGAAACATTTCCTTGGATGAGTTTTCAGCTACAGCAATTAAGAGATTTGGGGAACAAGGTTTAAGAGATGAGATTGAGGAATTTAATAAGCTGCAACAAAAAGTGACAGTCAGAGAATATCAAGAAAAATTTTGAAGAATTCAGATCTATGATGCTGATCATAGATTCTCACTTAACTAAACCTTATTTCATTTCCAACTTTATCAGTAGGATGAAGAAGGAGATCAAACCCATCATGCAACTGCTGAAACCTTCGTGACTTCTGGAGGCCTTTGATATTTCTAAAATGCAAGAACAGTTACTAGAAGTAACGAATAAGAAACACAGGTGGACAAGCAAGCCTATAGGACATGGATCCAAAGGAAGAGCGATAGTTGGCCTAGGGAGTAAGACTAGAGCAAAACAACTTGACAAGAAAGGGAAGCAATATAAGAGAAATAATCACTTGTGCTTCAAACGTGGGGATAAATATCACCCTGGCCATCAATGCAAGCACAGTCATTAGAACTTCATGGCGGTTAAAGAAGATGAGGACTTCGAAGATGCAATTGGAGAATGAGATGACACAACAATAACCCCTGGATTGCCAATGGTGGTACCTCTTTGTGCCTTAAATGCTTCTTTAAGAAGAAAGACTATTAACTTGCAAGGGCTAATTTCTGGAAATGTAGTGACAATGCTTGTTGATACTTGTAGCTCACACACTTTTATAAACCCTAAGATGGTGGAAAAATTGAAAGTGAATGTAGATAGAACTTCACCATTGTCAGCTACTATAGCTGATGGTAATGCTGTAGTCAGTCATGCCATATGCAAGGGTGTTGAATGGCAGATTCAAAAGTAAACTTTTTATTTTGATCCGAGGGTGCTGAAAATTGGTGATTGGGATGTCATCTTAAGGGTAGATTGGATTTGCTAGTATAGCCCCATATCATGTGATTTTAAAAAACTAAAACTTAACCTGTTTACTGATGAGAAGACTATAATGGGGGTTGTGGATTTCCCTAGACTAAAGCTAATGAGTGGTAAGGTCGTAAGGAAGTATAGGGAGGAAGTGATGCTGATCAATACCTTGTGTCAAGTAAGTTCTGCTACTGAGAATGATAGCATACTTCTAGAAAAAAATTTCAGAAGTACTTTCTCAGTTTTCAGATATTTTTGAGACTCGAAATTCCCTAGATTGTGGATTTCCCCAGACTGTAGAGTGGTAAGGCTGTAAGGAAGTATAGGGAGGAAGAGATGCTAATCAATACTTTATGCCAAGCAAGTTCCACTACCGAGAATGATAGCACACTTTCAGAAGAGTTCTTAGAAGTATTTTCTCATTTTTTAGATGTTTTTGAGACACCAAATTCCCTATTTCCTGCAAGAAAACTTGACCGTGACATACTTTTGATACTTGATGCTCAACCCTTTAAAATTAAGCCTTACAAATATCCCTATTTTCAAAAAAAAGAAAAAATGAGATAGAAATGCAAGTAACAAACATACTAAAGAATAGAATAATTTAGCACAGTACAAGTCCCTTTGTTTCTCCAGTTTTATTAGTAAGAAGGATGTAACCTGGCATTTCTGTGTTGATTACAGACACTTAAATGCAATAGCCATTAAAGACAAATACCTCATTCCTCATATAAAAGAGCTCTTAGCTGAATTATTTGGATCAAAGGTTTATTGTCGGGGCTAGACTATGAGATACAATACAGGAAAGTGACTTAAAATATGGTGATAGATGCCTTGTCCGAAAAGATAGGAGTAGAAGATGTTGGAGGGAACAAAACAGAAGTTGCTGATAGTGCTGAAGGGGAAGTGAGGACCATATTAGCAGCTCAACCTCAATGGCTGTAGGATGTCATCAGAAATTATGAAGATGACCAAGCATGCAAGGATCTAATTACACATTTAGCTTTACAGCCTCAAGGAATTCCAGGCTATCAATATATAGGAGGCATTATCAGATATAAGGGGAAGATATATATTGGCAACAGTTTAGGCATAAGGAAGTAAATTATGGAAGCATTGCATGCATAAGCTTTTGGTGGGCATTCTGGACAACTGGGGATTGTTCATAAGGATACGTTCAGTATTTTATTGGCCCATGATGAAGTAGGAGATTGGGCAATTTGTACAACAATGTGATAACTATAAGAAAAATAAGCATGAGAATCTAGCTTGCTCAGGTCTATTACAGCCACTTCCTATTGCAGATAGGGCATGGACACATATTAATATGAATTTCATAGAGAGTTTGCCAATTTCAAAATGGTATTACACTATCCTAGTGGTGGTGGATAGGCTAACAAAGATGGGACATTTTTGTGGCTATGAAACATCATTTTTCTACCAAGGATGTAGCTAATGCTTTTATAGAACATCTTCAAGCTGCATGGAGTTCCTACTTTCATAACTTCAAATAAGGATAAATTATTTACAAGTTAGTTTTGGAGGGAGCTCTTGAAACAGATTGGGACCAAATTGCAATACAGTATAGCCTATCACCCTCAAATAGATGCGCAAAGTGAAAAGCTAATTTAGTGTCTAGGAACATATTTAAAAGAGGAAATAATTATTTTAGTCATTGTACTTTTGAAAAGTCCCAACTTTGGTCATCATACTTTTTATTTATTTTATTTTACAAGAGGTCTTTAAACTTAATAAATGCGTGCTAAGTTTGTTATACCATCTAAAAAGCTAAGGGTCTATTTGGACATGATATTTTTTTTTGCAAATAAATAAATTCTCAAACAAAAACAAATTATCCAAACATATTTTTATTTCAAAATTTAAAATTCAAATTTTCCCACTCAAATTCCTCTCATATAATTTTTAAAAAAATTTCCTCTTATCTTTCTCTCCAAAATACTTTTTTTTTTATAAAAAAATACCCACCAAAATTTTCACATATTCCAAAACAATTTTTTCTAAATACATCACACTCCAAACAAACTCTAATTAATTATGATAGAATCTAGCAGACGTGAGCTGCACGCAGATTTGCATTGGACAAAAGGGTCATTTCTCCTCTTGGGTGCAGTTTGATTTGAGTCCTCCCTATCCTCATCTTTATCCCCATCCGACTCCCCATCCATTTTTTCTCCTCCTCCTCATCCTCCACCCTCCTCATTCTCATCTTTATCGTTCATCCCTAACTCTAATAGTAAACCCACTCTAGAATGTCCACATTAAAATCTCCGAGTTCCACTGCCGCACTATACCACCACCACCACCATCCATTGCCTTTGGTCCTTTCCAATACCACGTCATTCGCCTAAGCCAATTTCATTGGAGAAACTCTATGAGCGTAATGTACCTTCCAAAATCAAAATGCCTACAACATATAAACTAAAATCATATATCACCACATTTCGGGTTATCGGGGATAGTTGCAACATTAGTGACACTTCTCGTCCATGAATTTTGCAATTTACCTGCAAATTAGAACCTCTCATCTCACTTAGTGCTGCAAGCATTGAACATTTGCATAACTCTTAATCAGTAAAAGAAATTTCAAAACAAAAAAAATTATTCAGATCCATGAAAGATTTTCCATAAAAAAAAATAAAATCAAATCTATGGAAGCTTGTTGTTTATGCTTTTGAGATCCCTGGAAATTTCTCAACAATAGGGAAGAGAGAGATAGGGAAGACGAACCTTGAGATCCATAGAAACTTTTCAATAAATTTAGATCCATATAAGCTTCTCAATTTTGAAAGAAAAGAATTTTTAGATCCGTGGAAACTTTTTGATTATGCTTAATTACTTCAAAGAAAGGAAAACAGCGGTTTTAAGAATTCTAAGTTTCTTCCATCTTTTGGTCTTCTTCAGATTCTCCCACTTTTGTCTTTAAAATAATTTCATTTTCCCTCTTTTTTAAAAAAACATTTAAACTTTTTATTCAATTATTTATAATAAAAAATTTACTTTTTTAAACCAATAATCATAGGCAAGGAAGCATCGATGCTGATTCAAGAATCAGATATGATACGAGTATATGATACGAGTTTGATACGATGATTCGAGATTTTCCAAAGAATTAGAAAAATCCGATATGATTTCAGTATATATAAAAATATATAAAAATTCATATTGCATGAATAAAACAATAATAACTATTTGTCTAAATACTTCAATACATTAACAAAAATAGTTCAAAAACACATCATAATCTAGCATCAAAGTCTTGCATCAACCAAATACTTAACTTATATATGCAAATTTTCAATTTCTTCATTTCCTTCACCATCATCAATAAAGAGCCTTTAGCAAATGAACTCACACTAGAACTGCTAGAGCCATTACAAGAGTTTGAAGATCCAGCCATCTATTGTGCAATACAAAAAACTGAAAATTAAAGAAACTAAATTACAAATGCAATACAAACAACTGACAATTTAAGAACAAGTACTGGTACAAAAGAGAACCCAACTAAAACCACCAACCTCTCAAATAAAATAGCATAAATATGATGAATAAGAAACCGAATTTTTATGAAGCCAAAGATTTCCAATACTAAAACAACACAATTCAACTCAAATCAACTTCAAGCCAAACCACAAAATCATCATCAAGAGGACTCAACATGATGTACATATTGTAGGAGAACATCTAAATAAGTACAATTTTAGTGGCTCAGTGACCATCCTACAGTAGGTTGAAGATAGATTTTGGTGATTTAGAACTCAGAAAGTAGAAAGCATGACAAAAATTAACCAATTTAGGGGCCATTAAGCACAAAAGTCATCCATCCCAAATTACATTTCTTGCAATTAAATCATACAAGATGAAAACGACATATAAATCTCATCCAAGAAATGGCAACAGCATTTGACAAATACTGAAATACAGTATTAATGAAATGGCTCAACGCTTTTAACCAAAACTTGGTCCTGAAAATTTAAGTAATCTCAGGAGATTTTCAAACTTCAGTAATCCCAAAACCTAAACTTTTCAACAAATAAAGAAACTAAATTTTTATGAAGCCAAAGATTTCTAAAGAAAAATCAGCTGAAGAATAAAACCCCAAAAAAAAAAAATTCATGCGAAGCTGGACAAATTCCGTAGCAGATCTGGCTTAATCAATTCACGAAGTTAAATTGGGACAAAGAAAGATGGTGAAAATCTAACTTGCTGTGTTGAGTGAAGAACTGAAGATGTTTTCTCAGAGACTCAGAACTTCAGCCGTCTTCTTTAGTCAGAACTCAGAAGTCAGAAGAGGGAAAATCCGAGAGACTCTGAAGTCTGAAGATGGGAACAACGCCGGATTGGAGATTTTTTGAAGATACAAGTTTTGTTGTTACTGGTACTACTATTTTTGCAACCAAATAGAAAAAGAGTAGAAGAAGAAAAGGTGGAGTGCCCATTTCTGGGCTTGGCTTGAATGAATCAAAGATTCAATCTTTGTCCCCAAATCGATGAAGGAATAAAGGAATACCAAATGTGTATACAAAGACATATGGAATTAAAAGACACAATTTTTGGAAGGAAGAAAGGAAAGGAAGAAATGGTCGGTGGAGAGGGTTTTGACTAAGTAGAGCTCAGTTGAAAATGGCAAAAGAAATTGAAATTTTGTTAAGTGTGGCAAAGGCAATAAACGTTTTCAAACTATTGGAGGATGCATTTCATTTTTTACTCCCGCTTTTGTCTTTAAAATAATTTTATTTTCCTTTTTTTGAAAAAACATTCAAACTTTTTATTCAATTATTTATAATAAAAAATTTACTTTTTTTAACTAATAAAAAAAAGAATTATAATCATATACCACCACATTTCGGGTTATCGGGGATAGTACATTGTTGCAACATTAGTGACACTTCTTGTCCATTAATTTTGCAATTTACTTGCAAATTTGAACCTCTCATCTCACTTAGTGCTGCAAGCATTGAACATTTGCATAACTCTTAATCAGTAAAAGAAATTTCAAAGCAAAAAAAAAAATTATTCAGATCCATGAAAGATTTTCCATAAAAAAAAAATCAAATCTATGGAAGCTTGTTATTTATGCTTTTGAGATCCCTAGAAATTTCTCAACAATAGGGAAGAGAGATAGGGAAGATGAACCTTGAGATCCATAGAAACTTTCGATAAATTTAGATCCATATAAGCTTCTCAATTTTGAAAGAAAAGAATTTTTAGATCCATGGAAACTTTTTGATTATGCTTAATTACTTCAAAGAAAGGAAAACAGCGGTTTTAAGAATTCTAAGTTTCTTCCATCTTTTGGTCTTCTTCAAATTCTTTGCTAATCTCCAACTGTATCTTTTGGTCTTCTTCAATTCAATCTTCTGCGGTTGAAGGCAGTTGTATTGATTTTTTTTTTTTTTTGGTCTTCTTCAGGGGTTAAAGGTGGTTGTGTTGATTTTTCTTTTTCTTTTTTTCGATGGCTAATGTTGCTTAATAAATCACATTTAATAAATGAAAGAAATTGCATATTTTTTTTATTTAAAAATTTTATCCTTAAGTTTAGTAGTGTGCAAAACACATAAGTTCAATTTTGTTAGAGTTAACGAGGTTATAAGACAAAATTACTTGATTTAAATATTTGGGCAAATTACATTTACCTTCTTCGAGGTTTGGGCAAATTACCAATCGAACCCCACATTTTGATGAAACTACCAATACCCCCCTAAATCATAAAACGTTTAACATTTACCCCTTGACCCCTGACTCTGTGATGATTAGTAACATAACAGTAAAAAATTTCACTTTTTCGACAAAAATACTCCTCATATTTCAGTTATTAATTTGTAAAAAAAAATACTTATAACTGACATTTACCCAAGAAATAAAAGAAAAAATTATAAATATTGTATCAAAATTTTTGAAAAGTAGAAGGTTGACTTGTATTAAAATTTTTGAATTAATTGAAGAGTAAAAAGCAAATCTATCAACGAATAAAGAAAGTATGGTATGTATGAAAAAAAGAAATATATGTTTTTTTATTTTTGTTGGTTTGGTGGATTTGGCTATAAAACAAATTTTCCATTTTTGCTTTTATTTCTAAGGTAAATATCAATTCTAAGTATTTTTTTTATACAAATTAATAACTGGAGTATGAAGGGTATTTTTGTCCAAAAAGTGAAAATTTTTACTGTTCCGTTACTATTCTTCACAGAGTTAGGGGTCAAGGGGATAAATGTTAAACGTTTTATGATTCAAGGGGGTATTGGTAGTTTCACCAAAATGCGGGGTTCGATTGGTAATTTGCCCAAACCTCGAGGGAGGTAAATGTAATTTGCCCTAAATCTTTTTATCAAGTATAGTGATATTTTTTAACCAGAAAAAAAAATATGATGACCAAAATTAGTATTATTAAAAAGTATAATAACTAAAAAATCTATTTACTTTATTTAAAATATATGTGTGCTGACAGACCTAATAGCTGGAAGTAGTGGTTAGCATTAGTTGAGTGTTAGTACAACACTAACTACCACAGAGGTATTAAGGTGATAACCTTTGAGGTTTGTTATGGGAATAAGCCATTACAGTTCCCTTGGGTACATCGTGTGACTCAATTGCACCATCAGCGGGTCAACTAATGAAGGATAGATATGCCATTATTCAACTATTAAGAGATTACTTGAATCAGGCCAGGATAGAATGAAGGAGAATGTTAATAAGCACATAACCAAAAGAGAGTTCAGGGTTGGTGATTTGGTCTATGTTAAGCTACAACTATATAGACAGAGATCTGTGGAGCTTAGAAAGAAACTGATGAAGCTTGCATCTAAGGTTTGTTTGGAGTGTGATGTATTTGGAAAAAATTGTATTGGAATATGTGAAAATTGTGATGGGTATTTTTTGATAGAAAAAGTATTTTGGAGGGAAAGATAAGAGGGAAATTTTTTTAAAATTATGTGAGAAGAATTTGGGTGAGAAAATTTGAATTTTAAATTTTAAAATAAAAATGTGTTTGCATAGTTTGTTTTTGTTTAAAAATTTACTTATTTGCAAATAAAAATGGGCTGTCCAAAACAGAACTTAAGTTTTTTGAACCATTTCCTATCATAGAGAGGATTGGGACAGTAGCCTATAGATTGTAGCTTCCAGCAGGAGTAAGAATTCATCTAGTCTTCTATGTTTCTAAATTGAAGAAGAGAGTTGAAAAGGATGAATAGATAATGCCTTACTTACCCCGTGCTAGATGATGGAGATGAGGTTATGGTCAGTCCTGATTCTCCTGAAGTGGTGCTGAAGCATTGAATCATATTGAGAGATAGAAAGTCTATGCATCAGATATTGATCCTTTGGCTGAATTTGAGACCCAAAAAAGCAACTTGGGGGGATCGTAATTTCATAGTGGCTCAATTTCCAGAATTCAACATTTCCGATGATGATCAGTAGCACTTCATCCTTGAGGACAAGGATGCTTCTGAAGGGGGAGCAAATGTAATGAAAAGAGGCACAAAAGAAAGAAATGGATCAACCCAAAAAGTATTTTGGAGGGAAAAATAATTTTTAAAATTATGTGGGAGGGATTTGAGTGAGAAAATTTAAATTTTAAATTTTGAAATAAAAATGTGTTTGGATAGTTTGTTTTTGTTTGAGAATTTACTTATTTGCAAATGGAAATGTGCTATCCAAATGCAGTCTTTTATTTGCAAATAAGTAAATTTTCAAACAAAAACAAATTATCCAAACACATTCCCTCTTATTTTTACATATTTTTTCTATCACACTCCAAATAAACATGTTATTTGAGCCTATGTATTTATGTTCCGCATGAGTTTGAGTCAATGCTTTTGGACTCGAGTTCTTTGATCCCATTGTCAAGAGTTGGGATAGAAACTCACACTCAAACCCGAGTCCGTTGGGCCTAGAGTTGTTCACAAAAGTTAGCGTTAGTAGTCCACCGCCAGATATACTATTGCCAATCAGTTAGCACCACGTCATTAGAAATTACAAGAAGTCTCCCTACATAAAGAGTCCCAATTTCTCCGTTCTTCCAACCCTAGAATTAGTTTTATGCTCAAAGCGCCGTTGCTCTTCCTTTCTACGGCCTTTACTTTCTGTCGCAGGTGACTGGTGCCTACTCGCCGCAAACCAAATTCTTCATTGGTTCCGAGTTTCTTTTTTCTTGCCTTAATCTGGCCTCTATTTAATTCCGGAACAAATTTTGAAAAAACAGGCAAATTTTGATCTGGTTCGTTGTGAGCTAAGGCGCAAGTACCCTGTGACAGATAGTCCGAAGATTTGAAGAGCATTGGCGTTTTTGAGCGTATTTGACTGGAGATTTGTTCTTCTGTTTAAAATTTTTGTGTGTTTTTGAATGCTCCATTATTTACTTGGTTCTTTTATTATATTCTAGATTATATGGATTGATTATTGGGATAAACAGAATCTTGGAAAGATTTTTTTTTTCGCCTTTTCAAGATGATTAAAAAAAAAATCAGGGTTTTTAGGATGCAATAATAGAAAACCAGCCAAAAGTTGAACAAAACGGATTAGTAATCAACGGCTGTTTTATCCCATGAACCGACATGTGTTGGAGATGTGATTCATTTATGTTGCTCCGATGGTTCTTAAAATTGCATCATTTGTCAGTAATTTGATGTTTTGGACCTTTTTCCCGTATTTGGAGTTGTTTTGGGCATGCTGCGTAGGTTGTTCTGTCTCCCCTCCCCAACCCAACTCTACTCCATAAAATGCAGATAAACTTTGTTGGGTGGAATTTTCGTCATGGCATGAAAATTTCCGAGCATTTATGCGCTTGCCTTGATAGTGATAAGCAATCCTTGATTGCACTATCTTTGACTAATGAATTATGATTTTCTTACTGCAGATTATATTGTGTGAGCGTGCATTCGTGCCAGATTAATTTGGTACTTTTAGTTACATGCTCAAAGAGAAAATGTATCTTTAACCATAATGTTTGCACTTCGTTTTTTTGGCCTTACAAACTTTGCACAATTAGGATTGGTAGGAGGATGCAGCAATTCCGTATGATTAAATACGGTCTCTTAATTAGTATAATGGTGTTGGCTATTCTTGTATATTTTGCCAAGGAGCTCCAATAAGTGCGGGTGAAACCATTTCTTGATTTTTGGAGTCTCTGCAAGAGCAGTTATATATTGGAATTTGTTTTCTTGAGCACTGTCTATTCTGTTTGCATAGATTCATGCATAGTATATCTGCATCTGTTCATAGGTTTTTCCCTGGTCTTTCATTTAGTGTAGATTATAGCTCCAATGACATCTCTTTTCTTGGTTGTTTCATGTGTTGCGTAGCTGTAATGGCAGAAGGTGCATCAGTCATTTTAGCCTGCATAAAAGTGTTTAGCTTAATCGCTACTTGTTTGCAGGATACTATAGGGTTTTTGTCTTGATTCCAAAGTATGTTATGGTTGGCAAGTTTTTGTGTTTTTGTATTTACTTGTAAGAATAGGCATGCTTTTTTTGATACTTACATTTCTTTGTTCTAATTTGTCTCCTCAGTGATTAGTTAAAGTTGTGGAAATGGGAAATCGAGTTTATACTCTAGTAACCCCTGCAAGACTGCAACTTCCTCCCCGGGCACTAGCAGCCGCTATCAATCGCTTGCCACTGGCTGGTGGTTATCCCAGAAAGTGCTTGCCTACCTCATTTTCTGCTCCGCCAGAAACAAATGGCGAATCAGTACAATTAGCCGAAGTTGAAAGGAATGACCAACACCATTATAACCCAACACTCTTATTCTAATGGATCAAAAAAAGGTATGAGTATCATCACCATAAGTTCAAATCCTAAATTAATATATATCCTGGTGATTAAATGCTACATTTTTGTAACAGAACAAAAGTTTGTTTTATCGATTGCATTTACTCCATCTTGTCCTCTAGTTGAGGAGTTTGTACGTGCCAGTTCACTCCAAATTCATCATGCGGGAATAATTTAAGAAACTGTGGTTTAAGCATGGTGAGGTAATCAACATACTTTATGAAAATGCTTCTACTTAATAATTCTAATACATCCATTGGAAATGCAAAAGCTGTAACTGGGGGGAGTAATGCACTAACGCATTGAAAATTTCTACCAAGCCTCCTTCAAAGTAATATCGGTCGTGCTATATCCACCATCATCTACAAGGTTAAACCCAATAACATACTTGGATTAATTACTTGCAAGATATAATTCAGATTCTGCAAACATCGATTACTTCCCGCATTTGCTCTTTTGAGGTTTGCAATTTTACGCTCAAATTCCTCTGCCTTTTTCTTGTCCTTGATGAACTCTTAACATTGCTTTCAAAAGCGTTGGAGTGACAGCCCCAAATGGCGGTATGCAGTTAACTCTAATCCCACAAAATTCCCAAATCCACGCTTCAAAGCATGTGGGACAGCACCTGAAGTAACTGAACAAACACTCGAAGCATGTTTGGCGCATAAAATTGCACCAAACACATTAACCTCCATTACTATTCTGAAGTTGTCATAGTCAGCTCATTCCCCTAAGTTTGAAGAATTGCATCCGGTAATTCCTGCATTGGTAAACATTATGTCAAGCTTAGCTTCCACTGCTGTCTGGACGTCCAATTGTTATGTTACCTCATAATGGACATGAGAAATGGCTTGCTCTGATTTCTTCACTTATGGAGTGGCCAAGTTCATCCAGAACGTTGGAAATGATGACCTTAGGGCATCATCAATAGCCCTTTTTTTCCAAAATGCGGCCTGGTCGTATAAAAACCAAGTCAGCAAAATTGCTGACTTGGCAATGAATCTGCAAGCCAGTGTATTGCTGGCTTTTACCTGAGCGAACAATGAAGCTCGCCCCAATTTTTTCCTTTTCAGCAAAACGACGCCGTTTTGCGTCAAAACAACGCAAAACGGCGTCGCGCTCGGCGTGTCACGGACGGCGACATCGACCAGCGGTAGCGACACACATGTCAAGACGCTGCGCTTTTTTTTACCGAAAATAGCCCTGCGAAACGGCGCCGTTTGGTGTCTTCAATACGCCAAATGGCGCCATTTCATTTTAAAAAAAAAGGGGGCGCCTGTCAGCCCTGCGACGTGACGCGTCCCCAATGGGGGCGCGCCACGTGTACTTTCCGTTGCAAACTGTCCAGCGGTTTGCAACGGCCATTTGAGGGCTAATTTTTTTTTTTTTTAAAAAATCACCAACGGTCATAAAATTTCATCCTCTATAAAATGAGATGCATTTTGCATATTTTTGGGTCAAAATCCGAATTTCATATTTCCCAAACTCTCTCAAAATCTCTATTTTCTTCCAACAAAATGAATCCTCCTAACCCTTTTGGAAATAACCCACTATATGGAAATAACCCTTCATTCTATAATCCATCATATAATGTTGGTCAATTTGCTTCTAATTCTCAAAATCCTACCCAATTTCTCCAAAACCCACCCCAATTTCCAACTAGTTTTCCAATAAATCCTACAATGTTTCAAGTTCAAGGGTTTCAACACCACATGATGTCCAATTTCAACCATCAACCAAACCATGAAATTCCTACAAACGTTGATAATGAAGATGGCTTCGGAGACGACGGAGAAATGCAAAATAAGGCGAAAAAATAGTCACTTGAAGAAGACACGGCTTTGATTTCGGCATATATTCACATCATAACAAATCCGATTATAGGTACATCTCAAAAGAATTCTATGATGTGGAAGAATATCCTTTCACAATATAGGGCGGCTCGGGAAGACAATGCCAACATCAATCCTAGAAATGTGGCCCAGATTAGAGCTCGGTGGAGGAGAATTTCTTCAACTGTGTCAAAGTGGGTTGAAATTTTCGCAGAGTCGGAAAGGTTGAAAAAAAGTGGAATGAACGACGAAGATGTGCTCTGAAACGCACTCACCATATGGGAGCATTCGAATAAGGGTTCAAAGTTCCAATTTATGGAGCATTGGAAGTTGTTGAGATTTTTTACGAAGTGGGAATCCTGCATTGGAAGAAATATTCCTACTTCCAATGTACCATTTGATGATTCAAACACCCCCGAAACACCACACACCGCTAGTAGCGGGAAGAGATCACGCACAGATGATGATTTTATCAACCTATCCTCTCCAATTGGCGAACAAGTTCTGATCAATTTAGAAGACACTGCTACTAGTCCTCTAAAACGGCCAATAGGGGTGAAAAAGGCTAAAAGCAAGGGAAAACATAAGGTCGGTATACAACTTTTTCCGGAGAGTCCGAGCATTGACAGGCTAGGCTTATCCTTCCAAGAGAGGATAGTGGTCGAGCGGGAGAAGTTTGCTTTGGGTATGAATAAATTAGGTGCCGATAGAATTGCTCATCAAGAGCAAATGGAGGCCGAGAGAATGAAAATAGAGGCCGAGAGAATTGCTCATCAAGAACAAATGGAAAGGATGAAACATGAGCAAAAGTTTCAAGCTTGGCTTACTTTTGCGAACCGTGGAGAAGACAACTTATCAAACGCAGAAAAGAAAATATTTCATAAGCTTAGCGAAAGTTTAGGGATGTAGTAGTATTTTATTTATTTTGTTTTAGTATTTAATTTAGAGTATTTATTTTCATGTTCTAAGTTGATTATTAAATTTTATTTTAAATGTATTTTTAATTTTAATGTAATGTTATTTTATTTTCCATTAATTGTTTCCATTAGAGTATTTATTTTCATGTTTTAAGTGTATTATTAATTTTTAATCTTAAAGTAATGAAAGTTTTTCCATTAATTGTTTTAAGTATATAATGTATGATAAAAAAAATTAATCATGCTATTAAGAATTTTATTTTTAATTTATCACATTTATTTTCATGTTTCAAGAATTTCATATTTACTTTAGAGTATTTATTTTCATTTTACGGATTTCATTTTAAATTTAGAGTATTTATTTTCATTTTTAAGAGTATTATTAAATTTTAATTTTAATGTAATGTAAATTTATTTTCTATTGATTGTTTTACGTATTTTATATTTAATTTAAATTCATGTAATGTAAATTTAAGTTTTTCATGTAATGTAAATTTATTTGCCAAAAAATATTTTTAATAATGGTCCAAAAAATTATTAAAGTTGTATTATTAAATGTATTTTTAATTTTAATATAATGTAAAAAAAGTTGATAATGACTGCGTGAATAGTGCAGGCCAGGCCACTAGCGTGAGTAAATTTTTTATAATGGCTGCGTGAATAGTACTGGCCTGGCCACAAGCTGATGTGGCGCTGATGTGGCTGAATGAGGCCTGGCTGGAAAGAGGGGCTACCATTCATGCCCTTAGCGCCGTGGTTGATTAAATTCCTTGCAGTTCATTCACAAATCCACAATACCGCTTGCGCCGCCATTTATGACCGCAACTTTGCCTGCTACCCTAAACACAGCTAGCTAGATTTGTTGGAAAGTTTTGGTACTACTAATGGGGGTTGGAGAGAAAGCCATATCCAGAGTGAAGTACTGCCTTCAGAATTGCAGGAACTGACGAAATATTGTCTTTTTTTTTTGGTCAAAATGATAGTTATATTGCAAAGCTAAATTGACAAAATGTACATAGTCTAAAAGGTTAAAAGAGTTTCATGACATAGTTGAAATCTAACTCATGAAGACAAGCATTTTCAAGAAAGAGGAAAACGTCCGACGAAATCGAAAAAACAATAATACTAACTAAAACAAAAAATAATACTTCCAAAAGAGGACAAAAACTTTCGAAAATGACACTGCACTCTACAACGTAGAGACAATTCTAATCTAATATAATTCTATCGACTAAGGCAGCTGGCTCCACTGGGTACCTCAAATGGCGTGAGATGAGAAAAACTGAACGCACGCTGGTGGTCCTTAGTTCGCGTGAGATGAGAGAAACTGAACCCACGCTGGTAGTCCTTAGTTCACATTCGACACCATTGGAGCCGATCCCACAAAATTGCATTCGTTGCATAATTCAATATTCATCCTATTACCGTAGAGCGTTGAATAGACGGCCTATCAAACTACGACCGCATGTACGGAGAATGACACAACCCAAGTTGTATGCATTATTTTTTAAAAAAAATTAAATAAAAAAATAAAAAATTAAAGAAGTTCGAATTCACACATTTGTTGCACCGCAAATACTGTCAGTCATCTTAATTGGGCAGAATTTAATGAGTTGATTTGGGTGCTTGAAACTTGATTGTGGCATTGTGATTTCTTCTTATTGACTTGCAAAGTCTTCTTTAGTGATGTTGCAATCTTTACTAAAAATAATTTGCATGTTGCTCAATTGGTTGAATTCCATGACCTGCTAACTCTTTGCTTTTGTTTCTCTTCATTTTTCTATCGAATGGTAAACTAATTCTAGAATAGAATAGTGTTCTCTAGAGAAACTACATTAATTATACTACCTCCATCCCAAAAAAAAAATCTAGTTTAAGAAAATTACTTCGTGCAAAAAAAAAAATTTACTTTTAATGTAAAATTCTTGTATTATATTTACTAATACTGACAATACATAACCTAAATTAAAAAGTAAAAATCAAAATGTAAAAGTATATATTTAATTTTATATTATGTGTGTTATACCTTATAATTAAAAAAAAAAGGTTGTATCAAATTAAAGGTGAATTTTTTTGGTATTTTTTAGACGGAAGGAGTAACTAAATTCTATTAATTCGAGAGGGACTTTGGAATAGAAAAAAAGTGAGGGGGGAGGGGGGGGGGGGGGGGGAGGCGGACTGGAGATAAATTCGAAGATGATAATTCAGTAGCCACAAGTATATTTTTTAAACCCATTCACTTTTTTTTTCCGGACCTATTTCTATTCTTCAAAAATTAGTATAGAATAAATATTTTGTATATTTGTTATATTAGGTAGGATAGTATAATCTAAATAATTTGGAAACAAATTTATAATTTTTTGGACCAAAGTTGTCACAAGATCAAGGGTTAAAATATTTCAAAATTCTTTTTCGTTGTCGGATGTGTTTTGCGAATTAAATCCTCTTTTGCACTTTTTAATACCATTTTTATTATATGTTTTAATAAATTAGTATAAATTTTGTAATTTATACTAATATTTATACTAATAGTAGCTATTTTCATTTTAGTTAATTTTAATATTAAGTTTTATATTCTTGTTATTAACCCAATATTTTGATAAAATTTTATTATTATTTTTTATTTTCTCTACTGTAAATTTTTTTAAATAAATATAATAACTAATGAAAAAGTGAGCCCTTAATATTAAAATTTATTATAATGAAAATGAATATCAATTATATAAATATTAACATAAATTATAAGATTTATATCAATTTCTTAAAATGTAAATTCTGAAATGACACACAAAAAGTGTAATATATATCTATATAAACTCAATAAAGTGATGTTATTTTAATGGGACTAGTGTAAATTTTTCCCTCACTGGTCGCTACAATTGATGAAATGGTGTAGTCTACACTACATACCCATCATAATAGATGTTAGGTAAAAAAAGGTCTTTACTTCTTTGGAAATTTGATAAAATTATAAATATTCTTATTCAGTTTGAAGAAATTATTAATACTTTTCTTGATTCAAATTCAATCATTAAAAAATATAGAAAAATTAAAGTATTTATTAATTATTAAACTAAAAATACAAATAAAATAATAAAATAACATTGAAAGAGTAAAAAGTATAAGACATTCGATTATAAATATTATATCTTTTATAATTTTTCTTTAAATTTGAATTTTTAGGGAAATTTGCAAAAATAGCATATTTGACTCTTGACTTTGCAAAAATAGCACTTCCTTTTTTTTTTTCTTTGTTGTTATAGCACTTTAAAGTTGCATAAAGGCCAAAGTACCCCTCTCTTCTATTCTAAAACCCAAGGAATAGCACTTCAGTTCCCCATTATGCTTTAGGCTTTTAGAGACCGAATTTTTATTTTTCTCTCAGAACCCATTAATCTCACACTCCATTGTTTGCACACTCCATTGGACCATCATCTTCAAGTAAGAAGACCGCCATCGTGGAGAACAAATCACATCAGATAGAGGTTAGTGGACATTCGCCTATTTGAACAGGGTTTGTAAATTTCAAGGAGAGAATGGTCGAGTTCTAGATCGAGTTTTAGATCAAACACAAGGTTAAGTCGAGTTTTAGATTAAGCATTAAGTTTGGTTGAGTAAGTTGAATTTAGGTCAAGCTCGACCTAATACTCGACTTAGTAATAGGATGAGTTATTATTATTTTTTTTAAAAAAATTCACTCGACCTAAAACTCTAGCTAGATCGACCTAATGCTCGACCTAATACTAGGTCAAATGATTTTTTTTAATTATTTTTAAAAATAACTCAACCTAGTATTAGGTCGAGTATTAGGTTGAACTCGACCTAAATTCGATCTACTCAATCAAATTTAGTGCTCAACCTAAAACTCGAGTTAACTTTGTGCTCGACCCAAAACTCGACTTAGGGTTCGGTCAATTTCTCGTTCAAATTCACAAACCCAGTTCAACTAGTGCAAATTTCAACTAACATCTCGTTGATGCGATTTCTTCTCCACAGTCGTGGTCTCCTTGCTTGAAGATGATGGTCCAATAGGGTGTGCGAATAATGAGGTGTGGGAACAAATTTTGTTGAATCGATGAAACAGGAGACTAATGGTTCTGAGAAAAAATAAGATGAGGGTGAAGTGCTATGGCTTGTGTTTTCGACGAGAATATGAGGGGTATTTTGGTATTTATATAGCTTTAAAGTGCTATAACAACAAAGGAAAAAAGTAAGGTGCTATTTTCGCAAAGTCAACGATCAAATGTGCTATTTTTGCAAAATTTCCAATTTTTTACTATTATTATTTTTGTTGTTTATCAATTTTTTAATTCTTTAAATTCAAATACAAAAAATGTACCCATTTACTCTATTATATATAATAAATACTTTGTATATTTTTTTATAAAAAAAATTTACAAGTTTATTTTTATATAAAATAATTAATGAAAAAACTTAAAGGTAAACTATTTATATAATAGATTTTTTTTCCGGACATTATTATGAGGGGGCTACATGTTAAGATTTGATTATTTGAAGAGGGTACTAATAATTTGTTTTTGAATCATAAGAGAGTATTTGTAATTTTCTACATTTTAAAAGTGCTTGGTTAAAGGGTTTTTGGGGAAGGTGGTGGGGATGGGGGGGGGGGGGGGGAAGGAATGGAATGGGAATAAAATGAAATCCCTTATTTGGTTGAGCAGTATCATTTCGTGAACAATAACTCTAAAGACCGAAACTAGATTATTCTCCATTCTTCTCCATTTTGGGGGTATAAAAATGATTATATTAAAAAAAAATTCTTAAACCAAGACTGTAGAAACAATGCTTTACATATTTGGAAAAATTATTATTAATCCCCATTACAAACTAACCTATACAATTATAGTAAAAGAACCTATTATTATTTTCTACTATTATCATTCTTATTATCTTTCTTATTCCCCTTCCTAAACCAAGCATCCCCTTAGAGAAAAATAGATATAATTAAATATAAAAAAAACCACATACCCTATGTATCATAATTAGATGTTAAAACCAAGAAAAAAATAAAAAATAAAATACCTACTCGTTTTATGAAATTTAAATAGATGAATGCACCAAAAAAAAAAAAAGTTGGAAAAATTTGTAAGCAAGTTAAATATCTACTAGTGTAAGTGAAAAAATCATAAATTTCGTGACGCTATCGTCTTGGTTGAAATGTCTTCACAACTAAAACGAAAGAGGAAAAGGAAGAACTCAGGCAGAAAGTTGATTCACCCAGTAGATAATCTAAGAGCACTCACAACAGCTCTTTTTAGGCTGGTCGTGAGTGTTCACGGCCATGCCACATTAGCAGAGTTGCTGATGTGGCATGGTCGTCGTACCTCAATGGTCAAGGGGAGTGACCGTGCGCAAATCACTCCCCATGGCCTGGTCGTAAGTTTTTTTTTTCAATGATTGGTCGTCAAAACGACGTCGTTTTCCCTTAAAAAAAAAATTAAATAGCTGATAGGCTCTGACATGCACCTGTCAGCTATTAGACGTGATGCGCCACGTGCATGGACCATTGCAAACTAACCATTGATTTGTAATGGTCAAAATATTTTTTTTTTCAAATTACTAACTAGTAGGAAATATATATATATTTTTTTATAAATTGATATGCACTTTGCCTATTTTTGGAGTAAAATCTGATATTATTATTTTCCAAATTCTCTCAAAATTTCTCTCTAAAAAATAAATTTGTTAAAAAAATACTTGATAAATAAAAAATAGATAATATTTTATATTTATTAATTTAAATAAGAAATATTAAATATATTAAATAAATAGTGAAAATTTTTTATAATGGCTGTGTGTATAGAAAAAAATGTTTCATAAGGTTAGCAAATTTTTAAGAATGTAGTAGTAATTTATTTATTATGTTTTAGTGTTGAATGTTTAATTTTTAAGTATTTTATGTTTAATTTAGAGTATTTATTTTTATGTTTTAAATGTATTATTAAATTTTAATTTTAATGTAATGAAAAATTATTTTCCATTAATTGTTTTTAAGTATTTAATATATGATAATTAAAATTATAAATTATATTATTAATATAAAAATTTTTTGATAATGATTGTGTGAATAGTAAAGGCCAAGCGAATGTTTCAACGCTTGGCCTTCACTATTCACACAGCCATCATAAAAAAATTACCCACACTATTAAAAATGTTATGTTTAATTTGTTGTATTTATCCAAATATTTTAAGTATAATATTAGATTTTAATTTTATTGTAATGTAAATTTATTTTTCATTAATTGTTTTAAGTATTTTATGTTAAATTTAAAGTATTTATTTTCATGTTTTAAGTGTATTATTAAATTTTAATTTTAATGTAATGAAAAATTATTTTCTATTAATTGTTTTTAAATGTTTAATTTATAATAATTAAAATTATAAATTATATTATTAATATAAAAAAATGGATAATGGCTGTGTAAATAGTAAAGACCAAACCTATAAGCATTGGTCATTTTTTTATGGTGGTTGTGTGAATAGTAAAGATCAGGCCATGAGTTAATGTGGCATGGCGATGGGTGTTTAATCACTAGGAACTGTTGTGCATGAGATGGGAGGGGTCGCTTGCAAATTTAACACATTTGGAAGTCCATAGCTGACATATAGCACATGGTATAATTTGTTTGCAAAAATAGCAAATCAATGTAATTTGACCAAGTGAAAATACCTACATGCCCTCCCTTCCACGTTGAAAATGTGGAGAAACATGTGCTCTAATGTCATTATGTTGAGCACATGTTGAGCATGTCAAGTATGTAGAGCACCATGTAGAGTACATATAGAGTACGCAGAGCACCTTATCGAGCACCATGTAGAGCATCAAATAGAGCACATGTAGAGTACCATGTAAGCACCATGTCGAGCACATGCTCAACATGGTGATAATCAGAGCACATGTTTCAACGTAGACGGTATTTAGATCTTTTTTCTTAGTCAAACTACATTGACTTGTTATTTTTGTAAAAAAATTATACCACATACTATATGTCAACTATTGAGTAAAATGGTGCTATTTTTGCAAATATTTCATGAGATGGTGGCTGCTGATTTTGTTGTCAGCGTAAAGCTTTGCCTGAGACGCCACGAGATTTGGCTGCTTTTGACAAATTGGGCTCACAAAGCATAGCAACAAAAAATTTACAAAAGGCCCATTCACCTGGAATCCCGTTTAGCTTCTTGCATGAGCCAATTAGAATAGTTACAATTCCAAACATGAGATGTTAGGGGCAGCAAACAAGTAGGTTAAGACTGTTAAGGGTTTGTTTAGACAATTAATTTTTATTTGCAAATATAAAAAGTAAGCTTTTTTCTCAAATAAAAACATTACACTCCAAACACATTTTTATTTTAAAAGTTAAAATTTAATTTTTCCCACTCAAATTCCTCTCACATAATTTCAAAAAATTATTTTTTTCATTTTTCCCTCTAAAATACTTTTTCTATAAAAAAATATGAGTAAAAGTGATGAATATTGATAAATTTTTTTTTTTTTAAAATTGAGATTAAAAAAACTCTTCCCATTTTACTGAAGTCAGAATCTTGGATGCCGACTTCAGCCTCTATGTAAAAAAAAAAAAAATTTTTTTTGCTTTAGTCCTTCGCGGCCGAGGAGCCCATCCTTTTACAATTTTTCCTCCCTTTCCAATCCTATCAAGAAATCCTTCTGGTAATGCTTCTTGAATGCTGATATCTTACCCCACAGGAAATCCAATGACCCATATAAAATTCACATTGCTGAGCTCTAACCCTTTTGATATTGCATCTTTTTCTTCCTTGGTCAGAAAATACTCACTAACAAAAAAAGCATACACGACGGAACTTCTTTCCTTTTGGTCAAGCCATTCCATGATTTCTTTATCTTCACCTTGATCATCATCACAGCTCAAATCTCGCACAAGAGGGCCAGCCGGGACAACCTTTTTTCCAGTCTTAACAGACAGAAAATCAATGAATTTATCTTCAATTTATCTTATAGATCTAATCAGCAAAATTTTGTGGGAATCGTTCTATGACTCCGAGGAAAATGTCTTTTTCTTTGGTATTATCAACTTCAATGGCACACTGATCTAGAAGCTTGTTTCTCTAGTAGTCCCTGAGATAAATTTCTGGATAAGGGAATTCTTTTCCAAAATCATGGATGAAGTGTAGAGCAAAGCAAATAAACGCAGTGCTCTGGGTGATGAACTGAACAACCGGGATGTTCTGAGACGAAGCGGAGGACTTAAGCAAAATTTTTTTTTTTTTTAACATAGAGGTTGAATGGGAAGAGTTTTTTTAACCTTAATTTTTTTAATTTTTTTTTATCAATTTCAAGGAAAAAACTCAAAAAATACTCACCAAAATTTTCACACATTCCAATATAACTTTTCTCAAATACATCACACTCTCTCAAATACATGACACTCCAAACATACCCTAAGTTACTTAAAACTTTGGGTAATTTCCAAAACAACGAAAAAGAAAAACCTAAGAATGGTTTTTATTTTTTATTTTCTTTTGGAGGTCAAAAAGTAACACCTTTATAGTGGGTTATTTCTTTGAATGACGGTGGAAGAGTGTTCAATAACAACAATTAATTTATTAAAAAAAGGTAAATAGATTATTGAATTATTATATTTTTTATTTAATCTCAATATTAATCATTATTTTTTCAAACTCCTAAAAATACCCTAAAATCAATCACTCCAACCATTAACTATTAATAAATACCCACTTTTATTAAAAAAAAGTAATTTCATCCTAAAAAATTAATTATTTCCTTTCATCCTTTCTTCTCTGTCCTTTCCTCTTTTCTTCTTCTTCCTCCTTTTCTTCTTCCTGCCCCGCCACAACCATGACGCATTCAGATTCTTACAGCAAGAGATCTTCACATCCACCAAAGTCCGCCATAGCAAACTAGCCAAAATCCTCATTCCTTTCATTGTAATAATGTAATCTTCTTACACCCCCTTCCAAATAGTAATCAAACATATATCCGTCAAATCCCCAACATTCCTAATTGACAAAGATTCAAGCTCGTGACAAAGTGCAACTCCATCCAACTTGGATTCAATCGGCATAGAGATCCATAGAACTGCCCCAACTTGAGTGACTTCAACTTGGGGCATTTCAATTTGAGCATCTCTAAAGCTGGACCACTGTCTATGACATTATTGCAAACATCTAAAACAAGTTCTTCAACCAACAGAATACCCGAAAAAAACTCAATCAAAGCCGCAACCCTAATCCTTGAATCCTTAGCAGTAAAACCCTCAAATTTTGGATCTGCCCTTGAATTCACTAAAGCCGAAGTATTAGCTAAATGAACCACAGACAATTTAGGACAATTAACAGAAATAGAAACTGAACATTCATCTCCAGCTTATCCAATGTATCTAGGATCAAACATACAAGCTGCG
The DNA here is from genome assembly GCA_020080225.1 of Gynochthodes officinalis. NCBI lineage: Eukaryota > Viridiplantae > Streptophyta > Magnoliopsida > Gentianales > Rubiaceae > Gynochthodes > Gynochthodes officinalis. Next base: position 19,448,379 of record CM034622.1, read on the forward strand.
CGAAATTCCCTCAGATGGGGGTAGGATTTTGTAATAGCCATGATTTCATCAAACTTAAAACTTTCCGAGAATGAAGGGTTCAAAAGATTAAGGCTCGTCAAGATTGAGAGTTCAGTTAGAGCAGTAGGAACATCATCTGTCCAGTAATAGAAGTGAGAATCAAGGTTGTTAATAACTTATTCTGTTGGAACAGAGCCTGCAATTCCTCCCCAGATCCCAACTCGGGCCGCTGATGCCACTGAACAAGCTTAATTTGGCTCAAATGCGGCCATTTAGGGGCCAGAAGCTAAATAGTGTATGGGTCTCTGGCATAGATAGTGAGAGAAGTCACTGAAGGGAAGGCTTGTTGAAAGAGCTGGGCGATAGGGGTCACAGAAGTCATGGAGGAGAAAAGAGGTTAGCCCCATAAAGAGAGAAGGGATAGATCGAGGTGGGTTACTGATTGGAAACAATTGGGAAGGAGGAAAAGGTCACGGATGTTGCCATGGAGTGTGATGGAAGTGCTAGTGGAGCGCTCTAAAAGAAGCCATTTACGGCAGACTAAAGCAGCTGCATTGTGACTATGAACGACAGAGATGGCGACGATTATGTTGGAGAGGATCACGTCCGGTAGGTCGTTGAGGGTGGTAACCCAAATTTTCGTTTATGGAAGTCGTGGTTGTGGCATGGGAGGAAGAAGAAAAGAAAAGAAAAGAAAAGAAAGAGAAAAAGGGAAGTGGAGAGAAGAAGAGAACGAAATAAAATAAATATTATTTTAATATAAAATGATTCATTTGTTGGTATAGTTTGTAGAATCAAGATTTTACGTAAAATAAAATTGATTTAGGGTAACAGAATTGGATTAATGGGATTGGATCGTAGAATTGTAAGATTTTACAAAAAAATGATCAAAATAATTATAATTATTTATATTTTATCACCTACACTAATTTTTCACAAAAATAAGTTGTGTACTTGTGCTAAAATTGTAAAAACCCAACATTATAAAATATACGATGTATATGTGTTCTGAATTTTGTCCAAATCCTGTTTAACAACAAACATCTATCATTTAATCATTCAATCACATTCTACGCAAAATAATAATAGCACCGAAAAGAATATCCGTTGCATCTTAAATTACCAAAACATGAAAAATTTCACATCCAAAGAGACTTTTAGCTAAAACATTAAACGTAAAAACAAATTAAAGTACAACTCAAATTTAACAATATAAATATTTTGATGTGTGCAAGCCAAGTGATGCTTCAATCTATATATGCATCATGCTCGAATGATCTTATAGAACTTGCACTGCACTCGTTTTCCTTTAGCATCAGCATCAATTCCATGTTCCCAAGTATAATCTAGTTGAGCATCGGGGGCATTTTTTCTAACTTTTGCTTTTGGATTAGAAGATGGCATTCTGAAATTGCAAAGTTAGGGAAAAAAAAGTTAGATTGGAGAATAAGAGCGAAAAAAATCCAAATTTGAGAATAAATGGGAAATAATTCTCAAAACATCTACATTCCTAACATTTTTAACAATTTTATATAGTTGAGCAGCATATGGGTTCATATACTACCAAACTACTCCAAAACAATCCACAGAAAAAGAACCACAAAAGCAGAATAAAAAATAGAAAACGGTGCAATGTGCTTCAGTTAAGAAAAAACCAGGAAAAAAAAAACAGAACAATAAACAGAAAAACAATGCAACATGCTTTAGTTCAGAAAAAACCAAAAAAAAAAAAGGCGTAATGTGTTTCAGTTCAGAAAAAAAACTAGGAAAAAAAATAGAAAAACAGAACAAAAAAACAAAGCCACAACTTATTTTCCAGTAATGGTATGATGTTTGCTGGCTTTATCTTTTTTTACTACTTATATTTGCTAAAAAGTTGAATTATATATATATATATATATATATGAGGACGATGGCAAGAAAAGAGAGAGACGACAAACGACAATAAGAGAAGTGAGAGATGGCAGACAAGAAAGGGAGACAAGTCTAGTAAAAAGGGAGGGCAATATGGAGAACACTATTTGGGTTTAGAAACTAAATCAATTCGTTTGGATCTCTTCTAATCCAATCCAAATGTTAAAAATTTTAAATTGATCCAATTTTATGTGATCCAAATAAATTCGATTATGGGCGATTCGTGGTGCGATTGCACCTAAATCGGCTGTGGGGGTTTTTTTTTTTTTGGAAGAATTGAGGGAATGTACCTACTTTTTGAGGTGCGATTCGTGCTTTTTCTTTTTCTTCTTTTTTTTAATTAGTGTTATGTTCCTATTTATTATGGCCTATATCCCTAATTATTAGGGTTTGATATTTTATGTTGGAGGTTGTCACTAGTTTCGGAGATGGGATTATGAATGTACAAGGCAGCATCAAGAATGGCATGGGTGGGAGTTAGGGACCAGAGGCTGTGTTTTGTGGTTATTCTGTAGTTAGGGATCATGGTCTGAGTTTAGTATTTTTTTTGTCGCATGTAGTTTGAGGTGCACAAGTAAAGGTCGACAAAATAGATTTTTTATTTCTGATTTCTATTGATGTACCGATTATCGTGTGCTAGCCGAACACATTAATCTTTTGCGCAATTTTTTTGTGTTTTTGTTTGATTTTAGTTGTCGCACTTTCTTTCGTAGTTAAAATCAACTACCACAAAAAGTAATTAGCCTTTTGAAACCACCTCTTATATAGTTTTTGCAATTACAATAGAATATCTACTGTTTTTGTTAAAAAAAAAAGAGTTGGCCTGCTTTTGGAAAATTAGACTCATATTGCATATTAACAGAAAAGTTACAATTCCAAACATGAGACGTGCAGGAATAGGAACTCAAAGAAGCCTTTTCTTTGTAGTTAAAAGTGAGCACAAGGCTTTATGACCTATACAACAAAATTTGCCAAAGCTAAACAACAAAACAAACTGTTGGGGTCTAAAGACTCCTCACCCTATTTTATTTTCTCTCCAAGCTGAATGGCATATTTTTACAAGATGGAGATCCTCTCGAGCACATAAATTGACCATTCTCTTTTAGACCCGTACGACTCTCCACAACAACACTACTAAGACTACTTAACCAACTAGCTAATACATATTTATGGGGAAATGAAGGGCCGCAAACTTTGGAGTTAGGTAGTCTTAGTAGTGTTGTTGTCTTAATTAGTTTTAGTCAAGTAGTCTTAGGAGTGTTGTTGTCTTAATTAGTTTCAGTCAAGTAGCTTTGGCAACCCAATTAAGTCACTTTTTACCAATTGACCCATCTTGATCATTTTTTTTGGGGACTTTGATAAGTTGTGAAGAGCCTAATAAATTTAGCTCTAATAAAAACTCATTTTTTAGGTTATTTTAAGGACTTTTTTTTTTGAGACTTTTGAATATTGGAACTCTAGAATCCACAAGAGTTCTAATGCTTTTTACAATGTTGACAGAACTGGACGGGAAGACGAATTGGTCAAATTAAGGGATTAGGGGTCAACTGGTTAGATCGGTCGAACCTGTACAAAAGAACCAAAATGATGTAATTATGATATCATAAATAAATTTAAACTATAAATATATTAAAATACATATAATTTAAAATTATGTTATTTGATTACACATTAAAAAGGAAAAAATAAAGTTCAATATTATAACATTGTTCATACTATAAGTTATGCATCATATAACATCAAAATTCATCTTAAAGAATTAAAAAAACAGAATTATCAAAAATTCAAAACATTACATCCATTACATCTATAATTTAAACAATATTTTGTGACTAATTTAATCAAAGCAAAAAAATCATTCTCCTTGGCCATTAATACCCTAATTCTATTTCCATCCCCATCTCATCCTCATCTTTATGATAGTTATAATCATACTCACTGAGACACTAATAATGCATATAAAAAATATACATGGCAATTTTAAAAAATACATGGACGAAACTTCACCCAAAACCTTAGCTAATAGCATAACAAGATAAGAGCATAATATAACAAATTACAGTCAGCAGTAGGAAGTGCAATTAAAGTCTAGATATTTGAATTCAATAAATTGGTAAGGAAAAAAAAAGCTCAGAGGCGATGGTGATTTTGGAGAGATGGCGGAGCACAGAGATGAAAGGAAGAGAAGAGAAAGGAACAATGGTGATGATTTGAAGGAAATGGAGATGGGAAGGAGGAGGAGGGTAGTGGTGGCCGTAATTGTGGCGATTCTGGTGATTTGAAGAAGATGGGGAGATACTATATTGTCCTACTTAGTCTCACTATGAGAACTAAGGTCCCCATAACTAGGAGGCTATTGTGTATATGTGACTCGTTTTTATGTGAATATGATGATTGTTTCGAAAAAAAAAAAAGATGAGGAGATGGAGATGAGAAGGAGGAAGGCACTGGTGGATGGTGCTCGTGGTAGTATGGAGGAGATGGGAGGAGAAGAATGGTGGCAATGGTGATTTGCTAGAAAATGAGGGGAGGAGGACGGTCGTTGGGCAATTTTTTTTTTTACCAAAAGAGCGATAATAGTATTAACCCTTGAAAGTTAACATTTACAAGCAATGTCCACTACAATTGAACTCTCCTTAGCTCTGAGTGCAGCTAAGACGAAGTGACCTCAAGTCAACATACTACCCAGCCTCCCACAAAAATACAAGACAGACAAAAGATGACCGACAGTAGGCAAAATATGAACTCTGCCACAGAACTTGTCAATCACAACCCTGTTATGTGCCACCCTCTATACACCACCCCCCTATCGATACGTCAGCCACTGATCAACCACCTGATCCTAGCTAACTCCTACATATTTCTATGAACTCCAACAAGGCATGTCTTGCCATCTTCACTATTTCCTTCGCCTCCATTCATTCGCGTTGGAAAACCCACACATTCTTGCTCTTCCAAATCATCCACAGAATGTAGGCTGTAAACTGAGTTCGCTCCATCCAAGTATAATCTTGGCGCCGAGAGCATAAATTTTGCCACCATTGCTGAAAATTGGCTTGATGCCGGCCCAGCTTAGCCTAGTCTATATGAGCCAACCGCCAAATGGTTTTAGCTCGTGAACAACTGAACACCATATGCTCAATCGTTTCACCATTTTGTCCACATAATGGACATGAAGGCTCCATCTGCACTTTCCTATGGTCAAATGGAGCCTTTGGGTAGGGATGGAGGAGGTAGGGATTGGGGATTGTGGAATAATTCTGCTAGGCGGATCAAAGTTCGGGGAATAATTCTGCTAGGCGGATAAAAGTTCTTCAAGTTCTTCAAGCTCAATTTTGATAAGTCTTCAGCGTTTTTTAGTCCTATTGTCTCGAGGGCTATACGGACTGAAATTTGTCAAATGATGAGGGGCGTGAAAGAACAATCGAATGCTCGATATCTAGGGCTGCCTATGAAGATTGGTGGCTCGAAAAGGGAGGTGTTTAATTTTATCATTCAGAAAGTGCAGTATCGAATCTAGAATTGGAAGACTCAGTTTTTGACGGTTGAGATGCAAAAAATTGAGAGCAGTTACCAGACTCCAAAGAGGAAACGAACTGAAAGAAGCACCTTTTTTTACCGCAAAAAGAGAAAAATTGGGGTTAACTGGTTTCTTTGGGTTTCCGGTCAAACCTGAGTTTTGATTGGTTGTTAAAGAATGATTTTTATTAATTATCCGAACCCGACTTTGGTTCGATTCCCGATCAAACCGGTTAGTCCAGTTTGGGTTTGACAACACTTGCATCGTATAGAATCTCTTCTTTAGAGTTCTTATTAGTTTTGAAAATTAAAAACTCAATTTTGGAATAAATTAAATCTTAGGATGACGAGTAAGTGTTGAACTAGGATTTTTCTTATAAAGGGGAGTAATCTCCATTCTAGGTTTAATCTTATGTTTCATTTATTTAATTTGGTATCTTTTTTTATAGCTATGTGTGGCTAAATTTTTATAATTTTTAAATTTGATAATGGGCTATTGATTTTTTTCCTTATTGTGTTGATTTATATTATGGGTATTGCATATTAATGTCCAACAAAAAGTTTTTGTTTGAAAATCATGCAATTTATTAGGGGTAGTAATTCATGACATGACACGGAAATACGACACGAACCTAATACGTGTTTAGCAGATATAGGTATAGTCCTTCGTGGGTTTGGGTTAAAATCACATTGAACTCGTATAATACGAAAAATAAATAAATCCAATTAGGTCAACTTGCAAGTCAACCCATTTAAACTGTTTAACATGTTTAAGATAATTTTAAAAATTATCGAATAATAATTTTATAAAATTGAAGGGCATTATAAGATATATTTTAAAGTATTTTTGGTGTTTTAATATTTTATAAGTATATAAGTTTTTTTTTTGTTGTGTTACCCATAAAATAAATAGGTAATTGAGTTATTCTAAATTTCATATGTATATAAGTATTTTCATGTCGTTTTCGTGTTGTGTCGTGTTACCTTCTAAATAAATAGGTCATATTTAGGTTATGTTACCTGACACGTATAATTAAACATATCCTGTTCGGGTTTATGTAAAACCTATAATACCCATATCTTAACACGATACGCGAACTCGAAATATGACCTGATTGCCACTCCTACAATTTATGTAGGTCTCATGAGTTGTGTGAAGTGGTACGTGTATTTGATTATTTAATCCATATTAAGTCTAGATATTTGTTATTGGAAACATAGAACTCCTAACTTAGGAATATGTAAGAAAAATGGGTAGGCTTCACACTATTATCATGTTTCATTTAATGGTATGGTAGATTAGAAATATAATCCATATCATTTTATTTTAGTGACTAGGATTATAAATAAGAGTAAAAAAGAAAATGACCTCTTTAAACGTATGAACCCATAGCTAAATCACACAATAAGGGAGAAATAGAAACAACCCTAGTCACTTCTTAGAGATTAACCTATTTTCTTTTGTTCTAAATTTTAGGTTTAATTTAAAATTTTAGCTTTCCCCCATTTTTCTATTGTTGATTTGATTCATTTTTCTTTTTTTTTTATTTTAAATATAGCATGGTTATAGTTTTTAGTTACTTAACTTGTCTTTTAGTTTTTAGACAAAGCACTAGCCTTTCAAAGTAAGTAACATTTTTGAGAAATCATCCCTACTTCTACCATATAATAACAAGCACTTCTACCATATAATAACAAGCGTATATTTATATTTAGGTGTGTGGAGGTTAGCTTATGTTACTTGATATTTGTGGAATTGTACTTCATTTTTTATATCCTAATCTTGCCCATATCACCAATATCCACATCACAACTTATCATCAATTAACTAAGTACAATAGTATTCCATATTAATTCAATGATAGCATAAAATTTTGTGAGAAAGTTAAAGCAAAACTAAATAATCAAAATGGTTCCATTATTCAATTTTATTCCATAGGTTCTATTAGATTAACCATGTATACTTTGATTTATAAATATAAATAATCTAGTTATTACATGTACCAGTCATTCATGATAATTACAAATGACTAGAACTAGCAATAGAAAGAGAGATGATGCATTAAATAGTCAAATTAATCAATATCAATAATTCAATAAGAGAAAATGTGATCAAGAAACATTAGATACTTAAATTAAAAATAATAAATTCAAATTTAACACCAAATCTCACAGTGATAACAATTAAAATAAAAATCCCTTAAATTAGAAAATAAAAAGAATAAGTTGCCTTCTTATTTTTTTCAAGTGTTCAAGAACATTAGTAAAAGAAATTTATCTCCTTCTTTTTCCTCTTGTTTTATTGTATAAATAAAAGAAGCTACTCTTAAAAGATAGGTTAATTGAACACTAATTATCTGGAGGGAAAGGAATCACATTCTCCTTCGCAACAAGCTCCTCTATATGCTGGCTATCGAGCTCCACCTTTAGAAGGTAGTCAAAGACAAGGCGTTCACATTTAAGTATGTTGAAGATAACCCTCGGAATATGAGAATACAAGCTTGCTAGGATATTGACCTAGCAATTTTTGCCTGAGGGATGTACTATCATTTTCTACTCTTGGCTATGGCCATTTTGTTTAGCAAGTTTTCAATCGCATTCTTGAGAGCCTACGCTCTGTTTTTGAACCCGTGACACTCTTGAACTTGTGGTGACATTTATTTGGTGGCACCACAAATGGAAGCTTCTGTAGTGTCTGGACCTCTCTTTGATGTAATGATATACCTTGATATATGGGTAATTTAATACTTACTTTTACCAAAAAAATAGAAAGAAACGTTCCTTAAACAAAATACTACTCTTAATAAGAAAAGAATAATTCTCTTATAAATAGAAAAAAAAATCCTAACTTAAAAATTGTCCTCACTCATTAATTAGGAGCCATCCATCTTCCTTTTCAATTACAACTAGATTTCCGAAATGTTGTTAAAATCGCAAGTTAACTCACACAATTTTATGATTTTACGAGCCAAAATCAAGTGTCTGATTCAAAACGTGCTTAAAATAAAAAATTAGTGAAATCGGGGTAAACTCGCGATTCGACTCGTAAAATCGGGTCTTTTCTCCGCCACACCTCTCTCTCTCCGCCGCACCTCTCTCCCTTCTCATTCTCCAACACAATAATCCTTTGCTGCTGTTTCTTGGAGCTCCTTGGTTTTTTTTCAATTTATCATGTTGTACTGACTCTACTAAGGATGATGCCGATTTGTGTGATTGGGATTGTGTGAACTTTCCATCATTAGAGGGATTGTGCCATTGGGATTTTGATAATGTTCTGAATCTTCTGATTCCTCTGAATTTTGATTGAATTGTGCCTCTGTGGATTTTTTTGTTTTTACATTTTCTAATTGAACTAAATTCTGATTGGGATTTTGATTATGTGGAGTGGCGGATGATGCATTCATGGCTGTGGTGTCAACTGTGAATTTTTTACATTCATGTCTGCGGATTTTTTTTTTAACATTTTTTGATTAAACTAAATTCTGATTGGGATTTTGATTATGTGGAGTGGCGGATGATGCATTCATGGCTGTGGTGTGAACTGTGAATTTTTTACATTCATGTTCATGCGAATTTTTTTACATTTTCGATTGAATCGCATTGAATTACGATTGAACTCTCTGACTTGTTTTCAGTTTTGATTGATAAACATGTGGAATTTGATGGAACTGAATTTTGAATTCTAATTATATGATTATTAAATTATTTTTCAAAATTTGTAGGATCTTACAATTTTAAAATCCAATTTTGTGAACCTTCCACCGATTTTACGTAAAAACTCGAGTTTAACAACCTTGCATGCACAGATATCTTTTTAAAATTTTTTTATCTTACTATAAAAAATGATAATGTATTTTAATTTTTTTCTTTAAAAAAATCATGAGGGAAAATTGCTAATATTTGTTTATATAGATATATCAAGTTATTCATTTATAATATCTAAGTTAAGTAGAATTAACAATATTATCTAAAAAATACATGTATAATTTAAACGATTATAAATCATATATATAGTACTTGATAATTTACATTTAAGTAGGATTAAATTACTAAACATAAACAAATTAGCTATATTTGTATTATAATATTGAGCCACACAATGGCAATATTTTGCATTTTTGGGACTTCTTAATTGGTTCTAAAAAAATATTTAATTGAAGAGATTAGGATAAATTGAGATATCAAATATAGTAAGAATTTTATTTAAAATCATTAAAATTTGAATTAAAATGTGAAGAGATAAGGATTAAAATTTGAATTAAAATATTAAGAGATAAGATGATTTAAACTATAATATGATTTTCTTTAATTACTAATTTGGCGATTATATTAAGTTATGAAGAAATTTTCACGTTGCATAATTTAGAATAATAATATATCTGATATGTGATTTTTTTATATTAACTAAAATTATATACATGTCAAAATGAGGTTGAGGGGACATTGTTATATATATATATATATATATATATATATATATATATATATATATATATATATATATATATATATATATATATAATAGATTAGTTTTTCACAGGTTATTTTCTAAAATATTCTAGTTAAATCAACTTTTTCAAATTTGCACAGATTGAAAAATAATTTTAGAAAAATTATTCCAAACTCAATTTGATCTAAATCTGTAAATTTCATTTCCTGAAATTAAATATATTCAAATATATCAATTTAAATACAATAAAAATCCAAAACACAAGGGAATAACCACAATAAACACAACTTTATGCATCCTGTCAATAGCCTACACAACAAAATTTTCTCAAAAGTAAACAGCAAAACAAACTATTGAGCGTAAATACTCCTTCCCCTATGTATTCTGTCTTAAAGCCAAATAGCTTATTTTTTACAAGATGGATATTCTCTTTCACACACAGAAGATGGAGATTCTCTCTCATTGACCTTTCTCTTTTAGAGTTGTATAGTTCTCAACAATCCATTATATTAAAAGGAAAAGTTGATTGTGACTTTTTGTCATTTAGTTTTTTGTTGATTGTGATTTTTTTTTAATACAAGTGTAATTTTGTGAAATTTTAATATTAGTTCCCTAATATTTTATGAATATTAATTTTTAATTTTTTTATCACATTTCAAATTGGAAAATTGATTTTTTTTTGCGACCACAAGCAAATACAGAATTTTCAAGCATAAACTTTAACGCAAAGATGTTTCTATCGCTATACTAATAGAGTCAGTTGTGGAAAATTTTCTTTCCCAAAAACAGTGAGCCTTAGCAACTACAAGTTTTGACAAATTGCAAGAGTCTATTTTCCTGCTGATTTATAATGTAGGAGAAAAGTGGAAGGTAAACTTCCAAGGAATTTAGTGCATAATACTACAGTCACTCAAAACCCACAAGCGTTACATTGTACCAAAGTTTGAAACGTCTACGTATTACATCAAGGTGTGTAGGGACAGTTTTTTAAAACACATTTTCATGTTTTTAACGTATTTTTTTAATTTTTAATATATTTTTGTAGGATTTGGAAAGTTTAGTTTTTTGGTAAAGGCCATAATTCTAGGAAATCTTAGTCCAGAATTAGTGCAATCTAAATTCAAAATTACTGCAATGATTGTTGTATGTTACCTAGTATAGAATCTGTATACTTATATATGTAATGCTCTGATAATGAGAAAAAGTGTGAATACAAAAAACAAGTTTTTCCCAAATCTCCTTCAAAGTCTACATGGTATCAGAGCAGGTTTTCTGAGCCATACGCAATCCCTCTTTGAATATCAACATGGCAGATCCAAACTCCACTGCCATGAATCCATCGAGCACACCAACAATACTCACAAATCCGAACCCACTCCCGCAGATCATTGTTCAACATGATAATTCAACTTTCCCCACTAGCGTAGTTCTGGATGAAACGAATTTTCCATTATGGTCACAACTGATGGAGATGTGAATTGGAGCACGTAATAAAATTGGATTTCTCACCGGTGCAATAGAGAAACCAGCCTCGTATGATCCCGGATATTCAGCTTGGGTTATCGACAACCACAGGGTTAAAAGTTGGCTTGTTGATTCAATGAGTCCCCATCTCATGCAGCGATTTATTTGCCTAGCCACAGCCAAAGAGATTTGGGACGCAGTTGCTAAGACCTTCTATGATGGATTTGATGAAACTCGATTGTTTGAGTTAAACAAGAAGTCTTTCACCACCACACAAAATGGTAGACCCTTATCCACTTATTATAATGAATTGGTGGGTATTTTTCAGGAAATTGACCACCGAACAACCATCCAAGAGGCATCGGTTGAACATGTTGTTCAGCTCCACTCCATGGTGGCCCGACTGCGGGTTCACATCTTTCTCAGTGGACTGGACCCAGAATATGACCAAATTCGTGGTGAGGTTCTGCAGAAGGACCCAAAGCTGGATTTGGAACGTACATACGCCTATATTCGGAGAGAAGAACAACAACGACAAATTATGGGGAGCTCCAAACCAGTATCTGAACACACGGCCTTGGTGACTCACCAAAATTCACAGGGCACTACCAATAGCAATACCAAGGGACGAAACCACCCACCATCAGGCAAATCTCACACCTTTGTTTGTAATCATTGTGGTGAAACAGGCCATTCAAAACAACGATGCTATGAGATCATTGGCTATCCAGATTGGTGGGATTTCTCAAAGAAACCACGGAAGAACATTAAAGGCAAGGTAGTAGTGGCTACCCCAGGAGATCTTCAAACCGATCTAAAAAAGCCTCAACCTACGGCAAACGTCATTCAACCAGGTAATTCTAAACCAGTAGATGTTTTATCTGCCATTTCTAGGAATAGTACTTGGATTATTGACACTAGAGCATTCGACCATATGACCAGAGACCCTCATATTTTACAAACTGTTCACCCACCTTCTCAAACCGTTATTTCCACAGCCAATGGAAGTACATCTCCTATAACAGGAGAAGGATCTATCGAATTATCTGGTACCTTAACACTTGATAGTGTCTTGGTTGTTCCCACCTTGGACTATAACCTTCTCTCTGTCAGTCAAATTACATCTTCACTTCATTGTACTGTAAATTTTTGGCCTTCTTTCTGTATTTTTCAGGACATTCTGACTCGGAAGATTCTTGGTTATGGTGTTAAACAGAACAAGTTGTACTATTTGGATTTGACTGAAGGTGGAGCTAAAAAATTCACTCATGTTTTTCATACCAGCAGGGTTGCCAAGAGTCAAGAAAATATTTGGTTATGGCATAGAAGATTAGGACACCTTTCTTTTGGTTATCTTCAAAAACTTCGGCCTGGTTTATTTTCTGATCTAAATGTTTCTGATTTTCATTGTGAAGTCTATGAACTAGCAAAGAGTCATCGCTCTTCTTATTTGCCCAGTTTCAATAAATGTTCCGAACCGTTTATGGTTATACACTCTGATATTTGGGGGCCTGCAAAAGTTTTATCTATTTCAAAGGCATGTTATTTTGTTACTTTCATTGACGAATGTACTAGGTTCACATGGGTTTCCCTACTCCATAAAAAGAGTGATACATGTACAGCCTTTAAAGAGTTCTATAAAATGGTCCTCACGCAGTATCAACGAAAAATTCGAATTTGGCAATCCGACAACGCTATGGAATTTATGGATGCCACATTTGGGGATTACCTTAGCGACTTGGGCATCCGCCATCATACCTCCTGCACATACACACCGGAACAGAATGGTCTGGCTGAACGGAAGAATCGGTAAATTATGGAAGTGGTTCGTGCCTCTCTCTTTGGCATGAACATGCCACGATTCTACTGGGGTGAAGCAGTCAAATCTGCTGTATACCTTATTAACCGAGTTTCCTCTCGAGTTATTGACTTCAATACTCCACAACACAAGCTACAATCCCTCTGTTCCATCTCACATCTTCCAAACCTTGAGCCCAGAATTTTTGGTTGTACTATCTATGTCCATATTTCCAAAGTCTTACGCCATAAATTGGACCCTTGTGCAAAACAATGTGTCTTTGTTGGTTATTCAGACTTCCAAAAGGGCTACCGCTGTTTTGATCCTCATACCAAGAAGTTGCATGTCACTCTGGACGTCTCCTTCTGTGAGACTGAACCATATTACACCCACGGGTATTTGAGCTCACCTCTTCAGGGGGAGAACTTAGGTGAAGAGGCTGCACTTGATCAAGCGAACACTGGAGTGCCAAAGGGTGAAGCGGACTTTATGGAATTAGAGACTTTAGAAGAAAGATTGAGTCATGAACAACTTATGTCAGATCAGCCCAGCATACATGAATATGGAGATCAGGAAAATGAAGCTCAAGGTGCTGAAGGTACTGAAAATGTTGAACAGGCCGAACAACCACATACCTTGGAAGAACCCGTATTAACACCATTAACTGAGGAACCTTCCCAGAATGTTCAAGAAAATATGGAGAATCAGAAATCTTCTTCTCGCTATCCAATAAGATCAAATAGAGGTATGCCAAAGAAACAATATGAACTTGATTTCAATGTTAATGTCAAATACCCTATTAACAATTATACCTTTACAAAAAATCTATCGGATTCATATGCTCTAACTGTAGATCAATTATCCAAAGTATCTATTCCTAGTAATGTGCAGGATGCAATATCAGACCCGAGATGGATGAAAGCAATGAATGATGAAATGGAGGCTTTGAAGAAAAATTCCACTTGGGAACTGGTTCTATTACCTGAAGGAAAGAAGACAATTGGGTGCAAATGGGTGTACACTGTGAAGTTTAAAGCTGACGGGAGCATTGACAGGTACAAAGCAAGACTTGTAGCAAAAGGCTACAAACAAAAATATGGGGTGGACTATCAAGAGACTTTCGCACCAGTGGCAAAGCTTACTACTGTCCGCATTCTTATATCTGTTGCAGTGAATCGAGATTGGCCTTTGCGGCAATTCGATGTGAAAAATGCCTTTCTAAATGGGGATTTGGAAGAAGAAGTATTCATGGAGCTCCCTCCAGGTATCAAGCGTGGATCCAAGCATGAAGGCAAGGTATGTAAATTGAAAAGATCACTATATGGGTTAAAACAATCACCCAGAGCTTGGTTTGGAAGATTTACAGTAGCGATGAAGTCAGTTGGTTATGAGCAAAGTAACTCTGACCACACATTATTTATCAAACACAAAGAAGGGAAGGTAACGGCTTTAATTGTATACGTGGATGATATGGTCTTGACAGGGAATGATTTTGGAGAAATGGAAAGCCTTCAAGCATACCTAGCCACCAAGTTTGAAATGAAAGACCTAGGACAATTACGATATTTCCTAGGAATCGAAGTGTCACAGTCAAGGCATGGAATCTCACTTTCTCAACGAAAGTATGTCTTAGATTTGCTGATCAAACCTAATGTCATCCTGCAAACCTATTGAAACACCAATGGAGATGAATCACCAACTTGGGATGTCATCAAACCAAAATCCAGCTGATAAAGGGTGTTATCGACGACTAGTTGGAAAATTAATTTATCTAACTCACACTAGGCCAGATATTGCCTATGCAGTGAGTGTGGTAAGTCAGTTCATGCATGCTCCAAATGAGGACCATATGAATGCAGTCTATAGAATATTGAGATATTTGAAGTGTGCTCCAGGGAAAGGGTTGTTATACTCAAAGAATAAGACATCCACTATTGAAGGCTACACCGATGCGGATTGGGCAGGAGATCAATTAACTAGGAAATCTACCTCAGGCTATCTCACATTTGTAGAAGGCAATCTGGTAACATGGAGAAGCAAAAAGCAAAAGGTTGTTGCTCGGTCAAGTGCAGAAGCAGAGTTTCGAGGCATTGCACAAGGTATGTGTGAGCTATTATGGATTAAAAGAGTTCTAGAGGACCTTGGAATTGAATGCTCAGAACCTGTAAGTTTACTCTGTGATAACAAAGCTGCAATCCAAATCGCTCAAAATCCTGTTCAACATGATCGCACAAAACATGTGGAAATTGACCTTCATTTCATTAGGGAGAAGTTAGATAAAAAGATTATTCATTTTCCGTTTGTCAAGTTTGACAATCAGCTTGCAGATATACTCACTAAAGCTGTCTCAGGGAAGATATTTTATACAATCATCAACAAGTTGGGCATGATAGATATCTATGACCCAACTTGAGGGGGAGTGTAGGATTTGGAAAGTTTAGTTTTTTGGTAAAGGCCATAATTCTAGCAAATCTTAGTCCAAAATTAGTGCAATCTAGATTCAAAATTACTGCAATGATTGTTGTATGTTACCTAGTATAGACTCTGTATACTTGTATATGTAATGCTCTGATAATGAGAAAAAGTGTGAATATAGAAAACAAGTTTTTCCCGAATCTCCTTCAAAGTCTACAATTTTTTATCTTACAATCACTATTACAATGTGTTTTGGCATGACAAAAAAACGTTAAGTAGCCATTAAATATGCTAATAGTACTGAATAACCAATTCTTGGTACTTCGGTATCCATAAGCGTATCCACATGGCAGAGGGTAATGAACATTACCAAAGAGCAGGGTCGAAGTGCTTCCTGAGACCTGCAAAGATCACCAAAAATAAATTTGGGATCAATGCTATGACGGTGATTATGCCACGGATAATTCTTGAACATAAATAGCAACCGTTACGACTAAATTAAGAGAGATGGTACATTTCTTCGATCATGAGAATGAGTAGGTAAGCAATTAATAAGGGCATTTTATCATCACTAACATCACGATAACCTTTGAGCATTTTCTCGTTAGGACCACTGCTGAATTCTCATTAAGGGATTGGACTCAGGGAAATGAAAGGAAATACAGTCTCTTTCAGGCTATACTCTTCTTCATGATCTTTAAATTTTGGAACACTCTCTTATGGATAACGTTAACAAAAATTGGAAATTAACTAAAAGTTTCTACAAGGAAAAACTGAAAACATTGTCAGGAATTGAAGATGGAAAGAGTGATAAGGGATCACCTTATTTAAATCAAAGGTTCTCTTCAACCATTCCCATTCCCACATATTTTGCATATGTTGAAGGAAAGTAGGCCAAAAATCTGCAAAATAATTTTAAAAAAATGATGAAGGGCCAAAACTTTTTGTCGTAAAATCATCGACCAACAAACCCCCACCCCCCGCCCCCCCCCCCCGGCCCAAAAAAAAAAACACGAAAGGGAATTTTCCCCAAGTACAAGAAATAGGAAGAAATAGGAAGAAAGAGTTAGAGAAAGAACTTGAGCCTCAAAAAGTTCAAGTTTGCTCTTTTGCCTCGAAGAATCACTTGACCGTTGTTGTTTCTGTCGCAGGTGACTAGTGCATAAGTCGTCAAGTGGAGTGGAAAGATGTAGTTACCTGTCCAGACTCCACTTGCATATACCATTATTAATGCATGATGATCATGATCTTGGGATTCAAGATCATCAAATTCATCTTCATTAGTATTGAAATATTTTGAATCCACTGTTACGGTTCTTCCTGGCCTGATCCTGATTACCTTCTTGAATCGATCAGGCCGAGATGGGTACACCCACAGTCTCATTTCTATGTTGTAGTAAGTTCTGTTTTCGAGTACTGTAAGCTTGCCACCCATATTCTCTATCGCATTCAGGAAATCCCAAAATTTTGTAAGAACTGACAAGAAAAGAAAACAAAGAAAAAAGTGCTCTTGTGAATGAACTAAGAAATTAGAGCAACATTGAATAAGTGGCTCACAGTGATCGTGTGGTTGTGCACGAACTCCATGCCGTGAGCAAGGAATGAGGAATGGACGAATTTATAAACTTGTCAAAGAAAAGATTATAAACTTGAATTGGTGATGAATCACTCAAGCTTTGAAGTCTGCATATGAGTTCACATTCTTTAGAAAAAATTAAAAGTAAAAAAGTGAAGGCTTCAGAGAAACTCCACAGAAATTTCTTGGAATTTTTGCATTCATTGTCCAGGTCTTTTGGCCGACCGGCATGTTAAATTTGTCAAAGAAAAGATTATAAACTTGAGTGGGTGATGAATCAGTCAAGCTTTGAAGTCTGCATATGAGTCCACATTCTTTAGAAAAAATTAAAAGTAAAAAAGTGAAGGCTTCAGAGAAACTCCACAGAAATTTCTTGGAATTTTTGCATTCATTGTCCAGGTCTTGTTAAATTTGTCAAAGAAAAGATTATAAACTTGAGTGGGTGATGAATCAGTCAAGCTTTGAAGTCTGCATATGAGTCCACATTCTTTAGAAAAAATTAAAAGTAAAAAAGTGAAGGCTTCAGAGAAACTCCACAGAAATTTCTTGGAATTTTTGCATTCATTGTCCAGGTCTTTTGGCCGACCGGCATGTTAAATTTGTCAAAGAAAAGATTATAAACTTGAGTGGGTGATGAATCAGTCAAGCTTTGAAGTCTGCATATGAGTCCACATTCTTTAGAAACTCCATAGAAATTTCTTGGAATTTTTGTAATGTAAATAGCACTGAGCAAGCCCCGTGCGACGGGCTCGATTATGGAATTTTTGTAATGTAAATCGCACTGAGCAAGCCCCGTGCGACGGGCTCGATCGAGAAGGTGTTGACAAGAGGATTTGAACTCGTGACCTTACGGTCCCATGCTCGCTGCCACACCAACTCGGCCACCCCCGAAGGGGCGAGATGAATCAACTTACTATAAAGAAGTCTTATCTAATAAGAATTTTGGAAAAGGTTTCCAAGTTATGGAATCTAAAATAGATTTCATATATGACCATAAGGTACGGACCTTAGTCAATTTACCTAAAGGGATAAAAACCCATAGAGTGCAAGTGGATATTCAAGAAGAAGAAGAAGAAGAGAGATAAAAATGGTAATATTACCACCTATAAAGCTCGATTGGTTGCTAAATGTTACACACAAAGATCTGGTGTTGACAATGATGAAACATTTTTACCAGTTGCTATATTGATGTATTTGGAAAAAATTATATTGGAGTATGTGAAAATTTTGGTAGGTATTTTTTGATAGAAAAGGTATTTTGGAGGGAAAGATAAGAGGGAAATTTTTTTAAAATTATGTGAGAAGAATTTGGGTGAGAAAATTTGAATTTTAAATTTTAAAATAAAAATGTGTTTGCATAGTTTGTTTTTGTTTAAAAACTTACTTATTTGCAAATAAAAATGGGCTGTCCAAAACAGAACTTAAGTTTTTTGAACCATTTCCTATCATAGAGAGAATTGGGACAGTAGCCTATAGATTGCAGCTTCCAGCAGGAGTAAGAATTCATCTAGTCTTCTATGTTTCTAAATTGAAGAAGAGAGTTGAAAAGGATGAATAGATAATGCCTTACTTACCCCGTGCTAGATGATGGAGATGAGGTTATGGTCAGTCCTGATTCTCCTGAAGTGGTGCTGAAGCATTGAATCATATTGAGAGATAGAAAGTCTATGCATCAGATATTGATCCTTTGGCTGAATTTGAGACCCAAAAAAGCAACTTGGGAGGATCGTAATTTCATAGTGGCTCAATTTCCAGAATTCAACATTTCCGATGATGATCAGTAGCACTTCATCCTTGAGGACAAGGATGCTTCTGAAGGGGGAGCAAATGTAATGAAAAGAGGCACAAAAGAAAGAAATGGATCAACCCAAAAAGTATTTTGGAGGGAAAAATAATTTTTAAAATTATGTGGGAGGGATTTGAGTGAGAAAATTTAAATTTTAAATTTTGAAATAAAAATGTGTTTGGATAGTTTGTTTTTGTTTGAGAATTTACTTATTTGCAAATGGAAATGTGCTATCCAAATGCAGCCTTTTATTTGCAAATAAGTAAATTTTCAAACAAAAACAAATTATCCAAACACATTTTTTTTTTACAATTTTAAATTTGTCACCTAAATTCCTCTCACATAATTTTAAAAAAATTTCCCTCTTATTTTTCTCCTCAAATATTTTTTCTATCAAAAAGTATCTACTAAAATTTTTACATATTCTAATACAACTTTTTCCAAATACATCACACTCCAAATAAACATGTTATTTGAGCCTATGTATTTATGTTCCGCATGAGTTTGAGTTAATGCTTTTGGACTCGAGTTCTTTGATCCCATTGTCAAGAGTTGGGATAGAAACTCACCCTCAAACCCGAGTCCGATGGGCCTAGAGTTGTTCACAAAAGTTAGCGTTAGAAGTCCACCGCCATATATACTATTGCCAATCAGTTAGCACCACTTCATTAGAAATTACAAGAAGTCTCCCTACATAAAGAGTCCCAATTTCTCCGTTCTTCCAACCCTAGAATTAGTTTTATGCTCAAAGCGCCGTTGCTCTTCCTTTCTACGGCCTTTACTTTCTGTCGCAGGTGACTGGTGCCTACTCGCCGGAAACCTAATTCTCATTGGTTCCGAGTTTCTTTTTTCTTGCCTTAATCTGGCCTCTATTTAATTCCGGAACAAATTTTGAAAAAACAGGCAAATTTTGATCTGGTTCGTTGTGAGCTAAGGCGCAAGTAACCTGTGACATATAGTCCGAAGATTTGAAGAGCATTGGCGTTTTTGAGCGTATTTGACTGGAGATTTGTTCTTCTGTTTAAAATTTTTGTGTGTTTTTGAATGCTCCATTATTTACTTGGTTCTTTTATTATATTCTAGATTATATGGATTGATTATTGGGATAAACAGAATCTTGGAAAGATTTTTTTTTTTCGTCTTTTCAAGATGATTAAAAAAAAAAATCAGGGTTTTTAGGATGCAATAATAGAAAACCAGCCAAAAGTTGAACAAAATGGATTAGTAATCAACGGCTGTTTTATCCCATGAACCGACATGTGTTGGAGATGTGATTCATTTATGTTGCTCCGATGGTTCTTAAAATTGCATCATTTGTCAGTAATTTGATGTCTTGGACCTTTTTCCCGTATTTGGAGTTGTTTTGGGCATGCTGCATAGGTTGTTCTTTCTCCCCTCCCCAACCCAACTCTACTCCATAAAATGGAGATAAACTTTGTTGGGTGGAATTTTCGTCATGGCATGAAAATTTCCGAGCATTTATGCGCTTGCCTTGATAGTGATAAGCAATCCTTGATTGCACTCTCTTTGACTAATGAATTATGATTTTCTTACTGCAGATTATATTGTGTGAGCGTGCATTCATGCCAGATTAATTTGGTACTTTTAGTTACATTCTCAAAGAGAAAATGTATCTTTAACCATAATGTTTGCACTTCGTTTTTTTGGCCTTACAAACTTTGCACAATTAGGATTGGTAGGAGGATGCAGCAATTCCCTATGATTAAATTCGGTCTCTTAATTAGTATAATGGTGTTGGCTATTCTTGTATATTTTGCCAAGGAGCTCCAATAAGTGCGGGTGAAACCATTTCTTGATTTTTGGAGTCTCTGCAAGAGCAGTTATATATTGAAATTTGTTTTCTTGAGCACTGTCTATTCTGTTTGCATAGATTCATGCATAGTATATCTGCATCTGTTCATAGGCTTTTCCCTGGTCTTTCATTTAATGTAGATTATAGCTCCAATGACATCTCTTCTCTTGGTTGTTTCATGTGTTGCGTAGCTGTAGTGGGAGAAGGTGCATCAGTCATTTTAGCCTGCATAAAAGTGTTTAGCTTAATCGCTACTTGTTTGCAGGATACTATAGGGTTTTGTCTTGATTCCGAAGTATGTTATGGTTGGCAAGTTTTTGTGTTTTTGTATTTACTTGTAAGAATATGCATACTTTTTTTGATACTTACATTTCTTTGTTATAATTTGTCTCCTCAGTGTTTAGTTAAAGTTGTGGAAATGGGAAATCGACTTTATACTCTAGTAACCCCTGCAAGACTGCAACTTCCTCCCCGGGCACTAACAGCAGCTATCAATCGCTTGCCACTGGCTGGTGGTTATCCCAGAAAGTGCTTGCCTACCTCATTTTCTGCTCCGCCAGAAACAAATGGCGAATCAGTTCAATTAGCCGAAGTTGAAAGGAATGACCAACACCATTATAACCAACACTCTTATTCTAATGGATCAAAAAAAGGTATGAGTATCATCACCATAAGTTCAAATCCTAAATTAATATATATCCTGGTGATTAAATGCTTCATTTTGTAACAGAACAAAGGTTTGTTTTATCGATTGCATTTACTTCATCTTGTCCTCTAGTTGAGGAGTTTGTACGTGCCAGTTCACTCCAAATTCATCATGCGAGAATTATTTAAGAAACTGTGGTTTAAGCATGGTGAGGTAATCAACATACTTCTTTATGAAAATGCTTCTACTTGATAATTCTAATACATCCATTGGAAATGCAAAAGCTGTAACTGGGGGGAGTAATGCACTGACGCATTGAAAATTTCTACCAAGCCTCCTTCAAAGTAATATCGGTCGTGCTATATCCACCATCATCTACAAGGTTAAACCCAATAACATACTTGGATTAATTACTTGCAAGATATAATTCAGATTCTGCAACATCGATTACTTCCCGCATTTGCTCTTTTGAGGTTTGCAATTTTACGCTCAAATTCCTCTGCCTCTTTCTTGTCCTTGATGAACTTTTACATTGCTTTCAAAAGCATTGGAGTGACAGCCCCAAATGGCGGTATGCAGTTAACTCTAATCCCACAAAATTCCCAAACCCACGCTTCAAAGCATGTGGGACAGCACCTGAAGTAACTGAACAAACACTCGAAGCATGTTTGGCGCATAAAGTTGCACCAAACACATTAACCTCCATTACTATTCTGAAGTTGTCATAGTCAGCTCATTCCCCTAAGTTTGAAGAATTGCATCCGGTAATTCCTGCATTGGTAAACAGTATGTCAAGCTTAGCTTCCACTGCTGTCTGGACGTCCAATTCTTATGTTACCTCATAATGGACATGAGAAATGGCTTGCTCTGATTTCCGGACCTATTTATATTCTTCAAAAATCAGTATAGAATAAATATTTTGTATATTTGTTATACTAGGTAGGATAGTATAATCTAAATAATTTGGAAACAAATTTATAATTTTTTGGACCAAAGTTGTCACAAGAGCAAGGGTTAAAATATTTCAAAATTCTTTTTCGTTGACGGATGTGTTTTGCGAATCAGATCCTCTTTTGCACTTTTTAATACCATTTTTATTATATGTTTTAATAAATTAGTATAAATTTTGTAATTTATACTAATATTTATACTATTAGTAGTTATTTTCATTTTAGTTAATTTTAATATTAAGTTTTATATTCTTGTTATTAACCCAATATTTTGATAAAATTTTATTATTATTTTTATTTTCTCTACTGTAAATTTTTTTAAATAAATATAATAACTAATGAAAAAGTGAGCCCTTGATATTAAAATTTATTATAATGAAAATGAATATTAATGATATAAATATTAACATAAATTATAAGATTTATATCAATTTCTTAAAATGTAAATTCTGAAATGACACACAAAAAGTGTAATATATATCTATATAAACTCAATAAAGTGATGTTATTTTATGGGACTACTGTAAATTTTTCCCTCACTGGTCGCTACGATTGATGAAATGGTGTAGTCTACACTACATACCCATCATAATAGATGTTAGGAAAAAAAAGGTCTTTACTTCTTTGGAAATTTGGTAAAATTATAAATATTCTTATTCAGTTTGAAGAAATTATTAATACTTTTCTTGATTCAAATTCAATCATTAAAAAATATAGAAAAATTAAAATATTTATTAATTATTAAACTAAAAATACAAATAAAATAATAAAATAACATTGAAAGAGTAAAAAGTATAAGACATTCGATTATAAATATTATATCTTTTATAATTTTTCTTTAAATTCGAATTTTTAAGGAAATTTGCAAAAATAGCATATTTGACTGTTGACTTTGCAAAAATAGCACATTTTTTTTCTTTGTTGTTATAGCACTTCAAAGTTGCATAAAGACCAAAGTGCCCCTCTCTTCTTGTCTAAAACCCAAGGAATAGCACTTCAGTTCCCTATTATGCTTTAGGCTTGACCGAATTTTTATTTTTCTCTCAGAACCCATTAATCTCACACTCCATTGTTTGCACACTCCATTGGACCATCTTCTTCAAATAAGAAGACCGCCATCGTGGAGAAGAAATCACATCAGATAGAGGTTAGTGGACATTTGCCTATTTGAACAGGGTTTGTAAATTTGAAGGAGAGAATGGTCGAGTCCTAGGTCGAATTTTAGGTCAAGCACAAGGTTAAGTCGAGTTTTAGATCAAGCACTAAGTTTGGTCGAGTAAGTTGGATTTAGGTCGAGCTCGACCTAATACTCGACTTAGTAATAGGTTGAGTTATTATTATTTTTTTTAAAAAAATTCACTCGATCTAAAACTCTAGCTAGATCTACCTAATGCTCAACCTAATACTCGACCTAATACTAGGTCAAATGATTTTTTTAAAAATTATTTTTAAAAATAACTTAACCAAATACTAGGTCGAGTATTAGGTCGAACTCGACCTAAATTCGACCTACTCGACCAAATTTAGTGCTCGACCTAAAACTCGAGTTAACCTTGTGCTCGACCTAAAACTCGAGTTAACCTTGTGCTCGGCCCAAAACTCGACTTAGGGTTCGGCCAGTTTTTCATTCAAATTTACAAACCCAGTTCAACTAGTGCAAATTTCAACTAATATCTCGTTGATGCGATTTCTTTTCCACGGTCGTGGTCTCCTTGCTTAAAGATGATGGTCCAATAGAGTGTACGAATAATGAGGCGTGAGAACAAATTTTGTTGAATCGATGAAATAGGATACTAATGGGTTCTGAGAAAAAATAAGATGAGGGTGAAGTGCTATGGCTTTGTGTTTTAGAAGAGAATATGAGGGGTATTTTGGTATTTATATAACTTTAAAGTGCTATAACAACAAAGGAAAAAAGTAAGGTGCTATTTTCGCAAAGTCAACGATCAAATGTGCTATTTTTGCAAATTTTCCAATTTTTTACTATTATTATTTTTGTTGTTTATCAATTTTTTAATTCTTTAAATTCAAATACAAAAAATGTACCCATTTACTCTATTATATATAATAAATACTTTGTATATTTTTTTTATAAAAAAAATTTACAAGTTTATTTTTATATAAAATAATTAATGAAAAAACTTAAACGTGAACTATTTATATAATAGAATTTTTTTTTCCGAACATTATTATGAGGGGGCTACATGTTAAGATTTGATTATTTGAAGAGGGTACTAATAATTTGTTTTTGAATCGCAAGAGAGTATTTGTAATTTTCTACATTTTAAAAGTGCTTGGTTAAAGGGTTTTTGGGGAGGGTGGTGGGGTGGGGTGGGGGGGGGGGGGCGTGGGGAAGGAATAGAATGGGAATAAAATGAAATCCCTTATTTGGTTGAGCAGTATCATTTCGTGAACAATAACTCTAAAGACTGAAACTAGATTATTCTCCATTCTTCTCCATTTTGGGGGTATAAAAGTGATTATAAAAAAAAAAAAATTTCTTAAACCAAGACTGTAGAAACAATGCTTTACATATTTGGAAAAATTATTATTATTATTATTATTATTAATCTCCATTACAAACTAACCTATACAATTATAGTAAAAGAACCTATTATTATTTTCTACTATTATCATTCTTATTATCTTTCTTATTCCCCTTCCTAAACCAAGCATCCCCTTAGAGCCAAATAGATATAATTAAATATAAAAAAAACCACATACCCTATTTATCATAATTAGATGTTAAAACCAAAAAAAAAAATAAAAAACCTACTCATTTTATAAAATTTAAATAGATGAATGCACCAAAAAAAAAAAAGTTGGAAAAATTTGTGGGCAAGTTAAATATCTACTAGTTTAAGTGAAAAAATCATAAAATTCGTGAGGCTATCGTCCTGGTTGAAATGTCTTCACAACTAATACGAAAGAGGAAAAGGAAGAACTCAGGTAGAAAGTTGATTCACCCAGTAGATAATCTAAGAGCACTCACAACAGCTCTTTTTAGGCTGGTTGTGAGTGTTCACAGCCATGCCACATTAGCAGAGTTGCTGATGTGGCATGGTCGTCGTACCTCAATGGTCAAGGGGAGTGACCGTTCGCAAATCACTCCCTATGGCCTGGTCTTAAGTTTTTTTTTTTCAATGATTGGACGTCAAAACGATGTCGTTTTCCCTTAAAAAAAAATTTAAATAGCTGACAGGCTCTGACACGCAACTGTCAGCTATTAGACGTGACGCATCACGTGCATGAACCGTTGCAAACTAACCATTGATTTGTAACGGTCAAAATTTTTTTTTTTCAAATTACTAACTAGTAGGAAATATATATATTTTTTTTATAAATTGATATGCATTTTGCCTATTTTTGGAGTAAAATCTGATATTTTTATTTTCCAAATTCTCTCAAAATTTCTCTCTAAAAAAAATTTGTTAAAAAATACTTGATAAATAAAAAATAGATAATATTTATATTTATTAATTTAAATAAGAAATATTAAATATATTAAATAAATAGTGAAAATTTTTCATAATGGTTGTGTGAATAGAAAAAAATGTTTCATAAGTTTAGCAAATTTTTAAGAATGTAGTAGTAATTTATTTATTATATTTTAGTGTTGAATGTTTAATTTTTATGTATTTTATGTTTAATTTAGAGTATTTATTTTCATGTTTTAAATGTATTATTAAATTTTAATTTTAATGTAATGAAATATTATTTTCCATTAATTGTTTTTAAGTATTTAATATATGATAATTAAAATTATAAATTGCATTATTAATATAAAAAAAATTTGATAATGATTGTGTGAATAGTAAAGGCCAAGCGAATGTTTCAAGGCTTGGCCTTCACTATTCACACAGCCATCATAAAAAAATTATCCACATTATTAAAAATTTTATGTTTAATTTGTTGTATTTATCCAAATATTTTAAGTATAATATTAGATTTTAATTTTATTGTAATGTAAATTTATTTTTCATTAATTGTTTTAAGTATTTTATGTTTAATTTAAAGTATTTATTTTCATGTTTTAAGTGTATTATTAAATTTTAATTTTAATGTAATGAAAAATTATTTTCTATTAATTGTTTTTAAATGTTTAATTTATAATAATTAAAATTATAAATTATATTATTAATATAAAAAAATAGATAATGGCTGTGTAAATAGTAAAGACCAAACCTATAAGCATTGGTCATTTTTTTATGGTGGTTATGTGAATAGTAAAGATCAGGCCATGAGTTAATGTGGCATGGCCATGGGTGTTTAATCACCAGGAATTGCTGTGCATGAGATGGGAGGGGCTGCTTGCAAATTTAACACATTTGGAAGTCCATAGCTGACATATAGCACATGGTATAATTTGTTTGCAAAAATAGCAAATCGATGTAGTTTGACCAAGTGAAAATACCTAAATGCCCTTTCACGTTGAAAACGTGGAGAAACATGTGCTCTAATGTCATTATGTTGAGCACATGTTGAGCATGTCAAGTATGTAGAGCACCATGTAGAGTACGCAGAGCACCATATCGAGCACCATGTAGAGCATCATATAGAGCACATGTAGAGTACCATGTAAAGCACCATGTCGAGCACATGCTCAACATGGTGATTATCAGAGCACATGTTTCAACGTAGAGGGTATTTAGATCTTTTTTCTTAGTCAAACTACATTGACTTGTTATTTTTGTAAAAAAATTATACCACATACTATATGTCAACTATTAACTTAAATGGTGCTATTTTTGCAAATATTTCATGAGACGGTGGTTGCTGATTTTGTTGTCGGCGTAAAGCTTTGCCTGAGATGCCATGAGATTTGGCTGCTTTTGACAAATTGGGCTCACAGAGCATAGCAACAAAAAATTTACAAAAGGCCCATTCACCTGAAGTCAGAATCTAGAGATTAAAATTTACAATTTTTTTTTTAAAAATTGAGATTAAAAAACCTCTTCCCATTTTACTGAAGTCAGAATCTTGGATGCTGACTTCAGCCTCTATGTAAATTTTTTTTTTTTTTTTTTTGCTTTAGTCCTTCGCGGCCGAGGAGCCCATCCTTTTACAATTTTTCCTCCCTTTCCAATCCTATCAAGAAATCCTTCTGGTAATGCTTCTTGAATGCTGATATCTTACCCCACAGGAAATCTAATGACCCATATAAAATTCACATTGCTGAGCTCTAACCCTTTTGATATTGCATCTTTTCTTTCTTGGTCAGAAAATACTCACTACCAAAAGAAGCATACACGACGGAACTTCTTTCCTTTTGGTCAAGCCATTCCATGATTTCTTTATCTTCACCTTGATCGTCATCACAGCTCAAATCTCGCACAAGAGGGCCAGCCGGGACAACCTTTTTTCCAGTCTTAACAGACAGAAAATTAATGAATTTATCTTCAATTTCTCTTATAGATCTAATCAGCAAAATTTTGTGGGAATCGTTCTATGGCTCCGAGGAAAATGTCTTTTTCTTTGGTATCATCAACTTCAATGGCACACTGATCTAGAAGCTTGTTTCTCCAGTAGTCCTGAGATAAATTTTTGGATAAGGGAATTCTTTTCCAAAATCATGGATGAAGTGTAGAGCAAAGTAAATAAACGCAGTGCTCTGGGTGATGAACTGAACAGTTGGGATATTCTGAGACAAAGCGAAGGACTTAAGCAATTTTTTTTTTTTAACATAGAGGTTGAATGGGAAGAGTTTTTTTAACCTTAATTTTTTTTAATTTTTTTAATCAATTTTAAGGAAAAAACTCAAAAAATACTCACCAAAATTTTCACACATTCCAATAAAACTTTTCTCAAATACATCACACTCTCTCAAATACATGACACTCCAAACATACCCTAAGTTACTTAAAACTTTGGGTAATTTCCAAAACAACGAAAAAGAAAAACCTAAGAATGGTTTTTATTTTTTATTTTCTTTTGGAGGTCAAAAAGTAACACCTTTATAGTGGGTTATTTACTGGACGAACGGTGGAAGAGTGTTCAATAACAACAATTAATTTATTAAAAAAAGGTAAATAGATTATTGAATTATTATATTTTTTATTTAATCTCAATATTAATCATTATTTTTTCAAACTCCTAAAAATACCCTAAAATCAATCACTCCAACCATTAACTATTAATAAATACCCACTTTTATTAAAAAAAGGTAATTTCATACTAAAAAATTAATTATTTCCTTTCATCCTTTCTTCTCTCTCCTTTCCTCTTTTCTTCTTCTTCCTCCTCTTCTTCTTCCTGCCCCGCCACAACCATGACGCATTCAGATTCTTACAGCAAGAGATCTTCACATCCACCAGAGTCCGCCATAGCAAACTAGCCAAAATCCTCATTCCTTTCATTGTAATAATGTAATCTTCTTACACCCCCTTCCAATAGTAATCAAACATATATCCTTCAAATCCCCAACATTCCTAATTGACAAAGATTCAAGCTCTTGACAAAGTGCAACTCCATCCAACTTGGATTCAATCGGCATAGAGATTCATAGAACTGCCCCAACTTGAGTGACTTCAACTTGGGGCATTTCAATTTGAGCATCTCTAAATCTGGACCACTGTCTATGACATTATTGCAAACATCTAAAACAAGTTCTTCAACCAACAGAATACTCGAAAAAAACTCAATCAAAGCCGCAACCCTAATCCTTGAATCCTTAGCAGTAAAACCCTCAAATTTTGGATCTGCCCTTGAATTCACTAAAGCCGAAGTATTAGCTAAATGAACCAAAGACAATTTAGGACAATTAACAGAAATAGAAACTGAACATTCATCTCCAGCTTATCCAATGTATCTAGGATCAAACATACAAGCTGCGCGAAATTCCCTCAGATGGGGGTAGGATTTTGTAATAGCCATGATTTCATCAAACTTAAAACTTTCCGAGAATGAAGGGTTCAAAAGATTAAGGCTCGTCAAGATTGAGGGTTCAGTTAGAGCAGTAGGAACATCATCGGTCCAGTAATAGAAGTGAGAATCAAGGTTGTTAATAACTTGTTCTGTTGGAACAGAGCCTGCAATTCCTCCCCAGATCCCAACTCGGGCCGCTGATGCCACTGAACGAGCTTAATTTGGCTCAAATGCGGCCATTTAGGGACCAGAAGCTAAATAGTGTATGGGTCTCTGGCATAGATAGTGAGAGAAGTCACTGAAAGGAAGGCTTGTTGAAGGAGCTGGGCGATAGGGGTCGCAGAAGTCACGGAGGAGAAAAGAGGTTAGCCCCATAAAGAGAGAAGGGATAGATCGAGGTGGGTTACGGATTGGAAACAATTGGGAAGGAGGAAAAGGTCACGGATGTTGCCATGGAGTGTGATGGAAATGCGAGTGGAGCGCTCTAAAAGAAGCCATTTACGGCAGACTAAAGCAGCTGCATTGTGACTGTGAACGACAGAGATGGCGGCGATTATGTTGGAGAGGATCACGTCTGGTAGGTCGTTGAGGGTGGTAACCCAAATTTTCGTTTATGGAAGTCGTGGTTGTGGCATGGGAGGAAGAAGAAAAGAAAAGAAAAGAAAAGAAAAGAAAGAGAAAAAGGGAAGTGGAGAGAAGAAGAGAACGAAATAAAATAAATATTATTTTAATATAAAATGATTCATTTGTTGGTATAGTTTGTAGAATCAGGATTTCATGTAAAATAAAATTGATTTAGGGTAACAGAATCGGATTGATGGGATTGGATCGTAGAATTATAAGATTTTACAAAAAAATGATCAAAATAATTGTAATTATTTATATTTTATCACCTACACTAATTTTTCACAAAAATAAGTTGTGTACTTGTGCTAAAATTGTAAAAACCCAACATTATAAAATATATGATGTATATGTGTTCTGAATTTTGTCCAAATTCTGTTTAACAACAAACATCTATCATTTAATCATTCAACCACATTCTACACAAAATAATAATAGCACCAAAAAGAATATCCGTTGCATCTTAAATTACCAAAACATGAAAAATTTCACATCCAAATAGACTTTTAGCTAAAACATTAAACGTAAAAACAAATTAAAGTACAGCTCAAATTTAACAATATAAATATTTTGATGTGTGCAAGCCAAGTGATGCTTCAATCTATATATGCATCATGCTCGAATGATCTTATAGAACTTGCACTGCACTCGTTTTCCTTTAGCATCAACATCAATTCCATGTTCCCAAGTATAATCTAGTTGAGCATCGGGGGCATTTTTTCTAACTTTTGCTTTTGGATTAGAATATGACATTCTGAAATTGCAAAGTTAGGGAAAAAAAAGTTAGATTGGAGAATAAGGGCGAAAAAAATCCAGATTTGAGAATAAATGGGAAATAATTCACAAAACATCTACATTCCTAACATTTTTAACAATTTTATATAGTTGAGCAGCATATGGGTTCATATACTACCAAACTACTCCAAAACAATCCACAGAAAAAAAAAGAACCACAAAAGCAGAATAAAAAATAGAAAAACAGTGCAATGTGCTTCAGTTCAGAAAAAACCAGGAAAAAAAAACAGAACAAAAAACACATAAAAACAACGCAACATGCTTTAGTTCAGAAAAAACCAAAAAAAAAAAAAGGCGTAATGTGTTTCAGTTCAGAAAAAAAACTAGGAAAAAAAAACAGAAGAACAGAACAAAAAACAAAGCCACAACTTATTTTCTAGTAATGGTATGATGTTTGCTGGCTTTATCTTTTTTTACTACTTATATTTGCTAAAAAGTTGAATTATATATATATATATATATATATATATATATATATATATATGAGGACGATGGCAAGAAAAGAGAGAGACGACAAACGACAATAAGAGAAGCGAGAGATGGCAGACAAGAAAGGGAGACAAGTCTAGTAAAAAGGGAGGGCAATACGGAGAACACTATTCGGGTTTAGAAACTAAATCAATTCGTTTGGATCTCTTCTAATCCAATCCAAATGTTAAAAATTTTAAATTGATCCAAATAAATTTGATTATGGGCGATTCGTGGTGCGATTGCACCTAAATCGGCTGTGGGGGTTTTTTTTTTTGTGGAAGAATTGAGGGAATGTACCTACTTTTTGAGATGCGATTCGTGCTTCTTCTTTTTCTTCTTTTTTTAAATTAGTGTTATGTTCCTATTTATTATGGCCTATATCCCTAATTATTAGGGTTTGATATTTTATGTTGGAGGTTGTCACTAGTTTCTGCGGATTTTTTTTTTACATTTTCTGATTGAACTAAATTCTGATTGGGATTTTGATTATGTGGAGTGGCGGATGATGCATTCATGGCTGTGGTGTGAACTGTGAATTTTTTACATTCATGTCTGCGGAATTTTTTTTTTACATTTTCTGATTGAATTGCATTCTGAATTCTGATTGAACTGTCTATGGCTTGTTTTCAGTTTTGATTGATAAACATGTGGAATTTGATGGAATTGAATTTTGAATTTTGAATTTTGAATTCTGATTATATGATTAGTAAATTATTTTTCAAAATTTGTAGGATCTTACAATTTTAAAATCCAATTTTGTGAATCCTCCACCGATTTTACGTAAAAACTCAAGTTTAACAACCTTGCATGCACAAATATCTTTTTAAAATTTTTTTATCTTACTATAAAAAATGATAATGTATTTTAATTTTTTTCTTTAAAAAAATCATGAGGGAAAATTGCTAATATTTGAATATATAGATATATCAAGTTATTCATTTATAATATCTAAGTTAAGTAGAATTAACAATATTATCTAAAAAATACATGTATAATTTAAACGATTATAAATCATATATATGGTACTTGATAATTTACATTTAAGTAGGATTAAATTATATTATTGAGCCACACAATGGCAATATTTTGCATTTTTGGGACTTCTTAATTGGTTCTAAAAAAATATTTAATTGAAGAGATCAGGATAAATTGAGATATCAAATATAGTAAGAATTTAATTTAAAATCATTAAAATTTGAATTAAAATGTGAAGAGATAAGGATTAAAATTTGAATTAAAATATTAAGAGATAAGATGACTTAAACTATAATATGATTTTTTTTTATTACTAATTTGGCTATTATATTAAGTTATGAAGAAATTTTCACGTTGCATAATTTAGAATAATAATATATCTGATATGTGATTTTATTAGATTAACTAAAATTATATATATGTCAAAATGAGGTTGAGGGGACATTGTTATATATATATAATAGATTAGTTTTTCACAGCTTATTTTCTAAAATATTCTAGTTAAATCAACTTTTTCAAATTTGCACAGATTGAAAAATAATTTTAGAAAAATTATTCCAAACTCAATTTGATCTAAATCTGTAAATTTCATTTCCTGAAATTAAATATATTCAAATATATCAATTTAAATAAAATAAAAATCCAAAACACAAGGGAATAACCACAATAAACACAACTTTATGCATCCTGTCAATAGCCTACACAAAATTTTTTTGTCAAAAGTAAACAGCAAAACAAACTATTGAGCGTAAATACTCCTTCCCCTATGTATTCTGTCTTAAAGCCAAATAGCTTATTTTTTACAAGATGGATATTCTCTTTCACACACAGAAGATGGAGATTCCCTCTCATTGACCTTTCTCCTTTAGAGTTGTATTGTTCTCAACAATCCATTATATTAAAAGAAAAAGTTGATTGTGACTTTTTGTCATTTAGTTTTTTGTAGATTGTGATTTTTTTTTAATACAAGTGTAATTTTGTGAAATTTTAATATTAGTTCCTTAATATTTTATGAATATTAATTTTTAATTTTTTTTATCACATTTCAAATTGGAAAATTGATTTTTTTTTTCATTCATATTTTTACGTAAATTATGTAATTCACTTATGTGTGTGTATATATATATTTCACTTATATATCTATTCATGAAAATTTACTTTTATGTTAAGAAAATTTCACTTATGACTATAAATTAAAAGAAAATATAGAACATAATATTCAAAATAACTTAACTTCTTTCACATTTATCATAATATTAAATCTTTTGACCTTAAAATGTTAGTACTAATCTAAACATTATTCAATATTATTTCAATTTATTATTTAAATTTTATAAGTATCAAAGTGAATTATGAATACTATGAGCATACATAGATGCTAGATTTATTCATAGAAAAAAAAATCATACTCCACATTTATATATCATTATTTTAATATTTTATACTACCTTCAACTTTTTTTTTGTATATTAAACTAAATGTAGGTTTATAAAAATTAATTTACATAATAAACAATAAATCCTAAAAATATCATGAATATTCAAAGTTGTGATATATATGTACGTATCTCAATTTCAATATTAGAGTGTAAATTAAGTAACTAATTGAATAAAGTTCACTATTAATATTCAAAGGTTGACTTCATACCAAACAATTTTAATCATATATAATATTTTTAGTTTAACTTTTAACAACATATATTAAAATTTCTCTTAAAGTGAAAAGAAATTCATACATTCTCTATTCATAAAGATTTTATACTAGAGTAAAACTGTATTAAAAGTTAGAATTAGAGCACACACACACACACACACACACAAATCTTATAAATTAATATAAATTTTATTTTGAAATGTCATCATAGTAAGATGTATTTTTTTTATTATTTTAATATTAAAAGATGCATTATTAAAAATATTTGAGAAGTGAGATGCATACCTAATGCATAATATAGATATTTAATTGTTATAACGTATGATACTATTGTAATGAAATTAATTATTAGTAAAATGTAATTATTTTCTTGCAATGTACACAAATAAAAAAATATTTTAATTACGATATGATTTCTTGTACCTTAATTTTTTAAAAATTATGTAGTTTATAAAGTAAAATAAAAAAACGCTAAAAAAGACTATAAGAGCATATTTGAAACATATACACAAAAACAATTTTAAAAAAGTTAAAAAGATTCAGTTAATGGTAAATGGGTGCCAATGACATAAAATTTCATAGACAAATTGTAATAGATAATTAATTATGTACTGTTGAAATTAATTTTAAGCTGATATGAAAAATAATAATTAATATGAATATCAAATTATTAAGATTCTTCAATCTATTGTATTGAACTTATTTGTTTATATAGAAATCATTCTTTGAACAGTGTTCATAATCTATAATTTGCTTTTGATTTTTTTATAGTAAAAAACTAATTATTTCAATCATTAATTAATTCTACCGTAAAATTTACTTTACTTTCAAATTAATTTAACAAAACATTTATATAGTTAAAAAATAATGTTAAAATATATAGAATAAATTTTAATTACATATTTGAAAAAACATACATCAAATTCTCTTTAAAAATTAATATATATTTAAATATATTAAAAAAAGATCTGGACACTACTTGCTCCTCTCACAGGTTTTAAAAACTAGTAATACTAAAATATTTGACTAATACATATTTAAAGGGCGATGAAGGCCACCAAACTTGGGAGGATACATTTTTTTATGCAATCATTGTCTCCAATTTTTTAATCAAAGTTGCCTGCTAATCGAGACAATTTTTTTGGCTTTGGTTTAACAAAATTATGTCCACATTTACAAGATAAAATATTTTAATGAGTGAAAGAAGTTATTCTTACAATATTTCTATTGATTTTTTTTTGCGACCACAAGCAAATACAGAATTTTCAAGCATAAACTTTAGCGCAAAGATGTTTCTATCGCTATACTAATAGAGTCAGTTGTGGAAAATTTTCTTTCCCAAAAACAATGAGCCTTAGCAACTACAAGTTTTGACAAATTGCAAGAGTCTATTTTCTTGCTGATTTATAATGTAGGAGAAAAGTGGAAGGTAAACTTCCAAGGAATTTAGTGCATTATACTACAGTCACTCAAAACCCACAAGCGTTACATGGTACCAAAGTTTGAAACGTCTACGTATTACATCAAGGTGTGTAGGGAAAGTTTTTTAAAACACATTTTCATGTTTTTTAACATATTTTTTTAATTTTTAATATATTTTTTATCTTACAATCACTATTACAACGTGTTTTGGCATGACAAAAAAACGTTAAGTAGCCATTAAATATGCTAATAGTACTGAATAACCAATTCTTGGTACTTCTGTATCCATAAGCGTATCCACATGGCAGAGGGTAATGAAGATTACCAAAGAGCAGGGTCGAAGTGCTTCCTGAGACCTGCAAAGATCACCAAAAATAAATTTGGGATCAATACTATGACGGTGATTATGCCACGGATAATTCTTGAACATAAATAGCAACCGTTATGACTAAATTAAGAGAGATGGTACATTTCTTCGATCATGAGAATGAGTAGGTAAGCAATTAAGAAGGGCATTTTATCATCACTAACATCACGATAACCTTTGAGCATTTTCTCGTTAGGACCACTGCTGAATTCTCATTAAGGGATTGGACTCAGGGAAATGAAAGGAAATACAGTCTCTTTCAGGCTATACTCTTCTTCATGATCTTTAAATTTTGGAACACTCTCTTATGGATAACGTTAACAAAAATTGGAAATTAACTAAAAGTTTCTACAAGGAAAAACTGAAAACATTGTCAGGAATTGAAGATGGAAAGAGTGATAAGGGATCACCTTATTTAAATCAAAGGTTCTCTTCAACCATTCCCATTCCCACATATTTTGCATATGTTGCAGGAAAGTAGGCCAAAAATCTGCAAAATAATTTTAAAAGAATGATGAAGGGCCAAAACTTTTTGTAGTAAAATCATCAACCAACACCCCCCACCCCAAAAAAAAAAAAAAAACACGAAAGGGAATTTTCCCCAAGTACAAGAAATAGGAAGAAAGAGTTAGAGAAAGAACTTGAGCCTCAAAAAGTTCAAGTTTGCTCTTTTGCCTCGAAGAATCACTTGACCGTTCCTGTTTCTGTCGCAGGTGACTAGTGCATAAGTCGTCAAGTGGAGTGGAAGGATGTAGTTGCCTGTCCAGACTCCAGTTGCATATACCATTATTAATGCATGATGATCATGATCTTGGGATTCAAGATCATCAAATTCATCTTCATTAGTATTGAAATATTTTGAATCCACTGTTACGGTTCTTCCTGGCCTGATCCTGATTACCTTCTCGAATCGATCAGGCCGAGATGGGTACACCCACAGTCTCATTTCTATGTTGTAGTAAGTTCTGTTTTCGAATACTGTAAGCTTGCCACCCATATTCTCTATCGCATTCAGGAAATCCCAAAATTTTGTAAGAACTGACAAGAAAAGAAAACAAAGAAAAAAGTGCTCTTGTGAATGAACTAAGAAATTAGAGCAACATTGAATAAGTGGCTCACAGTGATCGTGTGGTTGTGCACGAACTCCATGCCGGGAGTAAGGAATGAGGAATGGACGAATTTATAAACTTGTCAAAGAAAAGATTATA
Organism: Gynochthodes officinalis; assembly: GCA_020080225.1. NCBI lineage: Eukaryota > Viridiplantae > Streptophyta > Magnoliopsida > Gentianales > Rubiaceae > Gynochthodes > Gynochthodes officinalis. The sequence continues at coordinate 19,485,089 of CM034622.1, forward strand.
AACTTGAATTGGTGATGAATCACTCAAGCTTCGAAGTCTGCATATGAGTCCACATTCTTTAGAAAAAATTAAAAGTAAAAAAGTGAAGGCTTCAGAGAAACTCCACAGAAATTTCTTGGAATTTTTGCATTCATTGACCAGGTCTTTTGGCCGACCGGCATGTTAAATTTGTCAAAGAAAAGATTATAAACTTGAGTGGGTGATGAAGCAGTCAAGCTTTGAAGTCTGCATATGAGATGAATCTACTTTTGTGAAGTCTGCATATGAGATGAAACTTTTGTTAATTAAGGAACCTGCAACCACTACCAAGGGTGCCTGGATAAACCCTATTCCTGTGTAATAGTCTGCAAACCACATAGGAGATGTAAATCGCCCTGTGTAATAGTCTGCAAACCACATCCCGTGCGACGGGCTCGATCGAGAAGGTGTTGGTGCCTGGATAAACCCTATTCCTGTGTAATAGTCTGCAAACCACACAGGAGATGTAAATCGCCCTGTGTAATAGTCTGCAAACCACACCCCGTGCGACGGGCTCGATCGAGAAGGTGTTGATAAGAGGATTTGAACTCTTGACCTTACGGTCCCACGCTCGCTGCCACACCAACTCGGCCACCCTCGAAGGGGTGAGATGAATCAACTTACTATACAGAAGTCTTATCTAATAAGAATTTTGGAAAATGTTTCCAAGTTATGGAATCTAAAATAGATTTCATGTATGACCATAAGGTACAGACCTTAGTCAATTTACCTAAAGGGATAAAAACCCATAGAGTGCAAGTGGATATTCAAGAAGAAGAAGAAGAAGAAGAGAGATACAAATGGTAATATTACCACCTATAAAGCTCGATTGGTTGCTAAATGTTACACACAAAGATCTGTGTTGACAATGATGAAACATTTTTACCAGTTGCTATGTTGAAATCCATAGGATTTTACTTGCTATAATTGCATATTATAATTATGAAATCTGGTATATGGATGTTAAAACAATATCAATGACAAATACGCCATCATACCTTTAGGGTACATGATATATCGTACTTGACCTATGTTCAACTAGTGTATCATGAATTCTAATTTGTACTTCATCATTATGAGATACAAACTCTTGTTCCAATTTTTTTTTTCCTTGTGGTTTTAGAACTTCTTAAAGTTCTATATTACTTCCTCTTTCCCTTCCTTGAATAAATTATTTTTTTAGAAATGTGGTACATTTTTAGACAAATACTTTTTGTTTTCTAGGATTATAAAAATAATATCCAAAAGACTATTGAATATCTCACAGATAGCATTTTTCGGATTTTGCATCAAACTTATCCGATTTTACCTTTTTAACAAATGAAGAACATTACCAAACTTTTATATGCTTAAAGTTTTTTTTTATACCATATATTGTATGGCATACAATTTATAGTTTTAAATGAAACATGATTCAAGAGATAAGAAACGATACTAGGGTGTATCCCAAAATGATTTGGATAAATTACATGACTCATCATGGAACAAATCATATATAATAATGTTTGATTTCTCCTTTTAGATATACTATTTAATTATAGTATAAAGTGGAAAGTCGAAAAGTGAAGGCTTTAGAGAAACTTCACACAAATTTCTTGGAAGTTTTGCATTCATTGACCAGGTTTTTTGGCCGACCGGCATGTTGAACTTGTCAAAGAAAAGATTATAAACTTGAGTGCGTCATAAATCAGTCAATCTTTAACTTTGCATATGCTTCCACATTCTTTATAAAAAAACTAGCAGAGTCTAAACGTTTCTTGAGTGACCACTGTATCATTTAAAATATAGAAAATGTAATGATATTCTTGATGGAATAAAATTAAACTGAAATAAATATTAAGACATACACTTAAAGGGTCAAAAACTAACAAAGAACATAAGTCTCAATTTAATTAAAATCAAAACCTAAAAAATGAAATCTAAATTGGTTGAAATTTAAATTGTCACGGGTAAAATCTTTCTATTGCATGACTCCTAAAGACAAGAACAAGAAAGATGTTTTTTATTTGTGGTATAAATACTAAATAGTCATTTTCTTTCAAAGCATGATCTTATATAAATTGATGCCAATTTCAATGGAGCAAGCACACTTACCAATAATGTTGTATGCTTTGTTGCCAAACTTCAACTGAATGTTACATTGCTTTACTTCTTCCAAGTGAAGGTTTGAATTTTTTAGAATATTCTATTTAGGAAAAAAGTAAAAGTTATAAGATTATTCAAGTGGAATATAAAATAATTTGTTAGCATTAATATGTAAAATATTTAGAAGAAGGTAGTATTGACCAATCTAAAAATATATGTTGTCGTGAATTACCGTGGACAAAGTTTTTTATTGTGTTCTTTTAGTGACTCAAAGTAAGTTTCCTAAACATCCATATTTGGTGACCTATCGGAAGTAAGTACAAATGTAACTCATTCTAAAAAAGTTACATTTTCTAAACAGATTGTAATATCCTAAAGAATAGCTGGCAACAAATTTCTCTTGTTTAGTTTGCATTGAAGATACTAAAATTATTATATTTTGAGTCCATGGTAAAGAACTATACGATTTGACACATGTTAAAAAAAAATACAAAAACACCCCTATGCATCACACATACATAACAACACAACCAAAAAAAAAAAAAAAGAACAACACTAATTTATTCTAATATTAATTAGTATATACACAATAAGAGTACATGTAATACCAAGCATAAACAAATAGATCCAATGAAAGAAGATTATAGATAATTGCATTTTTAACTTGCTACCAAGGGGATAACTATATTTTTCAACTTTGGCAATGTTATGTACAGCCATGACACAACATTAAACAACATTACCCATACAGAGAGCTTAAGTACTCATATATTAAGAAGATAATAGGTTCATCCATAAGACAAAGAATGCATGGATAGCATAACAAGCAACGAACTAAACCAACCAAAACAAGTTTTTTTTCCCACTTATACAAATAGCTTTTATTTACTTATGATTGCCTATCATTTTTTTTTGGATTGGAAACAGGGTGGGCGTATGCGGAAAAAATATTGGCACGGCCATATAGTTGCAAAACAGAGAAGCAATCGATCCAATAAAATGTCTTGAAATCCAAAAAATCCAAAATAAACAAGATGAATGCTACATAAAGCTAGCCATATAAGCCACAGTACAGCTACTAATTACAAACTGGGAGCACAACCACAGAAATTTCTAGAAATCAATAGTCCCTTTACACGTGAATTATGTACATCACAATGGCTCGTTAACTATATTTCACATTAGTGGCTTATAAACTAACTACAATACAACCAAACCAATACATTTCTCATATACATCTTGTTGAAAAATGTTAGAAGGAACATTAATGTAATTTTATGTTGCATATATGTATATTTTCATCTATAAACATGCACAAACCAGTTTGAATAGGTACAAAATTTCAGACAGAAACAATTTCCAAAATTTTTAACAGTAATAATTATTCCAGAAAGCAGTACTCATGTCATCTTTTAGATTAAACAAAAAGTTATCATGTCATCAAGGGCAACAAAAAATTGAAGAAAAAAAATATATCAGTAGGCATTATTTAGCACGCGTGTCTTTTTAAGCATGCAGCAAACAATTGAAGCCATGAATAGGTTAGTATAAATCATATTCTTGGTGAATGAACAGAGGATACTCGATGATGGATCCAGCAAGTGTTTAAAACTCCAATTGATTACTTCTAGGCTGCTACTTTTGAGAAGGAAAACAAGGGCAATAGTTAAAAAGTTGAAAATAAGTAATTTTAGTGAACTAAATGATAGAAGGTGAAAATGGAAGTACATTACTTGAGTTCACTATTTCTAGTGCAGGACTACATTGACTGTCACAGTTCCATTATATTGAAATGCTTTTACTGTGTGGTAGATGGTGATGTGACATGTTTTGCATCTTTACAGCTGTATTTCAAATGTCAAATCAAAATTGCCTAGTCACATGTTTAAGCAAAGCTGCACAAACAATATATTTTTTTTATTGAAATAACATTTTGGAAATGCCAATCTTTTTTGCATAGACATAATTCCATAATCATATTTAACGAATATGAACTTCCACATCAGCAAAAAATAGCAAAAAACAGTGGGAAAAAAATTAAAATGGGCTTAGGTCAATTTTTGAAACTTTTTTCGCTGCAAGAAATGTTTTTAGGAATAAAAACTTCTCTTGTTTGCTCTTAGCACGTACAGAAAACAAACAAACCTAACATAATGGGAAGTAAAACATATAATGGCGATAACCTATTTGACAAATGTAATACAACTTAGGATGATTATTATTTAGACAAATTCAAAATAGCAAAACAGAAATAGGCCCAAACCACTAAATATGAAAACTAATTCTGTAAGATATAGCAATACATTTACATTTTCCATTGATAAAGATTAGTTGTAGCACCTCACTGCTACAAAACAAAGGGAAAATAAATTCATATTAGAAATATGCAATTGTGATAATTTTGAAAGGATGGGAGGAACATGTTATAATGTTTGTATGCAAAAACCACGAGCAACACCAAATTGCACAGGAAAGAGAAATATCAATAGAAATTTTACCTTCCAAAGCACAACTTTATCAGCCAATTAGTTTTTCAATACCCATCGACAATCGAATTGCATTCAATGCACACATAGAAAGAAAGAAAATATTTAGGATGCAATGAAAAGAAACAAGGAAAACGTATTATAAGAACAAAACATAAACCAAATTTCTATTCTAAATAAACAAATGTACATTAACTATCAAAAGCATACCGACACAATTGTAAAGATATTTGTAATAAGTAATCATTTAAACTAAGTAAGGATCACAAAAAAATAAAGAAACTAAAGATTTATTATCTAGATATACGCGACCGACCAAAAAAAATGTCACTATTCTTTAACTACTAATGTAGCTGGCAGTATAATATGTTTTCGCAAACCAATAACCAATTAGATAGGTGCACAATATTCAAGTCATTTGTACATGTGTGAAGACATTAGATAGAAATTAAACTTGGAATTTAGTTAGTAAACACTCTCTTCACATGCATTAAACAATTTCTTATATTTCATTTTATACACACAGGCCTTACACTTAACATAGGAATAGCAAAATGGAAAAGCCGCAAACATAACCAAATTGCACAGGAAGGAGGGATGTCAATTGAAACTTTACCTATTGAAGCACAACTATTTCAGTCGATTAGTTTCCCAACAACCATCGACAATCGAATCGTATTCAATGCATGCATATAAGTGAAAAAAAAATAGTTAGGAAACAATGGAAAGAAACAAGGAAAATGAATTACAAAAAGGAACAATAACGAAATTTCTATTACAAACAAACAAGTTTCCATTTTTTAACTATCAAAAGAAGAGCAATCACTTTTCTAATATTTTTCTTTAACTGATCACCAACGTCATAGTTCACCAATAGGTATAACATAACAATAATATACATGCTTGTGCAGATTTTAGTTGCCTATTAAAGTTAACATTAATGACATAATGGTTGCAACAATAAACTTAACACAAAAGAGGCTAAAACCAAAATTTTGTTCAGCAGTAAACCGTATGAAAGTTAAGAGCTAATGAAAAATGTAACAACCGAAGTCACATAATAGAATAACCAAAAAGGAAAATAAGGAAGAAAAAGAGTCAAATATCAGAGGGATAAGAAACACCTATTAAAATGACATTATAGACCAATAGATTAGAGCAGACTACATTCTCTGTAGCAATTAACTTAACTAATCGTTTTACAAATGCCTTAAAGAGAATGACAAATTATGTTTTCTTTCCTTGGGAACAATAAATGTTTAGTGCAAGCAACATATTTTCACATACAAATTGTATTTTAATTTTACTTTCTTATCTTTATGAAACAAAAGTTATGGGAACAAAAAAGAAAAAAATGAAAATAGATTTTTTAATTATTTTTTTTGGTCAAAACGAAGGGATCATATTTTTTTTTTTTGCATACAAATAGGAGCGAAGAAGAAGCTAGTTTGATAGAGTTGGTATTGTATCCTTGACCCTTCAAATGTAGAATGAAAGTATTTTATGTATAAAACATTTTAAATACATTCATCCCTTCACTTTTTATTTTACTTTTTTATCTAAATGGAAAAAAGGTTACAATAAATATATCTATAAACAAACATTTTTTCCCCCCAAAATGAAGAGACCATTTGTTTTTATATACAAAGATGAAGGAAAAGGCGACGGTTTTCCAAATGTAGCATGAAAGCATTTTACATATAAAACCTTTTAGGCAGACACAAGTATTACATTTTTATTCTACATTTTTAACTCAACAAAATAAAAAACATGGAGAAAAAAAATATATAAATAGCATGAGAAACAATTTGTAAAATTATACAACATATATTTAAATGGAATCCATTATAAAGCCCACAAAATCTGGAATGGCAAAATCTCATGACAAATTACAAGCAATTTTCATAATAACTAAACGACATGATAACATACAAAAGTTGTTCGTATCAACCAGCAAGCCAAACTAATGAAAGGAATACTCCTCTTCTCATTTATACTAACCGTGTCCATATATTTATGGTGGTTGTTCAGTTTTTGGTTTGAAAATAGTCTGGTCCAACGCGAAACAAATGTGGCAAGGCCATATAGTTGTTGGACACAAAACCAGTTAGCGCACTAATTAAATGCCTTGAAATCCAATACAAAAAAAGATGAATGATACATGAAGCCAGGAATATGAAAAAGAATGCATCCACTTATTATAAACTGGGAGGCAATTGCAGAAAATTTCACAATCAGTAATCCATTTGCACATGAATGATGTGGATCATAATGGCCAATTAACCTATTTCATCACACTTGCCTATTAACTAACTACATTACAACAACCAAATGTATTTCTCATAACAAATAACAAATATTAACAAATGCATCAAGGCAAGAGGAAGCAAAGGAAACCAATTTTGTAAAAGCAAGCAAAATGGTGGAAGCAAAGATCATTTGTTTTCCACATACAAAGACGGAGAAAAAAGCGATGGTTTTCCAAATGTAGCATGAAAACATTTTATATGTAAAACCTTTTAGACACACACAGAAATTACATTTTTATTCAACATTTTTTATTTCACATACAAAGATAAAGTAAGAAGCGATGATATTCCAAATGTATCATGAAAGCATTTTATATATAAAATTTGTTAGACACACCCACAAATTATATTTTTATGCTACATTTTCATCTAATCTCAACAAAATAAAAATCATGGAGAGAAAACATATAAAATCCATTATAAAAGTGGGCAAAATCTGGGTTGGCACAATCTTAAACCAATTACAAGTAATTTTCATCACAACTTATTGGCCTTATTACATGCAAAAGCTATTCATTTCAAGCGACAAACCAAACTAACGAAAGGAAGACTCCTCTTCCCATCTGCACTAACACTGTCCATTTATTTATGGTTATTAGAAGACTCAAAACCAATTAGTGCAAAACCAGTTGGAAGATTCAAAACCAGTTTGCTCAAAACTAGTTGGCAGACTCAAAACGAGCAAGGCCATACAGTTGGAAGACTCGAAACCAGTTAGCACATCAATTAAATGACTTGAAATCCAAAAGTAAAACAAGAGGGATGATACACGAAGCTAGGAACATAAAAAATAGTGCATCCACTTATTATAAACTAGATGAGCAAGCGCAGAAATTTTCACAAATCAGTAGTTTATTTAGATGTGAACTATGTGGATCATAGTGCCCTATTAGCCACATTTCATCACACTTGCACATTAACAAACTATATTACAACCGACAGACATATATATTTCTTAGAACGAACAACAAAGAACAAATATTAACAAATGACTTATGGACATTCCAGAAAAAGAAAGGTAATAATTGAGCAAAGGCAGAAGGAAGCAAAGAAGACCCATTCCATAAAAGTAGGTAGAATGGTGCAAGCAAAGATGACCACAAGATCATCACAAAATAGGAACAAGCTAGAACAAAGCAAGAAGCGACAAAGCAATAGGGTAGGAACAACCAAAGCAAGGGTAATTTTAAAAAAGGGTAAAATCACGTAGTCAATATTGTTTTCATTTTCACTTAGCACAAAAAAAGAAGGAAAAAGGTAAAAGGCTCATCTAAGCAGCCAAGTGGAGAAGTGCAATAAAGGTGCATAGGGGTGAAAAAACAGAACAAAAAGATTGCGAAGGAAAAATGATGGAAAAGGAACCCAAAATAGGAATAATAAAGCTAACCTAAACCCTAAATGCACAGTTAAGAAGAAAACAAGAGGAGCACTAGAAACATTTAATGTGCAAACCAACCCACAACATTGAAGCTAGGAAGGAAAAAAATAGAACCCTCATGTAAGAAACCAAAGGAAAAAGAGTAATAAAAACACGACAAAAAGATTAAGAGGAATGGACAATAGAAAACACAACTAAACACTGTGAATAAAGCTAAACCCTAAATGGAAGGTTAGACAAAGAACAAGAGAAATGGTAGAAATAAGAAGCGATAAAAGTGGACACCGGATAGCTCTTTTCCTTAAAAAACTGACAGATCAGCGTGATTAGAAAAAACCAGGTGTAATAAATAAAAATTAGTCATAAGTTGACAACAGGCAACAAAAAGGCAACAAAAGATTTGATAGTGACAACCTTATCGAGCAGTTAAAAATATTTCAGAGAGTAGACATAAAATCTTTCATAAAGCAGACCAACACATCTCAATCAAACATTAGTGCATGTACCAGAAAAATAAGAATAATGATGCAAATATAAAATAGCATAAAAGAGGAAATAATGCATGTAGCAGAAGGAATAACAATATCCATACACATATAACTCAACATTAAAAAAGAAAAAATAATATATATATATAAAAAGAATGATAATTTTCTTGTCCTGGTTCAACTAACCCTTCGGCAAACAAATAGTACGTTGCTGAAAAAACCAATGCGGCTGCAACCCCTCTAACACAAAATCTCCAAATACCTATAACAGATCTGGTTAGGGCAATTTCTAGGAAGAAAAAATTTTAAAAAGCAAGGACATTTTGGGAAAGGGAAAAAGGCTAGATTTCCTTCCTCAAACCCACCATCAACGTTAATGGTTGGGACTGGAACATTCCCCAGTTGGCAGACAGTCAAATCGACAGACTAGATGCCTCTAATCACCAGAAATTGCACCAAAACAAATGGATCTAGTTAGAGGAGAAACAAAAGAGAAGAAAAAAAGATCCCAACCAAAATGAAGAACAGATCTGAAGAGGGTAAAAACTTATGCCTCCCTTCCACACGTTCACCGTCAATGATGATGGATGGAGTTGACAAGGTGGTTGGTCGGCAGACTGAGTCATTAAATGGCAAAAATGTGACAAAAACCGGCCAAAATCGCACATGAATTGGCTGAGTGGGTCAATGGCCCAAAATATGAAAAAATCTAAAGTTAGGGCAACACTCAGATAAGGAAAATAAGTAGAAACTAGAAAAAAAAGGATAGGAATAAAAAATTGGAACAAAAGCAACCATCGAGCAAGAAGTTTTGGGGAAAGAGAACCAAAATTTCATTATGAATAGTGGGAGGCAAACAAAAATTGAGAAAGGGCAAATTGAGAAACGCAGAGAAACCCAGCAGGTGTAGTCAAATCCACCTGTCTGCACAAATGAAAAAAGACAACAAATGGGAAGAAAAATATCACGCATTATACCATGGATAACACATGGTCGACATGTCTGTTGCTTCGGCCAACCCCCAAAACGGTCATTGTCACTGTGATTGGCATGTTTATCGGTAGAGCAACCCAACCCCTAAAATGGAAAGAAAAACCAAATTAAGGCAACATTCGAGCTAGAGAAATTGTAAGAAACTGGGCGAGGAGAAGATAAGAATCAAAGATTGGGAGAAGAGCATGACTCGAAAAAGAACATTTGTGGGAAAAAACGGCAAAAATTTTTGCTGAACGACGAAAATGGAAGCAAAGTCGAATGATGAAAAAAGTGGAAATGCAGACAGGAATAGTCAAATCGTTGTCTAGAGATATGGGAAAGCACAACACACACATTCTGAGGGAAATAGACTCTAATGTGGAGAACATCTAGGCTACAGGTAATCTTCAGCAAATGTGATAGGCTACAAATGCGCACGATGGAGAAGTATAATGTCCACGTGTCATCACCAAGTAGTTCTTGTTCACGCTTTTATACTATATGTTAATGAAATGTGAAAAAGTGAAGGCTTTAGAAAAACCTCACACAAATTTCTTGGAATTTTCGCATTCATTGACTAGGTCTTTTGGCCGATCCGCATGCTAAACTTGTCAAAGAAAATATTATAAAAAGAGAGAAAGGATAATTAATAATAAAGGAGAGATTGATTGAAAACTTATATTTTATTTAGAATTTTAAAAATTTATATAGGCAAATACAAAATAAAAATGTAACTAAAATAACAAAAATTAGGATGCATAATTTGCTTGAACTCAAATACTAGTTGACTCCAAGAAAATAGAACTAACATTTGACTAAAACAAGACCACTAAAGAAACATGCTAAAATAGAAATATGCTGAAATAAAACACTTCTAACAACCTTCCCTTATACTGAAAGCTTTCTAGCTTCAATTTAATTACAAGTAGAATTTTCAAAGGTGCAAAGTCCTATTAATTTCCTCAAATTTTCAAAAACTGAAAGTTTGAGAGGTTTGGTAAATATGTCTACCAATTGTTTATTACTTCTGCTATACTTCAAATCAATTTCTCCACTATGGGTGAGGTCTCTTAAAAAATAAAAATTCACATCAATGTGCTTGCTCCTTACATGTAGCATTGGATTCTTTGAAAACTTAATCTGAGTTGTAGTAACAAAAAATTGTGGTAGCTCTTGATTGTTTAAACTGTAACTCTTCAAGAATCCTCCTAAGCCAAATAGTTTGACAAGAACAAGTTGTTGCAACAAAAAATTCAGCTTTTGTGCTTGACAAAGTGACAATTGGTTACTTCTTAGATGACCATGAAACAGCACCTGTGCTGAGCATAAAAACATACCCTGAAGTGCTCCTTCTATCATCTTGATCTCTTACATAATCACTATCAGTAAATCCAAATAAAATTGATTCTCTACCTGCCTTATAAAATAACCCAAAATCTATAGTTCCTTGTAAATATTGAAGGAACCTCTTGGTTGTTGGCAAATGCATTTCTGCAAGATTCTCCTTATATCTGCTAATTAAGCTAATACATTATATCTGGTCTTGTTGCAGTTAGATACATCAAACTACCAACAATTAGTTTGTAAAGTGTGTTGTCCACCTTCTTTTCTCCATGATCTTTATGTAACTTCAAACTGAACTCTGCTAGAGTGCTGACTCGGTTTATTTTTACCACTAATTGCAAGTCATGCAATTATAGTATAATTACGAGTATCGTCCCACAGGGAGGTGAACAACTACCAGTTAAGCAATATTAATACCTATTATCTAGATCAACATATAAAAGAAGAGTGGATGTAATAATAAAAATCAAGTAAAAGCAATATTAAAATTCAGATAAACAAACTTTAGGACTTGGGATTTCACCAACCATTAACTATAAATTCCATTCATATAATTAATTTGTGATAAATCCTCACAACTATTCACATCACTAAACATTATCTCCTCTCAGAGTATAATATTACTATTCAAATAATAATTATGGAACTACTTTCGTGACTCCAAAATTACTATGAATGCATGATGAACAAAAGAATACTATGTTGCAGAAATTGAGAATCTACTATCGTGATTCATAATTAAAGTCTGAAGAATTCACGAACTAATATTGATGTCAGCTGTCGCCTCTTCACCAATACCTTAAACATGCAAATGGTGATCAAGCATTTACAAGAAATAATACCGAATAAATCAGATATTGGATAATACCACAATTATATAAATGAAACTTAAGTAATGATGGCTACATTCCAGTCTTAAAGAAAAGAAATTCAGCCACTAAACATGGCTTGCATGAACATAAAATTACGTCTAAACTATCCTCTACTCTATTCTATCGTTGTCTTGTGGTTTATTTGTTTGTATTGTGCTCTCCTTCATTTATACTTGTTCTGCCCCATGAAGAGTAGAAGTCCAAGTTGTGTAGAAGTCATTCTCTGATCCGAACGATTCTGAATTGCGTGTTCCTCTGTTTTCCGTAACTCCATTAACTTCCTCAATGCTATGGCATGAAAAGTTACATGCCATGGCATTGACAAACCAGTCCTTCTTTTGTTTAAGAAAACGTGGCCTTCCTTCTCACTCAAGCAATCTTTTCAATCTTATCTTTCTTTAAGCAATTTTCCTACAAGATAGCAATTTACGTTAGATAAGGCTAAATTCTCCCATAATTAGATAAGATAATAGAGATATCTTAACCTAGAAGTTATCATTATACTCACTTATCAAACTACCCCCAACTTGAACACTTGCTTGTCCTCAAGCAAAAAGAATAATTATCTGAAATCAGTTGTTATATTAAATCTCAGAGATTCCAACCAATACTCACAGGAAAGTTAAAACACCACATTCATGAGTAAGACCAATCAAAAGAGAACCTAAACCTGCTTAACATCACCAGAGTGTGTGTGTGCTATGGATCACATCCCATCATTCCAGATTAAAGCCAGTTGCATAAAACAAATATCCACATCCTTTATATAAAACAACCAACTCAATTTGGATCAGGTAGGACTTTTAGCTTGTAACGTTAGGCTCAGGATTGGCTATCAAAGAAGGGGAAAAGATATAAAATCAAAGAAAATAGTTTAATTCTTGTAAGCACCTTGGAAAGATACTTTTTTTTTTTTTATTATTGTAGCACCTTCCATCACAACCCCCAACTTATTGTACTCTAGTCTCTTTTGACAATGTACACCAACCAAGCATTCTTTGAGGCTGAACAACAGAATAAGTTCGCTTCATCTTCTTTTTCTCTTTCTTTTTCCTCCTTTTCTTCTATTCTGTTCTTTTCTTCTTCTTCTTCTTCTTTTTTTTTCTTTTTTTTTTATTTTTGTTTACCACAAAATACATCAACAATAAACAGAACATTATTCATAACAGAATAAGAACTCCCCATCAACCCATGCATCAAGAGACTTTATCTTTGAAGCCCATAACCTATTCTCCTTTTCTACCCATTTTTTTAACTTGTTCCTCACATTGGACTCCATGTCTCCCTCTTTCCCTTGTATCATATATACCAAAGTGCATTTAAACTCTTTTAAGGGTTTTTTTAGAAGGATAAAAATTAACATGAATAAGGCTATAAGGTAGTAAATGAGGTTATGAAAAAAAAATAATCTTGAATGGCGGTTCTTTCCATTCTATCATTTAGGCTCAAAATAGGTTCAATGGATAAGATACACAACCGGGTTAGCTTGAAAAGTTCAAACGGCCAAAGAACTGCCTATGACCTTCATCTCCAAATCAAATCAAATTGTGATATCAAAAGGATATAGACCTTTGGTTTATACAGACTTTTCACATAAAACAATGGACTGATCATAGTTGTGCTCAAAGAAATTCTAGTCATGTTAAACAAAGTAAAAGTCACATCAAAAGATTGAGTTACTCATTCTCATAGCATTTTATATTCCCATGAGCTTGAGGTTTAAACCATTCTCATCATAGATCATAACAAAGAATTTCAGCATAAAGTACCTTTTTACTGTTTTGTTTTCATTCTTTTCATTCTGTTTTTTCCTTTTTCATGATATGTTGGCAAAATTTTTTTACCTAACAACAAGTTTCAAAAACCAAAACTAACACAAGTGATTCAACGAACTAATCAAAAATCAAAGCAAATTTGAAAGCATTCAAAAACCAAAACTAACACAAGTGATTCAACGAACTAATCAAAAATCAAAGCAAATTTGAAAGCAAAAGCAAACACAAAAGTACCCCCCAACTTAAATACACATTGTCCTCAATGTATCAAAACAAGAAAAACAGTCAAGAACAAATAGATAAAAAGAGGACTTCCCTTTCTTGAGTCAAGTAGATTCAGCACTCATGTTGTTGTTCTTGTGCGAGAAAGCAGGTAATGGTGGCAACCCACAGGACCAATAAGTGGTGGAGCAACTTTTTTTTTTAAATGCATTATGCCATGGCATCGAAAATTACATGCCATGGCATTGGAAAGAAATTTATAAGTGAACCGCCGCTGCGCTGAAATAACCGCCGCAGCGCTGAAAACTTTCTGTCCAAGCATCCTTCCGTCATGAAGCGTGTCATGCCATAGCATTCAAAATTGCATGCCATGGCATTGCAGAAAAAATCGTTCTTCATCTTCAGTTGACTCTTCTTTGTCCAGTGGCTGCTTCCAGTCTTCAGAAACATGAAAATAACAAAGAAAACTTTAGTAAATTAAACTAAATATCTAATTAAAAGGAAATAAAGAAATAAAGAAATATAACAACAGGGTGCTTGTTTATAGTCTGTAGCTCGACTTTTCATTAGCTAGTTTGTTTGTGGACTGAAATCGACCCCTTCCAATGCACTTGCCATCAACGACATCTCTTCATCCTTATCCTTTATATTTCCTGCACTAACCAAGCATTCCTCCAAAGGATCCTTTGGTTTGTCCAATCTAACAAACTCATCGGTAGGTTTAGTAAAAACATCCATACAGTAAACATGGTCAGTAAAAGAAGGATATTTGCAAGATTTAAAGATATTGAATTCTACCTGCTCATTACCAATACTAAATGTTAATTTACCATGCTTCACATCAATAACTGCACCAGCTGTGGCTAAAAAGGGTCTTCCCAAAATGATTGGAATCTCAACATCTTCATCTATATCTAACACTACAAAATCTGTGGGAATAAAAAATTTTTTTACCTTGACAAGTACGTTTTCTAGAATTCCCACTGGATGGGTTACAGACCTGTCAGCCAATTGTAAAGTAACATTAGTAGGTTGCAACTCCTTCAATCCTAATTTTTTTGAAACAGATAAAGGCGTTAAAGAAACACTAGCTCCTAAATCACATAAACCCTTAGAGAAATTTATTACACCAATGGTACAAGGAATAGAAAAACTCCCTGGATCTTTGAGCTTTTGAGGTAATTTATTTTGAATTAGAGCACTTGTTTCCTCAGTCAAAGGTATTGTCTCAAAATCTTCCAGCTTCCTCTTGTTAGACATGATTTCCTTCAAAAATTTAGGATATGCAGGGATTTGAGCAAGAGCATCAGCAAAAGGTATGTTGATGTGTAACTGCTTAAACACTTGAACAAATTTTTGGAATTGCTTGTCATCTCTAAATTTCTTCAATCTTTGAGGAAATGGTATTGGTGGAACATAAGGTTCAGGTTCCTTCACTACTTCAGGAGCTTTCTTCAATCTTTGCGGAAATGGTATTGGTGGAACATAAGGTTCAGGTTCCTCTTCTTGTTCTTTCTTGTTCTCTTCACCCAACTGCTTTCCACTGCGCAATGTTATTGCTTTGCACTGCTCTTTGGGATTTATTTCCGGCATGCTAGGTAGCTTCCCTTTGTCTCTAGCATTTATAGAATTAGCTATCTGGCCTATCTGAAATTCCAGATTTTTGTTTACTGCCACAACTTGATCCAGTTTTGCTTCCAGTTTTTCAAATCTGTCCGAAGTGGCACCGGTCAGTTTTTCAATGGCTACTTCCCATGATGGTTTTACCTCAGTTTGATGTGGCCTTTGCTGGTATCCTGCTGGGTTAAATTGTCTCATGTTACTGCTTCCGGCATTATTCTGGTTTGCCCATGAAAATTTCAGGTGATTCCTCCAACTTAGATTATATGTGTTGGAATATGGGTTGTGCTGCTGTGGCCTATTGAAATTCTGAGCAAACTGCACATTTTCTACCTGTACACACTCGACAGTAGTGTGAGATCCTCCACAATTTTCACAACATAAAATAGAATTGGAGATAAAATTTGCACTGTTTAATTTTTCAAACATATTAGTCAATGAATCAATTTTTGCACTCAACAAATCTACTTTATCTACTCCATACATTCCAGGCACCTTTCTTTGTTGATTTTTCTCATTAGACCACTGAAAGTTATTTGAAGACATTTCTTCCAGCAAATTATATGCTTCCTCTAGTGATTTACCCATTAAAGTACCACCTGCGGCTGCATCTACAGAAGTTTTGATGGACTGGTTTAATCCATTATAAAAAGTTTGTAACACTAGCCACCCAGGAAGACCATGATGAGGACACATCCTTTGCAGTTCTTTATATCTTTCCCATGCTTCATATAAAGATTCATTATCTAATTGTGTAAAGCTAGCAATGTCATTACGTAGCTTAGCAGTTTTACCAGGAGGAAAATATTTGTTTAAAAATGCTTGAGATAAACCAGCCCAAGTGGTAAAAGTACCAGATGGAAAAGAAGTGAGCCAAGCTTTAGCTTTATCTTTTAATGAAAAAGAAAACAACCTTAATCTAATGGTATCTTCGGTTACCCCATTCATTTTTATAGTATCACAAATTTCCAAAAAATTAGAAAGATGAATATTTGGATCCTCAAACAATTCTCCTCCAAATTGAATTTGCTGAACCATATGAATAAGTGCAGGTTTTAACTCAAAATTGTTAGCATTTACCACAGGTCTTGAAATACTTGCACGTGCTCCTTCAGGTGTAGGCATAGCAAAATCACGTAACAAAACTCTTGCAGGAATTGGATTTTCTTCTGCCATCTTGAGAGCTTTCTTCCTTTGTTTGCTTTCTTTAGCTAATGCCCTGCAAGTCTTTTCAATCTCAGGATTATATGGTAGTAACTCACGTGTTCTCCTGGGCATAAAACACAACAATAATTAGTAACAACAGTAAACAAAATAAACAACAATCTAAATTAATAGAAAAAAATATTGCTAATTTGATATTGAATACGCCTCCCCGGCAACGGCGCCAAAATTTGACTCGGTTTATTTTTACCACTAATTGCAAGTCATGCAATTATAGTATAATTACGAGTATCGTCCCACAGGGAGGTGAACAACTACCAGTTAAGCAATATTAATACCTATTATCTAGATCAACATATAAAAGAAGAGTGGATGTAATAATAAAAATCAAGTAAAAGCAATATTAAAATTCAGATAAACAAACTTAAGGACTTGGGATTTCACCAACCATTAACTATAAATTCCATTCATATAATTAATTTGTGATAAATCCTCACAACTATTCACATCACTAAACATTATCTCCTCTCAGAGTATAATATTACTATTCAAATAATAATTATGGAACTACTTTCGTGACTCCAAAATTACTATGAATGCATGATGAACAAAAGAATACTATGTTGCAGAAATTGAGAATCTACTATCGTGATTCATAATTAAAGTCTGAAGAATTCACGAACTAATATTGATGTCAGCTATCGCCTCTTCACCAATACCTTAAACATGCAAATGGTGATCAAGCATTTACAAGAAATAATACCGAATAAATCAGATATTGGATAATACCACAATTATATAAATGAAACTTAAGTAATGATGGCTACATCCCAGTCCTAAAGAAAAGAAATTCAGCCACTAAACATGGCTTGCATGAACATAAAATTACGTCTAAACTATCCTCTACTCTATTCTATCGTTGTCTTGTGGTTTATTTGTTTGTATTGTGCTCTCCTTCATTTATACTTGTTCTGCCCCATGAAGAGTAGAAGTCCAAGTTGTGTAGAAGTCATTCTCTGATCCGAACGATTCTGAATTGCGTGTTCCTCTGTTTTCCGTAACTCCATTAACTTCCTCAATGCTATGGCATGAAAAGTTACATGCCATGGCATTGACATACCAGTCCTTCTTTTGTTTAAGAAAACGTGGCCTTCCTTCTCACTCAAGCAATCTTTTCAATCTTATCTTTCTTTAAGCAATTTTCCTACAAGAAAGCAATTTACGTTAGATAAGGCTAAATTCTCCCATAATTAGATAAGATAATAGAGATATCTTAACCTAGAAGTTATCATTATACTCACTTATCAAGTGCTGACAGGATTATAGGCCTTTATCTGAAACCTTTCCAAAAATTTTCCAATGTATTTCCTTTGAGAAATAAAAATCCCATCACCTAATTTCACCACTTCTATGTCAAGGAAGTAATGCACCATCCCCAAATCAGACATTTCATACTCATCCATCATAGATCTTTTAAATTCTTTAAACATGGCATCACAATTTCCGATACATATGAGATCATCAACATACAAGCAAACCATAAGAAATTTTCCTCCATCTCCAATTTTAACAAAAAGTGTGTGCTCATAAGGACATTTTTGAAAAACCAGCTTTTAAAAAATAAGTCTCAATGCAACCATACCAAACTCATGGGGCTTGTTTTAGTCCATAAAGTGCCTTTTTTAATCTGTATAGTTTATGTTCACTTCTATGTTTAATGTAGCCAAGTGGTTGTTCTACAAATACCTGTTTCTCCAAATATCCATGCAAGAAAGCCAATTTGACATCTAGCTCGAAAATCGGCCAAGAATTTTGTGCCGCCAATGCAACAACTAATCTGACTGTGTCATGTCTTGCAACTGGAGAAAATTTTTTTGTATAGTCAATCCCATATTCTTGCTTGTATCCCTTGGCTGCCGAACTCACCTTATACTTGTCAACCTCAACATTCTCTTTGAGCTTTGTTTTGAAGATCCACTTTACACCAATTGTTTTGTGCCCTTGAGGAAGATCAATAAGCTCCCAAGGGTAATTTCTTTTAATGGCGTCAATTTCATCATCCATTACCTTTCGTCATTTTTTCTTCTTGGACAACACTCTCAAAAGTTGTAGGGTCACAATCTGAAAAGAAAACAAAGTGAGTTATTGGATCTTCAATTTGATGAACTCCAGTTATTTCAAGTCTAACATCCTTGCTGGCCTCTTTTGAACATGTTTTGTTTCAAATACTTCAGTAGAAGCTTCAATAGCTACTAGAGTTGAATTTTGTGGTGTGAAAGCTGCTAGAGATGGTTGTATGGGCTGTTGCATTGCTTATTCAATTTCAATGTCAACAATAATTGGATTGGGCTGCTGCCTATCCCAATTCTAAGTGTTCTCCTCATAAAAAATAACGTGTTAGCTGGTCACTATCTTCTTTGTGAAAGGATTGACCAATTTGTATGCCTTTGATACTTCGCTTACACCAAGAAATACACATTTTTCTCCTTTATCATCAAGTTTCTTTTTTTTTTCTCATCAGGGACATGAGCATAAGCAACACAACCAAAAATTATGAAGTGATCTACTACTTCACGCTTCTTTTGGTGTCATGTTTTGAACAGCAAAAGTTGGAATTTTATTCAACACATGAATGCTCCAATTTATTGCTTTTGGCCAGAACCTCTTCGGAAATCTTCCTCTTGCTAGCAGGCTTCTCACCATATTGAGAATGGTTCTATTTTTCCTCCCTAACACACCATTTTGTTAGGGTGTGTAAGTAGCTATTAGATCTCTTCGAGTGCAGAAGTGTCACAAAAAGCTTCAAACTCTTTGGAGCAATATTCTCTACCACGATCAATGCATAGAGTTTTAATGGTTTTTCCTATTTCATTTTCAATATGAGCTTTGAAACTTTTAAATGCACTAAAAGCTTCTGATTTCTCCTGCAAAAAATAAACCCAAGTTTTTCGTGTGTAATCATTAATGAAGGTGATTAAATATCTTTTACCTCCATTTGAAGTTGGATTTACCGGCCCACAAATGTCGGAATGAACCAGCTCCAAGACATTTTTTGCTCTCCATGACTTTCCTTGAGGAAATTGAGAATGATGATGCTTGCCAACAATGCATTTTTCACAAACTTGGGAAGGAATGGTAATCTGAGGAAGACTTGTCACCGTATCTTTTTGTTGTAGAGTTTTTAGGCCATCAAAACTTAAGTGACCATATTGAAAATGCCAAAGTCCTTAGGGGTCTTTCACTGCAGCCATCAAGCAAGTCTGAGCACATTCAATCTTCAATAGGAACAACCTATTTGAACTCATATGCACAACAGCAATAGCACCCCTAGAAGGATCATATATTTCACAAACACCTATCTCGATAGTAATTACATAACCTTTCTCTTGTAATTGACCAGCACTCAATAAATAGCTTTTTAAATTAGGAACATAGAAAACATTGGAGATTGTTTCTATAAAACCATTCTTGGTTTTTATATTAATGTCACCTTTCCCCAATACATTCACAGTAGAGCAATCTCCAAAACTCACAATAGAATGAAAATCTTCATTCAAGTAAGTAAAAGAAGATTTATTACTGCACATGTGGTTGCTGAGCCTGTATCCACATACCATAGTTGTGAGGTTCCTGATTCGTATG
Source organism: Gynochthodes officinalis (assembly GCA_020080225.1). Classification (NCBI taxonomy): domain Eukaryota; kingdom Viridiplantae; phylum Streptophyta; class Magnoliopsida; order Gentianales; family Rubiaceae; genus Gynochthodes; species Gynochthodes officinalis. The sequence continues at coordinate 19,505,467 of CM034622.1, forward strand.
AACTGCCATTAACAGAGTCTCTACTTCTTTATTTTATGCAAAATTTGATTTTTCTCCCTTTTCTTTGCCGTTAGGCAAGTTTCAGAATGATAATAAGCAAACTTATGGCACCTAAAATACTGTACCTTTGACTTGTCAAATTGTTGATCTTGTCCTTAGCCCTTGCCTTGAACATCATCAACATTGGCATGCTTGCCACCATCTCTACTTCTGCTGTCTCCTCTTCCTCTTCCTCTTCCCCTTCCTCGACCTCTTGAGCTTGAAGAATAAGTAGAGGCCTTTAAAGCTTTCTCCTCTATAGTTGAAGTTATGTTCATCTTTTGTTCATGGACTATCAAGAAGCTTTGGATTTCATCAAGGGAGAGTGCATCAATGTCCTTGGATTCTTCAATTGGGCATACAACATAGTCACACTGGTGTCAAAGAGCGTAGAATCTTCTCCATGATGGTAACATCTTCCATGTTCTTACCATGGAACCTCAGTTTGTTATTTATCTTCATTGTTCTGGCACAATAACTGATGATAGATTCTCCATCCTTCATTGTCAGAGTTTCAAAATCCCTTCATAGAGCTTGAAGCTGTGCTCATTTCACTATGATAGAGCCCTAGTAGTTTTTCTTCAGAGTCCCAAATATCCTTGGAAGTTTCTTTGCAAAGAATAGTTTCCAGGATAGGACGATCAATTGCTTGAAAGAGATAATTCTTTGCCTTCAAATCCTTTAGCTTTCTAACTTCCAATTCTGTTTTCTGAGCTTCCATCAAACTCATGCTATCTTCTTGTGCTTGAATTCTAGATTCAATGATTGACCAATATTCTTTTGATCATAAAAAGTTCTCCATTAGTATGCTCCAATGGTCAGAATGACCATCAAAGTGTGGGATGGCTGCATGCACAAAATTGGACTCTATAGCCGTGGTTAGATGAAAGAAATTTTGTTTCTTTAGGTAGACTCTCTAACCTCACATGTTTGCACTCACAAAATGACTTGTAGCTTTGATACCATTGTCAAGGAAAAGATTATAAGGAGAGAAAGGATAATTAATAATAAAGGAGAGATTAATTGAAAACTTGCATTTTATTTAGAATTTTAAACCTTTATATAGGCAAATACAAATAGAAATGTAACTAAATAGCAAAAATTAGGATGCATAATCTACTTGAACTCAAATACTAATTGACAACTAACATTTGACTAGAACAAGATCGACTAAAGAAATATGTTGAAATAAAAACATGCCGAAATAAAACAACTCTAACAAAATTAAATGTGGAAAAATTACTAACTTTGATCTACATTTTTCTGAGAAGATATAGAAGAGAGTTACGAATAATGTAATTCCACGTTCCATCTTCTTGGCTACTAAAGTTAGCCTCGGTTACCTGACTCCAACGCTTGAAGAATATCATCCTTCTATTTATTTTTGATTGTCTAAAGCAGCCAAGTACAAAAAGAAAACGGTCACACAACTCATTTAAATTGAACAATGACGAAGATGCTAAGTCCTGCCTCTTTTTTCTCTTTTCTCGCCAAGTATTCTTCAGCAAACTTCTCAAGGGGAATCCTCCTTGGCTTCTTACTTTCAGGAAATGCAAGCAACGAATCTTATCTTTGAGTGGTTTTTGAGCATGATGCGTTTAAATTATATTTTAAAACACACTTTTGTACTTTTAATATATTTTTTATCTAACAACTATTACGTCAAAATAACAAAAAATTATTTTCAAATACAATTTATACACATTTTTATTTTGCCTAATCCTTGAGTCCACATCAAATATAAATGTTTCAATTTAGGATTATACTAAAATTGTGATTTGATGAGCCACATGTAGTTACTATGATAGTCATTTTGATGAGATTTCAATATTACGAAAACCAAACTCCTAAAAAAGTAATTAAGGTTAAACACTAATATAGATAATTTTGGTTATGATTAGACATCAGTACATCACATTCCATTGATTCTTATCAAGGAAATGGGCAATATTTCTTTTCTTCTTTCCCTCCTCCTTTCCTTTTTATTTATTTATTTTTTGGTTTCTTTGTCATTTCCCTTTTTCCAAGAACCATGGAATCTAATATATTTAGGGAAGGGATTTTGGGGACTCTAATTTTGGAGAAAATATCGCATACACGCACTACACCATGTAACAGTTTGTAACTAAATACAATTAGGGAAAACAGTCTACTTATATAATAAAGACTTAAAAAATTATATAATTCACTTGTTGTACTAAAAATAAGAATATAATAGATGTATAAAATATTTTTTTTTCTACTTTTTCTCCTTTTATCATTATACGCTAATTCCACTGTTGTTTCATCCACATGTTTCGCAGGTTTCTCAAAATGACACAAACCCATCAATTAAACTAACAGTAACAAAGAAGTGTAGGACATCAACGCTAACATTGTCAATAAATGCGGAAATTGGAACATTGATATGAGGGAAACGCAATACCGAAACAGTTAAAGGAAGCAGTTTATAAATTTTGGGGATAGTCTATTTATATGTAAAGGGGTAAAAAAATAAAAATTTATATGACTTATTTGTTGTGCTAAAAATAAAAATATAATGAATGTACAAAATATTTTTTTAAATATATGTGCAAAATATATATGTCCTTTGATAATGTATGGACATCTCTTGATTCTTAATTTCACTAAGGTCTTCCGCAGCTAACCTGTAGACAAAAAGTGGTAGATTTCTTGGAAATTTTCGTACAACTAGAAAAAATGGAGAAATTTTATGTACATTTCCAGGAATGGAGACACCGAGGTGTAATGGGCTTCAAATGCAATTGTTGATGTATCCAAATGTTCTTTCAAAAAGCAGTACAAATGGCATCAGTAACGTTGGAATCCAACATCATTCTCATTCTCATTCAACATCATCGTCAATTAGCCGCAATTCATGTGCTGCGATTGACTGTCGCTCGTACACGCTAGCCAATAGAGAAAAAAGAGAAGTAAGTAAAAGTTTTCTCTCAATTGGAGAGAAAGTGGAAGTTTCTCTCTCGGACGGAGAGAGAAGTGTAGTTTTCTGAAGTGGGAAGTGCTGTCTTAAACCAAGTACAAAGCAACGTTTTTATTATTTGGGTTAGGGTAATAATCATAATTAGCATGATAACTACTGTCTAAAAATCGCACAAAATCCTAAGTTGTGTCTGCAAACAAAAACCGTTGCTCTCACAACAGTAATTTCGTACTTCTTCTCCAAAACTAAACACCTTCTAAACCTAGACAATTACTACTAACCAAGGAAGCTCTGCAACAACAAGGCTCACAAAGCAACAACAAGGCTGCAAAATCAACCGATGAACAAAGAATGGAAAAAAGACAAACAGCGATGAGAGCGCAGGAAGTTGAGGAACTGGTCAGACAGCTCAACCTCTCGAAGGATGAAGAAGAGGTGTGGATCTAATAGCAGGAGACATTACTGGAGGCAAAGAAGAAGGCCAGCGAAGTCTGATTGGCAAGATGTATGGAGAGAAGAAAGTTAATTTCTTGGGGCTGAAAAATACAATGACAGCAATATGGCCGATTTCAAATCAGATTAAGGTGCGGGAAATAGGATCTAATCTTTTCCAGTTTGTATTCACAACCCAAGAAGATAGACAAAAGGTGCTAAAAGGGAAGTGCTGGACTTTTGAACAACAGTACCTAATTCTGAGGGAGTGGCATGAAGATATCACCATCCACGATGTTGAATTCCAGCAAGTTGAAATTTGGGTACAAGTATGAAACATCCCCCTCCACTGGTGTACGAAGCAAGCAGCAACAAGAATTGGCAACCTCTTTCTAAAGATCCGTGACATCCTCATTCCAGAGAATGGAAGTGAAAAAGGAAGACACTTGAAGCTACTGGTCACCATGGACCTAATGAAACCCCTGATGAGAGGAACCAAGGTACGGCTAGAAGGAAAATCCCACTGGGTGGCTTTTCAGTATGAGCAGTTAGCAGGATTCTGTCACTATTGCGGAAGGGTAGGCCGTTTTGAGAAAAATTGCAGCATAAGACAAGTTGATTACAGAAATGGGACAATGCAGGAAGGACAATTCGGGGATTGGATTAAAGTGGAAAGATTTAGGAAAGGAAAGACTGAACAAAGACAAAGAAGGAATTCAGAAAAAAGAGTAGGGACTGATAGTAACACAAAATCAGTTCCAGCTAAAGAAGAAAGGGAGGACAGGCAAGCTAGGACTGTAGGAATGGAAGTTGTGATGGCAGAAACAAGAGAAGGGAGAAACGAGCAATTTTCTGAGAACACGACGAAGGAGCCTAACGATAAAGGCCAGGAAGTATCAATTAAGGTAGGAAAAGAGACAGAAACAAAAAATTCAAAACACACCACAGAATTCATGGAGCAAAATGATTGTCAAACAGTGGTAATGGAAGAAGATCTAGAATCAGTACGCAACATGGGAGAAAATACACTAGTGAATGTCCCTATTGATAGTATCAATGCTAGCAATCGAACCACAAGACTGGCCAGTTTCCGAAAAGAAAAAATGTTGGCTGATATTGGCAGAAAGTCTATAAGCAAGGGAGCAACCTGGAAACGGGTAGAAAGGAATTCAGTACAAGGAAAGGATAAGGGAGAACTGAAGCTCATGGAAATTCTCAGAATAAGGGATAAAGAAACAGAGAGGATCAACAAGAAGAAGCCGAAGGGAAGGCTATTAAATTCCAAAGGCACAAGAGAGGTAGAAATCAGAACCAGGAAGCTAAAATCTCAGAGAAGGTGGGAGAGACCACCCACAAATGGTCTCCCAAAGATCAATGAGAGAATGTGTGTGGAATTGTAGAGGTTTGGGTGGACCCTCTACAATTTCCCAGTTGAGGGAGGCAGTGCACTTCCATCACCCAGATCTTTTATTTATTACAGAAACCAAGCAAAAAAAAATTTGTAAATTCGGTATGCAAGAGGCTAAAGTTTCACAACAAATGGGAAGCTATAGATTTAGAAGGAAGAAGTTGGGGGTTGTTAGCTTGCTGGGCTCCAACAATTAAAGTGTTAAGATGCATATCCAATTCCTTTTCAATTCAGCTGGAGTGTCAACAAGAGGGAGAAACAATGAAGTGGTGGGCAGTTTTTGTATATGCAAGCACTGAAGCAGAAAAAAGGAAAGAGCAATGGAATTTTCTGGAAAATGCAAAAAAGAGCTGGGGAGATCGGTGGTTTATAGGGGGGGATTTTAATGACATAATGAGTTCGGAGGAAAAGAAGGGAGAAAGGAGGAGATCAGTGACCAGCTGCACAGCTTTCAATGACTTCATTAGAGCAATGGAAATGACTGACATGGGATGTGTTGGACATAAATACACTTGGGCAAATAATAGGGAAGGAGAGGGGTTTGTCGAAGAAAGAATAGATCGTTTCTTTTTAGCTCCACAGTGGCGACTACAGTTTCCAAATGCGAAGGTCTATCACAAGGAAAAACAAGCTTCTGACCATATGCTATTAGTGCTGGATACTGAACCACATTGCAGCCAATTAAAAAAAGGTTCATATTTGACAAAAGGTGGACTCAAAAGGAAGGTATTTTACAAAGGATAGGAGATAGTTGGCAGCTCCCATAAGAAGGAACGACAATGTACCAAGTGTGCGCACAAATCAACCAATGCCAAAGAGATATAAAGCAATGGAGTCAGCGTCATAACCAGAATTCAGCAAAGTAAATCAAGCAAATTAAAGATAGGATGGAACAAATGAGGAAAGAAGGAGGTTCAAGGGATTGGATGATGTGGGAGAGGATGAAAAGGGATTTGAATGAAGCATACAAGGAAGAAGAAAAGTATTGGTAGCAAAAGTCAAGAGTTCAATGCCTCAAGGAAAGGGATAAAAATACAAAATTCTTCCATGCAAGTACTATACAAAGAAGGCAAGCCAATGGAATATATAGATTAGTGAATGAGCAAGGAGTGGTGCTGGAAAAAGCAGAAGAGATTTAGAGGGAGATTATAGATTACTTTGAGCAGCTATTTACCTCCAACCACTCCCAGAGAGGGCAAGAAGTAATGGAAGGAATCCCACCCACCATCACACAATCCATGAACCAGAATTTACTCAAACCGGTGGAGGATGAAGATATTAAAGTTGCACTGTTCCACATGAATCCAAACAAAGCCCCGGGTCCAGATGGTATGACTTCTCACTTCTTTCAAAAATACTAGAATGTGGTAGGACAGGATATTTGCATAGCAGTTAAAGATTTTTTTCAAAGAGGTAGAATGCTTAGATAACTAAATCACACACTCATTACTCTAGTTCCGAAAGTGCAAAATCCTACTTCTATATCCCAATATAGGCCGATTAGTCTTTGCAATGTGGTGTACAAACTCATATCAAAAATTTTGGCAGAAAGACTTAAGGAATGCCTACAAAAATGCATTAGCCATAACCAATCTGCCTTTGTTCCTGGTCGACAAATTTATGATAATGTTGTTGTTGGCACATGAATGTTTTCATACACTTCATTCAATGAGGAAAGGGAAAAAAAGGCTATATGGCTTTAAAAATTGACATGTCTAAAGCATATGATCGGGTGGAATGAGATTTCTTAAAAAAAGTAATGAGGAGAATGGGATCTGCAAGCATGTTTATAAATTGGATAATGCAATGTGTGAGTACAGTTTTTATGTATGTAAACATAAATGGAGAGAAATGTGGTTATTTTACAACCACAAGAGGGCTGAGACAAGGAGATCCGATATCCTCATACCTTTTCTTAATTATCTCCAAGGCCCTCTCCAATATGATTAAACAAGCAACTTTAAGGGGGGAATATAATGGAATGAGAGTGAGTAAAAATGGGCCAATGATCACGCACTTATTCTTTGCCGATGATTCTTTAATTTTCTGTAAAGCTAACTTGGAACGGATACACAAAGTAAAAGATCTTCTTGACAGATATAGCCAACACTCGGGACAAAAGATTAATATGGATAAGTCGGCTGTCTTTTATAGTAGCAATGTACTTGGAAATGTCAAATCCAGGATTTGTAATGCTTTTGAGGGAGTGAAAGAACAGCACAAAGCCAAATATTTGGGACTACCGATGCACATTGGGAGATCAAAGAGAGAAGTCTTCAACTATATGGTGGAAAGAGTGATATAAAGAATCCATAGCTGGAAGACTCACTTTCTTAGCCAAGTGGGTAAAGAAGTCTTAATAAAATCTGTTCTTAATGCTTTGCCAATTTATATTATGGGATGTTTTAAACTTCCTTTGGCAGTATGCAAAAAAATTATTAGCATTACAGCACAATTCTGGCGGGGAAACAATGTGGAAAAAAAGAAAAAAGTTCACTAGAGAGCTTGGAGACATCTCACCGAACCAAAATGCAATAGAGGGCTCGGCTTCCTTGATATACAATGCTTCAATGACACATTAATGGCAAAGCAGCTATGGAGAGTCATAACTCAACCTCAACTGCTCATGAGTAAAGTTCTCAAGGCAAAATATTTTCCAAAGGGAGGCTTGATGAAGGTAGAAACGAAGGGAAATAATTCTTGGATGTGGAATGGCTGGATGGGGGTACGTTATGTCCTAGAACAAAGAATGAGGTACGAGGTAGGAGATGGCAAAGAAAGCGTTGCAAAGGAGGAAAATGACGATAGACACAATCTGTCAAATGTGTGGGGAGGCCGAAGAAAGCTTAGAACATGTATTTTTTAACTGCTCAAGAGCAAAAACAGTTTGGCGACTTGCCCTGGTACAATGGCATGATGTTGGAGAAGAAATTCAGAGCTTTGAAAGATGGTGGCAACGGCTTGGCAGCTGCATCACGAATCACCTCGGACAAGAAAGAAGCCAACTCACTGTGTACTTGCTGTAGAAGCTATGGAAATCAAGAAACTTATGGATTTTTACCGGAGAATGGATGATGGAAAAGACGGTGGTAGAAGTTGCAATGGAAGAATGGCTAGAATTCAATAAAGTAAGTACATTGGTAGGAAATATGTACCTAGGACTGGGTAGGATTTCGGTCAGTGGTTACAATAGGAAGAGGGAAGCATGTAAACAGAAAATAGAGTGGATCGAGTAACCTCTCTCAACTAGGGAGGTTATTAAATCCACTAGTATGTCCCCTAGATTTTCTAGAACATACTGGACACTAGCTTGGTAGGAGGATGAGGAAATGATGAGCTTTGGCCAACCTTGAGTGCCAAAGAGGGTTCAAAACATAAGGAACCATTGTTGTATCTTCACTTTGTTTTTAACCAAGTTAATATAAAGCATATCTTTTGGGAAAAAAAAATAGAGAAAAAAAAAAAGATTGACTGTCGCTCGTTGTAGACGGGGAAAAGTGACACAGTGAACTCCATTTAATGATTAAAAGTCTAGTATGAATACTAAAATAGATTGCAGTACGTTGCTAAGTTAGAGCAAGTTCGGATAGAAAGGGAAAAACAAACATAGACTGATCGAAGTTACCATGATTCCTGGCTCCTGAGATGAGCGGGTACATGTGATTAAGTGCCGGTGGTAATATCTCGTGATGGTCTCACTTACATGCGGGGGGATCTTTATGGCATGACATTGCCAACCTACACTTGTTTCTATGTCAAGTCAAGGGATAAATTGTACAATTCGTCACTTAACTTGAAATTTTATTTTCCGTTTGTTTCTATTATTAAAAAAATTTTAATTTGATTTTTTAACTTGTAATTTAAATTGTAGCTGATTCTTTTAATAGAATCAAGTTAAATAAGACTTAATATTTTCAATCATGTGAATTACACATGCCTAGTGTAAAATAAGATAGAAGAAACCAAAACAAAAAGGAAAAATTGCAAACAATCACTCCAAACTTTTAATATTTTCAAAATGCTTCCTAAAATTTTTATTTCCCCATATTATCACTTATAATTTTTTACTTTCACAACATATACTAATTTTTATTAACTTTCAAATATATATTATGAATAGCAAAAATTATCCCTCTAAATATCTAAATTGCAAAATCTAGAATTGGAGATGAGTTAAATTGTTAAAAATATTATTTAAATAAATAGTTATAAATTGTGCATTTTAATGACTAACTACATTAAGTCTCGTTGAATTTGATTCTATTAACAGGACCAATAGAATTTGATTTCTAAGTTGAGAGATTAAATTAAAACTTTTAGAAACATGAGGGACGAAACCCAACTAATGTTGCAAGTTGAAGGACAAATGATGCTCTTTTTTCTTCAAGTGATAGTTTGATGTTACTTTGACCTAAATAATATTCTTTTCGTCTTAGATAAAACATATAATGACTGCTTTTAAATGAAATTGATATATATGAATAGACATTATAACTTTAATTTTAATTTAAAAGTATATATATATATATAAAATTATTTTTTGCATTATAAAAGAGTATAGTATAAATATGACTCTTATTTTAAAACAATAAAAAGGTAAAAAATTGACAATGACAATAAGAACTCACATATGGCATATTACAACTTTTTTCCCATTTTCCACTCCCCCCCAAATCCTGCTAGTAGATTGAGTCCTTGATTTCTAGAGGCATTAAAACATTGAATTTTCTCTCCTTCCTTTCTTTCTTTCTTTCCCCTTTGTGTAGCAAAAAGTCCAGTCCCGGCGAATCAGAATACATGAGGAAGGCCGAAGTTACATTACTTCCAGTTTGGTCCGTTGCTATTTTATATTACTGTGTTAAATTTATAATTGCAACACAATTTCGTACATTTAACAACGTCTTTCCCAGCTAAATATTAACTAATAACAAAAATTTAAATGTCAATAATCTCAGCCAAGTGTTTAATGATATGTTGCATCTGATTCTTGACATCAAATAACAAAATCCGGTGTAGGTGTAGCTGGATTGTTGCCGAATTAATACATTCATTGTAGTCATACTCATAATTCACAAATTCGATGTTAGGAAAGATGGGTCGAGTGATAAGGGATTCACCTTACCTACATCAAATGTCCAACCTAGTTCAGAACATTTTAATGCCGAAAAGAAGGCAAAGCATCTACCAAATACACCCAAAAAAAAAAAAAGTCACAATTTTTTTAGACAAGGGCCAAAATATTATTAATTGAAATTATGAAAAAACACGAGGAGAAGTTTCCGGAGTACTAAAATAATAATAATAATAATAATAGTAATGATGATGGCAAGAAAGAGTTAGGGAATGAACTTGAGTTGAGTCTGCAAAAGTTGAAGATTGCAATTTTACCTGAAGAATGATTTGACCGGATTGGTTTCTTGATCGCAGATGACTTCCGCCTATCTCCATTTGCATACACAGCTAGTATTATTGCGTGATGTGAGTATGAATCAGAGGGTTAGTGTTAGCAAATTATTATGCTTGGTGAGATATAATGAAATAGATGGATACTTATTTATAGAAAACCCCGTCTACTGTTGTGATGATCGAGTCATCGAAAAGAAATTGGTTTATACTGTTTAGTCTTTAGGCTTTTATTGAAAAGATTTCTTGGTTGCATGGAGACTGCAGGCCTATATAGTTGCCTTTTAAACCCCATTTTCAACTCACACACGTTTTTAACGAGTTAAAATACTATAAATCTAATATTTTTTAAAACATATTTTAAAATTAATGCTTAGATACATTTTTCATATATATCACAATGCATTTTTCACATCTATAGTCCACACAATATTTCAACCTGAAACACATTTCAAATTTGCCATTCATACAGTGTTTCAACTAAAGAAAGTTTCAAATTATCAACCCTTTCAGCATTTCAACTCATAGTAGATTTTAAATTATTAATCCATATAGCATTTCGAACAACATTTCAAAATGCATTTTGATTGTGTTTTAAAATATTATTTGAATTATTGTTTAGATTGATATTTTAAAATGTGTTTTAAATTGAAATATTATAAGAATTGCAAATTTGAAAACTTGTTTTGAATTAAAATACTGTATGAATTACAAATATTAATTGTATGGAATGCAAATATTAAAAGGTATTTTCAATTAAAATGCCATAGAGATGATAATTAAAATATTGAAACGTGAAAAAAACACAACAGATGAGTGTGTATTAACATTTTATTTTTAGTGGGCAAAACGTTTTTAAATTTTATTTTCGAATACATTTTTAAAAAATGTTAAATATATAGTATTTTATACATTAAAAATTGTGAAAAAATTTAAAACTAAAATCCAAAATTAATTTCCATATACAGCCCGTTCTTTTTAAGTTTCACATTCGGAAACTAGCTTCTTTCTCACTTTGTATCATTTTTCTCATTTTTGAGCTTGTGAGGCGTGAATAAAGTGGCGCGCATGGTAACTTCCGAAAGGGTATGTTGGGTGACTAGCTAGATTCCCTTGCATTTGGAAATGAGCAAACCTTTGACATTGGACGGCTAATCTGCGAGCTCTATAGGTTCACTTTGCTTCCTCACCACGGATAGGATAATATCATCGAATTTCTCTTTTTCCAATCTTGTCTAAAGTGCAATAGAAAAGAAAAAGCCCATGGAGATTATTTAAGTCCAGCAAAACCATCATTGGCAAGATGCGGTTTTAAATTCTTCAATCAAACCATTGTAGCCAAAATACGTTCATATATTAAGAAAAAAGCCTTTTACACTAGGTAAATACTGAGATTTGAATGGTACAGAAAATTTGACCATTGGATTTGTTATTTGTTCTCAGTGGATTTAATCATGTCATGCCTCTTTACACTTTTCCTTTCGATGGAGTGGGGTTTTTTTGAATTCAAGCTAACTTTAAAGTGACTCCTTTTCGGCTTCTTCGCTGAACATACAGTGTAAGTAACAAGAAGCTTAACACGTTCATGCTCAAAATTGCTAATAACTGTGGAACATTGGTTATAAACATACTTCTTTTTTCCTTGACCCAAAACGCGGTTACCAAAATTCTTCCTTAATTTCCCCACAAGGATCCTAGGATCTTTCCTTTATTGAAACCAACAAAAGTGTATTCTAAGACCTAAATTCTGAAAAAGAAAAACAGAGTTAAAGAAGAAAGTATATGGGAGGGGAAAGCTTATATAGGTAAAGAAATCATTTTGCCCGCACTAGAAATTTTTTTGGTAATTTCCAGCTAGTTATCAATCAAAGCTCACTAAAAAGCTTGAGCATAATCGAAAAAGCAGAACAATGAATAAAATCTTCTGTTAAATTCATGTGGATGGCTTTAATGAGTGCCCATGAAAAATGACACAAATGCATGTACAATTTAATTATTAGAAAGTATACAAAATTTATTATTTTTTTCCTAAAATTGGACCAAAAAAAGAGCTAAGGAAAAGAAATGTATGGAAAGGTTCGACAATGGAGGCAACATAAAATTGGATTGTCATTCATATTATTTTGATGATGAAGATTATTTGCTGAGTGGTTTTTTCCAATTATATATTTTGCATTGAAAATCTTGATGATGTCCAGTGACTATTATTTGTTTTTAATCAATTTTATTGTTGTTGCTTGAGGTTGATTATTACTCCCTCAATCCCATAAAAATGGTACATTTACTATTTTTTCTTATTATACAATTATCAATATCAAATAGGAAATAATCTGTCTTTAATATATAAAAGAAAATTAGAACATTTATTGGCCATTAATATAACGATAAATAAATTGCACATTCTTTTAAAATGATAAATAATATGAGACGAAAAGAATAATTGATTTTGTTATGGCTATTTTATCAATATTTGAAAAGAGTAATCTGATAGTGGTTTGATTATTATCCATATTGCCTGCATTGCTAATGCTGCGAGTGTATATGAATAGTATTTTAAAACGTATTTTTATATTTTTCGATATAGTAAATATGAAATAAAATATGTATTAAAAGTCAAACAACTTTTTGCAAAGTACAAAAATACATTTTCGAAAGTCATCCAAACCGACTTCGAGAATTATGGGCCCTTAGTAACACACTCTTGGAAGATTTTGAGAAACACTGGAGGGCTGAACTATGGGGGGAAAATTATTGAAGTTGGTTTAAAAAATGTTGTCGAGAATTATGGGCTGAAGTGATGGGTAGTGTCATGTGGGCTGAGTATGTTGGGTTGTAGACATATTACGTTTTCTATTTTGACTTCGGTATCGGTCCAAAATGCCTAACCAAATATTGAAATTTACTTTTATTTTTCAGTATTCAATTTTGAATTCTCTATTTATTTCACGGTCACAATTCTTATAAGATCTATAGAAAGGGAGAGAAACTTCCTTTACTTACCAATGGGATGCCAATTTGGAAAAGAAATCTCTGTAAATCATTCAATTAAAGAGTTTAAAAGAGATAAATCCATCTCAAAAACTAATAATATGTCAATTGAGTGCAAAGTGAAGAAAATTTTAAAGGGGAAAAACTCATTTCTCTTACCAGCATCCATTGCATAGTACTAAACCCTTTTAAATTTAATTAGAATAATAACTTAACATATTATGTAAGTCTTGAATTTTCATGTGATGATCTTTGATGGTAAATAATTAAATATAGACTTGCTCGGAAGGTGGTGGTCTTATGAAGAAATTTCCCAATTACATAAAAGAACGATAAGTTATTTAAGTTGTTTGTGGAGTCTATCTGACGATTAAGAATAGAATATAGAGGTATATTCACTTTAGAAAAGGAAAAAATATATATATTTAGTTTTGAATTAAGCCTCAACATTGGCAACTTTTCTTCCTATTTCCATCAACTTAGAGAAGCTACGATGATATTTATTTCCTTTGTCACAATGATGTCAATGAACCACCATCTGGTATGTCTTACCAAGAGCATCACATTTTGCTTTGGTTATAAACCACTGATCAATCTTAATTAGGACTGTTCAAACCACATGATCTGATCCAATCCGAACTTTTCGGATCGGATCTGCCAAAAAATCGGATCAGTTCAGATCGGATTGATTCGTTTGATTAGTGTTTTTTTTTTTTTTTGGCCCTTATTTTGCCTTCTGTTTTTTTGCCTTCTCAAAAGTTTGGGAGAGGGTTAATCCATTCTAGTGATGTTAAAAAGAGAAAGATGAAAGAAGCAAGGTAAAAGAAAAGGTGCTGGTGCAAAATCATGACAAGAACTTTTACCTCTCCTAATCCTTTCATTTAGAGAAGCAAATATGGTAACCCAATTAAAGCCAAACGACGGCCGCAAATTTCCAAATGCAAATGCTACTCAGTCATTGATTTAATTGGATGAATGAATCCCCGCCCAGATGATCAATCATTTGGCCAATTCCCCAACTCAGAGTGTCTGATCAGATAGTCCATCTGCATGTTTTTCGTTTTCTTTGTTCTCTTCCAGACGGCGAAACACACGCCCACACAAAATAAAAAAGACTGCAAAGTGCATTATACTTCATTGCAAATTATACTTCCACCTTTGACACACCTAGAGGGCTGCAGAGTGCATTGCCATCAGGAAATGTCAAAATAAGGATATCCTACATTCTCAGAGTAGGCAGAGCAACCAGGGTGAAGAAGCACTCTATGAGATTGGCATATATGACAAAGGAAAAGAAATAGAAGGGGAACACTTGAAGCCGCTGCATGTATATATAGGAGATCTTGCAAGAGCAGTAAAGGATGTTTCAGAACATACAAAATGACAAGAAAATATGAAAACTACAGAGAATGAGAAAATAACAATAAACCAGGAGACCAAATACCACGTCCATTGATTTAATAGACGAAAAATGGTTATCAGATATACTTGGAACTCCAAAGACAAGACACAAGGATCAATATACACATTCATTCTACTCCAAGCTTTCAGAAATCATCATTGCAAACATTAAGAATGTGGGATTGATTATAGAGGCATCAGAAAGTCATTCCTGCCACAATGGGTATATTCAATCAGTGCAGTACATCCAAAGCCATGTGCTCGCAGGTGTACTCTGCATCACTTCCCACTAACAATTGTGCAAGTACACAAAAAGTAAACATCACAAGAGGATCTCTGATTTAGGAGTATCTACCACTAAATTCATACCATGTGAACAACAGACCTACCTATGCAACTAAAGGAAAAAGAAAAAATTCCACCAAAAAATTCCACAACAGATCTCTGATTTGTTAAATGCACCTTCTTCCTCTTCTTTTGGACTCTCCAAAGCCCTTTTTCTTGCTCCTCATCTTCTGATTTTTTCCAACCCAGGAGCGATCTCTGCTATAACAGAAGTCTGGTCAAGATCTGTAGGGTTTAGTATGTGGAGCACAAAGGACAAATCTGGTGACAGCATTTCCTGTACCAGAACAGCCATTGCTGCTTGCTTCTAAGGGACACCAACAGCTCTACGGCTCAAAATAGCTCTGCGGGTGTATAATGAGACCCAAACATGGCAAACAGCATGCCCAAGCAGTTTAGGATTTGAAAGCCTGACATTTGGAACTGATTCGTAAAGTCTAGCAGTAGACATCCCAGCCAAGTCCTCAACAATAGTTTTGAAGTAGACAGCGGCTGGAAAATTTCTTCAAGAGTCAAGAGGAAAGGTCTAATTACGTGCAGTAGGCAAAATGCAAAGAGATAGGTTAGGTTCATTCGGATCGATCTGGTGATCCGATCCGATCCGATCACCGGATCACTCTGATCCGCGAACTAATTTTGAACAGCCCTAATCTTAATTATTCATTCAAAGTGTATGGCAAGTTATACTTTAAGGTGGTGTTTGGAATGAGGGTTTGGGATGGTATAGGAGTTAAAATGATGTTTGGTAGGGGGAGATGGTTTTAAAGAAACCCATGGGGGTGGGTTTAACTTAAACCCACCCCCCCCCCCCCCCCCCCTATTTCTGAAAATCCATCTACATGGGTTTTAATTTGGTTAAAAAACGACATTGTTTTGAAGTAAAATTAAAAAAAAAATAAATAAATAGCACTGGCGTTGACGCGCCTGACAGCGTTGATATTGGGCACGCGCCACATGTCATGGGGTTGGTTAAACGATCATTCACAAACACATTTTTTTTTTAAAACAAATTTCACTAAATTATAGAAAATATTTTTCTCTCTAAAATATGATGCAACTTGATTATTTTTGACAAGATATAATTTGTTAAATATTATATAATATAAAATAATAATATTTTTATTATAATTTTAATATATTAAAATTTTTAAATAAATTTATTAATATTAATATTAAATTTTAATTTTAATATAAAATCTATTCTATTCCATTACAAAATAATACCAAACAACATAATTATTCTCATTCCATATCATTTGATTGCGATATATGAAATATTGAAAAATCATATAAAATGTTATAAGAAATAAAAATTAAAATAAGATTTTTAATTATAAACTATATATGAATTTTCTACATAATCATATATATCTTGATTAATAATTCTTTTAAAAATAATTTATAAAATATATTTTCTCATATTTTCTAAAATATTTTACAATTTGATCCTACCGATCCGATTTTACTACTCATTTTGTGTAAGATCTTGATCCTATAAACTACGTTATTGCTCCTAAGAATTTGAATCATTATATCCTACAAAAATGGGATGGTTTTAGATTAAGTTTTAGGATCCCTATGGATGAGGCAAGGATTAATTCAGCACTCATGCAAGATATTTCGCGAGTCCAGTGTGCTTTTGACTTTTGTTCTTAAAAACACCGCACATGCACGGGATAAACTCCTTTTTTTTTTTTAATAAGTTATACACTTTTTAAAATTTCATATTATATGGAATTATTTTCACTATTGATATTTCCATCTTATCACTAGCCCTTAGATAAAGTAAGATTTTGTAATATTTATGAGGTTTTTCCATAAAAGGGTTTTCACATATGGTATTTTTGACCTCATCACCAACTCCCAATCAAGGTAAAGTTTTGCAGCATTAGATTTTTTCAACTATAGGAAAGTGTGTAATAACAATAGAATTGAGAGTATATTTTTGGGGTATATCACAGTACAATTGACTTATGTGTTCTTCACTTCTTATTTTAATTTTTTTTCGATTGACAACTATTATGTTTTTTTTTTAAAAAAAATTAGGGAAGAAAAAGATAACAATTCCCATTTAGAGTATATAATTTCTTGTAAAAAAAGGGGAAGAAGCATATCATTGGTAAATCGATTTAACATTCAAAAGCGTTATTGATATTGCCAAAGCAAAAATCATCTGCTCAACTAATTATTATCTCTGCAATATTGCCAGCCCTTTCACAAATAATTCTTTCGTCATTTTGTTTAAACACGAACATTTAGCTTATTTCTATCAATTTGAAAGTTAAGTTTTCGTTATATAATTTATGAAATAATTAAAAATTACACAAAAGGATGAGTATAAAATGTTTCAAGGTGATGTGGAATGTTTTGGTACCGCGTTTCAGGATCAATTCGATAGGAAGCAGTCCAAACGGAAGGCAAAATGGTAAGGCGACTAGAATTGGCGGACCGGGTCGATGACACCGTTTTGAGCTCAAATTCAGCCGTCTAAAGAAATATAACATGGGAATCAATACTTATCGCTTTGCCATGACCTGCGATAGATTTCGACAATCCGTGATCGTTTACCTAGAGTTTTCTAATTTTTTAGTATTTTCTTATTTTTTTTCGATTTTTAATATATTTTAGGATTTTTATTTGGAGTGTCCTAAATCTAGTAGAATTGTGTTTTAGTGTCCTAAACCTAGTAGACTTATGTTTTAGGCTTTTATAAGGTTGTTTAGGATTTCTTTGACGATCATTATTCATTATTATTACATTTTTTTTCAAAATTGATTTTTCCCAAATATTTCTCTACGCTAAGCATTGTGTCAGGTGGTATCAGAGCCCATGGCGACTGGCGGTGGTCTTTGTGACGATGTTCAGGGGACTAGAGCCCCAATCCTTGGAGACGACGCACTGCAACGATTGGAGCAGCATTTAATGGAACGCATTGATCAGCGAATTGATTAGGGCCTTTATTGTATTGAAGAACCACTCGATGAACTAGCAGATCGGTTTGGGGATCTTGGCGTTGATGTGAACCAGAATCGGCAGAACGGCAGGGGACCGGGTGCATATGTT
Source organism: Gynochthodes officinalis (assembly GCA_020080225.1). Classification (NCBI taxonomy): domain Eukaryota; kingdom Viridiplantae; phylum Streptophyta; class Magnoliopsida; order Gentianales; family Rubiaceae; genus Gynochthodes; species Gynochthodes officinalis. The sequence continues at coordinate 19,523,487 of CM034622.1, forward strand.
GCTCGCAGTGAACTTGTCGATAGGCCTGTTCTTGATCGCAGGTAGAACAGCTCTCTCTTTTCAGAGAGTTCGGAAGAGGAAGAAAACGAATTTTCCGACACTGATAGTGGCGACAAAAATCATCATAGAAGGTTTCGAAGGGGACGTGATGGAAGAAATGAACGATGGCGCCTGAGAGATTATGAAGGTAACGACTTTAAGTTAAATGTCGATATTCCTTATTTTAATGGGAATCTAGAAATAGAAGACTTTATGGACTGGGTTGCAATATTAATAAATTATTTGATTATATGGAGACCCCCAGTAAGAAAATGGTGCGATTAGTGGCCTGTAGATTAAAAGGGAGTGCGTCAGCATGGTGACAAAGATTGGAGAATAAGAGGGAGCGAGAAGAAAAGGAGAGAGTTCGGACTTGGGACAGGATGAAGAGGCTGTTGAAATAGAAATTCCTTGCACTAGATTACATTAGCATATTATGTTTCAGCAATATCAACGCTGCCAGCAGATTTTCAGTGTATATGAATATACAGCTGAATTTATAAGGTTGGCTGAACGGAATAATTGTTAGAGACGGAGGGACAGCAAGTGGTGAGGTATCTTGATGGGCTGAAGCCTTTCATCCGAGACAAAATCGGAGTGCAATTCCAGCGAAATCTATTTGAAACAAAGAATATGGCTATGAATGCCGAATTAATGCAGTAAGAACGGAGTAAAAGAGGCTACGAGAATTATAGAGGTAGCAGCTCGGTAATTCTAGCAAAGAAGAGCGGCTACAACAATCGCCATAATGCAGGGAGAAATCAAGAAGATAAGGCAGTGGAGAAGCGTCTTATAATTGAGGTGAAAGGGAGGCAGGCACAAAAATATGCCAATCCGAACCCGTATGCTAAGCCGGCGGCGATTAAGTGCTATCGATGCAATTAGCTAGGGCATTGATCTAAGAATGCCCTCAAAGGAAGACCGTGAACATGGCTGCGAGAGAAGATGAGGAAGATGAATATTGTTGCGAACTAGATGGTGACGCCGAAAATTTTGAAGAAGAGGAAGAAGGGGAACGAAATTGTGTAGTGCACCGTATGATGTTATCCCCAAAACGGGATGATGAGTCACAGCGTCATCAGCTATTTCGAACCCGGTGCACTATTCTGGGTGAGATCTTTGCTGTGGTTATTGATAGTGGGAGCATGGAGAATATTATTGAGAAGGAGACAGTAAATAAACTGGGGATACCTATGGAGAAACATCCCAACCACTACACGTTAAGGTGGATTAAATCTGGGGTAGAGAATATTTAGGTGACCGATGCAAAATCTCATTCTCCATTGGTAAGTATTATGATGAGATATATTGCTATGTGGTAGATATGGATGTATGTCACGTATTGTTTGGAAGATTGTGGCAATTTGATGTAGATGCTCAGCATTCTGGAAGAATCAATCAGCATAGCCTCGTGAAAGATGGAGTGAAGTATACGTTGTTACCCCTGAAGAATAAAAGTAAACGGGCCACATGTAGTAATTTCATTATTCTCACAAGGAAATTTGAAGTAGAAGTTACAGATACTCGCCAAATTCACGTACTGATTGTGAAGCAAACGATAGAGGTTAGGACTGAATTACAAGTGGAGGAGTAGCCCGAAGTTGTCAAGCCTTTGTTGGAGGAATTTAAAGAGTTGATGCCTGACAAGATTTCGGATGGATTGCCTCCCATGCTCGATATTCAGCACCATATAGATTTAATTCCTGGTGCTAGTTTGCCCAATCTCCCGCACTACAGGATGAGTCGTAAGGAGAGCAAGATTCTGAAGGAAAAGGTAGAAGAGTTGCTGCGAAATGAGCACGTTCAAAATAGTATGAGTCCTTGTGCTGTTCTGGCACTATTAACCTCTAAGAAAAATGGGAGTTGGAGGATGTGCATGGATAGTAGAGCCATTAATAGGATAACCGTGGGCTACAAATTTCCAATTCCTAGATTGGATGATATGTTGGATAGGTTGTATGGAGCTAAGTGGTTTACAAAGCTAGATTTGAAGAACGGATATCATCAAATTCGTGTCCGACCTGGAGATGAGTGGAAGATAGTTTTCAAGACAAAGGAGGGGTTGTACGAGTGGTTGGTGATGCCGCTCGGGCTTTCGAATGCTCCAAGCATCTTTATGAGGCTTATGAATCAGGTTCTGAAATCTTTCATTGGCAAATTCGTTGTAGTTGATTTTGACGATATCCTGATTTATAGTAACACTGAAAAGGATCATTTAATGCACTTAAGGGAGGTTTTGATAGCTTTACAGAAAAATAAGCTGTATATAAATCTTAAGAAGTGCAGTTTTCTAACCAATAAGCTGTTTTTCTTGGGTTTTATTATTATTGCTAAGGGAATAGAGTTGGATGATGCAAAGGTAAGAGCAATAAGAGAATGGCTAACCCCTAAAACTATTTCTGAAGTTAGGAGCTTTCACGGGTTGGCTACCTTTTATAGGCGTTTTATAAAAAAATTTATCTTATGACTTCAATTCTGAATGCTGAAGAAAGGTAAATTTTTATGGGGGTAGGAAGCAGCGAATAGCTTTGCCATATTAAAAGAGAAGTTATGTACTGCACCTGTTCTTGCATTACTTGATTTTGATAAACTGTTTGAGGTTGATTGTGATGCTAGTGGTGTGGGCGTAGGAGCTGTTTTGTCCCAGGGGCGCAGGCCTATTTGCTATTTCAGTGAGAAACTTAGTGACGCGAGGCAAAAGTGGAGTACTTATGACAAAGAATTTTATTTTGTCGTAAGGGTTTTAAAGACCTACGAGCATTATCTGGTTGGAAAGGAGTTTGTGCTTTATTCTGACCATGAAACTTTGAAATATCTGAATAGTCAGAAGAGAATTAGCAAGGATATGCATGCATGTTAGTGTCAATTTTTGCAGAAGTTTTCTTTCAGATTATAGCACAAATCAGGTGTGCATAATGTGGTGGCCAATGTGTTGAGCAGGAGGGGTAAAAGAATGTTATACAGGTGATGATGATTTTGGCTAGATTTGGGAGTCATGTGCTGCTGGTCAACCTGTGTGAGAATTTTATGTGCAGGATGGATATTTGATGTATGGCAATTAGCTTTGCCTTCCTCGGACCTCATTGTGAGAAAAGGTAGTTCGTGATTTATATGAGAGAGGACTAGCTGCACACCTAAAGCGTGACAAAACCATTGCTGCGGTGAAAGAACGATTCTATTGGCCCTAGTTACGTAAAGACGTCAGCAGGTATGTGCAGAAGTGTTATATTTGCCAGACTGCTAAAGGACAATCTAATAATACGGGTTTATATATGCCTTTACCTGTTCCTGACAATATATAGGAAGATCTGTCTATGGATTTTGTGCTTGGTTTGCCAAGAACCCAAACGGGTGTAGATTCGGTTTTTGTTGTGGTTGATAGGTTTTCCAAGATGGCACACTTCATTCCTTGTAGGAAAACTTCTGATGCATTAAGTGTGGCCAGATTATTCTTTAAGGAGGTGGTTTGCTTGCATGGTGTTCCTAAATCTATTACCTCTTATAGGGATGGCAAATTCCTAGGGCATTTTTGCCGAACTTTGTGAAAGCTGTTTGATTCGTCTTTGAATTTCAGTAGTACAGCTCACCCACAAATTGATAGCCAGACAGAGGTGGTCAATAGAACTCTGGACAACTTGATTCGGTGTATTTGCAAGGATAAGCTAAAGCAATGGGACATGGCTTTATCACAGGCAGAGCTTGCTTATAATAATGCGGTTCATAGTTCTATTGGCAGGTCACCTTTTTCTATTGTGTAAACCAAGGTGCCACAACATACTTTGGATTTGGTATAGTTGCCTAAGCGAGCAGACAAGAGTATAGCAGCAGATCATATGGCACACTAGGTCGTAGAGGTGCATCAGGAAGTCAAGCAGAAGTTGGAGGAGGCTAATAAGAAGTATAAAGCAGCTATGGATAAGAATCGACGAAAGCAAGAGTTTGAAGTTGGAGATCGGGTTATGGTATTTCTTCGTAAGGAGCGGTTACCAGCTGGATCTTATAGCAAATTGCAACCGAAGAATCATGGAACTTACACTGTCAGGAAGAAGATTAACGACAATGCTTATGTGCTAGACCTTCCTCGTAGCATGGGCATTTCCAACACTTTCAATGTTGCTAATTTGTCGCCGTTCCATGAGTCCACTGAGCCGATGTATCTAGATTCTAATTCTAACTAGAGGCCGAGTTTTCTTCAAGAGGAGGAGAATGATGTGGAATGTTTTGGTGCCGCATTTGAGGATCAATTCGATAGAAAGCAGTCCAAACGGAAAGCAAAATGGTAAGGCGACTAGAATCAGCGAACCGGGTCGATGACACCGTTTTGAGCTCAAATTCGGCCGTCTAAAGAAATATAGCGTGGGGATCAATATTCATCGCTTTGCTATGACCTGCGATGGATTTCGGCGATCCGGGATCGTTTACCTAGAGTTTTCTAATATTTTAGTATTTTCTTATTTTTTTTCGATTTTTAATATATTTTAGGATTTTTATTTGGACTGTCCTAAATCTAGTATAATTGTGTTTTAGTTTCCTAAATCTAGTAGAATTGTGTTTTAGGCCTTTATAAAGTTGTTTAGGATTTCTTTGACTATCATTATTCATTATTATTACAATTTTTTTGAAAATTGATTTTCCCTAAATATTTATCTATCTTTGAGCATTGCGTCACAAGGTATATAAAAATGAATTAAAAATATTTACTTAAAAGAATATGCATTAAACACAATTATAAGTAGCGTATAAAGTAAATCCTAAATGAGAAATATGAATTAAACTTTGTTTTTGTCTAATTTATTAGTCCATTAAAGAATTATGTAAAAAAAAAATACAAACTTTTAAATAGTTAAAGAAGAAATCATAATATTTCTAATTCTTATAAAATAATTAGTAATATAAACAAATATCAAGAAAGATGTATAGAACTTATCTAAAAAGCAAACGATTAACGCATTTTAATTTATTTTAGAAATCGAATAGTTACTTATTTTATTACCAACTTTGACCATTGAATTCAAATTACAAACCAAAAGGCAAAGGAGGAGGATTGGCAACACCACAACAACTTAATGAAGGTGACATTGCTCGAAATGAGTCTCTAATTCTTTATTATTATAAAGCGTTGTTTCAAAGGGATAGAGGTTCTCTGTTGGGAAGGTTTTACATATGGGAGCCAAGTTAAAGTAACCTAATAAGTATTAGGAGTTTATTTGAATCTAAAAGTTTAAACTAGTATATTTTGGATTTTTCTCACTCCAATTCTTCTTAATTTTTTAATGTAGGATAGTATTCATGAACATAACAAAACTCCCAATTCATAGATACATTACCATATTAAAGCCCACTCCCTTACAAATCAATCCCTATTCTAACAAGCTCATCTCTTCACCATTGACCAATTTAGTGCCTGTGCAAATAGTAAATCACTAAACTTATTTGTCCACGAGTTCCCCACTAAGCTCCAATTTAGCCAAAAAAGGAATCACTTATTTCTTCAAGTAGTTCAATATTCTGGTTTTGATATCATTTGTTGTGATTATTCCTAGGAATGTTCAAAACAAAAAGTAAAATTAAGAATAAATCGAGACACATAAATTAACGTGGTTGGATTTAACAATTCAAACCTACATGCATGACAAAGGCGATGATGATATTATTAACAAATTTGGAGCGATGAGCATAACACTCTCCAACATTATTGTACTAATAAAAGCTTATATTATTCAGAAATTATTTTCTAAAGAACATTGATTAAAATTAAAATTTGCTTCACTTGATGTTCCGTGTGTCATCATTTTATTTTATTTTATTTGTTCATGTGGGTTCAGCATAATTTGTGGTTCTTTGAATTCCCCCTTTATTTTTGCAGTAGCGTGGTGAAAGTTTAAGAACTTTCAATCAGATGGTGGGTTGTAGCTTTCAGAAATACAAATGAAACTAGGTTGCACAATTGACCTCGTAACAAACAAACATGTATAAGCGTGAAAAGATATGCATTACTTGTAGTAGTAGTTAATTGTCGGAAATTAAAAAAAAAATTCTTGATTATAAATTGAATTTCACGTACGTATATCCCTAAAATATTCGAAGGAAATCAGATTCACAGATCATCAAATCCTCAATAATTGAACAGTATTTCAAAACTTTGGAGTTGGCACCACTAGGACAGTTTGATATGGGATAAATTCCAACTCAGTTTCCCAAAATTGTTTGGCTTCATCTCGTTGACTTCTAATTTATTGACCAATTTAGTGCCCGTGCAAATAATAAATCACTAAACTTACTTGTCCACGAGTTCCCCACTAAGCTCCAATTTAGCCAAAAAAGGAATCACTTATTTCTTCAAGTAGTCCAATATTCTGGTTTTGATATCATTTGTTGTGATTGTTCCTAAGAATGTTCAAAAAATAGAAAAGTAAGAATTAAGAATAAATCGAGACACATAAATTAACGTGGTTAGATTTAACAATTTAAACGTACATGCATAACAAAGACGATGATGATATTATTAACAAATTTGGAGACGATGAGCGTAACACTCTCCAACATTATTGTACTAATAAAAGCTTATATTATTCAGAAATTATTTTCTAATGAACATTGATTAAAATTAAAATTTGCTTCACTTGATGTTCCGTGTGTCATCATTTTATTTTATTTTATTTGTTCATGTGGGTTCAGCATAATTTGTGGTTCTTTGAATTCCCCCTTTATTTTTGCAGTAGCGTGGTGAAAGTTTAAGAACTTTCAATCAGATGGTGGGTTGTAGCTTTCAGAAATACAAATGAAACTAGGTTGCACAATTGACCTCGTAACAAACAAACATGTATAAGCGTGAAAAGATATGCATTACTTGTAGTAGTAGTTAATTGTCGGAAATTAAAAAAAAAAAAATTCTTGATTATAAATTGAATTTCACGTACGTATATCTCTAAAATATTCGAAGGAAATCAGATTCACAGATCATCAAATCCTCAATAATTGAACAGTATTTCAAAACTTTGGAGTTGGCACCACTAGGACAGTTTGATATGGGATAAATTCCAACTCAGTTTCCCAAAATTGTTTGGCTTCATCTCGTTGACTTCTAATTTATTTTTCTTTTTACGTTACTTTAATTTTACCCCATAAGGATTGGATCTACATAATGAACTCTTTTAATAACAATATAAATAGCAATAATTTTGTCATAGTGATTTGGGTAAATTATACTTACCTTTCTAAGATCTGACTTTATCACTAATTACTCTCTCTTATTCGAAAATATACTGTCCCACATTTGACTATTTAAAAATTAATATTCTATTACATAATTCGTGAAATTAGTTTTTTTTTTAGGTATTTCGATACATAAATAGGCAAAAACGTGAGCATAAAGTGTTTGTAAATGCATTCAACATAATTTAAGTAATGCTTTAATAAAAGTCTAATATAAAAAAGTTGAGTCAAACTCTATTTTTATTTTATTTTTTATATATTTATAAATTATGTAACAAAAACTAACTTTTATATAGTCAATGAGAAACGCTTAATACTTTCAAATCTAAAATTAAAGCATAGTTGGTTATATCATCATCTATTAAAATATAATGCTAGTATTTACATAATTCCATCTCTTTCCAAACTTCGTAACCACTATAAAAGATTCACTGACTTACTATTCTATGTCTTAGAAAGGTAATTGTTTTTACTAATTGTTCATTAGTTGACTAAATCGCCATGTTATGTTGCCATAAAATATAGAAGATGGTGGTGACTACAAAAACGTAAGTATTCAACGTGAGCGCCCAATCCAGCAGCCCCTCGATTATTTTCTCCACCAGAATTAATCAAGCAGCCCCTCTAAAATAATACTTTTACGTGTTTATAAATAATAAAAAAATCCTTAAATACTGCACTGTATGTATATGGATCTAAAGCTGTTAACATTACACATCCCAAATTGCCAATTCAGTTTAGCAAAAACAAAAAGAAACATAACAAGAGGAAAAATGGGATCCATATCTTCGTCGAAAGAAAAACCTCATGCTGTTTGCATTCCATATCCAGCTCAGGGCCACATAAACCCGATGCTGAAACTGGCCAAGATACTTCATTTCAAAGGGTTTCATATCACCTTTGTTAACACAGAGTTCAACCACAGACGTTTGCTCAAATCTAGAGGTCCCGATTCCTTAAATGGCTTGCCTTCTTTCCAATTTAAAACCATCCCCGATGGGCTTCCTCCTTCAGATATTGATGCCACTCAAGATATTCCATCCCTTTGTAAATCCACATGCACATATTGTATTGGTCCATTCAAGGAGCTCCTTGCAGAACTCAATGATACGGCTTCCTCTCAAGTTCCACCAGTTTCTTGCCTAGTTTCTGATGGATCAATGCCCTTCACCCTTGAAGCAGCTGAAGAGCTAGGCATCCCTGATGTTCTGTTTTGGACCGCAAGTGCATGTGGATACTTGGCTTATTTTCAGTATTCTAAGCTCATTGAAAAGGGCCTTACACCACTCAAAGGTAAGTAGTCATTAAAATGTTAAAACTTTAATTTTTCTTCTGTTTTTCTCTTTTTTTAATTAACTTCACCTTAACTAGTGGAGAGTTTGGCATAGAAACCAACTCGGTATATCAGAAAATAAAATAAACTTATAAAAAAATATTTGCAAAAATAATTTTAGGTATGCAGTTATAATTTTAATATTTGCAACACATTAATTATTACTATTTTAAAACCATATTACTCACTAAACAAACGAAATTATTCATCCAAAATTACCGTATATGTCATTACTCATAATGAGGGTCATAAAATATTAATGTTTATTTAGTAGATGTAGAAGCACCGTAGATGTCATCGTTTTGGTTCTTATTGGACTCAGTTTTTGGAATTGTTATGAATTGCAGATGCAAGGTATTTGACCAATGGATATCTTGAGCAAGCTTTGGAATGGATTCCGGCAATGAAAGGCATACGCTTGAGAGATCTTCCAAGTTTCATAAGAACCACAGATCCAGACGAGTACATGGTAAAATTCGTCCTGCATTGCACTGAGAGACAGAAAAGGGCATCTGCAATTATTTTGAATACTTATGACGAACTCGAATATGAAACTATTGATGCTCTTTCATCCATTCTTCCTCCAATTTACACCATTGGGCCGCTTAATTTTCTCCAAGAAAGGGTTGATGATGAGCGCCTAGCTGCGTTTGGGTCAAATCTCTGGAAAGAAGAGCCAGAGTGTCTTGATTGGCTTGATACAAAGGATCCCAACTCTGTTATGTATGTGAACTTCGGAAGTATCACAGTTATGACAGCTGACCAGCTTGTGGAGTTTGCATGGGGACTTGCAAATAGTAAACAGACATTTTTGTGGATTCTTAGGCCAGATCTGGTCTCTGGTGATGCGGCAATTCTTCCTCCAGAATTTTTGGAGGAAACTAAGGAGAGAGGGAAATTAGCCAGTTGGTGCCAGCAAGAACAAGTTCTTAGGCACCCTTCTGTTGGAGGATTCTTGACTCACAGTGGATGGAATTCCACCCTTGAAAGTATTAGCTATGGGGTGCCCATGATTTGTTGGCCATTCTTTGCTGAACAACCAACCAACAGCTGGTACTGTTGCACCCAGTGGGGGGTTGGAATGGAAATAGACAATAATGTGAAGAGGGATGAAGTTGAGAGTCTTGTGAGAGAGTTAACTGTGGGAGAGAAGGGGAAGGACATGAAGAAAAAAGCCTTGCATTGGAAGAGCAAGGCTGAAGAAGCAGCTAAAGGTTCAAGTAGTTCTTCTTGCTCTAATTTGGAGAAGCTAATCAAAGTGCTTAAATCCAAATAATTTCCAAAGATGGATAGCTTTAGTTCACAATGATAATACTTTTTAACTATTGTAATAACCATTTTCTCTACTAATGAATAAAATTTTTCTTTTTCATTTTTTTTCTCGTAGAGGGGATCAAATTTGTTGGCTCTTAAGTACGTGAGATTTATGTTAGTGTCTTGAAGGATTTGAAATAGTTGGATCCTTGACATCCAAAAACTTTGGAGGCAGATGATGAGCATCTAGTCATGAGGGAGACTATCCATTCTCTTCCAATTTATTTGTGGGAGAAACTATATTGTGGTGTGGTACTGGTAGTGTGGATTCATCGTTGGTTGTATTGTTGAAGGGTCAACTTACATTAGTTTATGCCAGGCTGAGTTTCTTAAGAAATTCAATTCTAAATGGTGTGTTAGAATATGGCCCAAATTGTTGGGTTCAATTGGTTTCTACTACCAATTTAATAATGGAACAAATCTTAACCGTTTATTTAAATATTTGATGGACGTACCAAATTAAAGTTAAAGATAGGGTTAATTGCGTGAATAGTCCCTTATCTTAGGGCCTCTATTTGATTTCGTCCCTTAAGTTGAAAATGTTTCAATTGAGTCCCTTAACTTACAAATTGGTTCTATTGAGTCCCGGAGTCAAAATTGTGACAAATAGGTGCGGTCAAACAAAAGTTGACAGGGGCAAAATTGAAAAAAAAAATTTGAAAGACCTTGAAAAAGTTCCAATTGAATCTCTAAACGTACAAATTGAGTTTTATTGAGTCCCGGAGTATAAATTCTGACAAACACATGCTGTGCATATAAAACTGGTAAGGGAAATTTTAAAAGGAAATTTTTGGCAGATTTTGATGAGTTTCTATTTAATTTTTGACAGACCAAGAGTTCAATATTGACATTTTGCGTAATATCTTTACAACAATTTTTGGAAATAAATTATATTTTAGTTATTATTCTTTTAATTTTTCTTAACTCTAATTACTATACTTTTTTATCTCACTATTAAATCACTAAATTATTAAAAATGCTCTAAAATCAATCACTCTATTTATTCCTCGTTAAGTGCAACGAATACCAATTTTTATCACACAAAAATATCATTTATTGTTAAAAAATAATTATTTTCATCACATAAAAATATAATTCTACGATTTACTTGTCCGCTTTATTGGTACATCGACCCATAACCGCCAAGCTCAGATTTGCGTTCACGGATGGGATCTAGAGGTGAAGCAGTTGCCCAATTGCCCAATGTTTTTTCCACGGCAAAGGGCTGTTTAATTGGGCAATTGGGCAATTCTTGCCGTCGATGATGTCGAAGAAGACTTTAGGGTTGTCGGGTTTAGGAAAGAAAATAAAAGGAGGAAGAAAGAAAAGGAAAAAAAAGGGAGGGAGAAGATGAGAAATAAAAGAGAAAATAAAAGAAAATAAATAATTTTTTAACAAGAAATGATAATTTTGTGTAATGAAAATTGGTATTCGTTGCACTTCACAGGAAATAAATAGAATGATTGATTTTAGAGCATTTTTAATAATTTAATGATTTAATAGTGAGATAAAAATATAGTAATTAGAGTTAAGACAAATTAAAAGAATAATAACTAAAATATAATTTATTTCCAAAAATTGTTGTAAAGATGTTACACAAAATGTCGATATTGAACTCTTGGTCTGTCAAAAATTAAATAAAAACTCATCAAGATTTGCCAAAAATTTTTTTTTAAAATTTCCCTTACTAGCTTTAAATGCACAGCACGTGTTTATCAAAATTTATACTCCGGAACTCAATAGAACTCAATTTGTACGTTTAGAGATTCAATTTGAACTTTTTCAAGGTCTGCCAATTTTTTTCCCAATTTTGCCTCTGTCAACTTTTGTTTGACCGCATCTATTTGTCACAATTTTGACTCCGGGACTCAATAGAACCAATTTGCAAGTTAAGGGACTCAATTGAAACATTTTCAACTTAAGGGACGAAATCGAACAGAGACCCCAAGATAAGGGGCTATTCACGCTATTAACCCTTAAAGATATATAAATTGGTCATCTCTCTACCCATTAGGGTTATAGACACAGAACACAAAACCATCTTAACATTAATGTCTGTGATAGAAAGGTGAAGAGAGAAAAACCAATTTTGAGAGCAAGTGGTGGTGTTTCTTAATTTGTTCTAAAAAATTATGTTTTCTGTATCAAGTACACAATCTTTATGATTTAATTGTTTATGATAAATTATTTATTCAAAGATCTTGCCTCATATTTACATCATAAAGTTTAAAATTTAACATGTGGTATTAAAGTGGATTATGAATAAATAATTTATTCATTAATGGTTTTGGTTTTGCATATTAATTTTGAGGCTATACGGATTCAATTAACACATGCTTGCCTGCAAGCATTGGCATGCATATCCCACCAAAAGGTGGGGGAAATTACAAATATAGCAGGCCCAGCTGCTTTGTTTACAAATATAGTAGGTCTGCATAAAGAATAAGTGGCGAAAATAGGTGTTAGATCCATGGAGTGGTAGAAGAATTAGGGCTAGTGATTGTAAATAGTTTTCAAAGGGTAGGTTTGCAGTGATTGTCAATAGTCGACAGTTTACTCGATACATTATTCGAGATTTTACTCGATACTTTGTCGACAGTTTACACGATACATTATTCGATATTTTACTCGATACTTTAGTCGACAGTTTAATCGATACATTATTCGGGATTTTACTTAAAACCTTAATTGACAGTTTACTCGATATGTTATTCAAGATTTTACTCGATACTTTATACGAGATTTTACTCAATCAAACACTCGAGGTTTCTCAATATGTTATTCGAGATTTTACTCGATACTTTAGTCGAGAGTTTAATCGATACATTACTCGACAGTTTACATTCGCCATACTTCTCGAGTAAAATGTCAGCATTTAGTCTCGATATATTTCTCCTCGAACAGTTTATGGCTAACATTAACATTTGCAGGCGAGTATTCTTTCGACCGTTTGTTGTGTATGAACAAAAACACTATGTGATAAAACCCTAACTTATAAGGTTCAAATAAGCAGAAATAAGCAAAATAACAATCAGCTGGTAACTCATAACCAATAGAGGAAGCTTCAAATAAGCAAAACAACAATAACAAAAACATCACACTTAGAAAAAACTGACCTTTTTCTTTTGCACATTCTTTGATTTCTCCTCCATTGTGTCAGATGACGGGCGTCCGCCTCTCGTGCGTGCCATTGATGGTGTATGTAAGTAATGCTGAATAAGAACGAACTAAGGTAGAGGGTGAATCGGTTTGGAAATTGCGTTGGGGAGGGCACACTGAATCAGTTTGGAAGTAGCGTAACTAAAAATGAAGGTGAATAACTGAATGGAGTGGGAGAACGAACTGGCACGATTTTCAAATACGGTGGCATTTTCGTAGTTTTACCCTGCTGAGTAAAAATGTCGAGTAAAATGTTGACAAAAATATCGACAAATATATTGAGCAAACTATCGACCAATACGACCAAAATGTGGATCAAAATGTCGACAAAATTGTGGAATACATAAACGAATGTATAATTTTTTACTTTGAAGCTTATATCAGATGCAGGTCCATAAAACAACCAATTGCCAGTGGAAATGGCCCATATTCGTTGATCGGGTTTTGTTTTTCATGCTAATTTACGAAAGCTTATACCTACACAGCGACGATGACATTCAAACTAGGAAACTGTTCAACCCAGGCAAATGAGATGCTGAACCGATGATCCTTGCAAATTCAGAATGAAGAATAATGAATAATGAATCAAGAATGGTGAGCTGAAGTGAAACGATGAGGGACATTGTGGTATTTTCACATGGTCAAACACAGTTGACCTACCATATTTCAAAAGGTTTATGCGGACCTGCTATATTTGTAATTTCCCCCCAAAAGGTACAGAGGCCATACGGGTTTTAGAAAAAAAAAGAAAATAATAATAGTAATAATGATGATGGCCTAACGCATGATGATGATGGCCTAACACTTGATTGCTGTTCAGCCGGCTGGCTTTGGTTTTGGTTGCTTGGGAAGTTGATTTATTAATTCTTGGCCATCCCGAAGTCCCCACATCTCAATGGCCATCCCTAGTAGGATGTTAATAGGTCATGTTTCGGGTTCATAAGTCATGTTTTGATATAAGTATTAAAATTAATTATGAATTTGAATAGGATTCGCGAATCTTACTTGTTTTTATTTTCGTGTCGCATTTTGTGTGATAATTTCGTGTTGTATTTTCGTATCGTATTGTGAATGGTCACCCCTAATCCTGAGTCTGGATCATTGTCACTGCAACTTGTGTGTAAATTACTTTAAGGAAGCTCTTACGTTTGGAATTTTTTTTCTTTGCTAATTTCCTGTTTAATCTCCCAAGCAACTTAACCGCTAGATCATAGTAGGTACTAGGTAGTCACAAGATAATTAAGCTTATCTTGAATTTTATTCTATAGTGACAAGAAATAAAATTAGATGGCCACATTTTATTAATGCTAGAATTTATGACAATTATGTTATTTATGCTATTTATATTTCTTTTATGGAATATTATGAGATATTTTATTTTTCTTGTCATATTATGATTTTGGGAATATTAATGTTAAAATTCTCTTGACTTGTTAAATTTATACATGATATTAATATAAAGAATTAGTTTATTAGTCATCAAAGTGGCCAAACTAATTAATTAAAATTTTTATCATGTGGTAAATTATAGTTATTTATTCATATTATGTTAATGCCAATTGTTGCAATTATATGAATAAGTGACGTTTATTAGTTGATAAATTTTTAAAATTTTACCCAAAGGTAAAATTAATTTTCTATGACTAATAAACATTAGGATAAATTACATCTACTACCCCAGATTTGGAATATTACCAATACTTCATTAAATTTGATAAATTCATAACATTTGGCCCCTTTAATCAACTAAATTCATAACATTTAGCCCCCTTAAGGGAGTATTGGTAATTTTACCAAATCTCGGGATTCGATTGATAATTTACATGAACCACATGGGTAGTAGATGTAATTTACCCTAAACATTATGGATAATAATCAATTTGCTTGCCAAATATTTTGTGTATCCAAAGATACTATTTTATTTGATGAGACTTGTTTGATTATCTAATAAAGTTTGCATGGCATTAAGTTATGATAATATATTGTTGAACTTATCCCAAAAAAGCTTGCAATATATTTTAATGGGGTGCCTGGAAGGGGGGAATGAAATGGATTTTTGGGTAATCATTCCATTCCCCCTGCCCGAACGGGGGAATGGAATGAAGATGGGGTAATTGATTACCCCATATTGGGTAATCCTTCATACCTTCCAATATTGAGGGGTATGGAAGCTAGAAAAGCTTTCTTTGTTTTTAATTAATATTATAATTAATTAATACTAACTAATTAATTAATTAATATTAATTCTTATAATTAATATTAATTAATTTATTATTATTAAAATTAATAATAAATTAATTAATTATGATTAATTTAATTAATTATTCATTTACTTAATATTATGAATTAAATAATTAATTAATCTCATTTATTAATATTAATTATTATAATTAATATAAATTAACTTATTATTATTAAGTAATAATAAATTAACTAATTAAGATTAATTTAATTAATCATTCATTTACTTAATATTGTAATTTAATCTTATAATTAATAATTAATAAATCTCATTTACTAATATTAATTATTATAATTAATATTAATTAATAATAAATAATTGATAATATTTATTAATTAGTAATAATTAATTTATAATTAATTAATTACTTAAGATTAATTTAATCAATAATATTTTTATTAATAATTAATTAATTTAATATTATAATAAATAATTAACAAATAATAACTAATTAATTAATACTATTTATTACAATTAATTTATAATCATTTTTATTCCCTAACACAAACCAACCACCATTATTAGTAATCATTTCCATTCCCCAACACAAACCAACAAAATTATAATGAAAGACCTAACTATCATTCCCCACTACTATCATTTCCATTACCTTTCCTATTCTCCTCCCCCGACTAGGCGCCCCCTAAATGTTTTATGATTTGAATCTGATAATTTATTGAGCATTTATGTATTTGCAACTATTTTCCTCAATTGCATGCTTCTTCTGTTACTATGTTTAATGGTTTGAATTTCTATAAATAGTGCGAACAAGTCAATTTTCATTTAGGTGTTTTGGATCTTGACTTAGCACTATTAGAAGAAAAGCCTGCTACTATTATAGATACAAGCAAGTGAGGCTGAGAAATCAAATTATAAAGCATGGGAAATGTCAAACAGATTACGCCTTAATTTCATGCAAATAATGATTGCTAACAACATTAAGACTGCTATTCCACAAACTATAAATGCTAAAGAATTCCTTAAGCTTGTGGAAGATTATTTTTGTTCTGCTAATAAGTCTCTCACTGGTACTCTAATGGCTGAACTCATGACCATGAAATTTGATGGGTTATGAAACATGTAGCAACATGTCCTATAGATGACAAACATTGCAGCAAATTGAAAGACCCTGGGTATGACAATTGATGACTCCTTCTTAATGTAGTTCATTATGAACTCGTTACCTCCTGAATATGGACATTTACAAATTAATTACAACATTATTAAGACAAGTGGGATATTAATGAATTGTCCAATATACTAATTCAGGAGGAAACAAGACTAAAGAATCAAGGAGTTCATTCAATTAACCTTGTGGGTCAAGAAGCTAGTAAGATTCATAAGCCAAAAACTAAGAATTTTAAGAATAAAGTACCTACTAAAATGACATAGGTTACTACTGAAGATGATAAGAAGGAATAAAAGATAGATAAGTGTCACTTCTGCAAGAAAGAATGACATTATCAGAAAGATTGTTTGAAGTGTAAAGTTTGGCTTGAAAAGAAGGTATATCTAACCTTTTTGTATGTTACGAACTAAACTTAACTGAAGTTCTTTCAAATACTTGGCGGCTTGATTCTAGTGCTACTACTCATGTTTCCAATTTAAGAAAGGGATTCCTTACAATCAAAACTATAAACCCAACTGAGAGTTTTTTATTCATGGGAAACCGTAAGAAGGTTCCAATTGAAGGCATAGGGACTTATTGTTTAGTGTTAGATACTGGTCATTACTTGGATATAATGCAAACTCTCTATGTACCTTCAATTTCTAGAAACTTGGCTTATGTTTCAAAACTTGATAAAAGTGGGTTTACTATTAAGTTTGGACATGGTTATTTCAATTTATGTAAACATAATTTCATTATTGGTTATGAAATTCTTATAAATGGTTTATATAAATTGAAACTTGATTTAATTTTTCGAAATTTCTATTTTTTGTTTATCATAATGTTGGAATTAAACGTAGCATGATGAATGATAATTTTGCTTACTTGTGGCATAAGCGTTTGGGTCAGGTATCCAAAGAAATATTAGAAAGATTGGTAAAGAATGAAATTCTTTTGAATTTAAATTTTATTGATCTTGGCATATGTGTGGATTGCATTAAGAGAAAGTAAATCAAACATAGCAAGAAAGGAACCACAAGATGTAATTAGCTGCCTGAAATTATATACACTGATATATGTGGACCTTTTGATGCTCCATCTATTGGTGGAGAAAAGTACTTTATCACCTTTATAGATGATTTTTCATGTTATGGATATATCTATTTGCTTAATGAAAAATCTCATGCTGTAAATGCCCTTGAGGTGTTATAAAGGAGGTTTAAAGGCAATTATATAGAAAAGTGAAAATTGTACAGTTTAATAGAGGTGGTGAGTATTATGGAAAATATGATGAATCAAGACGATGTCCAACTTTATTTGCAAAGCTCATCGAGAAACATGGCATATGTGCACAGTATTCTATGCCGGGCACGCCTCAACAAAATAGTGTGGTAGAAAGGTATAATGGGACATTAATGGATATGGTTAGGAGTATGATGAGTAATTCCTCATTATCCAAAATATTGTAGATGCATGTATTAAAATTGCTGTGTATTTGCTAAATAGGATTTCTAGTAAGGTAGTTTCTAAAACTCCTTTCGAGTTATGGACTAGAAAGAAACCTAGTTTAGGGCACCTGCATGTTTAAGGTTGCCCAGCAGAAACACGAGTTTATAATCTACATGAAAGGAAATTAGATTCTCGAACGGTTAGTGGTTACTTTATTGGTTACCCAGAGAAATCTAAAGGGTATAGGTTTTATTTTCCAAACCATAATCCAATAATTGTTGAAACTGCTAATGCCAAATTTATTGAAAATAGGGAAGTTAGTAGGAGTGCTGAAAAACATATTGTGGATATTAATGAGGTAAGGGTTAATGTTCCATCACTCACAAATGTTCCAATATCTACATCTTCATCAAATATTAACCTAGTGTTGGAAGAGTAAAATGATCCTGGGCAATATTTGAATGAAAAAGCACCTCATGAAGAAACTAACTTACAACCAACTAACATTAATGAACCACATGGAATAGTTTTGAATAAATCTATAAGGACAAGAAGGTTAGCTATTCCTAATGACTATGTGATTTATTTGCAAGATTTAGAATTTGGTTATGACATTTATGAGGATCCTATTTCATTTTCACAAGCCATAAAAGGTGATCAGTTTGATAAAAGGATTGATGCCATGAAAGATGAGTTGAACTCAATGGCTCAAAACAAATTTTGAGATCTCGTTGATTTGCCAGAAGGATCTAAACAAGTCGGATGCAAATGAGTCTTTAAGATCAAATGTGACTCGAATGGCAATATTGAACAATATAAAGCCAGACTTGTTGCCAAGGGTTATACGCAAAATGATGGTGTTGATTATAAACAGACTTGTTCACCTGTCTCAAAGAAAGACTCGTTGAGAATAATTATGGCATTAATGGCTCAATATGATTTAGAGCTACATCAAATGGATGTGAAAAATGCTTTTTTGAATGGAGATCTTGATGAGGAAATTTATATAGATCAACTTGAAGGTTTTTCCATAAAAGGAAAAGTTCACATGGTGTGTAAACTTAAGAAGTCAATATATGCATTAAAACAAACTTTCCAACAATGGTGTATTAAGTTTAATGATACCATAAAATCTTTTGATTTTGAAGAAAACACTGTTGATCGGTGTATTTATTGAAAGATCAGTGGAAGGAAGTTTGTATTTTTAGTCCTATATATGTGTTGGTGATCTTCTACTTGCTGCTAATGATTTAGGCATGTTGCATAAGACTAAAGAATTTCTCTCTAAGAATTTTGAAATAAAGGATATAGGAGAGACATCCTTTGTGATAGGAATTTCAATATTCCGATATAGATCACAAGGATGGATAGGATTGTCTTAGAAAGAATATCAAAAGAATTCTTAAGAGATTTAATATGAACAAATGTTCTACAGGAGTTGTCCCAATACAAAAGAACGATAAATTTAGTCTTATGCAATGTCCAAAGAATGATGTGGAACGTAAAGAAATGGAATCTATTCTATATTCTTCTGTTGTTGACAGTTTGATGTATTTGCAAACATGCACATGACCCGATATAAGTTTCGCGGTGGTCAGAATGCTTGGCAAATATCAAAATAATCCTGGTGTGGATCATTGAAAAGCTGCAAATAAAATATTAAGATACCTTCAAGGAACAAAGGATTATATGCTCATGTATAGAAGATCTAATCTATTAGAAGTGGTTGGAATTATTAGTCATGCGATAGCAATTAGTCAAAAGGCATGGCTAAGATGCTACATAGCTATCGGCTTATATGGAATTATTATCATTATTTGGTATTACCATCTTATCACTAGCCCTTAGATAAAGTAAGATTTTGTAATATTTACAAGGTTTTTCTGTAAAAGGGTTTTCACGTATGGCTTTTTTAACCTCATCGCCAACTCCCACTCAAGGTAAAGTTTTGCAGCATTCATGAGATTTTTCCAACTATAGGAGTGTGTTTAAATAGTAAAAGAATATGACGCTCATTTTGTGATAATAGAAAAGAGAAAAAATAAAAATAACAATCAAATTGAGAGAGTATATTTATATTTTTAGGGTATATCACATTACAATTGACTTATGTGTTCTTCACTTCTTATTTTAATTTCATTTTTTTTTCAGTTGACAACTATTATGTTTTTTTTAGAAAAAGATAGCAATTCTCCCATTTAGATTGTATAGTTTCTTGTGAAAAAAGGGAAGGAACATATCATTGGTAAATCGATTTAACATTCAAAAGCATTATTGATATTGCCAAAGCAATAATTATTTGCTCAACTAATTATTATCTCTGCATAATTGCCAGTCCATTCACAAGTAATTCTTTTGTCATTTTGTTTTAAACACGAACATTTAGCTTATCTCTATCAATTTGAAAGTTAAGTTTTCATTATATAATTTATGAAATAACTAAAAAATTAGACAAAAATATGAGTATAAAGTGTTTCAAAGTATATAAGAAATGAATTAATAATATTTACTTAGAAAAAATATGCATTAAATACAATTATAAGTAGTGGTATAAAGCAAATCCAAAATGAGAAATATGGAATAAACATTGTTTTTGTCTAATTTATTAGTTCATTAATGAAATATGTAACAAAAAAACTAGCTTTTAAATGGCTAAAGGGGAAATCATAATACTTCTAAATTTCAAAGGATAATTGGTAATAAAATCAAATATCAAGAAAGATAGATATAACTTATCCAAAAACCAAACTTTTAATGCATTTTAATTTCAGCATTTCTGAAATCAGAATAATTACTTATTTTATTACCAACTTTGACAATTGAATTCAAATTACAAACCAAAAGGTAAAGGAGGAGCCGAGGTGGAGGAGGATTGGCAACACCACAACAACTTAATGAAGTTGACTTTCCTGGAAATGAATCTGAGTTCATTATTATTATGAAAGCGTTGTTTCAGAGGGGTAGAGGCTCGCCATTATTGTACTAACAAAAGCTTAAATTATTCAGAAATTATTTTCTAATGAACAATTGAACATTGATTAAAATTAAAATTTGCTTTACTTGATGATCCGTGTGTCATCATTTTATTTTATTTGTTCACGTGGGTGCAGCATAATTTGTGGTTCTCTGAATTCTCCCTTTATTTTTACAGTAGCATGGCCAAAGTTTAAGAATTTTCAATTTGATGGTGGGTTGTAGGTTTCAAAAAATACAAATGAAACCAGGTTGTACAATTGACCTCGTAACAAACAAACATGTATAAGCCTGAAAAGATTAATGCATCACTTGTAGTAGTAGTTAATTGTCGGAAATTAAAAAAAAAATCTTGATTATAAATTGAATTTCACGCACGTATATCCCTAAAATATTCAAAAGAAATCAAACTCACAGATCATCAAATCCCTAAAATATCAAACTTTTGGAGCCCTTTTTTATTTCTATATTTTCGCGAATAATCATCCTAGAACAGTATTTTAAAACTTTGGAGTTGGCACCCCTTGGACAGTTTGATATGGGGTGAACTCCAACTCAGTTTCCCAAAATTGTTTGATTTAATCCCGTTGACTTCTAATTTATTTTTCTTTTTATGTGACTTTAATTTTTCTCCATAAGGTTTGGATCTACACAATGAATTCTTTAATAACAATGTAAATAGCAATAATTTTGTCATAGTGATTTGGGTAAATTATACTTACCTTTCTAAGATTTGACTTTATCACTAATTACTCTATATTGTTTGAAAATATACCGTCTCTACCTTTGACTATTTAAAAACAAATATTTTATTACATGATTCATGAAATTAGTATTTTGTTAGGTATTTCATTACATAAATAGCCAATAAATAGCCAAAAAAGTGAGCATAAAGTGCTTGAAAATATAAAAAATGAAGTAAAGACATTTACTTGAAAACAACATACATCCAACATAATAAAAGCCCATATAGAAAAAGGTGAGACAAGATCTGTTTTTATGGGGAAACACCCAAAATTGTCCTCCACATTTCACCAAATAATCTTTTTCATCTTCCACTTTTAAAATGAGAACAAATAGTCCTTCAAATTTCATAAATCGGAACTTTTGGTACTATTTGTGAAATAAACGGGAACATTTAATCCTGAAAATTTCATAAACGGGAACATTTAGTCCTGAAATTTTCGGTGTTTCCTCCTGTTTTTAGTTATTGTTTAATTACTTATAAATTATGTAACAAAATCTAACTTTTATATAGTCAATGAGAAACGCTTAATATTTTCAAATCTAAAATTAAAGCATAGTTGGTTATATCATCATCTATTAAAATATAATACTAGTATTTACATAATTCCATCTCCTTCCAAACTTCGAAACCACCATAAAAGATTCACTGACTTACTATTCTATGTCTTAGAAAGGTAATTGTTTTTACTAATTGTTCATTAGTTGACTAAATCGCCATGTTATGTTGCCATAACATTTAGAATATGGTGGTGATTACAAAAACGTAAGTGTTCAACGGATAGTCATATTATATATTATATATGTAATTACACCAAAATGTGCTGGCACATCATGCCTCAAAATCCCTCTAACCATTCTCCAAATCCTTGGCTCATTTGGTTGGTGGAAAGTTAAATTATCTGGTATTATAATTTGTAGGAGTTTGATTATAAGAAAAATAAATATAAAAATTTTCTTTCCTAAATCTAAATACATTAGGAATGTTAACTAAATTTTTTTTTTAAATTACTATTATCTGTGCTTGGCTCAAATTATTGAACCAAGATCTAATGTATAAATATAATGACAAACATTATTGAAATTATTGTTTAGATACTACTGTATGTAATTCAACATCACATTAGTTTATTAGATATGTAAAAAAAAAATTAATATGTAAGTGAAGAAAGGAAAACTCGCGAACGCACATATCATTTACAACAACCTAGAATTTATATATCAAAACTCTTTCTCTTGAATAATAAAAAAAAAAAATTCCAAAATGATAGGTGAACATGCAATGTTAGAGTTTAAGAAACTTTTTGGGAAGGGTCTAATATACTTTTAATGTATCTAAGTTATATAAATATATAATTTGTATAAGGGTAAATTATTCCAATAGTCCCTCAATTTTAGCCTTGGTAGCGATTTAACCCCCAATGTTGAAAATGTTGCAATTGGGTCTCTCAACGTCACTAATTAGCTTAATTGAGTCCAACTTAATGAGTCAGCCACCTAAACCACCACCCAATGAGAACACGTGAGTGGCATGTGATGCTGACAAGGGCAAAATTGGCATGAAAATTCATGTCCTAACCACGTGGACATAGCTGTAAAAAGAGAACAAAGAAAAAAAATTCCTCTATTAAATTCCCAATTGAGCATGAACAAAAAATAGGGGCAAATAGGGGGAAACTAGGGTTTGTATTTGGCAACGATTGAAGACTACATTCAGTTGAAGGATGTGGAGCGAAATTGACTACAAAGATGAAGAATGTGAGAAGGATGGAGAATGTCCAAAATATAATAAGTATGACCCATATTTTTGTCGTTAATCACATGTGGGGAAGGGGTAAATGGGTTTGATTAACCTTTTAATGTCCTGCATACCTGTGTGGGGAACCATAATGAGGTACTATGTTGGTTATTTTTTACTGTCTTACATTGGATTTGTTTGTTGTTTGTGGAATAGAAAATGGGGTACTATGTTTGTTGTTGGGGGGACAGTGACCGCAATTGTGCAATATTGCATTTTGTTTTGTTTTATTTTTTGTTCTTGTTGGAATCTTAATTGCAAAGTAATATTAAAGTACCAAGTTGTGTTGAGTTAGTATCTTGTTTTTGTGTGTGATAATAGGTGATGACTCAAGCTATATCACCCTTAAAATAAACCATTGTGGCGCTTTTGTAGCGGTAAAAAATTGACTATATTGACTTTGTAGAAAGCCAGTTGTTGTAACTAGATGAGATACTCCATTTTTTTGAACAAATAAGATATTCCCCACCCCATAAATTGTACTATGTGACCCTAAGAAAGAGTCTGAATCAGGCTTGAAAAATGTTAGCAAGGATTTAGATGTGAGCAGAATGGTAGAAAACATGAATGAAAGTAGAATAGTGACTATGTTTAGGATTGTTCAAGATGATAGAGACCCTATAAAGTCTATGGACAGTGAGGAACTGGTTGAAGGGGAGAAAAAAGATGGGAATGATAGTGAGTACGGGTCGTTAGAAGATAGTGACTATGCAAACAGTGGGGATGATGTCCAGTTGTTTGAAAAGTATGTAGATGCTGAGATTGAGGTTGCTGGATGGGCAAAATACAGTAATAAACATAACAATAATCAGGAAAACAAGACAATTGATAAGCGTAAGGTTAAGGGTAAGCAAAAATGGGTGACTAGTAGTATAGCTAGTATAAATAGTGGCTCTGAAGAGGATATTGCCTCTCAGTCAGAGCTTGAAAGTCGACACTCTTCAAATGATGAAGAGAACAACTAGGCTGAAGTTAGGATTAAACAATTTAATGCTGATTCTGACATATTTTGATGTAAGTATGGAATTTGCTACAAAAGATGAGTTGTTTAAGGCTATTAGGATGCATTCTATTAAATAGTAAAGGGATGTAAAAGTTGTAAAAAATGACAAGATTAGGGTTTGGGGTAGGTGTCGGGGCAAGTGTATATGGGAGTTGTATGGTAGAAAGAAGACTGATGTGCTTATATTTTAGGTCAGAACATTTTATGCCAAGCACACCTGTGAAAAAGTATAGAATACAAAAATATGCAATTCCAAGGTTGTGGCAGATTGGTATGCTGATGACTTTGGATCTGACCCCAATATGACCATATCCCACCTAATATTTAGAGGTTTAGAGTGCAAAAAGAGAACAAGTTAACAATTTCAAAAAGTAAAAGTTGGAGGTCTAAGAGGGCTGCATTAGAGAAGGTTAGAGGGAAAATAGAGAATCAGTATGCAAAATTAGAGGACTATGTTGCCGAGCTCTTGAGAACAAATCTAGGTTTCTCAATATATGTTAGTATTGAGGATGATGAGAGAGAGGGATTTAAGAGAATGTATATTTGCTAGGGGTCTACAGAAAGGGGATTCACAGAGGGCTGTAGGAAAGTCATAAGAATTGATGAATGCCATTTAAAAGGGCCATGCGGAGGACAATTGCTGAATGCTGTTGGGGTTTATTCCAATAATAACCTGTAACAGATTACCTATGCATTTGTGCAAGTTGAGAATAAAGTTCCATGGAAGTGATTTGTCCAAAATCTAATAGAGGATCTGGACATTGTCAACAATTCAAACCAAGGTTGTTAGAACCCCATTTTTATGTAAAATAGGTGGAGGGTCCCAAAAATCGGATCGTAAAATTGATTTGTAAAATCGTAAGATTCTACCAATTATGAAAAATAATTTAATAAATATTATATATATATAATAATAATAATAATAATAATATATGTTAAATTTATAACTTATAGACCTGTTGAAACTTATAAAAAGTACACAAATTTCATTTAGAAAATATTATCAATCACACTTAGAAATTAATGATAATCATAATTCACTAACAACCATGTATAATAAAAATTAATCTTCAAATGATCACTGAAACATTCAAGTCACAGTACTTAAACAGTACCACCAAAAAAAAAAAAAATAGTTCCATCATTCATGTCCTCATCACACTTATAAGTTACACATTAAAGTTACAAAAATTAAAACATCAATATTCCAAATTCAATATTGCAATAATCAATAAAGATCATCAATAGAAAGATTTATATCCTTATTCAAGCTCAAATCATCCTCATTGTCTTCATCTTCATTTTCTTCACCAAATAAATCATTGCTACCTTCCTCCAATTCTTTTGTAAGATTTAAAGGTTCATGAAGTATTGCACTATTGCCGCTAGCATCTAAAGCCAAATTTTCTTCAGTAAGATCACCTACACTATTAAGAACATGCAAATGATTAATTTCAATTGGATTATCATCATCATTAAGGTTCTCAATTATCCACTCATCATCAGATGCTAGATTATCAAAGCTTTTTTCAAAACTTTGAAATTTTCTATCCTTCAACTTCAAATTGTACATCACAAAAACCAAGTCATTCATTTTCTTTTGGAGCAAACGATTTCTTCTTTTTGTGTGCACCTAAAGAAAAAGATATTAAAGATTAAAGATTTAGAAGTATAAACATAACCAGTAGTACAAGAAAATAAAAAAGCCAATATAAGTTGTGCTTGTTTTATTTTACTTTTTCTTACCATCTCAAAGGCACTCCAATTGCGTTCACATCCTGATGAACTACATGTCAAACTTAGCACTCGAATTTCAAACTTTTGTAGATCAGGACACTCATCTCCATAAGAATTCCACCATTTTGCTGAGGATTTCTTATTCCTGGCAGTCTCAGCAGCTTGAATCCCAAATAACCCAGCTGCATTGTTGAACTTATCAAATTGCATATCTATCTTGCACCTTTCATTTGAATCCACCATCATTCTCCCCAAGCAATTATATAATCCAATTTTTATTTCGGCAGTCACTTTGAAATCTGGACTATAATGATAATGTGGATTCAAGTAATAAGCTGTATAATACAATGACCTATGAAGTTGAAGTTCCCATCTAGTATCAATGATTTGCAATATAGGCTCATAGCTACAAAAGTAATAATATTATCATTAACAAAAATATCATTTTAAACAAAACAATAATAATTTATAAATAATTAGCAAGTAGCAACTTACTATTTCTTCACATTGTCGAAATTAATCTTTATCTTCTCTTTAGCACGATTCATCTCTTCATAGAGGAATCCCATAGCTAGTGTCTCATCTGAATCCACCATTCGAAGTACTTTGATGAGAGGAAATAAAGCCTTGAGACATAACACTATGTTCCTCCAAAATTTACTATCTAACACAAATTGTTGAACTTTCTTTCCATCAACTGTGAAGGCAGACCTACTAGACTTCCAAGTTGGAGAAGTAAACATGGTCGTCAAGGCACCTTTGAGATCATTAAGGCTACCTAAAGTCAAGTAGGGTGTAGCAAATCGAGTGACACCTGGCCTAATCAAATCCTTCTGTTTGGTAAAATGCCTTAGCATAGATATTACATTTGTTTTTGAATAAATGTAAGTAGAAATCTTTCTTGCTTTTGTAATGATGAATGTTCAACTTCTTCTCAAAATCCTCTAACATTAGATCTATGTAGTGAGCAGCACATGGAGTCCAATACAAATTTTTTCTTGTCTTCATCAATAACTCTCCAGCTGCTTTATAATTTGCAGCATTGTCAGTAATGATCTGCACCACATTTTCCTCTCCTACTTGCTCAACAATTTCATCTAACATCTCATAAACTTTTTGTGTAGTTTTAGAGACATCAGAAGTATCAATTGAACACAAGAAAACAGTGCCTCTTGGACTATTCACCATGAAATTGCAAATTGATCACCTTTTTCTGTCCGTCCATCTATCTGACATAATAGAACAACCATTTTTTTTCCATCCAGCTTTATGCTTCTCTAGCAATTCCCTAGTGCATTTCACTTCTTTATTAAAGTATTTTTCCCGGATCTCGTAATAAGATGGAGGATGAAGTCCACAACCATATCTACCAATCAATTCAACCATTTTTGAGAACTCTGGATTGTTCACACAGTTGAATGGAATAGCACACACATAAAACCATCTTGCTATTTGTTGACACACATTCTCCCTCAACTCCTTTTTAAAAAAGTGATTAACAGTTGCTTGTGTTCTTTTACCTACAAAAGCATCCATAGGACCTTTTCCTTTTATTGCCACACTGTGTGATGATGGTTGTTCAACTTCATCACCTTCACACTCATCATTAAGTGATTTAGCCATTCTTTTTTTTTTTAATTGAAATTGCTGCATTTTTCACCACTATTATTAGGATTTCCTTTTTGACATAATCTGGCACACTTATACATCCATCCAAATGATTCTTGAAATGATAAATCCCTCCTCCAATAACTTTATTGCAAATTTTGCATTGCACTTTTTTTGCGGATTTGTCCATATCAATGCCATATTTCCATTCTATGTCAAGCCTACTCCCTGTTTGATTTTTCCTTGGAGGCTTAGAACTCGAAGCAGACATATTCACTTGAAGTTTGAAGTTTTAAGTAATCAAGTTCCAACTAGTTAAATGAAAATTTAAAAATAGTTTAGACGTCCAGCACTAGCATAAAAAACAGAATCTAATCAAATTCCACATGTTTATCAAATCATAAATAGAAATTCAAAAATATGAATTCAAAAATCAAATCGAATCGAATTGAATTTGATTAATTCATCGATTCGATTTGATTTCGATTCAAATCGTAATTCTTTTGAAATCGAAATAGAATCTGAATAGATTCGAATTAATTGATTTTAATTGGAATCGATTAGAATTGAGATGAATTCAAGATTTATTCAAAATTGAGAATTAATTCTAATTGAATTTAAATAAATTCAAATTTTTAGATAAATTTAGAATTTAGATTTTTTTAAATTTGAATTCTTAAGAATTCAAATTAGAAGAATTCTAAATACCACAACCATATCTACCAATCAAACACCAGTTCAAATAATTCATATTACTTCCCAGAAAAAATAAATTCAAGAAAACTATAAAAGCATATAAAATTCAAGAACCCAGAAACCGAAGATTAAAACCCTGACCTTAAACTGGTTAGGTGGCCCCAAAATCAATAGTTCCGAAACCGGAAATTGAACCTTCAAAACAAAAACAAATGTTAAAAAAAAATTAAGGAAGAAAGAGCAACAAAAAAAAAGGGGAAACAAAGCATTCTTCATCATCAAAGTTTAAGCTAATGGCAATTAAACGAATCAGAAAATGATTGTTTGAGGAAGAGGATCAGTGAAAGGCAGAGTAAGGAGGAAGTTGATGATGCTTTTGGTGGGGGATGAAAATAGATGAACAAATAGTAATGAACCAGTGGAGAAAAGAAAATACCTAGAGTAAACGAGGGCAATGAAGGAAGGAAAGAAGGAAATGGGAAGAAGGAGAAGGAGGAGAGACTTCGGCCGGTCGGCAGAGAGAGAGAGCTGGCGGCGGAGACAAATCTGAAAGAAAACGCAAAACCATCTCTGATGTAAAAAAACCCTAAGATAAAACAGAAGTACAGAAAAGGCCACAAGAGTCAAAACGCAGAATTTCTTGCGTTTTTGTAGGAATGGAACGCACCACGTTTTCACTGATTCTACGTTTCGGAACACAATTTTACCCGATTTCACCCTATTTTCGATTTTACCTACAAACTAAATCAGACACTTGGTTTTGGATCATAAAATCATAAAAATGTATGAGTAAAATTGAGAGTTTAACAACATTGATCCAAACTAGGTGATCATTACTCACAGGCAGAAGGTAAATATTCTGTCATAATTTCATGTCATGTCATTATTGGTTTTTGCAAGATCATTTATTGCTTATATATGTTTTCTTTACTTTGTGTCTCTAGGGTTTGTATCCTTCAATATACGAATTATTGTCTAGGGTTCAACATAGGCATTGTGTGAAACATTTGTACAATAATTAAAAAAAAGCACCCTGTATTGGTTTTGAAGAAGAAAGTGTGGAAAATAGCCAAAGCAACGTGTGTGGAAAAATACACTGCTTTGATGGAACAGCTAAAAAAGGAACATGAAAGCGCACAATCTTGGTTGTCACATGAGTCTCCTAGGTTCTGGAGTAGGTCACATTTTATGATTGAACCTAAATGTGACATTTTGATCAATAATTTATGTGAGAATTTCAATGTAAAGATCTTGCATGCAAGGAATATGCCAATCTTAGGGATGCAAGAGTGGCTTAGATTATATATGATGCAAATATTCCAAGAGAAGTGAGATTGGATGGCCAACACCAATAAAAAATTGAGAGGTATTTAGATCATGTCGCAAGGTACAGTTGCATGTATGGGGGTAATGGAAAGTTTCAGATTAATTATTCAGGAGGGGAACAATTTGTAATTAATCTGGTTGGGAGAACTTGTACATGCAGGAAATGGGATTTAACTAGAATCGCATGTTCCCATGCCATTAGAGCTATTAGGAATAATGAAGAGGAGTTTGAAGATTACCTTTGCCATTGGTACAAAAAAGCCATGTATGAAAAGGTTTATGCTCCAGTTATCAACCCAATAAATGGTCCTGAATGTGGCCGGGGACCAGATTACCTCCAACCCTCCCTCATAAGTTTCATATATGATGCTCAAAAATCATAATTAGAGAAAACAAAAGGGAATGTGATCACCCAGTATGATGCTCAAAAATCACACTTAGAGAAAACAAAAAGGGAATGTGATCATGAAATGCCATTTGGAACATGGAAATATGTCACTATGAAAGGAAATTTAGTGATTTTGCATCAGTCTCCTGAAACTAAAAAAACAATCAGGCAAATGTGTGAGCAACAAAATTTGTTTCCTTTAGTTGATACAATAAGAGGTGGCACAAAGCGTAGGAAGTAGTAATTGCCATTTGAGGTCATTGCCAGCTTATTTCAATGTTTTCCCTTATTTGGAATACTAAACAATCTTATATTTTTATGTTTGTGATGTTAACGGTACTTGGAAACACTAGTATTAGTCTTTTGTGACTTGGCTGATTAGATGTAAATTTTTGGAAGATCACAATGAACAAGTTCTTATGGTGTATTGATGGATGCAAATGTATAGAACAAGACTTTCTAAACTCGTTAAGGTATTGTCATTTTTTGTATTACTCACTCTTATTTGCCCTTAAAAGTTTGTTTGCTATTTGGGAAGAATATTTCAGAACCAATGTTCTGGTCTGCAAAGACTCATTAGTAGACAATAAAACCTAAAAAAAGAAAAAAACTGAAAACACCAGTGAAAAAGGAGGCTCTAATGTAGCATATTTCCTTCATCTCCTTGCCTGAATCCTAATTGCAACTGGGTAGTTGGAAAAAGCTAAAAATTGCCAACAGTAGCAAAATGATAATGATTAACTTTAGCCACTTAACTCTATTCTCATATTCTTCCAATCTTGTATTTTTTTTCTCCCAAAAACCTTAGCAACCATAGTATTATTTGCTTTCTTCCCATGTAATTTTTTTGGGTATACCATTCAAAGAAATTACAGGCCATTGTTTTACCATACCTGGGGCATCTAAGAAATCTCCTCCCCGAGTTTGCTGTAGTCTAAAAAGTTTTTCTCATTGTAGAATAATCACAGTGGCACGTACCGCTCGTCTTCTGCCTCTTGTGCTCACTCATTTTGCTAGTCTTCATCAAAAGCTAAGGCTTTCAACCTTGTTCTTCTCCTAGCCTGAAAATGATAAACTTGTTGGAGTGCACAGATTTTTTAAACAGAATTTTCTTCTTTTTTTCCCATTTTTTTACATATAACAGTACACATGTGATTAGGAAATGAATTTTCATGCTAATTTTGCCCCTGCCATAATTACGTGCCACTCACGTGTTGTCGTTGGGTGGTGGTTCAGGTGACTGACTCATCAAGTTGGACTCAATTGAGCCAATTATTAACTCTAATTGTAACTTTTTCAATATCGAGGACTAAATCGCTACCAAAACTAAAATTGAAAGACTATTGAAGTAATTTACCCTTTGTGTAACTTTTAAAATTAAATTGATTAGATATCCAATTATTCTTCTTAGAGTTAAAGTCACACTATTACCATCATACCTCATGTTGAAAAACGTTTGTAAAAGAGTACCTATTTCAGCATTAGATGAAACCCGATACACATCTGATAGGTATTCCATCATCTGTTTAGCAATGCAGTTGACTGGCAAGCCCCCTTTTAGGTGATCCTAAATGGATCGCTGCATGGACAACAAGCAATTTCGATTGCTCTTTTCTCAAGCTGCAAATTTCTCTTTTGCAGCATCGGTACTTTCTGTAGTGAGATCTGCAGGCTTGTTCTCATAAATGGCATCGGACATATCCGCCATAATCATTCCAAACATTATGTCATCTTTCCATTTCTTAAAATTTGAACCAGTGAGAATCTCGATAGTGAGTGAGTTGGCATTGACAGAAAAGGTGACTGATAATAAGAAAAATATAAAATATGTAAAAACAGTGTAATTTAATGTAAACCGTATAAGTACACTCCACAAAAAGTCACACGTATCATCATATAATAATCTTTGGGTAGAATGCATGACATACAATTGTAAACTTTCTACATGAACAATGAAAACTTATTTCAACCCTCGTGAATTCACTACCTTTGGATGTATGAACCACTAAAATCAGTCATTTTTCAAGCAAATGTTGTACATGTATCCCTCCACTAACTAATACCCAATCACCTCCTTTGGGAGTATGACTAGATATTAGAAAGAGAGACATCCCCAACAATATAAGACTGATATTTCATAAAACCAATGAGTGTGCCACTTTGGTGGTCACTACCCAATTGAATTTATGAAACTCTCTCATACCGAGGATATTAAATTTTATTTCTTACATAAAACTTTATATGCAATTTTAAACTATATAAATGACAAGGGCAATACATCATTTAATTGCATTTAATCATGTTCTACTAAACATAAACTGAATATTTGCATATTAACATGTTTGACATACTTCAAAATTTAAAACACAAGTGAAAATGTTCAAATTTTATACTAAAAGCATAAAAGCATATCAAATCCAGATTTTCACAATTATAATAGTGTCAAAAAAATATGCAAACCATATGTCAAAATGTAGATCATGAAAAACTAAATCCAATGATATCAAAATCGTCCAAAACGGACTCCAGATGAGCTTGAAAACAACCAGTAAAGGGCTCCGAAAAAAATTGATTTGCGTGAGACCTGCTGCTGACGCAGGCACCTGACACGCCATTGACACGCACAACTTGATGCGCCTGCAAAGCATCTAGGACTAGCGCTCATGTGCGCTGAGCAAGGACGTTGACTTAATGCTGACGTCAGCCTTCCTATGCGCGCTTAAGCGTGTTTTGCCGCTTTTTTTTTCTTTTTCTTTTTGCTTCGGCATATACGCTTAACAATTGTTAGTGCCACCCTTAATTCTTCTGTTCTATCTTTTCCAAATTCTCACATGCCTTATGTATGTTCATGAGGTTTTTTTTTCCTTCGTTATTCAATCGTACGTACTTGATGCATGTGAGGCTGAATATAGGATCATATAATAAAATAGAGCACAAAATATTCTAATCATGATCTATGCCTATGCATTGATACCACATGTTAGCACATAAATAGCATAAACCCAAGATTAAACATATACATGATTAGAATATAAAAACAGAAGTGAAGAATTGTATATCAGTCTTTTGATACATAACTATATGCGAAATTAGGATTGATCATGACTAGATTTTTCTCCTCTATAACCCTCTGTATGAACTGGCTTTGATGAGTGTGCCTCTTTCTCTCTTAAACTTTATGAGTAGAAAGTGTTTTTAAAGATTAGGGTTAGAAAAGAGAACCTAGCTAATATTTAAAGTAAAACCTTAGCCCCCTCATCACAGGCCAGGCTAACTGTAGCCCACATGCCAATCCCACATTAAACAATTAAAAGCCCTTATATCTGACTTTATTAAACCAAACTCAAAAACAACATTAATTAATATAAGCCCACATATAGAAAAACCTTACATGGGTCCCCTTGTCTAATACCTCTAGTCAGTTGGATATACCCATATTTTTCATCATTAATATTGACAGAAAGCGTAGCAAAGCTGATGCACTGCCATACCCAACCAATGAAGGTACTAGAGAATCCCATTCTCTGTAGGACCTCACATAGGAAATTCCACTCTACCCTATCATAAGCTTTAACCATATCAAGTTTAATGGCCATCCACCCTTGGTCTCCTTTATGTTTAGCATTTAATGTGTGTATGCACTCATGTGTGACTACCACATTATCTATAATTTGTCTCCCTAGGATGTAAGCCACTTGGTAGGGGCTTATGCAATTGGGAAGGCAAACCTTCAATTGCTCAGCCAGTATTTTAGATATGACCTTGTACACCACATTGCATAAGCTAATGGGTCTAAAATGTCCTACAAATTCTGGGTTTTTAATTTTTGGAATCGATGTGATTAGTGTGTGGTTGACTTGTTTAAGCATTCTATGATTTTCAAAAAAATATTTAACAGCTTTGCACAAATCGACACCAATCACATTCCAATAAGATTGAAAGAAAAAGGGGTAATACCATCAAACCCAGGGGCCTTGTTGGCGTTTATTTTGAAGAGAGCGGCTTTGATTTCTGATTCTTCCACAGGTCTAATCAGTCTTTGGTTCATCGCTTCACTGATCCACAGTGGGATACCATCCAAATCTTCATGTCGAAAGTTCGGGCTAGATGTTGAAAAGAGTTTCTTGTAGAATGTAACAATTTCATCCTTCACTTCTTGATTGTTTCCACAAAGGCTTCCATCTTCTATCACTAGTCTCTCGATTGTATTTTGCCGCCACCTGTTGATAGTCGAGGTGTGGAAGAACTTTGTATTTTTGTTACCTTCTTGGAGCCATTGGACTCTTGATTTTTTTCTTCAATATACATCTTCATCTCTGTAGGCGCAATGAAGTTCTTTTTTCAATTTGCGCCAGTCACTCTAATTCCTATTACCTCCTTGCTTAGATAAGTTCTCCATTTGTGTTTTGATCTTTGTTGACTGTGTAGCTGAGTTCTGCATGTTCTTCTGGCTCCATTTCAAGAGTTCCACTCTGCAATTTCCTATTTTGACACAAAGTTGATACATTGGGGTGCCCTTTTGCTCTTTTCTCCAAGTTGTCTCCACTAGCCTGCCCACCTTCTCCTTTTTGACCCAACTTTTGTCAAAAATGAATCTCTTATTAGCTTTTAGCTTTTTTGGATTTGTGTCCAACAAGATGAGTGAATATTTAGATGAATGCCTCTCCACATGGTAGGTCTTTGCCTTTGGATAGCTCAAGACCCAGGATGGAGAGCCAAAGAATCTATCTAATCTTTTTTCAACAAAACCTTCTCCTACTCTGTTATTAGCTCCCGTGTAATTCCTTCCCACAAAAGTTATATCTTCCATATCCATTTGACACACAAAAGATCGAAAAGGTTGACAACTTAACTTCATTCGATACCTCCCTCCATGCTTCTTTTTGGGACTTAAAATGTCATTAAAATCTCCCCCCATAATCCACTTGTCTCCCCAGTCTTGCCTTTGGTGCTTTAAGAACCTCCATTGCTCTTGTCTTAGTTTATGGTCAGTGCTAGCATACACAAAAATAGCCCAAAAGGTTTGATTCTCTTCTATGCTCTCGCATTCCAGCTGGATACAGAAACTAGTTGACCTTATTTCCTTAACATTAATACTCTCTCTCCAACATACTAACAATCCTCCTTTTGTGCCATCCGGCTGCACAATTCTCCATTGTTCCTAACAACTCAATCTTCGGCACATTGTAGTCACAAACTTTTTGTTTTTTTATTTTGGTTTCAATTAAAAATAAAACTTTCGAAAGGTGAGAACGAATAACTTCCCTCAACTGGGAAACTGTAGAGGGTTCTCCTAGACCACTACAATTCTACACACATATCTTCATTTATCATGTTAGGACCATTCAAGGCTAGTCTCCTCCACCTTTGACCGGATTTCAACGTCTTGATCTTCACGTTTTATCTTTTTTTTTGCATGAGGCCTCTTTCTCTTCTGACTCAGAGGTTTCATCTTAAAGCTGCCAGGATCTCTTACATCTTACACCCGATAGGTAACTGTCTTTGAAGTGCAACCCGACTTCTCTCTTGATTGCCTTTCCTTGGCCATTTTCGGCCTTGCTTTTCCAACTTTGTTTTCCTCAATGGAATTTCACAACTCCTAATCCTCTCATTAAACAAATCAATATCAGCACTTGGTTTGTCACTTACCTCCTACTCCTGCCAGTTATCTAGCTCCATGGAAGTTGACACGTTACTTTCTTTGCTTGGTCCCGCAACCGACTCTTCCCTTCGGCTAACAAAGCTGCAACTTGGCTCAATTCTTGAATTGCTAGGTCCCGCCGGCTTGATTGCTATATCCCTTATCCCGCCACTAGATATTCAGCCAATTGGAATTTGCTGCCTTCAATGCTTTCGGCCTCAGCTATGTCCAGCTCATACATCTAGTTCTTTGTTTTTTTTGTGGCCATCAATCATCAATTTTTTCCTCTTAATTTCAGCCCTAATTGTAGTAGTAGTTAATTGTCGGAAATAAAAAAAATAAATTCTTGATTATAAATTGAATTTCACTTACGTATATCCCAAAAATATTCGAAGGAAATTAGATTCACAGATCATCAAATCATCAATAATTGACCAGTATTTCAAAACTTTGGAGTTGGCACCACTAGGACAGTTTGATATGGGGTAAACTCCAACTCAGTTTCCCAAAATTGTTTGGCTTCATCTCGTTGACTTCTAATTTATTTTTCTTTTTACGTGACTTTAATTTCCCCCATAAGGATTGGATCTACATAATGGATTCTTTTAATAACAATAAAAATAGCAATAATTTTGTCATAGTGATTTGGGTAAATTATACTTACCTTTCTAAGATTTGACTTTATCATTAATTGCTCTCTCTTATTTGAAAATATACCGTCTCCACAATTGACTATTTAAAAATTAAGATTTTATTACATAATTCGTGAA
This sequence comes from Gynochthodes officinalis, assembly GCA_020080225.1. Taxonomy (NCBI): domain Eukaryota; kingdom Viridiplantae; phylum Streptophyta; class Magnoliopsida; order Gentianales; family Rubiaceae; genus Gynochthodes; species Gynochthodes officinalis. Next base: position 19,560,030 of record CM034622.1, read on the forward strand.
ATTAATATTTTCTTAAGTATTTCGTTACATAAATAGGACAAAATGTGAGCATAAAGTGTTTGTAAATATAAAAAATGAAATAAAGACATTTACTTGAAAACAATATGCATTTAACATAATATATGTAATACTTTAATAAAAGTCTAATTTAAAAAAGGCGAGTCAAGCTCTGTTTTTATTTTATTGTTTAAATATTTGTAAATTATGTAACAAAAACTAACTTTTATATAGTCAATGAGAAACGCTTAATATTTTCAAATCTAAAATTAAAGCATAGTTGGTTATATCATCATCTATTAAAATATAATACTAGTATTTACATGATTCCATCTCTTTCCAAACTTCGTAACCACAATAAAAGATTCACTGACTTACTATTCTATGTCTTAGAAAGGTAATTATTTTTACTAATTGTTCATTAGTTGACTAAATCGCCGTGTTATGTTGCCATAAAATATAGAAGATGGTGGTGATTACAAAAACGAAGTATTCAACGTGAGCGCCCAATCAAGCAGCCCTCGATTATTTTCTCAACCAGAATTAATCAAGCAACCCCTCTAAAATAATACTTTTACATGTATATAAATAATAAAAAATCCTTAAATACTGCACTGTATATATATGGACGGATGGACCTAAAGCTTTTAACATTACACATCCCAAATTGCCAATTCAGTTTAGCAAAAACAAAAAGAAACATAACAAGAGGAAAAATGGGATCCATTTCTTCGTCGAAAGAAAACCTCATGCTGTTTGCATTCCATATCCAGCTCAGGGCCACATAAACCCTATGCTGAAACTGGCCAAGATACTTCATTACAAAGGGTTTCATATCACCTTTGTTAACACAGAGTTCAACCACAGACGTTTGCTCAAATCTAGAGGTCCCGATTCCTTAAATGGCTTGCCTTCTTTCCAATTTAGAACCATCCCCGATGGGCTTCCCCCTTCAGATATTGATGCCACTCAAGATATTCCATCCCTTTGTAAATCCACATGCACATATTGTATTGGTCCATTCAAGGAGCTCCTTGCAGAACTCAATGATACGGCTTCCTCTCAAGTTCCACCAGTTTCTTGCATAGTTTCTGATGCAGCAATGGCCTTCACCCTTGAAGCAGCTGAAGAGCTAGGCATCCCTGATGTTCTGTTTTGGCCCACAAGTGCATGTGGATACTTGGGTTATTTTCAGTATTCTAAGCTCATTGAAAAGGGCCTTACACCACTCAAAGGTAAGGAGTCATTGAAATGTTTAAAAGTTAAATTTTTTTTTTTGGGTTTTTTTTTTTTTAAAATTAACATCACCTAAACTAGTGGAGAGTTTGGCACAGAAACCAACTCAATATATCAGAAAATAAAATAAACTTATAAAAAAAATATTTGCAAAAATAATTTTAGGTATGCAGTTAGAATTTTCATATTTGCAACACATTAATTATTACTATTTTAAAGCCATATTACTCATTAAACAAATGAAATTATTCAGCCAAAATTACGGTATATGTCACTACTCATAGTGAGGTTTATAAAATATTAATGTTTATTTAGTATATGTAGAATCACCGTAGATGTCATCGGTTTGGTTCTTATTGGACTCAGTTTTTGGAATCGTTATGAATTGCAGATGCAAGTTATTTGACCAATGGATATCTGGACCAAGCTTTGGAATGGATTCCGGCAATGAAAGGCATACGATTGAGAGATCTTCCGAGTTTCATAAGAACTACAGATCCAGATGACTACACGGTAAAATTCTTCCTGCATATAACTGAGAGAAACAAAAGGGCATCTGCAATTATTTTGAATACTTATGACGAACTCGAATATGAAACTATTGATGCTCTTTCATCCATTCTTCCTCCAATTTACACCATCGGGCCGCTTAATTTTCTCCAAGAACGGGTTGATGATGAGAGCCTAGCTGCGTTTGGGTCAAATCTCTGGAAAGAAGAGCCAGAGTGTCTTGATTGGCTTGATACAAAGGATCCCAACTCTGTTATTTATGTGAACTTCGGAAGTATCACGGTCATGACAGCTGACCAGCTTGTGGAGTTTGCTTGGGGACTTGCTAATAGTAAACAGACATTTTTGTGGATTATTAGGCCAGATCTTGTCTCTGGTGATGCGGCAATTCTTCCTCCAGAATTTTTGGAGGAAACTAAGGGGAGAAGGAAATTAGCCAGTTGGTGCCAGCAAGAACAAGTTCTTAGGCACCCTTCTGTTGGAGGATTCTTGACTCACAGTGGATGGAATTCCACCCTTGAAAGTATTAGCTATGGGGTGCCCATGATTTGTTGGCCATTCTTTGCTGATCAACCAACCAACTGCTGGTACTGTTGCACCCAGTGGGGGATTGGAATGGAAATAGACAATAATGTGAAGAGGGATGAAGTTGAGAGTCTTGTGAGAGAGTTAACTGTGGGAGAGAAGGGGAAGGACATGAAGAAAAAAGCCTTGCATTGGAAGAGCAAGGCTGAAGAATCAGCTAAAAGTCCAAGTGGTTCTTCTTGCTTTAATTTGGAGAAGCTTATCGAAGTGCTTCAATCCAAATAATTTCCAAATATGGATATCTTTAGTTCACAATGATAAAACTTTTTAACTATGGTAATATCCATTTTATCTTCTAATGAATAATATTTTTCTTTTTCATTTATTTTTCTCGTGGAGGAGGTCAAATTTGTTTGCTCTTAAGTACAAGAGATTTATGTCCAAGTCTTGAAGGATTTCAAATGGTTGGATCCTTGACATCTGCCACAGACTTTGGAGGCAGATGATGAGCATCTAGCCATCAGGGACTTTATCCATTCTCTTCCAATTAATTTGTGGGAGAAACTATATTGTGGTGTGGTACTGGTAGTGTGGATTCATCGTTGGTTGTATTGTTGAAGGGGTCAACTTACATTAGTTTATGCCAGGCTGAGTTTCTTAAGCAATTCTATTCTGATGGAAATGTTGGATTTATGGAACAGCTGCCAGCAAGGGATGTTCAGTCAGTTGCACGAACAAACGAAGGATGTTGATGGAACTGTGGTTTGTGAGTCAGGTACTGTAATTTGCACGCCGAGGATTTGGATAATTACTTGTTGGATTTATTTTTTGGCAACGCCGTGAGCCGGTGAGCGGCGGAAGTTCGGGGAGTTCAAGAGTGAGGTCGCGATCACCGTCGCCGTCACAGTGGCATTGAGTGTTGAGTCTGGAATAGGATTTAGTTATGATTAGGCAATTGCTTTGTTGTACAACAAAAGAAGCCAAGTACTGTCAGTATTGACCGACATTATCAGCTGTAAATTAAGCTAAAAGAAGATGCGCGTTGGGGAAGACAATTATAAGTCGCTCAACACCACGAAACTTCTTTTTTTTTTTTTTCTTTTTTTTTTTGCATTCCTCTTTCTTGGAGGTAGTTGTTCCTCATTTTTGGAGGTGTTAGTATCCTAACTTAGACAGAATAGAAACTAGGCAGCATAAAAAATGACATGGGCAGAAGTTAGGAACCAGAGACTGTGATCAGTGTCGGAATTCCATTTGTTGCATGCTATGTGCGTTGCTCATGTAAAGGCTCAAAGTTACTTTTTATAATGTTTGTTTGTCTTAGGTAATTAGGTTTTAGTTAGGGTGTGCTTTTAACTGATTCAGTGTGTCAGTTAGAATCACTTACTTTGATTACCAAATCTAAGGTTTTTTTTGCCTATGGGCATTGCTGTAAATGTTACACTGTTTTATATTAATTGTGATAGTTTATTTCAAAAAAAAAAAAAAAAAACCACCACGAAACTTTTTAAGAGTAGGAGGAATTTTTTGCCATTTGTAAAGATGCTTGCGGGAGTGGGATTCTTTTGATTCTTTTATGGTACAAATAAGTAAAATACCATTTCGTTACGTTGAACCTAAAGTTGGTTTCACATGAGGGGATGAAAATTAAATTATTCGAAGTTGTGCTATATATATGTACGTATCTCAATTTCAATATTAGAGTGTTAATTAAGTAACTAATTGAATAAAGTTCACTTTTAGTATTTCAAGGTTGACTTCATACCAAACAATTTTAATCATATATAATAGTTTTAGTTTAACTTTTAACAACATATATTAAAATTTCTCTTAAAGTGAAAAGAAATTCATACATTCTCTATTCGTAAAGATTTTATAGTAGAGTAAAACTGTATTAAAAGTTAGATATATATATAAATATATATATATATATATATATATATATATATATATATCCAAATCTTATAAATTAATATACTTTTTATTTTGAAATGTCATCATAGTAAGATGTATTTTTCTTTTAATTATTTTAATATTAAAAGATGCACTATTAAAAATATTTGAGAAGTGAGATGCATACCTAATACATAATATAGATATTTAATTGTTAGAACATATGATACTATTGTAATGAAATTAATTATTAGTAAAAGGTAATCATTTTCTTGCAATGTACACAAATAAATTTTTTTTAAATTATTATATGATTTATTGTACTTTAATTTTTAAAAAAAATTATGTAGTTTATAAAGTAAAATAAAAAAATCTAAAAAAATAATAAGAGCATATTTGAAACGTACACATGAAAACAATTTTTAAAAAGTTTAAAAGATTTAGTTAATGGTAACTGGGTGCCAATGACATAAAATTCATAGATAAATTGTAATAGATAATTAATTATGTACTGTTGAAATTAATAATTGTGGAACATTGGTTATAAACATACTTGTTCTTTCCTTGACCCAAAACGTGGTTACCAAAATTCTTCCTTAATTTCCCCACAAGGATCCTAGGATATATCTTTCCTTTATTGAAACCAACAAAAGTGTATTCTAAGACCTAAATTCTGAAAAAGAAAAACAGAGTTAAAGAAGAAAATATATGGGAAGGGATAGCTTACATAGGTAAAGAAATCATTTTGCACGCACAAGAAATTGTTTTGGTAATTTCCAGCTAGTTATCAATCAAAGCTCACTAAAAAGCTAGCGCATAATCGAAAAAGCAGAACAATGAATAAAAACTTCCTTGCGGAATGATATCTTCTGTTAAATTCATGTGAATGGCTTTAATGAGTGCCCATGAAAATTGATACAAATGCATGTACAATTTAATTATTGGAAAGCATACAAAATTTATTATTTTTTCCTAAAATTGGACCAAAAAAAGAGCTAAGGAAAAGAATTGTATGGAAAGGTTCGACAATGGAGGCAACATAAGATTGGATTCTCATTCATATTATTTTGATGGTGAAGATTATTTGCTGAGTGGTTTTTTCCAATTATATATTTCGCATTGAAAATCTTGATGATGTCCAGTGACTATTATTTGTTTTTAATCAATTTTATTGTTGTTACTCGGGGTTGATTATTACTCCCTCAATCCCATAAAAACAGTACATTTACTATTTTTTCTTATCATACAATTATCAGTATCCAATAGAAAATAGTCCGTCTTTAATATATAAAAGAAAATAAAAAACATTCTTGGCTATTAATATAATGATAAATAAATTGCACATTCTTTTAAAATGATAAATAACATGAGACAAAAAGAATAATTGATTTTGTTATGCCTATTTTATCAATATTTGAAAAGAGTAATCTGATAGTGGTTTGATTATTATCCATATTGCCTACATTGGCATCCCTTTCCCAATAAAAAGAATGCTAATGTTGCAGGCTTGTATGGATAGTATCTCAAAATGCATTTGTTTATTTTTCGCTGTAGTGATTGTGAGATAAGATATATATTGAAAATCAAAAACATATTTTGTAAAGCGATAATCTACAAAATAGTCCCTCACATATATGGGAAAGAACTTTTTAGTCTTTAAGAAAAAAAAACGAATTAATTAGTTCATCACTTTCATACATTTAATCTATTTTGTCCTTACGTCGACTTCTGTCAAATTTTCCATGAACACGTGTTATTTGTTGAAGGTTTTTTAGAAGTAACAGAAAATCATTATTTCTTAAAAGGATAATTATCTCAAGGGTGGTTGCCCTCTCTCTCTACATTTCTCCGCCGATGATCTCAAAAGATAGCCATTTTTTCCGTTGATTTTTGAGAACAATTGTCTGGTAAATTGCAAAAATATTCTTTTTGTTTTCTAGATCAGTTTCCCTGGATAAGGTCCATTGCGTTTCTCCCCCGATGATCTCAAAAGGCATCCATTTTTTTTTGTTGATTTTTGAGAACAACCTTTTAGTAAATTGCAAAAATATTCCCTTTGTTTTCTGGATCAGTTTTTTTGGAAAAGGTCCACTGCGTTTCTCTGCTGATGATCTCAAAAGACAGCCATTTTTTCCGTTGATTTTGAGAACAACCTTTTGGTAAATTGCAAAAATATTCCCTTTGTTTTCTGGATTGGTTTCCTTTTGGTAAATTGCAAAAATATATACTCTCTGGATCTAGATGAGGCTGTGTTTTTGAAAGAAAAATCAACCTTCAAAGCTAATTCCATATCTTGGTAGGGCAGCTCAAGGGTCTCCAGGGAGGCAACTGTTGCTTGCAACCATGGTGAATGAGGCAGGATGAGGCAGAAGTGGAGTTTGGGAATTCTTCAAGGGTGGTTGCCCCTCTCTGTTGGCCAATGATTTCTCCATTTTTTGGAATTAAAAAAAAACAATAGCCCTTTTTAAGTGGAAATGGGAGTACTATGTAGATATATACATAAATGTTTCTGTGTTTGGATTTGTGTTGGTGTGTGTACTAGCTGATCGATTGGAGTACGGTGGTGGTGATGGAGGCTTTTGCCTTGGACTAGTGCTTTTTTTTAATTGGGAAAAGGGGCTATGATGATGTTTCTTTGTCATATCCTTTCTGAACAAACAAAACCGGACATTTGATGAGGCTTTTTTTGGAAACACAAAACTCCTTCTTCATGCTCGCTCCTCTCTATGTTTTTTCTGTGTAAATCTTAATTTACAAACTTCCCTCTTCATTACTTCCTTCCAATTCCCTCAGCTCTTAGTCTAATTCTCAATAATCAATTACATTGTGCACCCCAAAAGGATAGTTGAGGCTTGAATTTCCAAAAATTGATGGAAAGTTGTAGGGATGGATAGAGTTAACACCTTGTTGACCTAGGTGATTTCCATAGCAACTGTTCCCTGGTGCATAATTCATGCCAAAAACATTCAGAGGTGAGGTGTTTCCCCCACTGTAGATGGAAGAAGACCAGATATTTTGCTGGTGGTTTGCATTCGTTGTTGCCCACTCCATAATAGCCTTCAAAATTTCTTGAGAAGTTGGCAAATTAAAACTTAAGATCATGATAACCCTTTTGTTTCCTCCATGGCAGCTGTAGTTTCTCGTAATTCTTCTAATTTTTTACCACGAGAGATGATGAAGGTGAAATCAGCAATTGATAACAATCCAACCCAACTATCACGATCCAAGAGCTTTCGGGTGTTTAACAATGGATGATCCTACAAAATAGATCTCGGAGTGGTTCTTCGGAATAGTTTCTCCGATGATAGTATATTCTGAGTTGTTAGAAATGGCTCCCCTTACCTGGTCGTCTTCCCAAGGTATATATCCTTTTCCTTAATAAAGAATGATTAGTTGTTATCCTTAACATTTTCCCTAATAAAGAGTGATTAGTTATTATCTTTATCCTTTAACCCGTTTGTTATAGCTGTAACACTGTTTTGTCATTGTCGCCCAAGGTCCTATTCGCAGAGTTCCAAAGTTAAGTGGAGGTCATGCATTTGCAGGTAGCGTAAAGGTCCTAGTCTTTGGCTCCAAGGGCTAGGGGGCTTAAGATGTGTATAGATTAAACTAAGTTACTAGTCAATGACCAAAGTTCCAAATTTTGGAGTCCAAAGATCAGACTTCGGAGACAAGCGAAGTTCCGGACCTTAGAGACTTCAGAGACAAGCAAAATGCCGGACCTTGGAGCCAAAGGCCAGGACATTTGTGCTACCTGTAACGGCATGACCTCCACTTAACTTCGGAACTCTGCGAGCAGGACCTTGGGTGACAATGACAAAATAGCGTTACAGCTGTAACAAACGGGTTAAAGGATAAAGATAACAACAAATCCCTTTTTATTAGGGAAGAGGATAAAGATAACAACTAATCCCTCTTTATTAGAGAAAAGGATAAGGATAACAACTAATCCTTCTTTATTAGGGAAAAGGATATATATGTGGGAAAGACAACCAGGTAAGGGGAGCCATTTTTGACAACTCAGAATATATTATACTCCGACTAAATACTAACTGTATCATCGGAGAATCTACCCTGGAAAACTACTCTGGGATCTGTTTTGCAGGATTATCCACTGTTAAACATCTGAAAGCTCTTGGATCGTGGTTGGATCGTTATCAGCTATGGATTTCACCTTCATCAAAAGACTTCCTCAAAGGGAAGAGGAATAAAGACGTCAGACACAATTCCGTTCTCATGCATAAACTTCCAAAAGCAATAACATATTTGTTATCAATATTGGCTTGCTAGATATTTGAAGAAGTTGCTGGATCAATATTGGCTTTCTTAGATTGAGGGCTAAGGGAACTGAAAGGAAGTGACGAAGAGGGAAGTTTGTTCATTCAGATTTACACAACAATGGAGGAGAGAAAAAACAAAGTAACAATCACATGAAAAAAGAAGGATTTTTTGTGTTTTCAAAAAAGCCCTTAGCAAATAGCACGTGTTTTTAGTTTTGACGGAAAATTTGACAAAAGTCAACAAAAAGACAAAATAGATTAAAGGTATAAAAGCGATGGACTAATTAGTTCTTTTTTTTTCTTTTGTTAAAGACTAAAAAGTTCTTTCCCATATATGTGAGGGACTATTTTGTAGATTATCTCTTTTGTAAAACACAAAAACACATTTTGGAAAGCCATTCATACAGGCTTTGAGAATTATGGGCCCTTGGAAACATATGGCCATCCATACTTCCAGACAGGCCCTTAGAAACACACTCATGGAAGATTTTGAGAAACATTGGAGGGCTGAACTATGGGGGAAAATTTTTTGAAGTTGGCTGAAAAATTGTTGTCGAGAATTATGGGCGGAACTGATTGATAGTGCCATGTGGGCTGAGTATGTTGGCTTGTAGAAACGTTATGTTTTCTATTTTGACTTCCATAGTAGGCTTCTTCAAAATCGATCCATAGATGCTGAAACAAAAATTGAAATTTACTTTTATTTTTCCGTATTCAATTTTGAATTCTCTATTTATTTCAGGCTCACAATTCTTATAAGATCTATATAAAGGGAGAGAAACTTCCTTTACTTACCAATGGGATGCCAATTAGGAAAAGAAATTTCTGTAAATCATTCAATTAAGGAGTTGAAAAGAGATAAACCCATCTCAAAAACTAATAATATGTCAATTGAGTCCAAAGTGAAGAAAATTTTAAAGGGAAAAACTCATTTCTCTTACCAGCGTATATGCTATTGCATAGTACTAAACCCTTTTAAATTTAATTAGAATAATAATAGCTTAACATATTTTTTAACAGAAAATCAAGGGTTGACGGCTGAAAGAATTTATTTATTTTACTGTTCACAGGGGTGATTTAGATGCGATTCAGGGTGCAAATTTTACTGTTCATGTACAGTAATTTTCCTATTCAGTTTATTATTATTATTATTTTAGGATAGTTTAGCGTATGGTTCCTCCATTGGAGAGGTTTTGGGATTCCTAGTATGGGCAAAAGAGCTAAACTAGATCATGGACGTTAGATTGCTGTACTTCGAAGCCAATGGCGTTCTAGGGTGCTATCGGCCAGGCTTCCCTACTGAGGATTTTTGTGTTCTAACTTGGGAGGAGGGGCAAGCACAAGATGATACGCAGCATAAGTCCACGCAAGGACAGGTGTTAGGGTCAGCCAGTGCCATGCCGGGTAATTTTGCCTAGTCCGTTGCTTCGGTTGTTGTTCAGGGGAGTTGTGCAAGTAAAGGCCAACAAGTTAGGGATTTTGTTGCTCTTAGTTAGGTTAGCTAAGAGTTGCAGTTTCGTTTTATCAGGGTGCTATGTTTTAAACGCGATCTACTACGTTAGGTTAGCTGTGTTAGGACCAGGTCTTAAATGACGCTATCATCTACTGTATTAACTTTGTAATTTCAATAGTTAATACAATCAGTTACTTTTGGTTAAAAAAAAAGTCTTGATTTTCATGTGGTGGTCTTTGATGATAAATTTAGACTTGCTCGAGAGGTGGTGGTCTTATGAAGAAATTTCCCAGTCACATAAAAGAATGATAAGTTATTTAAGTTGTTTGTGGAGTCTGTCTTACCATTAAGAATAGAATATATAGGTATATTCACTTTAGAAAAGGAAATATATATAAATAAATAAATAAATAAATATATATATATATATATATATATATATATATATAGTTTTGAATTGAACCTCAACATTGGCAAATTTTCTCCCTATTTCCATCAACTTAGAGAAGCTAAGTCGATATTAATTTCCTTTGTCACAATGAGCCACCATCTGGTATGTCTTACCATGAGCATCACATTTTGCTTTTGATGTGTATGGGTTCGATACACGGGTTACGTGGGTCAAATCTGTTAAGTCCACAAAGTTGTAAAAACTGAACTCAAAGGCCCAGACATTTGAGGCAAGCGAAATCCTGGACTTTTGACTCAGAGGTCCGAACCTGTGAGTCTAGCGCAATTCGGGATCTTAGAGGCGAAGATCCATACCTTCATAACGCACGCAGTCCTGGATCTTAGAGTCAGAGGTTGGGACTTCGTGTCATCAGTAATTGCATAATCCTCACTTAACTCCAAAACCCCATTCTCATAATATACCTGTGAGTCTCAAAGGACCATGTGATAACAACAAAACTGTGCTTATCCATAAGCATGTAACTAAAGCTTGTGATTACGGGACAATAACAGCAACGTACAATCAGGAAGAACATCCGCGATTCAGCAATCGGTAACCGATAGAGAATCCCATCATCAACGGGAAGAGACGGATAAAACCAGAAAGAATCACCATGTATGCGACAAGTTAAATCGTTGAGAAAAATACTAGACTCCGACAGAAGTTCTAACTTAGGTATCGAAGAGTTTTCCCCAGAAAACCCCTCCGGGAATTGTTTTGTAGGGATCATCATTGCTAATCATCAAGAAGCTTTTGGATCGTGATAATCGGATTGGATCGTTAGCAGTTGCGGATTACGAGTTCATCAGCTTCGGTTATAAGCCATGGATCAATGTCAATTATTCATTGAAGGTTTATGGAATAATTAAAGGTCAATTATTCTGTGTTTTGTATAATTCTTTGAGCTGCAAGATAACCAGGGATAAAATGCAGGTTTACCAAGAAACGATGCTAACATAATACTAAGATTCCTTGATGTGTCATGTAAGATTGGCATTATTTGTATCAATAGCTCATACGATTAAGTACATGTATTTGTCTCTTGAATTTGCAAACCTTTTGTTTCATTCTTCCAAGTGTCCGCAAAGACTAAATATTATATACATTTATTGAATTTTTAATTTTATGTAACAACTCAATTAAAATTAAAATAGATGAATATGGCTTTTAATTTAAATATATACTACACTATCTTATTTCGTACAAAAGCAGCATATAATTTCTTTATTCTTTTATATAACTTTTTATACTTTGGAGATAATGTCTATGTCTAATATTTAATTTTTTATACTTTGGAGATAATGTCTATGTCTAATATTTAATTCAAAAAGTAATTTGTAAATAGTTTACAAGTTTATTCCTTGTACGAATTTTGTAAGTCATTTGGAAATTGAAGAAAAATTCATGTTCCAAATCCGAATATGCTGACTTGGTTTTACTCGTTTTGAAAATCAGAGTGGAACACTTCCAAAATAAAGTCACTTCAACGTTTCAGTGCAAGTTGAGAAAAGGAGCACGTATCAAAGCATTTATTTCTCTTATCATTTGCCTTAATTAGTCTCCCTAACACTCACACAAAATTGAAGAAAATAAGAGATTAAAGTATGATTAAATTTGGGCTTATCACTAAATCATCAATAAAAGGGGGAAATAATTACTTCCGTTCAACATTCCATAATTGCCTTGGAACTTATCTTGTAGTATTTCATTCGCAAAAGTCTAAAAAAAAAAATGATATTATTAACAAATTCGGAGACAATGAACACAACAATACTGTCCAATATTATTGTACTAACAAAAGCTTAAATTATTTAGAAATTATTTTTTAGTGAACATTGACTAAAATTAAAATTTGCTTCACTTGATCATCTGTGTGTCATCATTTTATTTTATTTGTTCATGTGGGTTCAGCATAATTTGTGGTTCTCTGGATTCCCCCTTTATTTTTGCAGTAGCGTGGTCAAAGTTTAAGAATCTTCAATTAGATGGTGGGTTGTAGCTTTCGAAAAATACATATGAAACCTGGTTGTACAACTCACCTCGAAACAGACAAACATGTATAAGCGTGAAAAGATTAATGGATTACTTGTTGTAGTAGTTAATTGTCGGAAATTAAAAAACAATTTCTTGATTATAAATTGAATTTCACGTACGTATATCCCTAAAATATTCGAAGGAAATCAGATTCACAGATCATCAAATCCTCAATAATGGAACAGTATTTCAAAACTTTGGAGTTGGCACCAGTAGGGCAGTTTGATTTGGGGTAAACTCCAACTCAGTTTCCCAAAATTGCTTGGCTTCATCTCGTTGACCTCTAATTTATTTTTCTTTTGACGTGAATTTAAGTTTTGCCCATAAGGATTGGATCTACATAATGAATTCTTTTAATAACAATACAAATAGCAATAATTTTGTCATAGTGATTTGGGTAAATTATACTTACCTTTCTAAGATTTGATTTTATCACTAATTACTCTCTCTTGTTTGAAAATTTACCGCTCCACATTGACTATTTAAAAATTAATATTTTATTACATAATTTGTGAAATTAGTATTTTCTTAGGTATTTCGTTACATAAATAGGCAAAAACGTGAGTCTAAAGTGTTTGTAAATATGAAAAATGAATTCAAGACATTTTACTTGAAAACAATATGCATTCAACATAATTTATGTAATACTTTAATAAAAGTCTAATATAAAAAAGGTAAGTTAAGTTGGCCACCAACCAATGCCATAAGGCTTGAGTTGGGATTAGTTCAGGGATCAAACCCTACCGCAGATTTAAAAATCCTAAGTTGATGCCATGCATTACTTAGTCTAGTAATTCAGTCCCACATGACCTCAAACAACCCAGTTGGGTTCCCCCACTAGAAGAGTAGAGTAGTCTAAAAGACCTCAAACAACCCAGTTGGGTTCCCCCCACCCATTAGAAGAGTAGAGTAGTCTAAAAGTAGAAGAGTAAAGAACCCACCCCACTAGAAGAGTAGAGTAGTCTAAAAGACCTCAAACGACCCGGTTGGGTTCCCCCTACCCATTAGAAGAGTAGAGTAGTCTAAAAGTAGAAGAGTAAAGTAATGAGTAGAGTAGTCTAAAAGACCTCAAACAACCCAGTTGGGTTTCCCCCACTAGAAGAGTAAAGTAGTCTAAAAGTAGAAGAGTAAAATAATTGGGTTCCCCCACTAGAAGAGTAGAATAGTTTAAAAGTAGAAGAGTAAAGTAACTGGGTTCCCCACTAGAAGAGTAGAGTAGTCTAAAAGTAGAAGAGTAGATTAGAATAACAACCGTATCAAGGAAAAAAAAAATCTCTATTTTTATTTTATTGTTTAATTATTCATAAATTATGTAACAAAAGCTAACTTTTATATAGTCAATGAGAGACGCTAAATATTTTCAAATCCAAAATTAAAGCATAGTTGGTTATATCATCATCAATTAAAATATAATACTAGTATTTACATAATTCCATCTCTTTCCAAACTTCGTAACCACTATAAAAGATTCACTATTCCATGTCTTAGAAAGGTAATTGTTTTTACTAATTGTTCATTAGTTGACTAAATCGCCATGTTATGTTGCCATAAAATATAGAAGATGGTGGTGAATACAAAAACGTAAGTGAGCGCCCAATCCAGCAGCCCCTCGATTATTTTCTCAATCAGAATTAATCAAGCAGCCCCTCTAAAATAATACTTTTACATGTATATAAATAATAAAAAAAAAATCCTTAAATACTGCACTGTATATCTGTGGGCCTAAAGCTTTTAACATTGCACATCCCAAATTGCCAATTCAGTTTAGCAAAAACAAAAAGAAACAAAACAAGAGGAAAAATGGGATCCATTTCTTCGTCGAAAGAAAAACCTCATGCTGTTTGCATTCCATATCCAGCTCAGGGCCACATAAACCCTATGCTGCAACTGGCCAAGATACTTCATTACAAAGGGTTTCATATCACCTTTGTTAACACAGAGTTCAACCACAGACGTTTGCTCAAATCTAGAGGCCCCGATTCCTTAAGTGGCTTGCCTTCTTTCCAATTTAAAACCATCCCCGATGGGCTTCCTCCTTCAGATATTGATGCCACTCAAGATATTCCATCCCTTTGTAAATCCACATGCACATATTGTATTGGTCCATTCAAGGAGCTCCTTGCAGAACTCAATGATACGGCTTCCTCTCAAGTTCCACCAGTTTCTTGCATAGTTTCTGATGGAGCAATGGCCTTCACCCTTGAAGCAGCTGAAGAGCTAGGTATCCCTGATGTTCTGTTTTGGACCACAAGTGCATGTGGATACTTGGGTTATTTTCAGTATTCTAAGCTCATTGAAAAGGGCCTTACACCACTCAAAGGTACGTAGTCACTAAAATGTTAAAACTTTAATTTTTTTCGTTTTTTCTTTTTTTAATTAACCTCACCTTAACTAGTGGAGAGTTTGGCATCGAAACCATTTCGGTATATCAGAAAATAAAATAAACTTATAAAAAAATATTTGCAAAAATAATTTTAGGTATGCAGTTATAATTTTCATATTTGCAACACATTAATTATTACAATTTTAAACGATATTACTCACTAAACAAATGAAATTATTCAGCCAAAATTACCGTATATGTCACTACTCATAATGAGGGTCATAAAGTATTAATGTTTATTTAGTAGATGTAGAATCACCGTAGATGTCATCGGTTTGGTTCTTATTGGACTCAGTTTTTGGAATCGTTATGAATTGCAGACGCAAGTTATTTGACCAATGGATATCTTGAGCAAGCTTTGGAATGGATTCCGGCAATGAAAGGCATACGCTTGAGAGATCTTCCCAGTTTCATAAGAACTACAGATCCAGATGAGTACATGGTAAAATTCGTCCTGCATTTAACTGAGAGAAACAAAAGGGCATCTGCAATTATTTTGAATACTTATGACGAACTCGAATATGAAACTATTGACGCTCTTTCATCCATTCTTCCTCCAATTTACACCATTGGGCCGCTTAATTTTCTCCAAGAACGGGTTGATGATGAGAGCCTTGCGTTTGGGTCAAATCTCTGGAAAGAAGAGCCAGAGTGTCTTGATTGGCTTGACACAAAGGATCCCAACTCTGTTATTTATGTGAACTTCGGAAGTATCACAGTCATGACAGCTGACCAGCTTGTGGAGTTTGCATGGGGACTTGCTAATAGTAAACAGACATTTTTGTGGATTATTAGGCCAGATCTTGTCTCTGGTGATGCGGCAATTCTTCCTCCGGAATTTTTGGAGGAGACTAAGGAGAGAGGGAAATTAGCCAGTTGGTGCCAGCAAGAACAAGTTCTTAGGCACCCTTCTGTTGGAGGATTCTTGACTCACAGTGGATGGAATTCCACTCTTGAAAGTATTAGCTATGGGGTGCCCATGATTTGTTGGCCATTCTTTGCTGAACAACCAACCAACTGCTGGTCCTGTTGCACCCAGTGGGGGATTGGAATGGAAATAGACAATAATGTGAAGAGGGATGAAGTTGAGAGTCTTGTGAGAGAGTTAACTGTGGGAGAGAAGGGGAAGGACATGAAGAAAAAAGCCTTGCTTTGGATGAGCAAGGCTGAAGAAGCAGCTAAAAGTTCAAGTGGTTCCTCTTGCTCTAATTTGGAGAAGCTTATCAAAGTGCTTCAATCCAACTAATTTCCAAATATGGATAGCTTTAGTTCACAATGATAAAACTTTTTAACTATTGTAGTAGCCATTTTCTCTTCTAATGAATAAAATCTTTCTTTTTCATCCTTTTTTTTTTTTTTCGTAGAGGAGTTCAAATTTGTTGGATCTTAAGTACGTGAGATTTATGTCCAAGTCTTGAAGGATTTGAAATAGTTGGATCCTTGACGTCTGCCACAGACTTTGGAGGCAGATTATGAGCATCTAGTCATCAGGGACTTTATCCATTCTCTTCCAATTTATTTGTGGGAGAATCTATATTGTGGTGTGGTACTGGTATTGTG
Source organism: Gynochthodes officinalis (assembly GCA_020080225.1). NCBI lineage: Eukaryota > Viridiplantae > Streptophyta > Magnoliopsida > Gentianales > Rubiaceae > Gynochthodes > Gynochthodes officinalis. Next base: position 19,576,352 of record CM034622.1, read on the forward strand.
GATTCATCGTTGGTTGTAGGGGTCAACTTACATTAGTTTATGCCAGGCTGAGTTTCTTAAGAAATTCGAATCCCAATGCCGATGAACAGCGGGCAGCAAGGGGTGTTCAGCCAGTTGCACCAACACAAAGGATGTTGATGGAACTGTGGTTTGTGGGTCAGGTATTGTAATTTGCTCACTTTTAGGGAAAATTTGTAAAAATACCACCTTTTGCACACAACTTTGCAAATATAGCAAATTCCAAAATTTATTTGCGCATAGAGCAGGTCAAAGCTATTTGACTTAGTAAAAAGGCAAAAATTCCCATCTATTCACAAAAAACATTATAGAAACATTAGCTAATAGAAACATTACTCAAATTAAGTGCTCGAGTTAATTATAATAGATTTTTTAAAAAAAAACATTGTTGATTTAGTTAAAAAAGTTAAATATAACTTACATTGAAATATGTCTCCATAATGGATATATCTTTGCATCCCATCTTAATGATCCTCTTTTGTAGCATGGACGTATAAAAATCAATTTGCTACAAAAATAAAAGGATGTTTGGTTATGATATAATCATTAGTACTAATGTTTGTAGAAAAAAATAGGCAAACAAGTATTACCTGACCAGTGAGGTAAAATCCTTTTGTCCATATTGTCCTCAACATTTTGGAGTCCAATGATAAAAGATCCGTATCCAAATAGAGACTGGGTTTCGTCCTCATCCACTTCTTCATTTCTTCAACATCGTTGAGAATTGGTTGCCAATCTGGTATACTAAAGCCAGGTTCTTTAACCTTTTTTCGGTCCGAATCGACTACTTCTAGGGCAAGAGTAGAGCTCAAATTTAGACGGAAAATTTGCAAAAATAACAACTTGCGGAGGGACATTTGCAAAAAAGGCAGCTCCAAAAATTTCTTTGTGAAACTAGCAAGTCAAGGTGTTTGACCTTGTGAAAATACTTAAATGCCCCTCTATTTACAAAAGATGAGAAATATCCTTCCTAAAGCATTGTTCAAGTCTTCTTCCCGTCATTTTTTCACTTCAAATTTCCCTACCCATTCAATCATTATTCATCGATTCAACATTTCATTCATTCGACGCTGCATGAATGAGATGTACACAAGTAGGACAGGCATCTTCAAGTAAAAAGACCATCAAAAGACCACGCTGCATGAATGAGATGTACGCAAGTAGGTTGATTTAACATCCTATTTCACATAATCTGTAATTGTTTGCATCAATAGCAAAGGGAAAAATCTAATTCTTGAGTACGTAGAGGAGCGGTATGAATATGGGTATGAAAAGACAAATTATTCATGTCAACATTTTAGTCGACATTTTATTCGACGTTTTAGCTGACATTTTGCTCCATGTCAACATTTTAGTCAACATTTTATTTCACATTTTATCCGACGTTTTATTCCACATTTTATTCCATGTTTTTTTTTCACATTTTATTCCACGTTTTTTCCATGTTTTATTCCACATTTGATTTGACATTTTATTCCACGTTTGTTTCCTCATTTTGCTCCATGTCGACATTTTATTCCACATTTTATTCCACGTTTTTTTTGAATAAAATGTCAACATGGAGCAAAATGTCGACTAAAACGTCGAATAAAATGTCGACTAAAATGTCAACATGATTAATTTGTCTTTTCATACCCCAATTTAATACCGCTCCTCTACGTGCTCAAGAATTAGATTTTTCACTCTGCTATTGATGCAAACGATTACAGATTGTGTGAAATAGGATGTTAAATTGACCTACTTGCGTACGTTTCATTCATGCAGCGTGGTTTTTTGGTGGTCTTTTTGCTTGAAGGTGCCTGTCCTACTCGTGTACATCTCATTCTTGCAACGTCGAATGAATGGAATGTTACATCGATGAATAATGATTGAATGGGTAGGGAAATTTGAAGTGAAAAAATGATGGGAAGAAGACTTGAATGATGCTTTAGGAAGGATGTTTCTCATCTTTTGTAAACAGAGGGGTATTTAAGTATTTTCACAAGGTAAAACACCTTGACCTGCTAGTTTCAAAAAGAAATTTTTGGAGCTATTATTTTTGCAAATGTCCCTCTGCAAGCTGCTATTTTTGCAAATTTTCCAATTTAGACCCACAAGGACTTCATATGTCGGAGATTTCGTCTCATTTTCCTTCATCGGTAGTGGTGGAGCATTCTCTGTTGGTAGGATGGCTTTGTCATTTTCTTTGAACAATATCTATTACATTAATTTCATCCTTTTCTTTTCTTTTCGTTTTTTTTTGTGCGTTGCTCATTCTCGACTTTCTCATCACTATCCCTAGATTTTTGAGGATCCTCATTGTCATTTCTTTGGTCAGAGGCCCCTTCCTTCCGATCGTTAGTCCCTTCATTTGTATCCCCTACCGGCAGATCTCCACCTTTGTCATTCCCATCATCATCTTCCTTGCCATCATTTTCATTTTCATCATCACTTTCATTCGGAAAAAGACTGGATTCTTCTTCATCTTCACTGGAATCTTCGAGCGAACTTTGTTTCGCCATCAGATGGTCTAAGTGAGCAGTCAGTTGCTTCACAATAGCAGTAAGATGCTCGATGGTAGCAGTAGGAGTGTTAACTTTGGTGCCCATTTTGATAGTAAGGCTATTGAGTTTGTCATCCAGTGCGGCCGAACGAGCATCAGAGAGAGTGAATTTATCTTTTGTCTCTTTCAATTCCAACTCACACTTTTCTTGCCGTGCAACCATATGATGAATAAAGACCCTTCTTTTCTTATGCCGTTCTTCCCTGGTTATCCATTGCCTCTTTTTAGGTTCTACAGCCTCGTCTTCTCAGACTCTCTTCCTGTGAGACACGTAAAAACTTTCTTTGGCCATCTGGAAGGAGTCTTCTTCTTCTTCTTCTCCGAACTCCGCCTCTTTGCCAACCTCCTCATTTTCTTCCCAACCCAAGAATTTTACTCTCTTCAGGAGTTGGCTTTATTCAGGTAACTTTCTCTTTCAGTAGTACAAGAAATAATAATATTCATTCCTCTATGCGTCCGACTATATTAGTCATAATGCTAGTCTAATTATCAAATGTTAGCTAATAGACAAGTCATACCTCCTTGTCGACTGTTCTTTTTTCCCACACCTGCTTCCTTTCTTGATCTCTACGTTGTGCATTCAATCCTTTCTATCTGCACATTCAGGGCTTGTATCCATATATTTTGACCTTCTGAACCATCGAGAAATGCTCAAGATATGATATCGTCTCACATGCGAATATCTGGGACATTGAAAGAAAAATTAGCATAATTAATTATATGAAGTTACACCACTAACAAAAGTGAAACTTAACACGCGTTTGGTATCCTTATCTCTAATGCAATTGGACATCTCCTAATAGTGTAAGTTTTGTGTTCTGGGTGATTAGTTTGTTTTAAGGCATTAATCATAGCCTTTCTAACACTATCCACAGTGGCCTTGTTAGATAGTTCACCCCACGGCATTTCATCAAACTGCCTTCAATCACAGGCCAAATGAAGTAGCTTGTCTTCGATCCTAGTTCTCTTCTGCAAGCCGTTGATAGACGTGTATAGAAGCAAAAATGTCATGAACACAACCTCATCATCTGAATATTGAATTTATACGGTCGTAAGCCTTGAACACTTCATCGTATGTGGTTTCATCTGTCGAACCTAGGTGCGTCAGGTATTTGGTTATTGCAGAAGGACTATCTAGTGCTTGGTATTTGGCATATGCAAGATCAAAGTTTCCTATATTGAGTCCTCTGATGATGGCAAACTCCCTCTTGCCAAATTTTTTCTTACCCACGAAATTGAAGTATATACTATTATCCATCTTGGATTCCTTGTTCAGTTTAAGTTACCTCAACAACACGGAATGGATTATCTATTTGCAAAAAAATATATGCTTATGATCAAGAGCAATTTCTGCAAGACAACTCTCCCTTCGAAGTATTTGCTACTGCCTCTCTATCAATTTGGACCGGATTCTCTTCATATTGGCTTCATAGTAGCAGTACTGAGAGATTTGGACGTTGAAAAAATCTCTTTGAACAACCATTTGATCCTTGAGAGTTTTCTGCATGAAGGAAAGCAAATTAGTATAGTAGCTCATGCTTAACAATGGAATGATCGACATAGTGTTTGACATATTTATTGACATAGTTCCTGACATAGTGCTTAGTTTTTGACATATTACTCCACATAGTTCTCGATAGTGTTTTCGACAGTGTGTTTGATATATTTTTGACATAGTTTTCAACATAGTACTCGACATATTTCTCGGCCTAGTTCTCTATATTTTGACATAGTGTTTCGTTTTCAACATAGTGCTTGACATAGTGTTCGATAGTTTTTCGACATAGTTCTCGACTTATTTCTTGTCCTGGTTCTCGACAAGTGTTCATCATTAACATGGTTTTCGACATATTGAAAACATTTCGACTATTTTTTGACATATGCTAGTCAAAATTCTGGGTCAAATATAGTTCAAATTTAAATAAAAACACTATGTGTGATACGATATGCACGGTTTTAGTGTATTCGAACCAATCGCAAACCCAAACTTGTCTAATTTTTTTCTAAAATCCATACTCAATATGGCTACATAATCAAAAAAAACGAAACACTTATGCCGCCTATATATCAAATACGAAGCTAAATTTCAACTGACCTTCTTATTTTGGTCCTTTGGCTTATGAGATTTGTTTTCTATGGTAGCATTCTTCTTGTTTAAAGATGTGGGTCCACCGTGCGTTTGTGCCACTGTTCCTGTTTATGCTTGAAGACGAATCATGTTGTGTGAATTGGGTGTTGAATCGATGAAAAAGGCAGCGAATTGAATTATGCAATTTGTTCTATCAGAGTGGGAAAACGATGAAGTGAAGGTGAATGAGAGTGGGAGAACGAACCGACTCAAACGAACTGGTTCAGGCGCGATTTTCAAATAGAGGAGCATTTTAGTTTTTTCACCTGATCAAATACCGTTGACTTGCTAGTTTAGCAAACAAATATTAGAAGCTATTATATTTGCAAATGTCTGTCTAAAAGGTGCTATTTTTGCAAATTTCCCCACTTTTAGAGTAGCGTGGAGGAAAGCTTTGTCAGGAAAATGAAATTGACGAAAAAAAAAGGTCTAACTTTTGATTGTATACATATTTTTTACTATATTAGATATAACATTTAACACATAATAACAAATATAATTTTTTATTTTTATCTTTATTTTTTAATTTAAATTATACGTGATTAATTAAGAATTTATTTATAAAAAAGGATAAATTTTTTTAAACAAATTAGACCTTTTTTTTTTTGAGATAAAAAAACTAGATGAATGGAGTAGTACACGACAAGAATTGATCACATGGGCGATGGAACTCAACAGGGGATATGTCTGGCCCATCCATGGAGTCAGACGTTGGGTATTCCGAAATGAATTTCTACTTCGGATTGTCTTTAATTTCCCTCCGGTTTTTATAAAGGGAATGATTTCCTTTCTCCCTTTTCTCATTTTCCAATCCTAAGGCAACCAGGCTTTTGTATCACTTTTGTATAATATTAGTAACCCGATATAACTGAATTTTTGTATTTTTGTCCTTTAAGTTGATCTTAGGTCGTTTAGATTTTCAACCCGCTAGTCGGCCTTCTTCCCGCTAGTCGGGTTTTTGCCCCTTGTGGGTCGTTTGCTCCTTTGAGGGCCTTTATTTTCATGGGTTATATCGCTGTATTTAGTTGCGACACCACGAAACTCTTTTAACCCTTGTGGCTATGTAATTTGGCCATTGTGTCGCCTCATTAATAGACTATTGTTTGAAGGAAAAAAAAAATCCTAAGGCAACCGAATCTGATTTCGTTTAGTTCGACATATAACACTACTGTCATACAAAAACTGCGAAGAAAATGACAATATGGAGGCTTTATTAATTAAAAGGTTATATTTAGACCCATTAATTTAGGAGAAGAAGGATAAAGAAAAAAAAAAAAAAAAGAAGCAAGAAAACCGTATGTTTGGACAATATTTTTATTTACAAAAAGTTAACTTTTTTTAAACAAAAATAAAGCATCAAAACACATTTCTATTTCAAAATTTAAAATTTCCCACTCAAATTACTCTGACATAATTTTTTAAAAAATTTCCTCATATTTTTCCCTCTAAAATATTTTTTCTATAAAAAAATATCTATCAAAATTTTCACACATTGCAATACAACTTTTCTTAAATACAACACAATCCAAACGGATCTTTTTAAACTTCTTGACAATATTTCACACGTATGTTGTACTCCGCATTATCATAATTTTTTTTGCATTGTATAATTTGTATGGTACAAAGTATGAGAGTCCGAATGATAGTTTAACAAATTGAGGAAAAAATATTAGGAGAATTCTATACTTCTTGCTCTGTTTTCTGACCGGATGGTTTCATTACTTTTTAACCAATTAGTAAATTATATATAATATATTCAAATAGACATAATAACATTCTAACAAATTTCTGATAATTAATAACCTACTAGTACAAGTTACCAGTATTTATTAAAACCAATTTAATTAGTATACCTATTAAATCAATTATTTTTGCTACCTACTAACTTTTCAAATTACTCATAAAAAATTTAATTAATTATTTACTAAATTCAGTCTATTACAAATAAAATTAAAAAATCACAAATTATTAGGAACAATCCTAAAAATATCAAAGAAATTAAATTAAAATTTTAATTCAAAGTGTAGAAAACAATTTGTAATTATTAAGATTGTTTCAATAAAAAAACAATTGACACTATTATGAAAATTATTAAATCATACAATTGAAAGTAGATGAAACTGTTGGTAAAACTCCACCACTAATTAAAAGTGACATAAAATTCCTATCAGTGTCTGCATTTTAAAATGACAAAAAATTCATTGTACTATTATTAATTAAGAATGTAATTTCTAGTTATTCACAATGTATCCTCAAATAATTAACATTGTACCATCTGAGAAAAAATATTATACTACCATAACAATTAATAACTAATTCGTAAACTAGCATATGTAAACGAACAATTACAGGTGCGTAAATGCAAACGACAAATTGCATGCTAAAGTGACGGAAAAATGCATTATACTATCATTAATTAAAAATACATTTTTCAGTTATTCAAATTGTACCGTCAAATAATTAATATTGTTTCCTTTTTCCCCAACTCAAATCCAGTTGTTGCCTAATCAACAAAAAGTATGAAATTGCATAAAAGTATTTGTTTTAAGAAAGAATCTGAGGATTATGTCTATCTTCTGGGTTTGGATGGAATGGGGTTCAATTGAGTGGAGCACCAGAGATGATTTCTAAATTCAATTTCATCTCATTTCAACCATTTGATAGAAATGTGGTAAAAGAAAATGAAGGAAAATCTATAGACCGACGCTACAATTTTTATTGAAGACTTCCATCTCCAAATTTAACTCAGGCGTAGCTTTCTTCATGCATGCCCTTTCAAAAGCACATACGATAATAAGAGGTAGAAACTTATTAGTTAAATCAGACAAAGAAAGAGAGGAATTCCATTGAGTTCTTATGCTCTCATGTCCCATTTTTTATGATGAAGCAAACTTCCATCAAAGAGAAAGACCTTGTGAAACTTCACTGTTCCCTGGGATTGGGTTTGGGAAAATCAAACTTCCATCAAAGAGAAGCAAATGAAAGGCTTTTGGTGCATCCACGATAATTAATAAATCAATTCTTAAATTGACATATATAGATGAACAATCACACTTCTGTAAATACAAATGCCGAAAAATTCTAATTAGTTACTGCACTCCAAAGTGACAAAAAAATGCATTGTACCATCATTAGTTAATAATGTACTTTCCAACTATTCACATTGTACTGTCAAATAATTAACATTATACCACTCGAGAAAACGTATTGCACCGCCACAACAATTAATAAATTAATTAATAAATTGAGTTTTTCACATATGTAGATCAATAATTACACTTGCATAAATGCAATTGTTATAAAATTCTTATCGGTGTCTGTACTCGAAAATGACAGAAAAATACATTGTAACATCATACATTAATTAAGAATGTACTATCCAATTATTCACATTACACTGTCAAATAACTAATATTTTACCACCTGAGAAAAGGTATTATACCACCATGACAACTAATAAATTAATTCGTAAATTGAGTTTTGCACATATGTAGATGAATAATTACACTTGCGTAAATGCAAATGCCAATAAATTCTGATCATGGTCTATACTTCAAAGTGACGGAAAAATGTATTGTATCATCACCAATTAAGAACATACTTTCTAATCATTCACATTATACCATCAAATAATTTATATTGTACCACTCGAGAAAAATTATTGTGTACCACAACAAATAATACATTAATTTATAAAATCAATTTTAGACATATGCAAATGAATAATTACACTTGTGGCGTAAATGAAAATGACAAAAAATTCTTATTGGTGACTGCACTCTAAAGTGATAGAAAAATGTATTGTACCATTATTAATTAAGAATGTATTATCTAATATTCACATTCTACCACCTGAGCAAAAGTATTATACTACCATAACAATTAATAAATTAATTTGTAGATTTAGTTTGCGCAGATGTGGATGAATAATTACACTTGCTTAAATACAAATGTTACAAAATTCTGATCAGTGACTGCATTCCAAAGTGATCAAAAGATGCATTGTACCATCATTAATTGAGAATGTATTTTTTAAATATTCACATTGCATATTGAATAATTAACATTGTACCACTCAAAAAAAAAAATACTGTAAAATCATGACAATTAATAAATTAAATCGTAAATTCAATTTTGAACATATGTGGATGAACAATTACAATTACATAAATAAAAACAGTAAAAAATTATGATTAGTAACTAAACTCCAATGTGATGGAAAAATGCATTGTAACATCACTAATTAAGAATGTACTTTCTATTTTTTCAGATTGTACCATTAAATAATTAACATTGTACCAAAAGAGAAAAAATATTATACCATCACGACAATTAATAAATTAATTTGTAAATTTAATTTTTGACATATGTAGATGAACAGTTACACTTATGTAAATACAAAAGCCAAAAAATTTTGATCGGTGACTGCACTATGAAGCGAAAGGAAGATACATTGTACTATCATTAATTAAAAATATACTTTCGAAACATTCACATTATATTGCTGAATAATTAACATTGTATCACCTTAAAAAAAGGTATTGTACCACCATGATAACTAATAAATTAATCCGTAAATTGAATTTTGCACATATATAGATGAATAATTACACTTGCCACAAAATTCTGATGGGGGTCCACACTCCAAAGTAATAGAAAAATATATTTTACCATCATTAATTAATAATATACTTTTTAATTTTTCACATTGTATTGCCAAATAATTAGCATTGTACCATTCAAGAGAAAGTATTGTATTGCCATGACAATTAATAAATTAATCCGTAAAATTCAGTTTTAGACATATGTAGATGATCAATCACACTTGCATAAATATAAAAGTGATCCAAAATTAATCCAAAATTTGATTTTAAAAAATAAATGTACACATAATTATTTGAGTTTAATTGAATAAATTTTGCATTAAGATAATAGGGGTTTGGTTGAAAGAAAGAAATAAATTCTAAGGATGTAGTTGTATAAATTTTCATTGTTATAGAATTGATATTATAATAGGAAAAAGAATTAAAGCACACGTGCAATAATTACCTTTTTGCTTGGGGTCAATTTAAAAATCAAATTAATCTTAATCAATTTAATTGCCTTCCACTCTCACCTCTCCTCTCTTATTTAAAGAGAAATTTTATGTTTGAATATTATCAATGTTGTTAAACTCTCGATTTTATTAGTACGTTTTTACGATTTTACGATCCAAAATCAAGTGTCTGATTCAGTTTATAAGTAAAAACTAAAATAGGTAAAATCGGGTAAACTCTCGATTTTACTAGTACGTTTTTACGATTTTACAATCCAAAACCAAGTGTCCGATTTAGTTTATAGGTAAAGACTAAAATAGGTAAAATTGGGTAAACTCACGAGTTTGACACTTACAATCATAAAATCGGCTAGCGATCCGTTTCTACAAAAACGCAAAACAAACAGCGTTTTGACTGAACTTCTGAATTCTATTTTACTTAAGACTTTTTTCTGTCTTCTTCAATTTCTCTCCGCCGCAGCTCTACTTCCCCAGTCCCCACTGCCCGCAACTCTCCATCTCCGCCGATCGGCCAAAATCTCTTCTCATTCTCCTTCTTCCCCTTTCCTTCCTTCCTTCTTTCATTGCCCTCATTTTCTCCAGGTATTTTCTGTTCTCATCCCCCGCCAAAAGCATCATCAACTTCCTCCTCACTCCACCTTTCACCGATCCTCTTTATTGCCATTAACTTAAACTTCAATGATTAAGGACTTATGCGTTGTTATGCAGGTTGTTAATGAATTATGATTATTATTAATTTTTATGTGTGATTGATAATATTTTTTTTTGAAATTTGTGTATTTTTTTATAAGTTTGAATAGGTTTGTAATTTATAAATTTAACATATATTATATATAATATATTTATTATATTATTTTTCATAATTTGTAAACTCTTACGATTTTACGATCCGATTTTGTGGACCCTCTACCAATTTTACGTAAAAATTCGAGTTTAACAACCTTGAATATTACTAAAATTATTATTTAAAGGGGCTATTGGTATTAGTGATTTATTATCGTGTTATTTGTATTTTTTCTAATTTGATATACCTTATTTAATTCTAACCATTCAATAAAATCTAATGGTATAAAATAGTTAAACAAACCCAAATCTAATGGTGCAAAATCATTAAATAGAACCATCCTGTCAAAATACTAAAGGGGATTATAGTCATTCCCAAAATATTATGTACATATGTTGTACTTTTTTTTTTAGTATAGCAAATTAATCACATAATTTTCTTTTTTGTTACTCATTATGTAAATAGGCTGTCCCCAAATTGCAGGTTATTCTCAATAATTATTTCTGCCTACACTATGCTACATGATACAGTGAATTAATGTATGGAACATATATATATATTTTAAATTCAGGAGCAGTTTTTTGTTTCCATCTCCTTCTTTTTGTTTCTTTTCATAGACAAGCAAAGAACCACTATCTGCCCCTCACCCTAAACCGTTTACTGTCAGAGTTTCATCCATTCGTTTTTCATTCATAGAGGTTTGATGCTGAAAATTTTAAGAATTCAGGGAAAATTTTTCTATTTTGATTATTTAGGGCCATCCAATCATTCATGACCTTTTTTGGTATGCAGATTAAGAGGGCAAAGAGCATGCACAGAAAGTCCAACAAGAATCCTAGACTCTGTGAGATTACACCCGCAAAATGTTTGAAACGTATTGATTTTGTACCTTTTTAGATTGTTTGTAATTTTTACTACTCAATTGAAGCAGTGGAAATTATTTGAATTTCTTATGTGCATGCAATGGTTGGATGAGTTTCTGGTGGTTGTTTTGTTTTTATAGTATGAATGGTGTTTAATGTTTTGTCTATATGGTTTAAAAATTGAAACTCGAGCTTAAATTAGACATCTTGCAGAAGTTACATGGGTTTAAATAAAAAATTCTGGCTTTGTTTTATCAAATTGGCACTTCTAGTTAAGTCTACCTCCACGGATGCAGCATTTGGGCAACCTCTTTTTGAACTACTTTCTTTCAAGTAATGATGATTCCAAAGTTTTCTTACTAGTTGTGGTTGAGCACGAGGACGATAGGAATAATACGTTTTTTGGTTAGGCAAAAATGATAATATTTTAGAGCGTATAACATATGTAAGTGCAACAAGTAGGGGCACATGAAATGATAAAAATGAGGACCTTAACCTAAAAGTTTATTATAGCAAAATGACAACACAGGCTGCCAAATTGAAGGTTTAAAACCGTTAGAAAATCTGTCTTTAATCATCACCATCCCATACAAACCATCATTCTGAGATGCCATCTTGAGGGATATACCTTTAACCAAGTGATCCAGGGTTTCTTAGCCAAAGTAGCCTCCTAGAAACTAGCCAAAGTAAATTGGTCAAAGTGTTTCATTCTACTGGAAAAAAACTAACATATATTTGAGTTCGTTACCCATTATGTGATGTAGATGTAATATTTATTAGTTTTTGGTTCAAAAGTGGCTCTCTTGCTCTTAGTTTGAAATTATCAGTTGTCAAGAAAAATTCAATTGAACTATTTAATGGTGTATACTACATTTTTTGCATCTTCAATAAGTGAGATTTTTGAGCTGGAACACTCAATTTTTGAGCCAGGCAGGTAAAGCGACTCTCATCACAGCAGTACTTAATTCGCTCCCCGTCTATGTTATGTCCTGTTTAAGTTACCCATTGGTTTGTGCAAAGAATTGACCAAGGAAGCCTCTAACTTCTGGTGGGGAATGAACGGCCCAAATGGCTTCAAAATTCATTAGAGAGCTTGGCCCGCACTAACAGTTCCAAAAAGCATGGGAGGCCTTGGCTTTCAAGATATTCCGCTGTTTAATGACACCTTGTTAGCCAAGCAGCTATGGAGAGTAATCCAGAACCCAACCTTACTGATGAGCAGGGTGATGAAGGCCAAATATTTCCCCAATGGAAAGTTACTGACAGTAGTTGTGCAGCAAAGTGCATCCTGGCTATGGCGATGCTGGATGAAAGCAAGGTATATTCTCGAAATGGGGTTGAGGTATCAAGTTGGAGATGGCAAATCAATCCGCGTTTGGGAATCTCCATGGCTGCCACACAGAGCAAACTTCAAGCCTCTCCCGAAACAGACGAATGCTATATCAGTAACTTGGTGTAGACAACTGATGAATGAAGAGGGTACACAATGGAATTCAGCTCTGATCAGCAGCTTGTTTCAACCTCAAGATGCAGCAGAAATTCTCCAAATCCAGTTTAGCAAGGATGGTGATAAGGACAAGTTAATCTGGCATCATACCAGTAAGGGCCACTTCACAGTTAATTCAGCCTATCAATATGCTCTGGAGACACGACGCACTCTAACATCCATTGCTACCAGCAGTCATAGGCTGGATTCTGATAGAAAGATGTGGGGAAAATTATGGTAGCTTCCGATCAAAGGAAAAGTAAAGCATTTCTTGTGGAGATGCTACCAAGGCATTCTACCAACCAAAATGGCGCTGTTTAAGAGAAGGATTGTGGCTGATCCCATGTGTGGTTTATGTGGCGATTATGAGGAAACAATGGAGCACATTTTCTTCTCTTGTGAAAGGGCCAAGCTGGTATGGCGAATAGCACCTGTGCGTTGGGATGGGTTGCAAGCGGAATGTGAATGTTTCCAAAGCTAGTGGGAAAAATTGAGTCGGCTAGAACATGACAAAACACTCCATGATAGAGTACAGCTCTCTGTGTATCTTTTGTGGATGTTGTGGAAGACTCGGAATTTGTGGTTATTTCAAAAAACACAAATACCTGACAAGGAAGTTGTTGATCAAGCGGTTTTGAACTGGCAGGAGTATCATGGAGTTATGGAAAACGAGGCTCAGCTGCGGACCATGCATCATCATGGACTCATCACATGATGCTTCTTTTTTCTTAAATTCCTATTAAATGTTTTTTCTTTGGTTGGATGTCTTCTTCTATACATGTATCTAATTGTTTGGTTTTGTCCTTCATTCAGACCTATCTGATTTCTCCTGGTTTTGGATTCCACATCTACTCCCGGATTGTATGGATACACTTTGCAGAATTCGAGATTCATCCTCAAGCCTGCAGGATGGTTGTTGCTACTGGATATATTTTCTGCAGCTATTGCTAGAGAGAGCTATTGAAGGATGGGTGTTGGGCTGCCTTTTCTGGAAACTCAGGTTTTGGTGTATATTCACTCTAAACTATCCCTTCTATCTTTACACGTAGTGAATGCCGGCTATCCTTGTCTTGTTGCATGCATGTATTCACAACTTGGAGTTGGATGAATCCAATCATTGACCAAAATAATTGGATGCATGTTTTCATGTGAAGGCCTAAGCATTGTTTTTTTATTTATTTCTTTGTTAAATCTTCCACTCGGCAAATCTTGCACATCTTTATGTCACACTTTCCTTTTGGAACTTGGCTTGGGAACTAGGAACATGGATGGAAAAAAAAAAGAAAAAGAAAAAGAAGGCAAAAAACTGGAAAAAAGAAGGCAAAAAACTGGAAAAAGAAAGCAAGAAAAACAAAACACACACACATCTTTGATTGAGTCTCACTGCATTTCTTGTTATGACGGAGTGTTCATGCTGCGTTGCTGATATTGCAATTTTCTAAAGTTGGGAGATTTGCTTGCACTCGTGTCTTACATCTTGTTTATAAGTCTTCTTCTCAAAGTTAGATGGGAATCATTTTGTTGGGTTTAGGTTGTTGTTACTGGAACTACTTTCTGCAGCAATAGCTAGAGAGAACTTTTAGGTTGTTGTTGGGCTGTCTTTCAGAAATTCAGGTTTTGTTGGATATCCATGTTGTATGCATGTATTCAATTGGAATTGGATGCATCCAATTTGAATGTCCAACTCATTGCTCTTTTTTGAAAAACTAAGAATCGTTTATTTCTTTATTTGTTACATGTAAAATCTTACACTTTGCACATATTGCACATGTTTATGCAAACCAAAAAAAAAAAAACAAAGGAAAAAAAAACAAAAAAAGAGAGAAAAACAGAGAAGAAAAAAAAAGAAAAAAAAGAAAAAGAAAAATAAAAAGAGAAGGAAACGAAGATGGCTTAGGAATTATGACTCTCTTGCTACTAATACTGTTCCTGCTGTTCATATTTGTTAGTAAATCTAATGGCTTATGCCTCTCTTACTACTTCTTCATTGTGTTGCTGGAATTATCTGTATGGGCTGCTATGGCTTCAGGATGGGATGCTCTTGTTGGTGCAAAGCTACATTTTCTGTTAGATTCATTCTGTTGGTACTGGATTTATTTTCTTTTGACTGAGCTAGTCTAGTTTGCTTCAGCTGGTAGTTGCTTGTGCTTGTGCTGCAGTATTCCTTCTGTAGTTGTTGGTTATCAGTTTGAGACGATAGCATATATGGCTGCTAGCATATCATCAAGTACTTTGGGTTGTAATTCTGTGTGGGTTGGAACATCATCAAGTGTTGCGGTCATGCTTACCATTTGCTGGATATTGGTTTGATGAAGCAAGAGTAATAGTTTGAGTTTAGCTAGGAATCTATTTTTTAGACTTTCATGAACATTTAATATGCCTACTCTAGATTGCATTTGAGGTTCAGGTGATAGTGTGACATCTTAGTCAATGGAAATTCTGTTGAAGTTTGGTATCCTGCTATAGCTACAGACCTCAATCTTTTGAGCAATCTTTTTGTAACCTTTTGGTATAGTGTGTTATTCAGATAGCTTGTCATAGCTTAGCTATCATTGCAAACGAATGGGATAATAGTTTTCGATTGTTCTCACATTTTCCTCCATGGCTATTGCTATTGTATTAGACATTAGACCATGGAGTTCCTTCAGCCATTTTAGCTAACAACTATACATATATTTATTCATATCAATGAAATATCTATCGCTTTTTGGAAAAAAAAAATAATAAGTGAGATTTGATCACAAACTCAATCTCTAGCAAAAGTTTTGAAATATATAAATGGCCAACTTTTCAACTAAGAATCTGGTTAACTTGGGGAGTTATATCAACAAGTTTCCTCTTCTATTTTTAAGGGCCTTACAAATCTTGTCACCTTAATTCTTCACCGGGTTCTTAAGAATGTTTAATCTTGATTTTGCCCCATTGCAAGATAAATAAAAAAGAAAATAGTGACTTGGGTTGGATTTGAATTTGGAGAAATAGAAAAAATAAAAATGAAAATTTAGTGACTTCAGTAGGTTTTGAATCTTACCTATTGAAATAAGGGAAGAAGGGGTGGGGGGAAGAAAGTATCTTTTGGAGGTTTTAATGAGATGGGGAGAATAAAAATATGATCTTTGGTGTATATGAGATTCAAGCATATAGCCCGGAGATATGAATGATTTTTTACCCTGTAAGAACATTGATGATTGATATAGACAATAAATCTGAAATGATGATTCCAAAATTTTTGTTTAAGTGATAGTACAGTGAAATAATGTAAGAACATAAATCTAAAAAGATATGAGAAGCAAAGCATTACAATAAGAGTAACTTGTATCCTTATTTGTTGCATTTCAGACTAAAAGTTAAACTCAATTACAGCGCATGTATATGCTTCAAACTTATATAGCCCCATATGAACTTCTGAAAATGACATTGCAGTTAATAAAGCACTACACTAGTACTCATCAATTACTCTTGTGGCAGTTTTGGGATTCATATTTTAATGATTTAAATATGTAAATTTATATTTTTGCATGTTTAATTTCACTCTTTTCACTGAAACTACTAACAGGGGCACTTAAAGCAATCTAAATATACTTGTATATGAAAGAAACTCCAGTAGATCCTTATATTGTAAAAAAGAAGTGATTTTAGCATGAGTCTTCTTATCTTACTTTGTAATAAAATTCTGACTTCGACTTTACTTAGATTTATAATAGTTTTTGATATTTGTATAAGTTATATCTAATGTTTAATATTATATTTGGAATAATAGAAAAATTTTGCTTTGTGTATTTATATTATTTTTGTTTATTCTTGAATTTATATTCAATGGTATAATTTATTTAAGCATACACAAGATTAAAAATATATTTGTAGCATTAAAAATATTGATGCAAAATAGTGTTTCAAAAGTTTTCTTGTGATATTATATGTAATGACACAATAATATGCCTCAAATAATTATGAGGCATTAAATTTATTATTGGCGCATAATGTGTTGCAAATGACAATGTAACATCACAAATACTAAAGCAAATAAGTCGCAAATTTTGCATGGCTATATATTCTGAAGAAGTGTCATAATCTTTTACTGCATGAGCTTTTGCGATATGACAAAATTGTGTCACATGTATGATGCAAAAGCTTTTTTGTGGCATCAACTAATGTACCGTGTTGTGAATAATTACGTGGTGTTATATCCAGTCGCATGAAAATATGTCGCAAATAACACAAAGAATTATGTGACATTATATTTATTGATGCACAATATGATGCAAATGATAACGAGGCACCATAAATATTGACACAAAATTGCCACATTTTTTGCATCACTGTTCCAAAAAGTGTGCCGTATTCTTTTAGAGTATGAGCTTTTAAGACAAGAACAAAATATTGCCGCATAAATGCTGCAAACTTTTTGCGACATTATATTGAGCTCTTATGACACAATTAATGTGCCAAAAAAGGTCAAAATTCTTGTAGTGAAAAGAAAAGGAAAAAGTTTGATTTGGTGCTTATATTATGTGAACTCAAATGAGGAACAACAAGCATGAAGGAAGATTTATAAATAAATTTTCATATACGTTATCAATAAAAAGTAAAGCCATTCGATTCAGAAAAAAATTCAATCTCTAGCATATGTTAGTGTTCGTTGATTAATAATAATAAAAAAGAATGTATCTATTACATTAGTTACTAATAGAAGTCATTGTTTTGTTGTGATTATTATTGTTTTAAATATTTAAGAAGAGCACTAAGTTACAAAACTCATTTCATTATTATATGCTTCAAATTTCTCACCATCACCATCATTATCATCTCTCATAAACTTTGTGGGACAAAAAAACACGAAGAATAATGTAAATAATCTATTGTTTATCATGAATTGGTTATGTTTAGCAAAATTTAGTTTGGTTTTTGAAGGTTGACGAGCTTATTAATTAAGTGCGGTCTGTTTTGAGATCTTTGTTGTATTAGACACCACCAATAAGATGCCAAAAATGGAGAAGAAGGGTTAAAGAAGTACTTGACTGATCCACCCCTCAAGTTCCTTGCAATCTCCACTATCCTTTCATCTAGATTGAAATTCTTCATACCTTGCCCAAATTCACCATACACAATGCTTTTCTAAACTCGTTGAGAATATTTTTGCATGCATCGTATACATAACATTATCACAATTTCTTTAGCCATTCTAGCATGTTTGTTGCATAGAGTACAAGAGGCTTGATGAAAATAAGTTTACATCTATTTAAGAATATGAGTGGATGAGAGTAAGTTTAAATTTTAAATACATATAGGTAACAAAAGGAAAAGAAAAAATGGGTTACAAATGGTTTGCGTATTATGTGAACTTAAACAAAGAATAACAAGCAATAAAGGAAGGTTTGTAAAAAAAAAATTAATACATACTCTCGATAAATTCAAGCCTTTTGTTGCTAAAACTAATTCTCTTGCAAATGTTCACTTTTGTATATTAATCAAAAAATGAGTCCTCAATAGAAGTCCTTGAATTTTATTTTATTTTTACGTGATTTTTATTACCTTGAATCTTTACTATATTCGTGTCATATAACATGTTCGAAATTAACCGGCTCCACTGTACGAACAAGGAAAATTCTCTAAACATGGTTGGATCTTTCCTTCTTTTTTTTAATTTTTTTAAATAGTGCTCAGGAATTTTTCCAACTTCAGAATGTTTTAGAAAAAATTGAATAATAAAGAATCACAGTTAACATACTTGGTATTTCGGTAATGCATGCAAAAACAAAATAGCTTCTTTTATAACTTCATTATTTTCTATCCTGGCATTCATATCCATCATGTTTCAATACAAAAACTAACTCATATTCCACAAAATTCTTTGCAAAACTTTCTTGCACAGTTGGGTTAATACCATCCACATAAAAAATAGATTCAAAATTTTCTGGGTATTTCATAGCATAAAAAATGTTGAATGTTACTATTTCTTCGTCAAATTCTAGTGATAACATACTCTCATGTACATCAATATTAGTTCTTCTTGTTTTTATAAATAGTTTACCTAATAATATATAAGTCAAATTTAATGCCAAATCATCATCCATGCCAATGATATAGAAATCCACAGGAAAAAAAACTCA
Organism: Gynochthodes officinalis; assembly: GCA_020080225.1. Taxonomy (NCBI): domain Eukaryota; kingdom Viridiplantae; phylum Streptophyta; class Magnoliopsida; order Gentianales; family Rubiaceae; genus Gynochthodes; species Gynochthodes officinalis. The sequence goes on from CM034622.1 coordinate 19,595,339, forward strand.
GTCACTCTAACTAGAAGATCCTCAACAATGCCTTCATGATATAAATTGGACATATCTGCTAAATGAATTATTACCTTGGTTTCTTTCAAAAATCCTAAATTTAAAACTTTAGAAAGTAAAAGTTGCATAACATTGATTGATGCTCCTAAATCAATTATAGGTTTCTCTATCTTAGTGTTGCCAATGACAGAAGGTATAATGAACATACATGGATCTTTTCATTTCTGAGGCAATTTACTTTGAATTATTGTAGAAACATTCTCACCACTTCTTATTTTCTCATTTGTTGGTACACAACTTCTTGAGAAATTTGGCATATTGTGGTACTTGCTTGATTGTATCCAATAATGGAAAAATGATTTCAACCTTTCAAAAGATTTCCAAAAATTCTTGCTCTATCTCTTCCTTCTTTGTTTTCTACTTGCTAGGAAAAGGAGGTGCAATCAAAATCTTTTAATATGGAAAAACCATTTTACTACCAACCTCTTCATTTAGTACATCTAAGATCGTTGGTTTTGCTTCTTTTTTTATTTCTTCCAGTGCTACCAAATTAGTAGTAGTTTGTACTTCTTTACCACTTTGAAGAGTCATAGCGCTATCATTATCTCTTGGATTAATCTCCCCCTGAGATGGTAACTTTCCTTTATTATTCAATTTTGTTCAAGGCATATGCAAGTTGTGAAACTTGGGTTCTCAAATTTTGGACTCACCCTTGTCCCCTCTTAAAATCTTTGTGTTTGCTGTTGAAGCATTTGTGTTAGCAACTAAAACTTTCACAAATACCTCTAAAGACATACTTAAGCTTGATGTTTAGTTCGATAGAGATGCTAGTTTATTGTATCAAAAGCACTAGTATTGTGGCTAATTATTCGGTTGTCCATGACTCAATTCGAGGGGTCTTTCTAACTAGAATTATAGTGATTTGAATATAGGTCATATTTTCTTGGTTGGTTAACAAACCCACTTGCTGCATTCACTTGAAGAATCATGTCCTTTTGTAGATTTGGGCACAGTTCTTGAATTGAGCAAATGCCACGTACTCTAGAATTCTGAACTTGTCCCAAAGTAACTTGTCTAACAAGAGATGTTAATTTTAAAATTTGAATCTCAATACTAAAAGTTCTTACCTTATTTACCTTTTTGGGTGTTGATACGTTTGTCAAAATTAATCATTGGCATTCTAATAACTATAAATTAATTTTGTAATAGTAGTGAATCAAGTTGAAACCCAAAGGAACTAGTAAATAAATTTCTTAGTTGCAATAAAAGTGATTAAAGAGAGGGGGGAAGGGACCGAGGGGGGGGGGGGGTGAGGATGGGGGGGTTTGTTTAGAGATTTAAACTAATTTACTAAACGCTAATACTAATTAAAATAACAGACCAAACAAATAAGTGGACAAAAAAGAAAAGTAGAATGAGAAGCTTCTGATCCAAGGGCTTAGGTCCTTACAATTGCACCACTGATTTCTGGTCACCAATATGTATACATTGCCGATTTAAGTATTTAACTGAAAACTTATTAGGATAGCCATTACAAATTTTCTAATTCCTTTAAATATTTGACCAAACCCAACATCCAAATTCAAAACTCATCACTAACGAACTGAGCATGATAGCGTTCCATATTAGTAAATGATGGCATTAAGTTCCTTGGAATAGTTAAATTAAGATTGTATAACCAAGATAGCAGCAATTACACAATCTTTTCCTATTTATTCCCCTAAATCAATTATGCACAGCACAATCAACTAGTTGCTACTTGGTCCACTCATCCATGATAATTATTGATCACTGGACGTTTGGATAGTAGTAGAATGAAATGTTTTGAATCAAATTGTTAGATTAACCAAAACAAATCATCCATAAGAAATAAAAGAATCAACAAGTACTCAGATTGAAAGCAAGGGAAAGGAAGAATTAAACTTAAGACCTCATAATGATAGTAGTTGGATCAAATTATCCTTTGAATTAGAAACAAATTGTTTAGTTACTCATGGTGGACAACATACTATCACTACTTCCTACTAACACTACTTAGTCTACTTTATTGTCTCACTTTTGTTGTTTAATAAGACAAATGAAAGGGTCCTTAAATAGAGTAGGTATTTGGAGTGATAAGATCTAGACAATAGGGACAGAATAATAAAATGTTTAAATTCAAATCCATAAGTAGAGAAAGGATAAAGTAATCTATCTAAAACAAATTTATAATTATATTAAAAATCTAATCTTATTGATCTACAACAGAAAATTATCTTTATCCTGATAACCAACTTTCAACAACTCTTTTTTTGAAAATCAAACTCGTCCACCTACCCCTCTAGGTGATGAAGCGTGCCAATGCCTTACTCACGAAAGTCTTATAATCATGGTTTTGGTCTGCTAGACGTGCTTATATTTTGCAAAAATAATTCTTTTGCCTTTAATATTCAAAATTTCATATCCAAACCTTTGTTCCATATTTTTTTTCTTCCAAACTTTCATATTTCATCGTCTAAAAAAAATTATAAACAAATACATTAAATTTAACATAAAATCAGCCTATAATAGAAAAAAATATAAATAATAAATAGGCATAATATACAGAAATGGCCTGACCTTTACTTCTTGTAACAATTATAGCCTGACCTTTCAATTTTAACAATTCAGTACCTGACCTTTTCAATTTGTAACAATTATAGCCTTGGTCAAAATTGATGACGTGGGTCAACCCAGTCAACCATTAAAGTTGGAAAAAAGACAAAAAAGCCCTCCAATATAAAGCATATAGTTTAAAATTCTAAAATAAATTTTTAAAAAGACAAAAAAGACAAAATTTAAAGACAAAAATTTAATAAAATTATTTACACTATATAATAAATTTTTTTAAACAAAAAAATAAAATTTGAAAATGAAAATTTAATAAAATTTAGAGACAAAAATGACAAAAAAAAATTGAGGTTAAAAAACAAAGTATCTATAAAAAAAAAAATTGAAGTTAAAAATCAAAGTATCATATAATAATTTTTTATCTGTTTGCATTAAAATTTTTAACAAAATTTTACATAATTTTATTAAATTTTTTCTTTTAAAAAGTTAATAAAAAATTTTTAACTATATCAATTTTGTGTCATTTTTGTCTTTAAATTTTACTAAATTTTCATTTTTAATTTTTTTTTTAGTTTAAAATTTTTTATTATATAGTGTAAATAATTTTATTAAAATTTTGTTTTTAAATTTTGTCTTTTTTATCTTTTTAAAAATTTATTTTAGAATTTTAAACTATATGTTTTATATTGGAGGGTTTTTTTGTCTTTTTTCCAACTTTAATGGTTGACTAGGTTGACCCACGTCATCAATTTTGACCAAGGCTATAATTGTTACAAATTGAAAAGGTCAGGTACTGAATTGTTAAAATTGAAAGGTCGGGCTATAATTGTTACAAGAAGTAAAGGTCAGGCCATTTCTGTATATTAGGCCTAATAAATATAACTTTATAAGTACTATTCTACTCTTACTCCAAATTGTTATAAGTTGACTGCCATTTTAGAAATTCGATCTTTTGCTGCTTCGGGTGTAAGAGTACAATAGTAACAATTGATCAAAATTTGGTGATGTGGGCAACTTGCGCATAGCTGATGAAATCGCTCCCTCAGTACATTAATTGTCATTTCTTATTATTCTTTTTCTCTTCTGTTTTGGCTATTGTATGAACCAACCCATATCCCTCGCTTATGTAAATACAACAACAAAACTTGGATTTATATTCTTATTGATTGATAAGTTCTCACTCTAAGGGTACAAAATCCATTTCATTTCTGCATGTTTCAAAAAGGGAAAAATATTCCAAGGCTTCTGGTTTTAATTCTCTTTCTTTCTATCATTTTAATATTCAATTATATTTATAAAAAATGAAGAGAAAATATACACAATCTACACTTTTTCTAAAGGTTGACCAATTTGTTGATTAAGTGTGACCTATTTCCTATTTCAGATTTTCAATGGCATCACCTATAAAAGGAAGAAGGGGGTGCATGACTGAGTAGGTGGTGGATTGGTCTACCCATCAAAGTTCACTAGTATCTCCACCATGCCTCCCACCAGATTGGAATACTTCCTAACTAACCAAGATCTACTATACACAAAATTCTTAATTTTTTTTTTAAAAATATGTAAATATTTTTAAGGTGATTATTGCTGTTTTAAATTTTTACTATTTGTAGGTTGTCAAAAAAGGCTTCTAATTCTTCTCAATCTTGCTTTCTTTGTTAGTTTCATTGCTTTAAATTTAAAAGAAACAAAAAAAGTATAATGACAAAAGAATATTCAGAAGAAAAAAAAATTCACCCTAACATATAGTCATATGTCATTTTTTTAATTCTTTTTCTCTTTCATTTTAGGCTATAACGATGATTAAACCCACAACACTCTCGCTGCACGCACAAAGATGAAACTTGGCTTAACATTCATACTGAATTTTTGTTTAATGCAACATTAGTACTAGCTCATCAGTTCTCAGCCAAGAGTAATACACTACAAAACTCATTACAGTACTACACGCTTCAATGAACAAAAAATATGCGGAGAAAAGTTTACCATTCAATTCTTTTTCTTACCACCACCACCATCATCATCATCAATCAACTTTACGTTAAAAAGGAAGAAAAAAAAATCCATTTTTTTTTCATCAACTCTGAACGATCAAATAAATTTAGTTTTATTTTTGAAGATTGACAGGCTTCTCCATTTTTTTTTCATCAACTCAGAACGATAAAATAAATTTAGTTTTATTTTTGAAGATTGACAGCCTTCTTGATTAAAGTGACCCCTTCTGTGATTTTTTTTTTTTTTGGGTTGTATTGTATACCATTAATTAATGTGAGGTCAAAGCAGGAAGAGAGGGGCTGAGAATGGTTGACCATTCAACCTCTTCACTTTCTTTGCAATTTTTGCCGTGCCTCCCACAGTCCCACTAGATTGGAATTCTACTTCCTTAGCCATAATTATTATATACAAAATTTTCCTAAACTCTTTGACAGTATTTTCGTGCTTGTTCTACATAGCATTGTCATATATATATATTTTTTAGCCATCATATTGCTTTTATTGCTTTGCGTATAAAAGGCTTGATGATGATAAGCTTATGTATACTTGTGAATATGAGTGCATAAGAGCAAGCTGAAATTTAAAAGACTTTTAGGTAACAAAAGGAAAAGGAAAAGAAAAAGTTTCATAAGATGTGTGTAATATTTGAGCACAAATAAGGAATAACATGCAATGGAGGAATGTTTGTGTGTATGATGATTAAATTAGAGCCATTTGTTGCAAAATTTATATCTCCCGCAAATGTTCATTTTTGGGATCCGTATAATAACTAAGTTATTAATAGATGGCATTGAATTTTTAATTTTTTATTATTGTGATTCTTATTGCTTTGAACTTTTACTATTATTGACAAGTTCATTAATTATTTGCATATATTTGTATCATGATTTGCTTAACTTTTGTTGTGGATCGAGTTGTTAAATTATGAGTAAATTTTTTTTATAATTTATAGGAAAACAAGTTGAAAGATTGGTTTGAGAAGATTTGGGCCAGATTAAACTTAAGCGACATTTTCGAGCATTATTTTTCAAGCAATATATTTTAGACTCTTGACCAGAAAACTCTAGAAAAATAAGATAAGGATATGCTCTATTTACCAATGTGTTGATGGAAAACTTTAGAAAATAACGCATAGGTATGTCTTACCAGTCAATGGTGAAACAAACAAATTTAACTAGGAAGAAGTGTTAGTTGGCACACGAATGGGTGAAAAAGAAGAATTTTACTGTGATAAATTAAGGAGGATTTAATTTTTATTATAACTGATTTTTTCTTTCTTGTTAAGACTCAAAGCTCTTATTATTGAATGTAACCTGATTCCTGCAAAGCCAGATAGACCATGAGATGACATAAAACATTAGAATCCAAGGTTGCCTTCCTTTGCACTCTGGGGCGGTCTGCTGCCAACTGCTCAGGAATATAAAAGGATCTCCCGGGCAGACCCATGTAATACCCCACGTTTCCAAACACTTAGTCCACACCGACCAACTCTTAGATTTGATTTTTATAAGATTTGCAACTTGGTTTAAAGCGAAATGGCCATCCTCTTCATCATCCGTCACAGATTTATTCCGGCAGCCGAATAGCGCAGAAGTGAGTCAGGTACACGGATGCAGGAAGACAAGTGCCTCTTGGTCTCGACCTCAACCTGGTAAAATGAAGTTTAATGTAGATGGTTCAGCAATTGGGAAACCAGGTAGGGCTGGGATTGGGGACGATTTAAGGGCGATTTGGGCAAAACAAAGGCAGTGTTTTCTAAGCATGTCGGAATTTTGGATTCAAATCAGGCCGAGTTCTATGCTATCCGTGAAGCTTTCTGGGTATTTTCTGAGTCTATTTGGAAGCTCTCTCATGTGTTGGTAATTGAAAGTGACTACGCACGCAATTAATTGGCTAAATAATCCAGCGAATACCCCATGGCACCTAAAGAATGTCTCTAACCATCTTGACCTACTGAAGGAGAAAATTAAGCAATGGGAGGGCTATCATATTCCAAGGGACATGAATAGTGTGGCCGATAGGTTGGCAAAGTCAGGACTATTCAGATTGCAAAACCTGTTGGCGTTTATTGAGGAATAAGTGTTTGCCTCTGCTTTTTGTTATCTTCTTTGTTATCTTCTATTTCTTGTTTCTATAGTGGCCGGATGAGTAGGAGTGGCATTTTCAATGTAACTTTTACTCTAAATTTTTAATAATAATCTCTGCTTTATTGGCTTGTCAAAAAAAAAAAAGACTAGTGTTATCTTTTAAGTAGTTTTGTTTTGGTAGTTGTAGTCTATTTTTCAGGCTTTGGCTTCTTTTATTTAAGCAATACAATTACATAAAAAAAAATGTGATAAATTACACAAACAAACGTTGTTTTTCTTCTTTTTGGCATTATCTTATGAAATAAAGAAGACATGAATTTTCACAAGAGTGACCATATTTTCTAGTTTGGTTCAAGAGGAACGATATTTCTGTCTCTATAATTGGCTGCGAGAAGTACTATTGATTATTGAATTTCTTTCTTACTCAAGCACTTATTTCTCTTTCTTGTCAATCTTATGCAATTAATTATTGTTTTCGCTGGTTGAATTAGTATTGAGATTGCATATATATTTTCTAGTTTCTTTTAATCCTCAATTTTAATATATATATATATATATATATAGTTTTTAATATTTAGTTGTAGGACTCATTTTAACACTACGAGATTTTTCTAGTTCTTTTTTCTTAAGAGAAACATCGAATTAACAAATGATATAAAATAAAGAGACTCTTATTTGTTAATTGTATATCTTCTTATAATGGTTCCTTTTTCCACCCTTCAAAAGAAACATTCACCAAATGACTATAATGACATTCTAATTTTCTATTAAGCTTTCGTTTTCACTTACCAAAATTACAGTGAGTGACAAAGCATATATGTGCTAAAATAACACCAGTATTTATATGAATTTGAATGCTTGACAATTTGGGGATAAAATTTTTTAAAAGGCAAGTGCTTAATGATGCCTTCTCCATTTAAGACTATTTAATGGTTGTATTTAATGAAAGAATTTGCTATGGAGGTTACTCATATCACATCAATCTTTCTCTTACAAGTAATTTCTCGTTCTACCTAATCACCTAGATTTAAGGCATTTGTATAGAACATTGTATTTTGAATTCAGTTCTAATCAATGCATTGTTCTAGTATGGAACATTTTACTAATGTATGGTTTTCTAGAGCTTTCACTTGCAAAGTTTAAAGAGGGGTATCTTAGTATCGATTCATTGTTTTCATAAATTTCAAATGATACAAGTTATCCATTTATTCCATTTTTTTTCATTTTTAACCTGAGAAGAGAATTGCATCTAAGTTTTCAAAAATTCAAAGTAAAAGAATCTACCAGTCAAGATTTATGCAATGAGATTCAACAACCATATAAGTATATAGAAAGTAGTAACAAGCTCCAATTGTAAACAATTTAAACAAATAAGCCCAGATGGCATTCATTCACACTACAATACAGCACCTTCAAGATTCAACTTGCAGAATTTGGAACGGTTATTGGTTTGTATTTTTTGCCAGATGGGATTTTACTCACAAGTCCGAATGCACCCGGAAATGACTGAAAAGGCATTAATGATTCTTAAATATGCTTGTATTCTTGCCACTTACTTACCAAATTAACCATAGCTGGAGAGCACACTAAAGGGAAAGAAGCGCACTTCATTGCTATCGGCCAATTTTCTAGACTTCAACGACAGCTTTAGTCTTGCAAGACCATGTCCAGGCCAACAAAGAGAGCCAACATGAACAGACTGGCAGAGAGGATCCCTCAGTTCTTCAAGGTTTTGATGCTACCAAGCACTCAAACAGACTGGTAATTTTTTTGATTATATAAAAATTATTTATGATTTGATTTTGGGTTAAGGAGTGGTATTTTTCCTGTATTCCCACATTTGATCTTCCTGCTTCTTGTTTTGTGTTTATGGTCATGACGTTAAGATTTGGTCATGAGTTCTCTGTACGGGATTTGCTTGTGCTGCTTGTGGTTTGGCTGGTCCTCTTTGTTGACATTGAAAATGCGTGTAGTTGTTGTTACATGCCAACAGACTTGCATTCTTAGTCTAGTTCTCAATCTTTGCGGATGTATTTAGTATTCTGTGAACAGGGCTATGGCCTAATTTGGAATTAAGGTATGACTCTGCTTAAATCTTTTTTTTTTTGGGCATATATGAGATTCTCGTCATGCCTTAGTTTCAACTATGTTTCGCTTTTATTGTTTTATTTTGGGTGCATGAAGGTATGAAGGGGATTGAAGTAGATGTTAAGATTGTAACGTGTACACGAATTTATTTCTTTGTTTTTTCATTAATTTGAGAACAGAAAGAACAATAAGAAAACGAAGAAGATGATGGTAAATTGGATAACTGTAATCTAGGCGTGGATTAATTTTATGGATACTTTCATCATTTTTACTTGTTAACTGTTTCATTGTTTTACAGCATATTCCCTCATCATTTGCATCACGTATGAAGGGAAATTTACCGAATAAAGCATTCCTTACTGATAAGTTCAGTAATATGTGGCCTGTTGAGTTGGCCAAAATTAAATCTCAGTGGTATTTCGGACAGGGTTGGACGAAGGTAGCCCAAGATATTTCGTTAGAACATGAGGACTATGTTCTTTTCCAGTTTGATGGGGATAAAATTTTCTATTTCGAAATAATTGGAAGCGACTCATGTGAAAAAGTAGGAGTTGGTTGTTTGAAGTTTAATTTGGAGGATCATAAATTGGACAAAGCTGAGAGGAAGGGAAAAGGAATACTCCAAGAGTCTGAACTTTCTTGCAGAGATTCATGGACATTGCACAGGGGCAGGGATGGTAAGTTTAAGATCATTTATTGCATAGTCTTGTGCTATCTCCTTGCATATATGTGGTCATCTGTGTCTACTGACATACTAATATGATTGACTGATTCAGAAGGGCAAGAAGAAGCTGCTTCTAAACCAAAGAAGAAACGGAAGGCCAATAATGAATTGTATGGTGAAGATATTATAAGATAAGGATTGCTTGTCCAGCCTAAGAATCCTTATTTTGTTGCAAAAATAAGGCCAAATAGAAGGCATGAATTGGTAAGCCAGCTTGCCTGCGCTTTATCAATATTTGTTTCTAATTTTAAAATTTTGGGTCGCAAGTTATTTGTTTACCAGCTAGCACATTGTTAGGTGAAGAAGGTTACTGTTCTTCTGTTTGCTTGGTCTTGGGAACTGTTATTATCTTCAGTGAGATTATGTTTTCCGTTGATAACATAGAATAAACTTATTTGGAGGAAGATTAAAAAGGAGAAAAACCTGATCTAGGAATTCTAGTTTCAGTTTCGTATTCTTCCCTTTTTGCCTTGAGCACGCCAATGGACTTGTGGCGTTATCAAGCATGTTTTATGGATTTTGGGACTGATAGGATGTGGTTCTATTTAACTATTTTTGTTTCTTTACAGAAGAGACAAATCATTGTGAGTATTTATAGTTCACGGACACATGGGCAAACTTCCTTGATTTGGAATTGCACAATTACTTGTACATGAAATTTATTGGACTCAATGGTTCTAACTGTAAACTTTTCATGAAGACATACTCTTTCACAAACTGTCATTTATCTATTTGATGTACTTCCCCCTTAGTTTCTTTCAATTATCAAGCGTTAAAAACTCCTGTCTTCATAAGGAAATACCACTTTATTAATGTATTAGTTGCTCATCAGAAACCTCTTATAAATCAATGCAGTACGTTCCAGTTGATGTGATTAAGGATTTCAATCTTACTCTGCCCAAAAGAATTAATCTTCGCGACCCGGCTGGGAGGACTTGGCTGTCAGATCTTTCCACTTGGAAAGATGGCCGAGCATTTTATATCGGTGGATGGGATAGCTTTTGCAGGGTGAATTTGATTGACGATGCGGATAAGTGTGTGTGTGAATTTGTCGTCGGACAGGAGGAACCAGTCATGCAGATTCAGATATTTCGAGGCCAAAATGCTCCCCGGTCCTAACCTGCATGACAGCTTTTTAGACAATGGTTGGTGCCAAAAATCCACCAAGTATGGAAGTAATTGTGGTATACTTCTCGTGTATTCTCGTATTTAATTTCTTGAATTAAAAGAATTGGAACATAATTTGCTCCCAAAAACAGCAAGAACAATACATTTGTCTCCTTGGATAATGTTGGAACCCTTTATGTAGTGTTTTTTGCTTACATATTTTCTTAGCTAAACCGCAACTCTCCTCCTGACCTGAGATTGGAGATTCATACGCTTTGAACCAGCATGCAATTCATACAACATGACAAAACAAAGACATACATACTTTGAACCAGATATATGTATCTACTAAATATGATTGTACGTTGCGCAAAAAACAACAAAAATATTGTCCTCATGGAAGACAACGTAGGCCGTACATCACTTAAGTAAGATCTCGAATGTACACACAACAAAAGCTAATGAAGTTCTCTACCCATATTAAGCATTCTTATTCTGCAATCTACAAAGAAGTTGCTAGGCAGAAGGAAAGATTTTTCTCACTTGTCTCCTGCTTTTGGAAAAACAGAAAACTTGACTAATCTATCAAGTTACCTTGGGGATGGAGGGAAATGTAGCAGAGGACAGCAGTCCCTTTGAGTTTCCTTTGATTAAATTCAGGATCACTTCCAGTTCAGTAATAGCGAAAGAGAAGTGTTTATGCCCAGATTTGCTTTCTCATGCTGTAAGACACTTCCTTGCTCGCCCTCCCTTGTTTTGCTTAAGAAATGCTAGTCCCTGAATAAATTCAAAGATTGCACTAGAATCAACTGTTAATGACATTCAACACTCGGATTTCTTTAATTTCTTAGGTACAAAAAATCACGTGAAAAATATCAGCGAATGTCTGTTGTTCTGCCCACTGAAACAGCCTCCCTTTCAGATAACAGTAAAATTGTGAGCAAAGGAGAAACACGTACCTTAGGAAATTCCAGCCTTCAGCCCCAGAAACTAAGAGAACCTAGTTTGGATGACTATTAAACAGATATCAATAGCTGCCAACTATTTTTGCGTACTTTTTCAAATTCTATGGATATAAGGACACTCCAGTATAAACTCCATCCAAGAAAACCATCAGCATTATTGGACCTTCCCGAATTAATTCTTTGCAGCTAGCATAGACTTCTTTAGTTTTTCAACGGACCCGGTTTGATTCTACGGATCAGGCCTAGACGGAGGACTCAATAAAAACCCTGATTTCTGTGCAATATCTTACTGAAAATAAAAAAATAAAATGGCATTGCACTGTCTTTTGTCCTACGAACTATTTTTGTTCGTTTTATCTACTTAGGAAGGTGTACATGGGTGGATTGACGATGATTTTCAAGAACCAATATAATATATGTAAACTGAAGAGCAAAACATCCACATTGTGTACATAGTTATCTTTTTTGTAATGCTTCTACATCTATTTTGTGCACATTTAAACAGCAAAAGGAACATTGTCAAGCAGATTGCAACACCATTGGTTCTTGACATACGGCTTAAATTGATTGCTTCTCTCAGCACATAGAATAGGAAAATATATGATTTTTCCCACAAATTGTTTTAAGTTTTTGTAGTAGTATTGATAAAAAGTGCAAAATGCTATGCGTATGGATTGCATATCAAAATGCATTTTGAAATGTGTTTTGAAATATAATTTAAAATGTTATTTAGATTGATAATTTAGAATGTGTTTTGAATTGAAATACTATATAGATTGTAATTTAAAAATATATTTTGAGCTAAAATGTTGTATGTATTGTAAAAATTAAAACACATTTTTAATTAAAATACTATAGAAGTGTGTTTTGAATTAAAATATTGTGTAAAATAGGTGTGTTTTAGGGTTTATTTTTGGTAGGCAAAACTCGTTTTTAAAAAATACTAGACATATAATATTTTACACATTGGAAAATGTGCGTGCAATGAAAATGAAAATTGCGTATGGATAGCATTTTAAAATGCGTTTTTTAAAATATATTTTAAAATGTATTTTGAAATGTTGTATGAATTGATAGTTTCAAATGTGTTTTGAACTAAAATGTGTTTTGAACTAAAATGCCATATGGATTGCAAATTTGAAAATGTGTTTTGAATCCAAATGCTATATGGATTGCAAATGTGAAAACTTGTTGTTAGGGTGTGTTATTTGAGTTTCAACTTCAGTATCCAAAATGCATTTTGAGTATTGTGTTTTGAAATTCACTTCAGAATATTTTTCAAAATACGTTTTGAAAAATATTGGGCATACAATACTTTACATGTTGATTTTGAAATATTGGTCCATACAAAAATAGTTGTGACATATGTTTATAATTTGAATGTAACTCTCTTATTCCGAACTTTGTTTGATGTGGTTCAGGATGCTATGAAGATAAAAAAAACAAAAACATCCACGTTTTAATTTTTGAGTGATACTGGTCAGGTATGAATTTTTTTTTTTAGGATGAAAAGAGTGTTTAAAAGAAAGAGCCATGCTGCAACATCACTTGAAGCCAAGCTGCGCTGTGGCTCAACACGCTGTAGTCTAGCTTATGCTGCTGCACCTCGCCGTGTTGAGGGTTTCTTGCTACTTTAACTTTTGCCACCCTGTGGTGTGGTTATGGCTTGGTGACAGCACTGCGTGACCTCTATATTCACACAATTTTAGGTCTTTTTCACCAATGGATTCTTCCCAGCTATATATCCATAACGAAGGATCCAAAGGTTAGGAAAAAGGAGGAGCCACCTCTCTTTTTCCAGTTTTCTTTTATGTTCTGCTAAGTTCTTATCCAGGATTTTGTGTGTCTAAACTCTCTTGTTCGGTGAAGAATATTGAAGCTGTGGAATAAATACAATGTGAGACTGAATTTATTTTCATTATTTGATTTTTTTTAGCATTAAATGCTATCTTTTGTATTTATTTTTCATGACTGTCTCACATGACTAATATTTATTACATTGTAACACAAGATTAGATATCAAATCTATCATTGTGTGATCCCTCTAGTGTATGAAGCTACTAGGATTTAATGATTTGCGTAATAGAAATTTTTAGATCTTAAGAAGTACATTCAACTAAATTAAATACGATTTAGTTTCATGGATCTCTCTAATTCTTCAAGACTGCTACTGGATTGAATCTTTAGTGCATATCTCGGGTTGCTCAGTAGTCAGGGTTAATTGGATAGCTTGTTTTTTAATTAATTAAAACAAATGAGAGATAGAAAAGCAGTTGTAATAGTGATTATTCAAAGTATGAATTGACATGTACAGGCATCGATGATCAATTATGAAATTCAATGGTGGATAGATACTTTACTTAAACGTAGTTTTGCTTTCTTGATTAATCTCTATTTTACAGTTTAAATTCTTCTGGTTATTTTCCTTGCAAATACTTTCATCATATTTCGCCGCCCTCTCCCCCAACCTTGGTTCACAAGGCGTAGAAATAACAACTCTTATTAATTTCACTACTACATAAAATTTTCGAGAGTATAAGAATTTATTTTTGGGGACTGGCAATAATAACACACCAAATTTTGGCGTCATTTTCGGGGAGTTATTCTAGGTAATAAAAGAGAAAGAAAAGATTTAATATAGAGTGTGTACTACATGACATCAAATAAGGAACAAAAAGCAATAAAGGATGGTTTTTGGGGAGAAATATTATACCTACTCTCGATAAATTCATGCCTTTTATTGCCAAAATTAATTCTCTTGTAAATGTTCACTTTGTTCGATTAATTAAAATAAAAAATGAATGCGTGTAATACATGAGCTACGTACTAACAGAAGTCATTGAAATTTTTTAATGTGATTTTTATTACATTCTATATATTTTTAAGATTCTTCTCATTAGGGTTCTTTTGAAGTGTCAACGAAGTTTTCCAACTCGAGGATATATTTTAGAGAAGATTGAATAACATAGAATCGGAGGGGAGAATTAACTGCAGCACAGTAGGGATATTCAAGCTTGGTTGTTAGATAAGCCCTCATGTGTTTATAAATCTTGTTGTGTGTATTGCCAGCATTGCTTTACCGTCGCAAGAAACAAAACACTATATTAGAAATAGAAAAGAGAAACCACGAGAAAAAAAAGAAGTAAAAAGTTCACCTCAATACATTAGAATGTCATTTCTTTTCTTTTTCCTTTTTTTTTTTTGACAAGCCAAGAAGGTAAAGCGTTTAATTAGAAAATGAGAGCAGAGAGTATATAAAAATAAATATGAATAATAGAAAAGAAAGAAGAAAAGCATACCTACATCAAGGATTACTGAATCACCTGAACCCGTCTATTCTAAAGAGTAGGAATATAAACACTGAATCAGAGACAAACACTAACTACTCGAGAACCGCCAACAAATTTTGTGTTCTAGATACACTGGAATCCGCCAACCTATCAGCCACACTATTAATCTCCCTTGGGATATGATGCCCCTGCCATTGCGTAATTTTCTCCTTCAACAAATCTATATGATTGGAGACATTTTTAATATGCCAGGGGCGTTATCAGGGTTTAGAATGTTGTTTCTTTTTTTTTTTTTTTTGACAAGTCAAGAAGGCGAAGTTTTTTATTAGAAATTTAGAGCAAAATTTACAATGAAAAGGACAGCAACTAAGGGATGCATACCCTATTCCGCATGCTACTGTAAAAACAAGAAATAGTAAGTTACTTGCAACCAAGACATACACTTATTTCTCAATAGTCACCAATAGTCTGGACACTCCTGACTTTGCCAACCTATCAGCCACTGTATTCATGCCCCTTGGGATATGATAGCCCTCCTAGTGCTTAATTTTCTCCTTCAGCAGATCTAGATGATTGGAGACATTTTTTAGGTGCCAGGAGACATTCATTGGATTGTTCAACTAGTTGATTGCATTAGCCGAGTCACTTTCAATTACAAGTACATGGGAGCATTTCCAAATGGATTCAGCAAATACCCGAAAAGCTTCACGTATAACATAGAACCCTGCCTGGTTTGAGTCTAGTATTCCAACATGCTTAGAGAACACGGCCTTTGTTTTACCCAGTTCATCCCTTAGAATTCCTCCAATCCCAGCCCTACCTGGTTTCCCGATAGCTGAAGCATCAACATTAAACTTCATTTTACCAACTTGAGGCCGAGACCAAGTGACACTCTCATTCCTACATCCTTGTAGCTGTCTGGCTTCTACACTATTCTGCTGTCGGAATATGTCTGCAATAGATGTTGAAGAGGATGGCCACTTCGCCTTAAACCAAGTAGCAAATCTGATAAAAATCAAGTCCATGAGCTGCACGAGATCATAGCTCTTATTGTTGAATGTGACTTGATTCCAGCACAACCAGATGGACCAAGTGATGACATAAAATAGTAGAATCCAAGGCTGCCTTCCTTTGAACTCCAGGGAGGACTGCTGCCAGCTGTTCAGGAATATGAAAGGATCTCCCGGGCAAACCCAGGTGATACCCCAAGTTTTCAAACATCTAGTCCACACCAACAATTGAAGAATAAGTGCTAGACAGATTCCTGTTTAGAATTACAAAACGGGCACACCGCAAGCTCTGCTCTAATAATACCCCTCCTAAGTAGATAGCTTTAGAATGTTATTTCTAAACCTTTTTCTTTTCTATTTTGGCGATAAATATGAACTAAAGCACATCATTGTCTCCTGAAATACAATGATGAAACTTGGGCTCGCATTCATACTAGCAGATAAGTTCTCATTGTAAGGGTATTAAATTACAAAAATCATTTCATTACTACGTGATTCGAAAACAAGGGAAAAAATCCGAAGAAGTCTTTTTTAATTCTCTTTCTCAATATCACTATCATTATTACTTTTTATCATCTTTGTAGAAAGAATAAAATAGTACACAGTCTATTGTTAATCATTAATTGTGAATGTTAAGTTAAATAGTTTTTAAAGGTTGACGAGATTGTTAATAAAGCGTGACATGTTTCCTATTTAAGATTTCCAATGTCACCACCACTAGAAGGGCCAAGAGGGAGGAGCAGGATTGAGTAAGTGGTTGACCAGTCTACTCTTCAATGATCATTACTATCTCCATCACATCTCCAACCAAATTATAATGCATCGTACCAAAGCAAGATCTATTGTACATGATATGGCAATATCCGATTCCGACTAATAAAAACTTGTGTTTGTCTCACACTTAGTAACCAAAGGAGTCGAGTCTTATTAGAACTTTAGATTATTAGGAGTGAAACTCTAGACCATGCATAGTACTAAAATTACTCTATGGCCTTCTCACGAGGTACGCATTATATATCAAGCCCTCATAAAATATACATGAATTAATACTTTAAAATACTTTACGAAGTTGGAACCCGTATTGGATGTTGGAACTTAACCAAGGAAAGTCATAATAGAGTGTGGATCTCGGTTCAGTAAATAGGCTTATCAATATACAAGATGCTCAAATTTTAATAAAATTACTTAAGGCTTTTATGGTAATAATTATTAATTTGAATTTTCACTACTTGTAAGTTGTTATATAATCTTTCAAGTTTTTCTCTATTTTTTTTTTTTTTGACAAGCCAAGGAGGCAAGGTTTATTATTAGAGATATAGAGATATGGAGTAAAAGGTTACAAAGAAGGAATCAGTAGCAAATGGAAGGACAAGAACATTCCTACGCGGCATACAAACAAAAACGAGAGTAGAAGATACAAGACTCATTGCTCGATGATTGCCAACAAGTTTTGCACTCTGGATACTCCTGACTTTGCCAACCTGTCGGCCACACTATTCATGTCTCTTGGAATGTGATGGCCCTCCCAGTGCTTGATTTTCTCCTTCAGTATGTCTTTATTGCCTTATCTTGAGGCCAAAACAATATTAAACAAACAAATTGATAGGAAAAAAAAACCAATGAAAGTTAAAAGCTTTTGATTGACCAAAGTAGAAAGCCTTGAAACCTTGAAAGGACAAAATTCCAACCACCCATACATCAAGAAGAACATTGGGAAGAGCAAGCACAACTTTCGGTTTACCTGCTATGGATGATATGGAAGAGTAGAAACCTTTGGGTCTTTAAGAGAGAATGGATGGAGGAAATAAAGATTGTAGAATTGGCCATTGATTCATTGATGGAATATCATTACGCCAATAGCTTTGAGTAGATACAAGGGGTGTGGTAGTACTTTTGTGTAGTTAGGGGATGAAGCATAGCAAGGAATCAAATGGTAAGGCTAACCCTTCTTTTGTTTTGTATAATACAATTAGACTTACCACTTGATTTATGCTATGTTATTTTTGTGGGAAGTAGTTAGGTGTAGAGAGGTTTAAGGTGTTGACAATTTGTCATTTAATCTTAATCTACATGAATGCTAAGAAAAGTTTAGTGAATACCTTTGTATTCATTAACTTTGAAAAATTAACATACTTATCTTTTATTGAAAAAGAAAAAAAAAATCTCACAACAAGAGGACAAAAATTCCAATTGTTGTGGGGACCAAACTTTTAAAGCAATGAACAAGGCAGCCGCAAAATTCTTTAACCAAAGCTGAGCTTTCTATTTGGAACTTGAATTTGGAAAACACAACTGCCAAAACAGCCTTCAAAATACAATTGGAGATTTCACAAAAAATTTAAAACTGTGTGGCTAATTTTTTAAGAGGCGGAGGTTATGTGTTGCGAATTTTTACACGCAAGTGCACGTGATCGTTAACAAGTAATATAGAATGAATATAATTTATCGTTCCCACAGAGACTAATGAATTATTAAATACCGAAATTAAAATAGTTCTAACTTTATTTGAAGGAAAAAATATTTTATGGATAAGCTAAATTAAAAGTAATTTTAAAACTTAATTAAAACTAAAATTAAAAACTAAACAAAGCAAGTTAATAGATTAAGTTGTGAAAGATCTAGGGTTTCGATTTCACCATAACTAATCCATCCTAATATTAATCTATTTCTATAATCTAATTTAATTTCCTGGTTGATAGTCGAGATTCCCAAATTTATTTACTAGTCCCTCCCGAGATCTAATAAAAATCCTCCTAATTGCTAATTCACTATATTCCTATGTGAATTACAACAATTATGAAGTCATTAATTTCTATGGATTCTCATATAGCAACTACACAAACCATGTAGGTATATTCCTATCCTACATGCAATTTATGGCATTTATCTCAATGAACTTGACACATAACTCCTCTTCCAATTCGTTATGATTAACAAATCATCTAATTAGTGATCAAGTAATTAGAAGCATTAAGCACAAAGATAAATACTCAACCATAGAAAATTAAATCAAATTATATTAATAGAAAAATATTAAGACTTCATAGTTAGGCTACATCTAAACCCTAGAAAAGAATTTAGTTCATATTAATATAAAAGAATATCACAAAAATTTAAACATGATTGAAAAGAAAAATAAAAGATAAAGTCCAAACAAAAGCGTAGATGATTGGTACTTAAAAATAATACTTAGCCATAAATTTCATAACAAAATACAAAACTTAGATTCCTAAAATTGTTAAATAAAACTAAAAACTAAAACAATAAAAGAAAGCTAAAATTGATAACTAAAATAAAGTAAAGAAACCAAGAAAAAGACAAAAGAGAAAATATGTGAGGAAAAACAAAATTCTGCATGTGCATGCTTTGTTTTGCTTCTACTAAACTTCAAAAGGAAACAACAATTTAAGCTAGCTTTACACCCAAGTCAAGTCTTGGCACTGAGTTTCCATCACATATCAATGAAGCAACAAGAACAAAGTAAAACAAATCAAGAAAACAAAACAAAAAATTTCGCAGAAAAGAAAGAAGAAACCAAGAGTCTGAAGTTTGCATCCGAAAACCCGAAGAAGGTCTTTGAAGTTCTTCTTGAACCCGTGAGCTTCAACGTGAGAAGATGCAGCTGGAAGTTCTCTCAAGAAAACCGAGAATAATGGCAACAAGTCTGAAGAAAAACCGTGAACAATCTTTGCTGAAGTTTCGAAAAGAAAAACCGAAGGAAGCTAATGAAATCCTACCAAACCATCAAAAGAAAACAAAACAAAAGAATGAAGGCTGGATGCTCTAAACTCTGCAGGAAAATAGAAAGAAAAATAGCTTGGCTAAACTAAATCTAATCTAAAGAAAACTAGAAATCTTGCTCATTTGAAAATGGGATCATTTGAAATGGAATCTCTTCCTCCGTTGTAAGCTTTCTTATTTATAAGCAAGGATTTGCTCTTCTTTCTTTGCTCTGCCGAAGGTGTTGTTGCTGCCATGTGCTTAGTTTCTTCTCCAGCAAATAAAACAGCCCAAGCTTTGCTTTTGTAGTTGGCAATTCATGTGACTTGATTCTCTTTTCTTTTCTTTCTTCGTGTGCATGCTCTACTGCTTGCTTGTTTCTCTCTATGTTGCTGCCCGATTTTTGAGCTTTGTTTTTGCCCATGTGAGACTGCATTTTGGAGAGACTTTCTTGCTGTCCTCATGCACTCTTTCTTTAGAAAAATAAAAGATGCAGCTGGTTGGTTATGCTCTCATGTGCATTGTTTCTTGGCTTTCTTTTCTTTTGCTTCTTTGTTGTCCGAAGTTGCTTCATTCTCTTTTTCCTTTTCTTTGTGGAAGGCAATTTGCAGGAAGTGGGAGAAATAATGGAGCTGATATGAACCAAATGGAAGTTATTGCTTCCTTGAGCTAGTGTTCTTTCCGAAGCATGGCCATTTGTGGCAAATAAACCAAACAAAATTGGTTATATAGTTTCCTTTGGCTTTTGACAATAGTCCAAGAAAATTGGTTAGTCCTTTTATCCTTAAATTACAAGAATATTCAATATTATGCTCAAAATTCTTAATAATATTTGAAATCTTGGAAATCATAAAATCAAAGGATAATTTGGCCAAAATAAGTAAGAACAAATTAAAACATAAGCCAATTTCTAACCAAAATTAATTAGAAAACTCTATATAAAATAGAGTTATCAAATTACCCCCAACTTATATCAAAGCTTGTCCTCAAGCTTGCACTAGAAAAACATATTTCTTTTCTTTCCATACTCTTTTAACTCACTCATAAATAATTCCAAGTTATTGTACATTAAAAATTCAAACTGGAATAATAAGCCAAAGAACAAGTATTCATAGCCCTTTTTAATCTAAACAAAATACACATCTCATTAATTCCAACAATTCGTAAATCAAATGCACAAAATTTGATAACCTCTCATAGGTTGCACTCTAATCACTCAAAGTGTTTAGGATTTTCATTCAACACTCAAATCAAACATAGTATGTCATTACCATAGGCTTGCTTATATATCACATCTCCACCACTAATAAATATGAATCCATGCAATAATCAAAGGGTCTTTATAAATGTTGTAACGGGGCTTAGGTAAGGGTAGGTAGAAAGAAAGGAAAATTTAGGTTAAGCATATCAAGGTATAAAGGAACTTTCTTGCATAACTCAAAAGCATAAAAATAGCACATTAGAACCACTTCTTATTCCAAATAGCATGCATTCCCTTGAAGTTGGACCATCTTGTACACAATGAAGAACATCCACTTTGTAGAACATCTACTTTGTCCAATCTTTGTCGGGAATATTTTTCACTTCTTTCTTCTTTTCTTTTTTTTTTCTTTTTTTTTTTTTTCAGTGATTCTTTTCTTTGGAATCATCAGACATTTTATCATGCAATTAATTCCCACATAGTCTTGACATAGGGTTTAACTTGATAAACAAAAACAATGGTTTGGGGCTAATGATGTGGTGTTTATAACAAAGAAAGGTTAAGGCTCAAAATTTGTTTGACTAGGGGTATATGTAATGGGATGGCTTTTTAGAAAGTTGAAAATGGTTAATCCTAAATGCCCTTTTTCATCTCAAAGCATGAATTCATAATGTGATCTCAACATGCATAACAAAGCAAGTTCTAGAATGAACATAACATATTTGACAACACTCAACAAAGAAATATGTGAGCAATGAAAATAAAATGCTCATAGGCTCAAATACTCACAATGGGTTCATTATATCAAATATTGCACATTCTCATTCAATTCAATCATCAAAATCAACAAGATGCTTTAAAAATTTTCAAAACAAAGACTAATCATTCTTGCCTCATTCATACATTCCAACCCAAATAACTAATGCATATAACTCAAAATTATTCTAAATGAGTATCAAAAGAATTAGAAATTTCAAAGAAGATATCAATAAAATTGAAAACTTGGAAGGACTTTTCTTTTTAACCCAATAAAATTGAAATCTTGCAAAAATTTTGACAGAAATCCAACACAAAATTTCATGTATCCCACCCCCAACTTAAAATTGAGCATTGTCCTCAATGCAACAAGGAGCAAGATCAAGTATAGCAACTAAAGAGAACATAAGAAAAACGAAAAATGAGGAAACTGCCCTGTTTTGAACAACTGTTGAAGATGAATTTCGTTCAGGTACCAAAACAGCTCCAAAAATTCTGAAATTTTGTGGATATGAACCCAGTTGAATCTTCTACCTTGCTGTAAAATTTCAGCACAAAATTCCAATGGGAAAGCCTTGAACCGAATTCTTCTTCAGACTGGTGCAGCAAAAAGCAGAATTTCAAATAGTAAATTTTTTTTATAAGAAAAAAATAAGAATAATAATAAGAAGAAGAAAAAAATAAAAGCAATAAAGGTAAAAGAACTTGGGTTGCCTCCCAATTAGCGCAATTGGTTAACGTCGTTATGCTCGACGTCCTCTGTTGCTCAAATTTTTACCAATTGCTTGGACCACATCTGCATGTTTTTTATTGATTTTTCAGAAGCCACCATTGCATTCTCAATCACTTTAAAATGTGGATTAAGCCTCCTTTGTGGTTGGATGACTGTAGTGGGTTTGGCTTCTCCTAAGCCAAGTTTCCTGAAAACAGAGAGAGGCATAAGATTAATACTTGCACCAAAATCACACAAGGCTTTATCAAAATAAGAATTTCCTATAGTGCAAGGAATAGCAAAACTCCCTGGATCTTTAAGTTTAGGAAGAAGCTTTTTCTGCAAAATGGCACTGCACTCTTCAGTAAGTGCAACAGTCTCATACTCTTCTAGCTTTCTTTTGTTGGAGAGGATCTCCTTCATGAACTTCACATAGCTAGGCATCTGTTCCAAAGCATCAGCAAAAGGAATATTAATGTGTAATTTCTTAAAAACATCAAGAAATTTAGAAAATTGCTTATCTAGCTTTTGCTTTTGGAATCGCTGAGGATATGGCATAGGTGGCACATAAGGAGGTGGATTATCTGGAAACAACTTCGACTTGGGTTTCGCAACTTCTTCAGTTTGCTCCTCAGATTTTTCAGACTGCACTTCCACTACTTCTTGTTTTGACTTTTTCTGTGTCACAGATTCAGGTAACTCTTTGCCACTTCTTAGTGTAATTGCCTTCACTTGTTCCTTAGGGTTGATTTCCATATTACTAGGCAAAGACCCTTGTGGTCTAGAATTTAATGCACTAGCAAGTTGTCCCATCTGAACCTCCAAATTTCGAATGGATGCTGTCTGATTTTGCAATTTGGCTTCAGTCTTAGTCATGAACTGTGAGGTGGTCATGCTCAATTGAACAAGAGCATCTTCTAAAGACACCTTTTGTGCTTGGGGTTGAATTGGCTGTGGAGGCTGAAATCCATAGGGTTTATCGTGGTGATTGTTTCTCCAAGAAAAGTTGGGATGATCTCTCCATCCCCGATTGTAAGTGTTGGAGTATGGATTATCGTCTGCTTGAATTCCACAACTGAGCTTGTTCCCTCTGCGATGGGGCAAAAGGATTTCCCACTTGACAATAACCACTAGAATGAGGTCCACCACAAAAATCACAAGCTTCTGGAGGAATATGGATGGCATTTGCATTGAGTGAACTAAGTTGCTTTGACAGTGTAGCAACCTGGGCTGATAGTGCAGTGAGGGCATCAACGTTATAGTTGCCATGATTTTTCGGTAGTGTGGACCTCCCTGAAGACCAATGGTAGTCTGTAGATGCCATCTCATCCAACAATGCATAAGCAGCCTCATATATCATTTCCAAACCTTCTCATGCACCACAGAATAATATCTAAAAAGGTAAAAGAACAAAAGTAAATAAATTAAAATAATAATAAAAATAAAAGTTCAAATTAAAGGTAGAACTACTTGGTATCGATATTAATAAAATCAAATTAGTCCCCGGCAGCGGCGCCAAAAACTTGTTGCGAATTTTTACACGCAAGTGCACGTGATCGTTAACAAGTAATATAGAATGAATATAATTTATCGTTCCCACAGAGACTAATGAATTATTAAATACCGAAATTAAAATAGTTCTAACTTTATTTGAAGGAAAAAATATTTTATGGATAAGCTAAATTAAAAGTAATTTTAAAACTTAATTAAAACTAAAATTAAAAACTAAACAAAGCAAGTTAATAGATTAAGTTGACGAAAGATCTAGGGTTTTCGATTTCACCATAACTAATCCATCCTAATATTAATCTATTTCTATAATCTAATTTAATTTCCTGGTTGATAGTCGAGATTCCCAAATTTATTTACTAGTCCCTCCCGAGATCTAATAAAAATCCTCCTAATTGCTAATTCACTATATTCCTATGTGAATTACAACAATTATGAAGTCATTAATTTCTATGGATTCTCATATAGCAACTACACAAACCATGTAGGTATATTCCTATCCTACATGCAATTTATGGCATTTATCTCAATGAACTTGACACATAACTCCTCTTCCAATTCGTTATGATTAACAAATCATCTAATTAGTGATCAAGTAATTAGAAGCATTAAGCACAAAGATAAATACTCAACCATAGAAAATTAAATCAAATTATATTAATAGAAAAATATTAAGACTTCATAGTTAGGCTACATCTAAACCCTAGAAAAAGAATTTAGTTCATATTAATATAAAAGAATATCACAAAAAATTTAAACATGATTGAAAAGAAAAATAAAAGATAAAGTCCAAACAAAAGCCGTAGATGATTGGTACTTAAAAATAATACTTAGCCAAAAATTTCATAACAAAATACAAAACTTAAATTACTAAAATTGTTAAATAAAACTAAAAACTAAAACAATAAAAGAAAGCTAAAATTGATAACTAAAATAAACTAAAGAAACCAAGAAAAAGACAAAAAGAGAAAATATGTGAGGAAAAACAAAATTGCATGTGCATGCTTTGTTTTTGCTTCTACTCAAACTTCAAAAGGAAACAACAATTTAAGCTAGCTTTACACCCAAGTCAAGTCTTGGCATTGAGTTTCCATCACATATCAATGAAGCAACAAGAACAAAGTAAAACAAAATCAAGAAAACAAAACAAAAAATTTCGCAGAAAGAAAGAAGAAACCAAGAGTCAAGTTTGCATCCGAAACCCAAGAAGGTTCTTGAAGTTGTTGAACCCGTGAGCTTCAACGTGAGAAGATGCAGCTGGAAGTTCTCAAGAAAACCGAGAATAATGGCAACAAATCAAGAAAACCGTGAACAATGCTGAAGTTTCAAAAGAAAAACCGGGAAGCTAATGAAATCCTACCAAACTCATCAAAAGAAAACAAAACAAAAGAATGAAGAAATTTGGATGCTCTAAACTATCAGAAAATAGAAAGAAAAATAGCTTGGCTAAACTAAATCTAATCTAAAGAAAACTAGAAATCTTCGCTTCATGAAAATGGGATCACCGAAATGGAATGTCTTCCTCCGTTGTAAGCTTTCTTATTTATAAGCAAGGATTTGCTCTTCTTTCTTTGCTCTGCCGAAGGTGTTGTTGCTGCCATGTGCTTAGTTTCTTCTCCGAGAAATAAAACAGCCCAAGCTTTGCTTTTGTAGTTGGCAATTCATGTGACTTGATTCTCTTTTCTTTTCTTTCTTCGTGTGCATGCTCTACTGCTTGCTTGTTTCTCTCTATGTTGCTGCCCGATTTTTCCGAGCTTTGTTTTTGCCCATGTGAGACTGCATTTTGGAGAGACTTTCTTGTCCTCATGCACTCTTTCTTTAGAAAAATAAAAGATGCAGCTGGGTTGGTTATGCTCTCATGTGCATTTGTTTCTTGGCTTTCTTTTTCTTTTTGCTTCTTTGTTGTCCAAGTTGCTTCATTCTCTTTTCCTTTTCTTTGTGGAAGGCAATTTGACCGCAGGAAGTGGGAGAAATAATGGAGCTGATATGAACCAAATGGAAGTTATTGCTTCCTTGAGCTAGTGTTCTTTCCGAAGCATGGCCATTTGTGGCAAATAAACCAAACAAAATTGGTTATATAGTTTCCTTTGGCTTTTGACAATAGTCCAAGAAAATTGGTTAGTCCTTTTATCCTTAAATTAGAAGAAAATTCAATATTATGCTCAAAAATTCTAAAAATATTTGAAAACTTGGAAATCATAAAATCAAAGGATAATTTGGCCAAAATAAGTAAGAACAAATTAAAACATAAGCCAATTTCTAACCAAAATTAATTAGAAAACTCTATATAAAATAGAGTTATCATTATGTTTTTCTTTCTCTCTGTACAGCAAAACCTTGAAAAATATGCCCGATTTATAGAATTTAATAAACCTCTAAACCTATTAGATTTGACTATCTAATTTTAATAATAAAAAAATAAACTACTAAAACCAAAATCCAACATAACTACTAAATAATAAACCCAATACGAAATTTAATTTAATTATACTACATTATCTCCCTTAAACTAAGTATTTATAATTTGTCATACCAAACATTTTCTTCAACTTCATAAAGGAATCCATCTTCAATGTTTTTATGAAAATATCTATCACTTAATTTTCAGTCTTGCAATAATCAATCACAATTTCTTTTCATTGAATCAATTCATGAATGAAGTGAAATTTGATGTCAATATGCTTACTTTAACCATGAAACGCTAGATTATTTGTCATCTTTATAGCGAAAGTACTATTACACAAGATAGTAGTTGCTCTTTCTTGTATATGCTAAAGAAAATCAATCATCTTTCTAAGCCACAATATTTGAGTAGTACTATTAGTCACTGTAGATAATGTCATAACTGGTTGTTTCTTTGAATTCAAAAAAAAAAAAATTCCAAAACCAATAACTAATGTATAACCAAAAGTACTCTTTCTTTACACAGTATCTCTAACCCAATCACTATCAATAAATCAATTTGCATAAAAGATTCCATCACCTTAAGTACCTTTAATATATCTCAAGATTCTTTTGACTGCCTACAAGTGAGATTAATGTGGATTATCTATAAATCTGCTAATCAAGTTAACACTAAAATTAATATCAGGTCTTATAATTGTCAAATATCTCAAACTCTCTATCACATTTTTAAAGTAAGTAGGGTCCACAAAAGTGTCAGTCCCATCCTTGTTTAAATGCAATTGCTTTTCAACTAGAGTCAAGATTGATTTTGCACTATTTATCTTGAATTTTCTCAAAATATCTTCAATATATTGCTTCTAGCAAATGAAAATACCTTGATCAATTTGCAAAACCTCAATTCCAAGGAAGTATAACATAAGTCTTATGTCTATCATTTCGAACTATCGAATCATAATCTCCTTGAATTCTGCAACTATTTTGGGATCATTTCCAATAAATATTAGATCATTAACATATAGGCATGCAATCACAATTGCACCATGTGTAGACAACTTCACATATCAAGCATGATCGAAAGGACAATGTTGAAAGCCACTGTCAACGAAGAAAGAATCAATATGAGTGTACCATGCTCTTGGAACTTGCTTCAAAATATAAAGAGTTCTTTTCAAACGGTACATCTTATTTTCTTAACCTTTCTTCACAAATGCTACAGGTTACTTAATGCATACTTTTTCCTTAAGCTGCTGCATCTGACTGATTCTAGGCACCTTTTTCATCAAAGTTGACATCTCTATTAATAATTATCTTCTTTGTCAAAGGATTGAACAATTTGTACTCTTTAATCTCAAAACTATAGCCAATAAAGACATACTTTGTTCCCTTGTAGTCAATTTTCTTCCTAAGAGCACATAGAACATGTGCATATGCAAAGCAACCAAATATTTTAAGATGAGAGAAATTTGACTTTTTACCATACCAAATCTCATGAGTCTTCTCATCATTGCATCTCTATTCAACACAGTAACAGCAGAAGAAATTACTTCTACTTAAAAATTCTTGGGCATATGTTTGGCGATCATCGTTAACTGCACCATGTCTATCACAGTTTTGTTTTTCCTTTCTATAATGCTATTTTGCTGAGGAGTGTACCTTGTTGTTTACTAATGCTTAATTCCATGTTGTGCCAAAAAGTCAATGCATACTGTGTACTCTGTGCCTCTATCAATTTCAGAGTTTTGATGGAATAACCACTTTGCTGTCAACATACACTTTAAAACTTTTAAAAGCGTCATTCTTCAAAAAATAAGCTCAAATGTTTTTGCTTAAATCATCAATAAAAGTAATAAAATATTTACTATCTCCATTAAAAGGAACATCTATTGTACATATATCAGAGTGAATAAGCTATAAAGGTTCTTCTACCTCCAAACCATACCTTTAGGAAATGGTTTTTTATGCTTCTTGCCCAAAATATACGATTTACACTGTATATGATTAAATTTAATGGAAGGCAGTCCAAAAACAACATTATTTTAGCCAAAATCTACAATCCATAAAAGTGAAAATGCCAAATCTCATGCGCTATAACCAAGTATCATCAACTTTAATAGAATTAAAATAATTTGAAGTACCACAATTCAGAGTAATAGGGAACAATCTACTATTAGTCATTATCACTTTTGTAATCATACCCAACCAATCATCATTGTGCAAAAGCATTTTCAAAAACATAAATCATAATCTTCCTCTTGAAATTGACCCAAACGCAAGAGATTTTGATGTAAATTAGGCACATAGTACACATCAGCAATAGCAATTTTAGTGCTATTTTTCAAAATATTAAGGATATCTTCTTTATTACATACAAGCACTTCATGGTTATTATCAAACGGAATAGTAGATTTAAAAGACTCATTTAAATTAACAAATAATTTTTTTTTCAATCATGTGGTTACTACATCCAAAATCAACATGTCATGTATTATTCTTAGGTTCCTCAACAACACTAGTAGAAAACAAAATTATCTCATATTTTTCGCCAAAATTTTCAACAACGTTGGCATTGACATCTTTATTTTTAGATTTATTATACCAACAATTCTTTTGAATATGGCCCAATTCCACACAATTAAAACATGTAGATCTCTTTTGCTGATTATTATTGGAATTATTAAAATTGCCTCTTTGTTGGGAAGAGTTATTATCTCTACCACAACAATGAAAATTACTTCTTCCATGTCCACAATCTCAAAAATTTTGCCCACAACCACCAGAAGCAACACAATTGGATGAATTTTCATTGTTCTTCTCATTAGCAGTCTAGATCTACAAGGCTTGCAATGCTTCTCCATAAGCTCCCTTTCATGTGATACATCCAATTTGCCATTAATTCTTGATTCATGAAATAGTAATAATCTTTGCAGCTTCTCAGCTGATAAGGATGAAAAATCTTTTGTCTCTTGTATTATTGCAATAACATGATCAAATTTTATGGGTAAAGTGTTCAAGACTTTTTCAACAATGATCTAATCAGTTAGATTATGCCATCAACTTCATTTATCATTCAAACAAGAAAAATAAAAATAAATGGTCTCATTCTTTTCCATGTTGCATAGTTCAAACTTTCTTTTCAATGTTAACTTGTTGCTTTGTTGGACCTTGTCAAACCACGATATGTTTTGGTCAAAATATCCCACGCTTGTTTTGCCGTTGTGATAGTAGATATTTTGCCAAAAACAGAAATATCAACCTCTTGGTACATTTGTGATAATGCTAAACTATCATTTCATTTAGTCTCTTTATTAATATCCTCTACTAATTTTTCTTGAATGTGTACTAATAAATCAAACACGTTGAAAAAGATTTTTATATGAATCTTTTAATAATTATAATTTTGTTTACCCTTTAATTTGAGAACGGGATAAGTAATATCCCATTTTTTCATAATTGTCAAAAAAAAAACTAAAAGCTCTAATATTAGATGTTAAGGCCAAAATAATATTAAACAAAACAATTTAGTTAAAAAAAAAATCAACGAAAGTTGGAAGCTTTTGATTGACCAAAATAGAAAGCCTTGGTCAAATCAAAAAAAAAATTTCTAAAGAAACGATAATTATATAAAATTCCAAAATTAAACACATATACAATTTTGCTCACTGGCTATAAAAGCCTTAACTCTCTCAATGAGGCTAACTGCGATAGTATAAAATTTTCAAAAAATGGAAATTCTATACAATTTGCAATTTATTTGAATTTGTATAAACTATGAGGCAAAAAAGAATACAATATTCACGGCTTCACCAAGCAACAACAAGAGGACAAAATTCCAATTAACGTGGGGACCAAACTTTTAAAGCAATAAAAAAGACAGCTACACAATTCTTCAACCAAAACGGAGCTTTCTATTTGGAACTTGAATACGGAAAACACAACGAGACTATAAATGCAAAAACGGTTTGGTTTTGTTTGTTTTTTAAGCCAGTACAATGAACATTGGAGAGCACAGAAATGTTCAAGGCATTCATCCAAAATGTATAATATATAACGCAACCAAGGAAATCTTTTCAAATTCTTCACCAGGAGAGGATGAAGATGAAGCACTGAAATGGGCTTCCATTGAGAGACTTCCCCCCACATCTTCGCATGAGAAGTGGTGTACTTACTCAAGAAGATGGCCATTCCAAAGAAGTTGATGTCAAACACCTTGGAGTTGCAGAGAGGAATATGGTTTTAGAGAGGTTAAAGATGAAGAATGCAGAAGAGAATAATGACAACTTTTTGTTAAAGCTTAAGGACCGCATTCAAAGGTGATCATAGCTTAATTATCCACCTTAAAAGTAACATACTTATACAGTAATAATTTGTTTCTGATTTTATTTTGGGATTAATTTTCAATAACCTCCTTGTAATGTACAAAATCTCTAAAAAACCTCATATAGAGTGTTAAAAACCATTAACAGTTCTAGTGTGATTTGCATTAAATTCAGACCAAATTACGTAAATTATGTATTCAAGACCGCAATTGTGACCTTTAATATCATATTTGACATTTCACAATTTCTTTCGTTTAAATTCATTGTAGAATTTTTTTTTTATAATCGGTTAAACCTTTTCTCTCTATATTTAAAAAATCAGTAAAAGAATACTCAATATCACCTTTTCTAAAAAAATATTTATATGAGATCATAGGTGAAAATTTTAATGAATCTTTCAATTGGTGTTTTTTCACTTTCCGATTTAACCCAAATTATATGGGGTTATAGATGAACTTTTTATAAGATAAGGGGTTTTAGAAATTTTGTAAATTAAAATGGGCTCTAGATAATTAACTGTTTTTTTCTTGCTTTGCTTGATTTTAAATCTAGCATATAATTTGAATATATATATATATATATATATATATATATATATATATATATATATATATATATATATATATATTTCTTTTAAAATTGATGTAGATTTGGGATTGAACTCCCTACCATACAACTTCGATTCGAGCATCTAAATGTTGAAGCAGAGGCATATGTTGGTAGTAGAGCCACTCCTAACATATTGAACTTCTATATCAATACTTTTGAGGTAATGTTCACTAATGCATCTCCAAAATTGACCTTGTCAAAAAAAAAAAAAAAAAAAAGGGTTTTGTTTTAAAATTTTTGTTGTCCCCTAAAAAAATTCCATTTTTGTGTAAAATTCTTGTATTACCTTTATTAATGATAGCAATGCATACTTTAAATTTAAAACTAAGGATAACAAAAAAAATTATATATTTAATTATGTATTAAACGTGTTATATATTGTAATTTAAAAAAAATTCTATAGAATAAAAAATGAACTTTTTTGGGGATGGACAGAGTAAAGGATGTTATAAAAATTACTTTCAAAAGTGGACTCTTTTATCTTTTTGAGATAAAAAAATTTTGATAATAAATTTTTTTCTTGGGACAGAGAATATAAAAGTTAATATAATCAAATTATCAATCCTACTATCTTTAAAAAGTTTTAATCTGATGCTCCATCATTTCTGAAGAGCTAAAGATGCTACACCTAGTACATTTTAAAGGTTTTGTTTTCAAATTTTTACATTCTTAGAAACGTTCCCAACCACACCTCCTTTTCATTTTCCATTTGAATGATTTAACATTTTGCATGTTTTTTTTCATTCAAATATGCAAGTTTTTATCCCATAAAATACAATTTAATAACAATATTCTTTTTAGTATTTGAGTATTTTTATCAATGGTTTGCAATATTAGGGTGGAATTTTATTTTTTAATCAGATTGAAGTGCATATTGATGTACATGTTGCTTTGAATTTACCACTTGGAAGGTTCTTTTATCTTCCACAATTGTTTCCAGATATCCTTTCATTTAAGGAATTGTTCTTCATATACAAGAATTATTTTACGCCATTCTTTTGGAATCAAGCAATTAAAATTTTTGGTTTTGCCTTGTGATCCTAATCTATCCTTATTTTTTTTACAATATTTTCTCCTTGTAAAGGGTTTGTTGAGTTATCTTGGCATTGTTTCAAATAAGAAGAGACCATTTCCAGTTCTTCATGAAGTCAGTGGAATTGTCAAGCCAGGAAGGTCAGCAAAATATACCATCAGAGCAATTCTGCAACAGACATTTCTAAAATATTGCTCCATTCTTATATCAGATGGTTTTACTTGCAGACTGACACTGCTTTTAGGACCTCCAACTTCTGGTAAAACAACTTTGCTCCTAGCATTGGCTGGAAAACTTTCATCTGAACTTAAAGTAAAGAAATTGAAGTCCTTATGGCTTTTTATGTTTGAGTCATATTTTTAGCATGTTATGTTAATTGATTCAAATTGGAGGAATAGGTTTCAGGGAAAATTACGTATAATGGACATGAAACATGTGAATTTGTTCCACAAAGATCATCAGCTTATATTAGCCAGCATGATCTTCATATGGGGGAACTGACAGTAAGAGAAACACTTTCTTTTTCTGCAAGATGCCAAGGTGTTGAAGCTTTTCAAGGTTAGTCATTAATTCTTTTTCATATTATACATATTTTTAAAAAGATCTGTGACTGAATAATTTGTTTTTGGAAATTCCTAGACATGCTGGTGGAGTTGCTAAGGAGGGAGAAGGAAGCCAAAATTAAGCAAGACCCTGATCTTGATATTATAATGAAGGTACAGTTCGTATCATTCTAATTATTTCTACTTGCCAGTTTACAAATTGTTTCTCAGGATGGAGTTAAGCAGCTGAGCGTTGTCTTCCGTTAACAGAAACTCTAATGTGATGTCTTCCAATCCAAAGGCTATGGCAATCAAAGGACAAGATAACAATGTTGTAGCAGATTATATTATCAAGGTGAGT
The DNA here is from genome assembly GCA_020080225.1 of Gynochthodes officinalis. NCBI lineage: Eukaryota > Viridiplantae > Streptophyta > Magnoliopsida > Gentianales > Rubiaceae > Gynochthodes > Gynochthodes officinalis. The sequence continues at coordinate 19,628,359 of CM034622.1, forward strand.
AAATAATTTAAAAAAGAAGCTGATGGTCAACATTCAGAAGTGCCAATGTGGAACTACGTGTTGTTGCTCTGTTGTAGGTCTTAGGACTGGAAGTGTGTGCTGATGCGATGGTTGGGGATGAAATGATTCGGGGGATTTCTGGAGGAGAGAAAAAGAGACTAACCACAGGTAAGACATGATAATTTCTAGTATTGAGAAGAAATTGATCCCCTTTCTATTCACCTAGTTCCCCGTAATTTTTCCATCTTTTTCCTCGAAAAAAACAAATAATAGTTCCCCTTTTATAAGTATCTCCGCGAATCATAATGCAGGTGAGCTAATGGTCGGGCCAGCAACGGTACTCCTTATGGATGAGATATCAACTGGTTTGGACAGCGCGACAACTTTCCAGATTGTGAATGCAATCAAGCAATCTATCCAAATTCTTCAGAAAACTGCTGTCATCTCACTACTGCAACCGGCGCCAGAAACATATGAATTGTTTGATGACATAATTCTTCTGTCAGATGGGCAGATTGTGTATCAAGGTCCCCGAGAGTATGCATTGGAATTTTTTTAATCCATGGGATTCAAATGTCCAGAAAGAAAAGGAGTTGCTGACTTCTTGCAAGAAGTAAAACTGACATCATACTACGTTTCTATTTTGAGATTCTTTTTTGTTTGAACACATTAAGTAAAAGCTGGACACACCTTTACCCCTTTTGTTTGTGGTAAAATTGAAGGAGACATCAAAGAAAGATCAGGAGCAGTATTGGACACGAAGAGATGAACCATACGCATTTGTTTCCGTGAAACAGTTTTCTGATGCATTTCAATCATTTCACGTCAAAAAAGATCTAGTAACTGAGCTTGGAGTTCCTTTTGACAAATGTAGGAGTCATCCTGCTGCATTAACCACTGAGAAGTATGGTGTCAGCAAAAAGGAACTTCTAAAAGCTTGCTTATCCAGAGAATTACTGCTTACGAAGAGGAATTCACTTGTCTATGCATTCAGACTAACCAATGTAAGTTGAATTTCCTAACATTGAGCTCATTTAAACTTGGAACGTGAAAAGAACTATGTGTTAGTTTATCTCATTTGCTTCATGTGACAATACAGGTAATATTGATGGCACTGATAGCAAAGACAGTCTTTCCGAAAACTAGGATGCACAAGGACTCAACAAGTGATGGTGAAATATTTATGGCAGCACTGTTTCTCACAGTGGTTACGGCCATATTCAATGGTTTCGTGGAGCTTGCATTATCAATTCTGATGCTTCCTGTCTTCTACAAGCAACGTGATCTTCTGTTCTTCCCTGCATGGGCATATGCTCTGCCAAATTGGATTCTGAAAATCCCATATACAGTTTTAGAATCTGGGGTTTGGTTAGCTATCACATATTACACCATTGGATTTAACCCAAATGTTGGCAGGTAAACTATCAGATCAGAACTACTCATTAGTATGTCAGCTTCTTCACTAAGTGGTAGGCGTATTGCAGGTTTTGGAGACAGTAACTACTGCTCATATTCATTAACCAAATGGCTTCAGGACTATTTCGCTTAATTGCGACAGTAGGAAGGGATTTGACAGTTGCAAACACATATGGATCATTTTTATTGGTTGCTATTCTTGTATTGGGTGAATTCATATTACGATACGGTTAAAAAATGTGAATATTTAACTCACATCTTGTTTCTCTTTTATTCCTACATTAACTCCATCGCTGGATTACAACTCTGATGCTTTTGTAGAAGACATAAACAAATGGTCAATATGGGGATACTGGACTTCTCCCTTAATGTATGCGCAAAATGCTATTGTTTCTAATGAATTTCACGGGAATAGTTGGAGTCATGTGAGTATTCTCCATGGGGATTTTAATTCCATAGAGAAATGAAAAAATAATCTGAACTGCTTCTTAGCATTTGTCTTGCAGTTATCACCTGAATCAACAGAACCATTTGGAGTTTTAGTCTTGAAGTCTCTTGGTTTTTTCCCGGAGGCCCGCTGGTATTGGATTGGAACAACAGCTTTGGTTGCATTTGCAATTCTACTCAATTTCTTTTATACCGTTGCTCTAACTTTTCTTAAGCGTAAGCATCAAGTCAATAAAGTCAATAAAATTCTTTAATATGATCCGATGCCTGGAGTTTTACATTTCTGAATTGTTTAATGGATAAAATTTGTGCAGCCCTTAAGAAGGCACGAGCAGCTTTATCTAAAGAAACTTCAGCAGAAAGGATTTCCAGCAAGACAGGAGGGTCTGTTGAGTTATCATCAAGAAGAAAGGAATTATCTGGTATGTCGCTAACTTCTTGTAAGTTTCACATGGAAATCTGAATGATGTTTATACTTGAAATGTCAAAATATGCAGACAGTGGAAACGATGACAAAACAAGTATATCATCTACAGTGAGGAGTATCAGCGAAAAGGAGACAAACAGGAAACGAGGAGTGGTTTTAACATTTGAGCCTCTTTCAATCACCTTTGATGACATTAGATATGCAATAAAAATACCAAAAGTCAGTACCTCACATTGACTGTCCTAAGTGTGTCTCCTTCTCAAGTCACATATATGATTTAAATTAGATTTTCTCAATTAGACAGAATCATCCTCCCTAATGATGATCAGTACGCAAAAGGTTGATTTAAATGTTAACTTGTTTTTAATACCCTGAAGATTCCCATCAAGTTCATATCTAGATCATCTTCCATTTTAAACTTGTTGTGGATAATACACTTTAAAGATAGCCGTCTTCAGGAAATGAAAACTCAAGGAATCATCAATGACAGACTAAAGCTTTTTAAAGGGGTCAGTGGCTCCTTTAGACCAGGAGTTCTAACAGCTCTTATGGGTGTAAGTGGAACTGGCAAGACAACTTTGATGGATGTCTTGGTTGGAAGAAAAACAGGAGGTTATATTGCAGGAACAAATACCATATCTGGATACCCAAAAAAGCAAGAGACTTTTGCACGTATTGCTGAATATTGTGAACAAAATGATATTCACTCTCCTCATGTTACAGTGTACGAGTCCGTGCAATATTCTGCGTGGCTTCAACTGCCTGCAGAAGTGGATATAGTGATGAGAAAGGTGATTTCTAGACACAGGATTTATTGGTAAAAATCAGCCTACATTCTTATCTTCTGGACTAAGAAATGACTGAAATGAATGTATAATATAATTCATAGATGTTTGTTGGAAAAATTATGGAGCTCGTTGAGTTGACCAAGATAAAGGATGCCTTAGTTGGATTGCCCGGAGTAAATGGCCTTTCAACTGAGCAACGCAAGAGGCTAACAATTGCAATTGAGCTTGTAGCTAACCCCTCGATTGTATTCATGGATGAACCTACCACAGGACTTGATGCCAGGGCTGCTGCAGTGGTAATGAGAACAGTAAGAAACACTGGATACAGGTAGAACTGTTGTTTGTACTATCCATCAACGTAGCGTTGACATATTTGATGCTTTTGATGAGGTAATCCATATTGATATAATGTTGCATTTATTAGCCTTTGTGTGGTTGGAAGTACTCATTAGGAACCAATTGCAGCTGGTGCTTCTAAAACCAGGAGGTGAAGAATTATATGCCGGTCCATTAGGCCGCCATTGCTTTCAACTAATTAGGTACTTTGAGGTGGGGATCCAAAATATAAGATGTGTCCAAAGTTTCTCAATATATTCCAGCTTTTCAGAAGTAGCCTTTTCCTTTTTCTAGCTGGTCCTTTTTGTTTTTTCTTAGGGAATAGATGGAGTGGCAAAATTTGAAGTTGGTCGCAATCCTGCTACTTGGATGACGGAAGTGTCTTCAGTTGCACAAGAAGCAGCACTTGGAGTTGATTTCGCGGCAATATTCAAGAACTCAGAAGCTTATAGGTATTACATTGTTTTAGTTCACAGCACCTTTTTGAGTGTTTTGTATGGATCACTTAGATTGAAACTTCAAACACACAATTTTTCCTACATACAGAATCATTTGTCCAAGTTTGCTGCTTATCTTTCAGAATTGTGAATTTAGACAGTAAGCACTTAGTGCTACATTGGATAATCTAACTGTTTGCCAATGTCTATGATCTTTCAATGGCCAATCACTACTATGGGATATGTTTTTTTCTGTAATCAGGAGAAATAAAGCGCTAATCAAGGAACTAAGCACTCCAGCAAGAGGCTCTAAAGATATTTACTTCTCTACATCTTACTCTCAGCCATTTTCCACTCAATTCATGGCTTGCCTCTGGAAGCAGAATTTGTCATACTGGCGAAATACAGATTATTCTGCCATAAGACTGTTATTTACAACCGCCATAGCTTTGATATCTGGAGTAATATTCTGGCAACTTGGCTCTGAATGGTAAGCGAAATAGTTCTACAGAAAAGGAAGGAATAGTGCAAAAACTTAAAATTGCATTTTACTTGTTCCCATTAAAGCAATTTCCTGCCTTTAATCATAGGAGAAGTCCAGGATCTTCTTAATGCAATGGGTGCTATGTATGCTTCCATTCTATTTGTCGGTTTAGCAAATGCAAGCACAATTCAGCATGTTGTTGCCATAGAGAGGACTGTTTTCTACAGGGAAAGAGCCTCTGGAATGTATTCAGCTTTGCCATATGCATTTGGACAGGTATCAAACTGTGAAATGAAGCATGGCCATCGCTAATTACTCCTATGAATCTGAGTCTAATTGTTGTAAAACATTTTCATCCATCAAATAACATTTTGTACATTTGCACCTTCTTATTTGACAACTTCTTCATCCACAAAGTAAATCAGTTTCCACATGTGCAATATGTTAAATGCTTAATACATCTCTCAGAACTAATAAAGAAGTTTACTTGTCAAACAGGTTGTGATTGAGCTACCATACATTCTGGTTCAAACATTGATCTATGGAGTCCTTATATATGTGATGATCGGGTTTAAATGGACTGCTGCCAAGTTCTTCTGGTTTTTATTCATCATGTATTTTACCTTACTATACTTCACAGCTTATGGAATGATGACAGCAGCAATTACTCCGAACCACAACATTGCTGCTATCGTTTCATCTTCGCTTTATTCATTATGGAATATCTTTGCTGGATTCATTGTTCCAAAATCGGTTAGTTCTTTTCTTCTTTAGTCCAGGTTGAGTTATCTGATGCAGCACTTTTGATTTATTTTTATTTTTCAATTATGACAGAGAATTCCAACTTGGTGGCAATGGTACTACTATTGTTGCCCTTTTGCTTGGACATTGAATGGATTACTTGCTTCACAGTTCGGAGACATCAATGAAGTGATGGTTGACACAAACGTAACTGTGGAGGACTTCATAAGTGGTTATTTTGGATATAGACATGACTGTCTTGGGTATGTGGCACTCATTATTGTTGGAACTGCTACTCTTTTCATCTTCATCTTTGCATTCTCAATCAAGACTTTAAACTTCCAGAAGAGATAGACTGCTTCAGATAAAATCTTGGAAAGCCAAATATTTAGCAAGTGATGATATGGCGCTGTTCTTTAGATGAGAAAGCCTCTAGTATTTTTTATGTGATGAACTGATGTCTCGAAATAAGTTGAGACTTCAATATCTCGTTCCCTCCAAATTCCCAGTTGGAGAGGGGCCCTAAGCTAAATTGCAGTCTTAAAAAAATAAACAAATAAGAAGAAGAAGTAGAAGGAAAAAGATAAGGAAGACGCATTCTTGAACTTTGTTATATAAAAATTGATATGTATTTATATACATTCATCAGTCAAACTGTATATATGAATGCCATCTCCTTATGCATTTTGTGTATTGATTGTGGAACAGTATTAAGCTACCAAAATTGCTGCAATGTTTTCCTGATCTGACTCCAAATGAATCTTTTTTCCTTTGGGGTTCACAAAACAATCCTGTTGTCCTGATTTTGAAGCATTTCTAACAATAATCAAAAGATGATACCACCTTTGAAAAATCTATAGCAAGACAATTAAGAAACTAAGAAAGCATTTGGTTCGTTGATAGAAAATGGAAATGTAATGAGAGTGATAGTATAGTAATTTGGTTCGTTGATAGAAAATGAAAATGTAATGGGAGTGATAGTATAGTAGAAAGGTAATGGCTATACTAGATAGATATTACTCTTAATACTAATGGTTGGTTTAATTAATATATCATATTCGTAATAGATGAAAAGTTCTATTATACCCGTAATATTAAGTATACATTTTAAATATATTTTCACTTTTAAAAAACTATAATGCTTGGTAGAAAAATATAATGATAGACAAAAAGAAAAAGAAGTAAAAGAGGAAGAGAGAAATTATATAAACAGCTAAGAGAGATGAAGAGAGAGAAACAATGAATAGAGATGAGATAAAAATAGGAGAGAAAAGAGAAAAGAGAGATGAAAGACAAAGATAAGTAAAAAAGAAAAAAGACGTGAGAGTAGCAAGAGAAGAGAGATAAATCGGGAAGAAAAATGAGAGAAAAAGATGAAGAAAAATGAAAAGGGATAAGAGAGAAAAATAAGTGACCAAAAAGAATGAGAGAGACAAAGCAGGAGACAGGAGAGAGAATAGAGAGAATGTGAGAGATGGGTGAGAGAAAAGAAATGAGAGATATGAGTGATATAGAAGAGGGAGAAACAGAATAAAGAGTTAGAGAGAGAAGGGAGAGAAATAGGGCGAAGCAATGAGAGATAAAGAGTTAGAAGGATGAGGAAGCCCCTTTCTTGACCTCTACACCCCTTGCGTCTTTCTGAGGTGCAGTACCCTTCTTGTTCACGGAAGCTGAAAACTTCACCACTATAAAATAAAATATCAATTAGCTTCAAATTTTAGTTAAATGTCAACAAATGACTCCAAGGCACAACAATCCTACCATTTGCCTTCTTCTTTCAAATGTATCTCGAGGTCCGAGATTCAAGATCCGACATCTACTATAGTCATATTCAATTGTACCTCACCTACTCCTCTTTAGTATATTTCCCGATCATCTTTTCCCAAAATTCTATGTATTCTTAACTTTAGGGCTATGCTTCTTTCGGTTCCTATAAGAATCATTGGCATCCTTATAGAACCACTCAATCTTAGCCCCACAAGGCTCTGACTTCACAAAGAAAAAACTTTGCTTCCAATCATGGTGATTCATAGATTTTTCTATTTTTCTACTGGACTTCGAGAAGAAGGCGAATTACCCATAGAGTTCGCTGACTTCTTCATACAATAAAACTACTGAAATAGATCGACCAAACTTACATTTTGACCCTCTCGGTATAAAACTTCAAAACCAATTATGGTCCTAATCGAGTTTGGTGCCAATTGAGCTAAAACTATCTTATAGTATTTTAAAATCTCAATTATCTAACTGCATAAGGGAAATCTCAATCCTGCCTTCAATTGTTCCTCATAAACTGCACAATACCCTACTGGAGGTCAGCAGGCACTCCATTCTAACCCTACAACTCTAGCCCTATACTCCTTCAAAGTGTAATACCTCTTCCTAAGGTTCTTGACTTCCGTTTCCCCTAATACTTAGGTTAAGGACTCTGCTGTAGGAGTGAATTTTTCAAAGTAAACTTCTAAGGGCCTAAGAATGAAATTTTCCCCTCTGTCCCCAGAAGAACTTGTTGTTGCTGGCAAGTTCAATCTACTCTCAGCCGGCGATGATTCCTCTTCTACACTTTTAACCATTCTCTTTTGTTCTCTTTTTCCATTCCTCTTAACACTCTCAACCTCTCGGAATTCACTATCTCCCTGGCCAGGCAATCCTATTAAACTGTCCCCTTCCACATCACCAGCCAAGGACACAGATCTACCTCCCCAACCATTTACGACCTCTTAGATAAAAAATCAAAATAAACATATTTACTTCTATTTTATACTTCGTCGGAGATGAAAGCTTCGCTCAAAAACGAAATTCGCTAGAGGAATTTCTCGTTGGATGGAAGAGATCATGCCAAAGATGCATTGGAAAAGGCTACTATAGATTTAAGAGAAAACAAAGAAGGTTTTTGCAAAAAAAATTAATAAGGAATGAGGGTTAAATAGGTTTTTTTGTATCCCGTGCGCCTTCTCAAATATCTCTCAATTGACGTTCGTGCCTTGGAATTCAAGCGAACTCAATCACTATTAATGCTGATAGGGACTTTTGGACAGCGGACATGACTTTTATCATCATTACGCCTAAACCCTACACTCTAATCTCTAAACCCTATAAAAAATGAGACCTCAGCCTAACCAGTCATGCCTAAGTTTGAGGGGCTTATGCTATATATAGGACCTCGGCCCATGGACCAGCAACACAGGAACTCGAACCACCCAAGAATCATAAGTGGCTAACTACAACCGATGTTTTAGAATCCCACAACAACATGTTCCATGGATTTCGGAGGTAAGGCATATATTCGCAATTACACTACTAGGTAAAGAAAGGAGGAAAAACTAAAACTACCATTCTGGTTTTCTGAACTTGAGTCTTCTTAGCCAATTACAAACTTAGGCATTGAAGCTTTTCTCCGAAAATCCACTTCGGGATTTGCAGGTATTCGTGGCTCGAATCATTCATAATATTGCAAGTTGAGTGCACTAAATCTGGTTGTGGATCTCACTTTCATCATAGACTATAAGTTAAACTTTTTCTCCTAAATTTACCATATTATTTTCAATTAAGCTAAATATAATTTTTCAAACTTTAAAATAAATTTTTGTAATTATCTTTCCGGTTTGAGTATAATTTTAGTTGTTTTTGAAACTATTATTCAAAACCTATTTGAATTTTTATTTTCTTTAAAAAGTTTTTTTCATTATTTTTTCTTGACTTCATATAGAAATATATTAATATTTATTATTTAACTTTAACTACAAAAATGCAACCGATAGTTAAATTTTAAAATAATTAATTTCATTCTATAATATATTTTAGAATTATGGAATTGGATTTTTTTAATTCATATCATTATATAAAATTTATGACCTATATATAATTGCATATTTCTCTTACAAAACTTATCGATATAATTTTTTGATTTAGAAATATTTTATGTATAAACGTAAAATTAAAACATTATAAAAATAATATTAATATAATATTCAAAGTCATTATATGATTGTCAATTAAATAATTAATCAAAATAACTTTATGACTACTATTTAAAGGTATGCAAACTATATAAATTTTTTAAGATAATATAATATTTTTCAAAATAGAATAAGACACTACATAATTTTATAAAGTATTATTAAATTAACTAAAGAAAAACTTTACAATTCAAAGAATAAAGTTAAAAATTAGTTTAAAATATCAATTACATATTTTTAAAAAGCGCACACACACACACAAATATTTATTAAATTTTAGATTATCACAAGGCACACACCACTTTTTGTGTGTGGTTTAAAAACTAGTATGAATTTAGATACATTACAATTTGTGGAGAAAACTTTAAAAAGGAAGGGCCTTCTCCAATTAGATTATATAATTGTACTTAATGATAGAGTTTGTTATAGAGGTTACCAAACTCACATCAATCTTCCTCTAACAAGCAATCCCCCTCCTGGGGGAGTTTAACTTTCGCAAGGAGAACTTTCTCCTAACAAACAAAGTAATCCCCCTCCTACCTAATCACCTCAATTTAAGGGATTAGTCTTCCAAAGAATTCACTCTTTTTTGTTAAAAAGAAAATATAGAACCATATATTTTTCATTCAGTTCTAATGGTATGGGACAGTTTACTATGTGAATATCCATTCATTTTTTGATAAATTTCAAATAATGAAAATGAGTTATCCAATTTTTTAATTTTTTACATTTTTAACGTCAGAAGAGAATTGCATTAAGTTTTCAAAAAGACAAGGCAGGTAAAGGAATCAACCTGTCAAGATTTATGCAATGAGATTCATGCAATACCATCAGCGGAGGCAGAAAAATATTTTAGTGGGGGCACACCAATATAAGTAAAAGAGATTGAACCTAAGTAATTTTTTTCTAAAATAAAGTCAAAAAATAATTATATTAAATATTCACAAAAATTTTACATTACTAAAAATACATATTGAAATCGATTCCCAAACAGTTTTTTCTTATCATCGTTTCTTTTATCTTTATTGTTTCTTTCTTGTTTTATTATTAGATGAATTTTCCTTCATCATTTTCTCTTAAAATTCCTCCCTATAATTTCATAAATAAAATCAATAAAAAAATACAAATAAAAATCAAGTTAAGAACATAAATTCATAAAAAAAAATTATATAATAACTAATTTTGTAATATAAACCAAACTAGTCTATGTACCACAACTTGTTAAATGAAAATGTGTTAAATAAAAAAGATAATAAACAAATACTGAGGAAAAAATCACTATTTATAGAAACTCATATCAATAAATAAAAAAATAATTTTAATAACTACAAATCACTTCAATCACATAAAAATAAAAACTCCCCCACAATACAATTTCATAGCTACATAGAAAATTGCAAAAATAACAAAATTCTAATTAAAAAAATATGTGTGTGTAAAGCAAAAAACTAAATGTTGAAAGTGAGTATTTAAAAAAATAGAACCTAAAAAGACTCAAAATTTGATAAATTTTGAGATTGAATTTTCTTACTAAAATCTAAATAAATTAAGAAACTTTGAGTTTTTCATTTGTAAATTTCATTTATAGGTGGATCATTAATTGGTTATACAATAGTTAGAAGAGCACAAATTTTCTATTATTGTTTTTATAATTGAGGGGTTTTCAATATTTACATTGATAAGTATTATTTTTACTATGAAATATTAATCTAAGATTATTATAAAGTTTACTTTTACCATAATATTTAATTTAAGATTATTACTATAAAATATAAACTTGAGGAGGTTATTTTCTTTGAAAATATATTATTTAACCATTTAAAATATGAAATCCAGTTAGGACTCTGTGTCAATATGTAAATATATTTGGATAAGATTAACTGTATTCTAATTATACTTAAACTCTATTTATAAAGTAACAATTTTTTACTATAGGAATACAAAGTAAAAATTACATAAAATTAAGATATATATTAATATTTAATATTAAAGTCAGTGGAGGCACGTGCCCAAGTGCCTCCTTTGTAAATCCGCCACTGAATCCGATGCAAGAATATACATATAGAAAGTAGTAACTGCAACTGCAAACAAACAAATAAGCCCAGATGGATGGCATTCGTGGGCAAAAGCAAAACAGCCTCTGTTTCACACTAACGATACTACACCTACAACATTCAACGTGCGGAATCTAGTATGGTTATTGCCTTGTTGGCTTGTATTTCTGCCAGACGGGATTTTACTCACCAATTCCAAATGAATCCGGAAAAGGCTAAATAGGCATTCATGATTCTTAAATGTAAATTCTTGCCACCTACTTACCAAATATAGTTGCTGAGCTCATTAAAGGAAAAGAAGCAGACTTGCATAGTTTCATTTCTATCTGCCAATTTTCAAGACTTCATCAACAGCCTTAGTCTTGTAAGAGCATGTCCAGGCCACCAAAGAGAGCCAACATGGGCAGACAGGCAGAGAAGATCCCTCAGTTCTTCAAGTTTTTTGATGCTACCAAGTACTCAAACCAACTGGTAATTTTTTTGACTTTATACAAATTAGTTATGTTTTTGATTTTTTATATTTTTTATATTTTTTGATGAGTGGCATTTTTCCTGTATCCCATGTTTGATTTTCCTGTTTCTTGATTTGTGTTTATGGTTAAGACGTTAAGATTTTTTCATGAGTTCTTTATATGGGAATTTTGTTTGTGCTGCTTCTGGTTTGGTTTCCTGATGGTTTGGGCTTGTCTTCTCTGCTGATACTGTTGCATCAGAGAATCATAGAAATGCGTGTAGTTGCTTGGTATATGTCCACAGATTCCATTCTTATGCTACTTCTCAATATTTACTATTTAAGGATGTATTTAGTATTCTATGAACAGAGATATGGCCTAATTTGGAATGGAAAGTATGATTCTGCACAAACTTTTGCTTGTATATATAAGATTCAAGTCATACCTTAGTTTCAACTTTGTATTGCTTCTATTGTTTATATTTCGGGTGCATGAAGGTATAAAGGAGATTGAAGTTGATGTGAAGATTGTAATGTGGACATGAATTTATTTCCTTTTTCCTTCATTAAATTTGACAACAGAAAGATAAATAAGAACATGAAGAAGAAGATGGTAAACTGGATAATTGTGATCTATGTTGGATTTTTGTGCTGGATACTTTCAACATTGCTTCTTGTTAACTGTTTCACATGTTTGTTTTTCAGCATATTCCCACAGCATATGCATCACATATGCACGGAAATTTACCAAATAGAGCATTCCTCAGTGATAAGTTTGGTAACATGTGGCCTGTTAAGTTGGACAAAATCGAATCTGAGTGGTATTTCGGAGAGGGTTGGCCAAAGGTAGCTCAAGATAATTTTTTAGAACACAAGGACTTTCTTGTTTTCCAGTTCGATGGAGAAAAAATTTTCTATTTCCAAATAATTGGAAGTGACTCATGTGATAAGAAAGGAGTTGGTTGTTTGAAGTTTAATTTGGAGAATAAGAAAATGGACACAGGTGAGGCCAAGGGGGAAGAAATAGTCCAAGAATCTGAACTTTCTGGCAGATATTCAAGGACTTCCCGTAAAGGCAAGGGTGGTAATCTTGAGATCATTTATTTCATATTCTTCTCTTTGCATACGTGTGGTCGTGTGTCAATTGAGATACTAATATGATTGACTGATTCAGCAAGGCAAGAAGAAGCTGCTGCTAAAGCTAAGAAGAAAAGGAAGGCCAATACTGATGTGTATGGTGCAGATATTGTCAGATCAGGATTGCTCGTCCAGCCTAAGAATCCTTATTTTGTTGCAAAAATAAGGCCAAATAGACGGCAAGAATTGGTAAACTAACTTGCCTGTGCTTTATCAATATTTGTGTACAATTTTATAATTTAGGGTCATTAGTTATTTCTTTCCTAGCAAATGCCTTGTTAGGTGAAGAAGGTTGCTGTTCTCCTGTTTAGATGGTCATGCACTTGGGGAACTAGTATTTATCTTCAAAGAATATCCTTTCCATTAATAACTTGGAATAAATTTATTTGGAGTGACTTTAAAAGAGAAATTGAACCTGATGTACATACATTTTATTATATATTTATTCTCAAATGCATTCAGCTTTGAACTTCTTGAAAAATAAGTGTGGGTCTCGGAATGTTAGTTTCAGGTTCTCATTCTTCCCCCTTTTCCTGGAGCATGCCAACGTACTTGTGGTGCTTATCAAGTATATTATATATATTTTTTGGACTAGAGAATGTGCTTCTATTTAACTCGTTCTTTCCTTACAGAAGAGATAAATCATTGTGAGTATTTATGGTTCAGAGACTCATAAGCAAACTTCCTTGATTTGGAATTGCACAATTACTTGTACATGAAATTTATTGGACTCAATGGTTCGAACTTCAACTTTTCATGAAGATGTACTCTTTCACAAACTGTCATTTATCTATTTGATGTACTTTCCTCTTAGTTTCTTTCAATTATCAAGCGTTAAAAACTACTGTGTTCGTGACAAAATACTATATTAATGTATCAGTTGCTCATCAGAAACCTCTTATAAATCAATGCAGTACATTCCAGTTGATGTGATTAAGGATTTCAAACTTACTCTACCTGAAAAGATAATTCTTCGTGACACATCCGGGAGGACTTGGCTGTCAGATCTTACCATTTGGAAAGATGGCCGAGCATTTTATACAGGAGGATGGGAAAGCCTTTGCAGGGTGAATTTGATTGATGATGAGGACAAGTGTGTGTGTGAATTTGTGCAAGGACTGGGGGAACCAGTCTTGCAGATTCAGATCATTCGAAGCCAGAATTCTCCCCTACCCTTACCTGCATGACTGCCATTTAGTCAATGGTCGGCACCAAAATTCAGCCAAGTATAGATGTTATTTTATTTCAATCAATACAGTTGGAACATAATCCGCTCCTAGAAACAGCAAGAACAACACCCTTTGTCTCCTTGGATAATGTTGGAACCCTTTATGTAGTGTTCTCTGTTTGCGTATTTTCTTAGCTAAACTGCAATTCTCCTCCTGACTTGACATTGAAGATCCAGGATTTTCAGCTAATCATCAGCATGAGATTCATACAAGATGAGAAAACAAAGAGATACATACTTTGGACCAGATATATCTGTCTGCTAAAGCTATAATCATGGATAGTGCCAAAAACAACAAAATATTGTTCTGATCGTAGACAACATAGGCCTTACATCACTTAAATAAGATCTTGAATGTACACAAAGCAAAATCTAATAAAGGTCTTTCAACCATTTTAAGCATTTTTTTCTGCAATCTGCAGGACTTCTTGTTAGGCAGAAAAAAAGATTTTTCCTGGTTGTGTCCAGGAAAACTTGATTAATCAATTAAGTTGCTTTGGGGATGGAGGAAAATGGAGGAGGGACAGTAATCCCTATGAGTTTTCTTAGATTAAATTCAGTAATAGCAAAATACGAGTGTTTAAGTTATTCTTAGATTACTTTCTCATGCTGTAAGACACTTCCTCTGCTGTCCATCCCTTGTTTTGCTTAAGAAAAGCAGCAGTCCCTGAATAAATTAAAAAATTGCACAAGAATGAACTGTTATTACCATTCAATACTCCGATTCCTTTAATTCCTTAGATACGAAAAATCATGTGAAAAAGATCAGCAAATGTCTGTAGTTCTGCATTGAAATAGCCACACTTCCGACGTAATAGTATAATTGTGAGCAAGGAAGGGACATACACCATAGGAAATTCCATACCTCAGCCTGAGAAATCAAGAGAACCTAGCTTGGATGACTTTTAAACAGACATCTCCACTTCCAAAATGATAGCCCAAGGATTTTTGCGTACTTTTCTACATGGTATGGATATAAAGACACTCCATTATATACTCCATTCAAGAAAACCATCAGGAATATTGGACCTTTCTGAAGTAACTCTTCACAACATAAACTTCTTATCTTTAGTTTCTTCACTTGACCAGGTTCGATTCTAAAGATCTTTTGGTATCGATCAGGCTGAGCTGGAGGAATAAAACCCTGATTTCCATATCTACGCTTGATCTATTCTCAAAAGCAGTCAACGTGGTCCACATTACTTTTCACTGAAAGAGCTGGAAGTTTCACAAGTTGAGCATAAAACTTATAGCTAATAGTGATCAGAAAATTCGCAGAAATTGAAATATTTGAAGACCTCCAACGATTTTCCAGTCTACCAGTAAATTGTATTATCTTGCTGAAAATAAAAAAAGCTTTGCAATATCCTTTGTCCTACAAACTAATTTGTTCCTTTTATCTACTTAAGATCCAAGGAGTACATAGGTGGATTGACAATGATTTTCAAGAACAAATATAATATGTATGCCGAAGAACAAAACATCACAACTTCCTGTGTGGCTGCACCTTGGAATTTATCAGCTGGATAATGCTTCTGCTTCTATTTTATCCACATTTAAATTACAACAGGAATACAGTCAAGCAGATTGCAATATCATATGTACTCGACATAACGACTTAATTAAATTGATTGCTTCTTTTAGCACATATTTAGATAAAATAGGAATATATCTGATTTTTTCCCCCAATTGTGTTAAGCTTTTATAGTACTAACTAAAATTTCCTATGCCACCAAAACAATACAAATTAGCAAACTTTGTCTTGTACTACGAATAGTTGAAGGGAATTCTATGAAAAAAAAAGGGTTTTTGGTAGGAGTGTGAGACTTGAATCTTGATTAATCTATATAAATGTACGTCTGCCAAATTGGTTCTGGACACAACTTGATTCTTTACCAAGTCATAGAGCTCATGTTCGGAAATCACATGTTTTCCCATATTCTAAAAAACATGGAAAATTGTTTCCAAGGGATCCATTTATGGTGCTAGAAAGTTTGCTGAACCTATTCTATGTAAAGATTCGTATATGCTTAAGAAATTAGTATTGGAATATTCTATATCTTGGCATTCTCTTTTTCTTTAAAATATCACTCCTGTATTCTTGTACCTCCAGATGCTGAAGTATATTCTGTGTTTGTATTAGAGTATAATTTTCAACTCCAGGAAATAATGGCATTTTTTACTCATCAAAAGAGATATTGCAGAAGAGAAATCAGATTTCGTTCCAAACAAAGAGTTGAAAAAAGCATGAGTCAGAAGATTAGCTTGCCTGATGTCCCTTATTTTTGTCTTTATTTGGTTGTATAAATTAGAAACAACTAATCGTGTGGAAACTGTATAAACTGCTCATGAAAAAGTCATTTCACGAGTATCGTGGGATTCTTATTTCTGTTTGCCCACAAGTTTAGTCAAGTGGTGCAGTTCATCCTGCAATTGATAAGGCCTGCCTAAGGTATTTCAAGTATACAAAGAATTTTCAAAATGGCTGAAGTTTCATGGATTTGCAAACGCACTGTAATCAGTACCAAGGCAGTACAAGTTGGAAAATTTTGTTCGCTGTCAGTTCTTGATCGTATCATGGAACACAACTATCTACGGATTGTGCTCTATTATCCTACCCCCAAAGAATGGAGGGTAGGTGAGGTGACTAAAATGCTAAGAGAATCAATATCTGAGATGCTTTGTGCTTATCCAATTGTGACAGGACGATTATTGAAGAACTCTGAAGGGCGTTGGATGATCAAGTGCAATGATGCTGGGGTAAGAATGCTGGAGACAAGGGCAAAAGGCAGCGTGGACAAATGGCTACAGAATGTAGATAGGGAGAAGGAGCTTAAGCTTGTTTACTGGGAGCCAATGTTTCACAAGCCCTATTTCTGGTCCACCTTCTATGTCCAGGTGAGTAAAGCCAGATTCATTGATTGAATATATTCTATCAAATTATAAGCTTTGGTGCTTTCTGATTTTTATAATCCTTTGCTTAAATATATGTTTATCAATGTTGAAGCTCACTGAATTTGAAGAAGGGGGCCTTGCAATTGGCTTGAGCTGCACTCACCTCCTCTCTGATCCCATTTGCGCAACCATGTTCATTAAAGCATGGGCTGACATGACTCTCAGTGGCAAAATGGTATCTCCTCCTTCATATCATCCTTTGCCATCACAAAGACAACTGGATAAGACCTTTAACTGCTGCAAGCCATCCACTGGATTGATCAACCACTATAAATCAATTCTCGAAAAGCCAACTCCAGTTGTTCAAGAAAAACAAACAACTATTTCCTTCGCATTCAAAGACGATATGGTCAGAAGTTGCATATCCATGGCTAGAACCCCTGGTTCATCTGATTTTTCAAGGCCAACACCTTTTCAAGCTCTTGGAGGACTCTTTTGGGCTTCCATAAGCAAGATCAAGGGAATTAAAAATGGCTTAATTAACATGTCTGTTTGTTTGGACATGAGAAAAGTGCTAGCCTTAAACAAAGGCTTCTTTGGAAATTGCATGGTTTATAATGAGGTTGTTGGAGATGGTATCGAAGCAAATGAATTGTCTCAAGTAGTCACAGCAGTAGCAGAAGTGGTGGACAAAATGGATGCCAAGGGTATCGTGGAATTGATTGAATGGTTGCAAGGAAAAGCATACGAATTTCCTTCCTGGATGAATGGATATGATCTCATTTGTGCCAACTTAGAACATGTGGATTCATATTCAGCAATATTTTATGACAAGTTCGAGCCAATTCATGCTTCTTACCACATTGAGCCAACAGTTGGAGAGGGAAATATATTAGTCCTTCCAGCTCCACCTTATGAAGGTCCCTTTAGTCGCGTAGTTATGATCACACTTCCACATGATGAAGCCATTGAGCTTCTTGAAGACAAGTTAATCCAGCAATTTTCCCCAACCATATTGATGATGATGGCAAATGAGAACCATAAGAATGCTGAACAATGAGGGAATATTAATTACTCATACACACAGGTTCCACTATTGTACACTCACCGAGCTCTGTTCTTGAATGGAAACTCCTATATAAATTTGGTGATATTGATAATTGACTATGTCAGACATCCTAGTTCTTAAAGGTTGGAGCCATTTCAGTATGCATCAGTTAGAGTTTCATTCCTTTAAGTATAAATTAGTACTTAAATATAAATCACTTGAGTTTCATTACTTAATTATAATTGGTAAAAATATAGTGGATTTTCCTTTTATTTGTCTTAACTAATACTAGTTAGGGAGGACCGCAAATCGTGTGGTCCAAGTGGTTGGAAACCTGTGCTAATTTGGATGACTAATTTGTTATGAATAGAAAAAATATTTTACGTGTTACTTATGGGAATTAAAATATTTTATAATTTTTTTAAGAGTAAGGATTTTTTCATGAAAAAAATTAAAATAAACTTTACAACATTTATGTTTTTGTTTAATTTCTTGGTTTAAAAGTTTCATCATAATGTTAACGTTTTGTGTTTTGTTTCTTGCCATTTAGGTGGTTTTTTTATTTGGATGTTAATATTAGAGAAATGATAAATATTGTAAAATTAGTATATTATAATATCGGATATAACAAAGATGATCGTGATCAACTTGTAGTTTTTATATAAGATAAATATAGGAAGTGTTATAAATAGAACCTAATATTTTATTTCAATTTTCTAGTTATTTACACTTGAGGACTCGCTTTCTATTTGCAGTCCTCCAAATTCAACTCCTTGTACCTCATGTTCTACTTCACCTTCTAGTATTTGTTTTTTCTATTACAATGCTTAGACTCTATTCTCTTGTTCACGTAGTTCCATTTGTAAGTTTCTATTAGTCTCACATAGATTGTATATTGCTTGGGCGCGTTTCAGATTTCTACTTAATGTTTTTCTTTCTTAATCAAGTGCCATTACTACTCGATTTGGGTAAGAATATGTGTGCCAACATTTGCATATTCCTTGATATCTTCTTTGTGGGATTGGAGGAACCCAAAGTCGGAATTGTGCTCTAGAGTGCTCTTGATAGTATAGAGGTCAGCGATCATTTTTCGGTTGCCTGTCCATCTCCTACAAGAATTGAAATAAGAATATTTAATTTATGGTTGGCGGACCAAGTTGGTTAAATATTTGTAGTAATATTTTAGAAGAATTATTTTACCTATTGCAGTTCTTGAAAGCACTATAGTAGAAATGCGTAACAATCAATGATAGTGTGATGTAGTGCTAGCTATCAGCAAAGTCGTATGGCTAATTTTACATCCTAAATGAACTAAATCTTTAGATATAAGAAAAAAAAAAGAACAAAATGTGCCATAGTAATTGATCGCATGGCTTTTCATGCAGTGTACTTACAAGACACGTAAGTAACGCATGGAGTGTTATTCACCTTAGTTGCAAATACATGTGTTTATTCTATCCACCACGTAGATTTATATATATATATATATATATATATATAGTTTTATATTTTGTTATTTAGATGTATTTTAATTGTTGTGACATGAATAACAATTCCAATGATGAGTCACGGTGGGTTAGTTGGTTTGAAGTCACCATGTGTACTCATATCAAGATTATGTGGTGATCTCTGAATGATCGATTGTTGGTCATATATAGTGGTTGTCATTGTACTTCTTTTTTTTTTTTCATTATATAGAGTGTTGTAAATTTGTTTAATAGTTAGGATTAATTGTGTTGTTTTTGAAATTTATGTAATGAGTTTTGATCAATCATTATATGAGAATGGAACTAATGATAACTACCAAAGATCTGAATATTTATTATTTTGTTAATCCATACAGGTATAATATATTAATTATTATTGAAGTATTGTTGATAAGTTAAATGGGTTAATCATGGATTTTATGATGATTAGGACTCGATCTACATCAATTGCAAATGATGATGCTAATCTATTGCGGAGGAATTATGAAATTGATCCAAGATTCACCAAAATATATGCAAGTACGTAATACGAATTGCATCAGTTGTTGACTCTCTCTTTTTTTCGTCGAGAATAATTATTGGTGTTATTCGAAGTATTAAGAAGTGGACCGAAACTAATGAGAATCAAAGAAATAGTTAATTATCTTGAGATGTCTGGAGTCGATTGCATGAGTACAGAACTGTTTGGTGGTACTATATTAATGGATGGTATTAATTAAGAAATCATTTTGCATTTCTATAGTATAATATTTTTTATTAGTGTGTTAAATAATGAGTTTAGTAGTATTTTTGTTTGTTTTTGTTTATTAGTAGTAAATTTGAGATTATTATAAAATGCAAGGAGAGAATAGTATGTGGCATGTGATGTATGAATTGTATGTGATTATAATAAATAAATGAGTTTGTGATTGTAATTTTTTTTTTTTAACTTTGCCTATTTTTAATTTTTATGTGTAATACACGTAGGAAGATGAAGGGTATTAATAAGAGTACAAAGAGTAGTTTGATAAGAAAACAAATAAATAATACGGTAAGAATTTAATAATAAGATATATAGATTTACATGCAATTTCGTAGTAGAACATATATATATATATATATAGTAATATTTATATAAGAGGATTAAATATCTTACAAAGTTTATACATAATTATTGCAAAAATTTAATGACAAAACATATGTATTTACATGCAGTTGTTGAAGATTGATCAACGATATCTATTATTGATCACTACCATATATATTTGTATTTGTACATATCTCAAATTTGTATATATCCTCATAATCAGAATTATCTATTTACCATATTTAGCATAGGAATTATAGCCTATAAATATACATGAACAATGTACAACGTATGTAGAATAAACACAACATTTATTCAAAACTCTCTGGTTTTAATTTATTTTCTTACATGGTATCATTCAATATTAAGTTTTAAAACCAATCGGTGAGAGTGTTTTTCCTTTCCTTTTCTTTTTCTTTTCTCGCAAATTCCTTTTACCCTTCTTCACCACCGAACCATAATCAGGACACATTACCATACCATCAACAATTCGCTATCATCTCACCGCCACTCCAAACTCACCTTTTTTGGCACGTAAACAAACTTGGCTTCTCACCGCGGCTTGAACGACCATCGGATCAATGTCGTTGACTCACTCCGCGATCCTTCACTTGAGTCCATGGTCTCACACCTTGAAGGATAGCTTTGGGATCTCAAATCTTCTCCTCAAGCAAGCTATTGGTGAAGCCAAACTCTCAACTCACCTCGTTCTATCTCCGTTTGCAAGATCTTTGGACCGATCCGACATTCATCAACCCCCATTGTCAATGCCAAGTGAATGATCGTTCATGAAAATACCGGCCATGAAGTTCCTTTTAGCTTTACCGATGATTTTTTACGGACTAACATTCTTGCTAGGGACGATTTTATGTCCCTTGAAAAGCTTCATGTGACCTCCATCAACGCACCTCCATCGACAGTTCACTCTCGGTGGCTACAGACGGCGGTTCTGCTTTTGCTGTTGTGAAAGAAATGACAAAATCGGGTGGCGGGTTGTCCTCTTTGCCGCCCTCTTCATCAACAACTCGCCCAAAGATCAACTTATCTCATTTTGGGCCAAGTTCTCCTTCCAATTCCGAGCCCAACTCAATTATTAATGGGCCAAATGGCCCACGCCCATTTTGCACTCATTGCAAGAAACCGGCCATGTTCTTCTTGTGGGCTATCCTCCAAATTGGCCCAAAGAAAAACAACTTTGGGCCTTTAGCTCACCATGCGGCAAATGGGCCCATTCCCCACGGCTTTGGGCCAATTTCCACTTTTTGGTACTAACCCATATCCTTCTTCAAGTGTAGGTATTTTGGGCTCGCAATGTTTATGGCGGATCCTCAACCTCACCATAGATCGGAACCTCGTAATCGCCAACTTTTCCTAATACTCTACCTTCTCAATTCATTTCATCTGTTTGGGTTATCGATTCAAAGCAGTGACCACATCACTTGCAATTTATCCGTTTAGATTCCTTTCTCCCCGTCTCCTGCCTATTTCCATTACATTGATCAATCTACTAGTCTGTCACACACATTGGTCATTATCGTATCCTAATTTATACCTCAAACATGTCTTATATGCTCCATATTTTAAACATAATTTGCTCTCTGTAAGCTTACTCGAGATAATCATTGTGTGGCCCTCTTTTCGATGAATTTTGTGTCTTTGGATTATACTTTTATGCTCATCCATTCCTTCTTTTTCTATAGTTTTTCAAGATTTTTAAATTTCCAAAAGAATGCTTCATGTATGCCAAAAACTTTCCTAGTAATTCAACTTTTTGCAATAATATTAGTTATGACATTTGGCACCATTCTTCTTTAAAATCTTATCATGCACTTGGTCAATCCATTTCTTGTCCTCTTTTCATGTCCAATTTGTCCTCTGCCAAACAAACTTTTCTTCCACGGACCAATACAACCACATCCACATTTGAATTGGTCCACATGGATGTTTGGGGCCCCACCGAACTATTAATCATGATGGTTCCGATATTTTCTTACCATTGTAGATGATTTTTCCTGCGCTACATGGACTTTCCTTTTACACTCAAAATCCCAAGTTTTTCTAAAATTCAACATTTTGTATCTATGGTATTTACCATTTGGTTCCATAGTCCGCGACAATGGTGTAATTTTTCTTCGAGTGTAAATCATTTTTCGCTACTCATGGAATTCTCCATGAGAGCTCTTGTGTTCATACTCCACAACAAAATGGAGTTGTTGAACGCAAACATCGCCATTTATTGGATGTTGCACGAGCCTTAATGTTTAGCTCAAATCCCATCTCGATCCTCACGCAACCTATATTATTAATCGGTTGCCTTCTTCAATTCATGGTCTCACCATTTGAAATTTTATTTCACAAACCACCCATCCTTGATCATCTTCGTGTTTTGGATGTCGTTGTTTTGCCACCACATTAGGTGCACGTGACAAATTTAGTCCACATGCTATTCCTTGCATTTTTATGGGTTACCCTCTCATCAAAAGGGTTATCGACTGTATGACCCTGATTCCGGGAAATTCTTTGTTAGTCGAGATGTCATTTTTCAAGAAAATATTTTTCCATTTTCGACTTCTACTTCCGCCCGATTTGATATCTCCAACTTTGTCTCCTACCTACAACCACTCCAATTTCTACAGTGATCCTAAAGATCCTATTTCTTCACCCATACCAGATCCTACCTTAGTTGTCCCTCTCCCTTTATCGAATCTCAAATTTCATTTCCTTATCCAATTGTACCCCATCCTATCAGCATTTCATCGCTTCCATTTCAACCAACCACTTTCCAAGAAGCTATTACCAATCCTAATTGGGTTACCGCCATGGAACGAACTTTATGCTCTTCACGCCAATCACACTTGGGATGTGGTTCCTTTGCCTCTGATCGTCATCCAATCGGTTGCAAATGGGTTTATAAGGTCAAGTATAATGATGGATCTATTGAGAGGTATAAAGCTCGGATCGATTATCAAGATACATTTTCTCCCACCGCCAAGCACGCCACCGTTCTTCTCACACTTGCACTATTCATGCTTGGCCTCTTTATCGGATGGATGTGCCTCCATGGTGATCTTTCCGAAGAAGTGTACATGGATCTACCAGAGAATATGGTATGGAAATCCTTGTATGGTTTAAAGCAAGCATCTCGTCAATGGAATGCCAAATTCATCGATGCTCTTATGGGTTTCATCGATTATTCTCTGCTCACCAAGATTCAGGTACATCTTTTGTTGCGTTACTTATCTATGTTGATGATATAGATGGTATCACCGATC
Source organism: Gynochthodes officinalis (assembly GCA_020080225.1). Lineage (NCBI taxonomy): Eukaryota > Viridiplantae > Streptophyta > Magnoliopsida > Gentianales > Rubiaceae > Gynochthodes > Gynochthodes officinalis. Next base: position 19,652,032 of record CM034622.1, read on the forward strand.
TCAAACAAGATCTCAATGCCACATTTCTTATGAAAGATCTTGGTCAATCAAAATTCTTTCGGTCTTGAGATTGCTCGATCTCCACCGTATATCAATAAGTCAACGCAAATATACACTGGAGATATCGATTAGCGGGATCTAAACCTTCGTCGTGATCATGGAGCAAAACAAGAAGTTCACATCCATTGAATATGAGTTCAAATGAGCAAGTTAATGATCCACTTCTTGAAGATCCTTCAAGATATCGTAGATTAGTTGGTCGACTCATATATTTGAATCTCACGGACGACATTACATTTTCAATTCAACTCCTCAATTTATGCACAAACCAAAGCAATCCAGGTAATCAAGTATTTGAAGAGTTGTCCAGTCTTTGGTCTTCATCCTTCATCTTCAAAACTTGAATTACTATAACTCATGTCCAATGACAAGGAGATCTACCACTAGCTTTTGCATCATGCTTGGAGATTCTTTAATCTCTTGCATAAAAGAAAAGCAACATCGTTTCATTATCTTCTGTAGAAAATGAATAGCCAGAGCCATGCACCACCGTTGAGATAGTGTGGATCATGGGCCTTCTCAAAGATTTTGGTTTTCATATAAAGAAAAAAATAGCAGTAACCCGATTTTCATGAGCGCACCAAACACGTTGAAGTAGAATGTCACTATGTAAGAGAAAAATCCAGCAAGGTGTCATTGCAACACGCCACATATCCACCAAGGAACAACCACCGATTTGCTTACTAAAGACTTTCCAAGCTTGGAGTTTTGATAAATCTCCGTTGAAGATTGATCAACGATATCTATTATTGATCAACTACCATATATATTTGTATTTGTACATATCTCAAATTTGTATATATCCTCATAATCAGAATTATCTATTTACCATATTTAGCATAGGAATTATAGCCTATAAATATACACTGAACAATGTACAACGTATGTAGAATAAACACAACATTTATTCAAAACTCTCTGTTTTAATTTATTTTCTTACAATGATCTAGTAGTAGAACATGTGTACTAATATCTATATAAGGGTAACAAATATCTTACAAAATTTATACATAACTATTTTTTACTCATTGAGATTCATACTTGTTTTGATATTATCTACATACTCTCTTAAAATCACTAGTTTCCATTTTGTTGCTAATACTTCATGTAAAGCAAAGCTCTAAATTGGATTGGAGAGAAAACGTTCGAAGAGTTCTTTTATTTCTTGTTCAAACATACAATTATAATAATATTGGCCACAGTCGAAACATGTACAAGATTGATATGCATCCATTGAATTTCTTACAGGAAGAGTGTTTGTGAGGCTTTAAAATGTTGATAGGAAGAGCAATATTTGTAATATGTTAGTTAACAGATGATTAATACAATTGATATAAATGTATATAACTGAAGAAATTATATTTGTGTTTTTATTGTATGCCATGTGTTATTTTGTAATGTACGTGGACGTTTTTTGTAATCCAAATTAATAGTTGGTGTTAGTTTGGATTTGATGTGTTGTTATTGTATGAGAATATGAAACGTGTTAAGTATATGTTCAAAATATTAGATTACGTATTGGTTGGACATAGTTTTTTGAATATGTGGAAATGAGTCATTGCAGTTAGTGTTTTATAAATGTAACACATGTGTTTGATATAGCAACAAAAAATTCTAGTCATCTAATAAATAATTAGATATGAATTTCGATTATATAATTATTATTTATATAGCAACAAAACTTTCTAGTCGTCTAATAAATAATTAGATATAAATTTCGATTATATAATTATTATTTATACGATAAGATAACAGAAGTTGTTTATTGTTATATATCTGAATAAAAAATTATATTAGCATTTTAGTTATTCTAATATATTGGCATATATTCTAATTAATAATTTGTAAAAAAAAAATTGTTTTGTTAGTAATTTTTTTTTTTTTTTTGGGAAATAGAAACGTGTAGGAAGGGATATATAGAGTTTAGTATTTTAATATAATTTTTTTAAGCATATGTAATTGTACATAAAATAATATATATCTACAATGCATAATGATAATATTATATCAAAACATATATTTCACAAAAAAGAAATTGAGTCTAGTTATTTAATTAGACGCCATTATTTTACTACATTTTATCATATGCATAAAAAACACTATTTTTTTTTTTTTGGTTGGGAAATAAAAATGTGTAGGAAGGATATTTAGAGTTTAGTATTTGAATATAATTTTTTTTAAGCACATGCAAATGTAGATAAAATAATAGGCATACAATGTACAATGATAATATTATATCAAAACATATATTTCACAAAACAAGAATTGAGTCTACTTATTTAAATACGTGAAAAAATCGGAATTGAGTCTACTTATTTAACTATATAGCATTATTTTACTACATTTTATCATATGCACACAAAGCACATTAGTTAACAACATATTGTGATCATAATATCCAACATTAGTTAACAACATATTGTGATCATAATATTTCAATCTTGTTTTGCATGTTTAGTATGTTCATTAAATGGATTAATTGTTGGGTAGATAATTCTCTTACCAATTGAACTAGTATGTGGTGTAAGATGGTTGTGGCACTTTCTTCACATTCAATGGCAGTTGTATTTAAGGTCTTTTTTTTTTTAAATGTCAAAAGATGATGCTCCTACAATGTCTTGTGATCCAATAGCTATTTCAAATATTGTAAGACAAGCTATTATGACATACTAAACAAGTGTTTTGCCACTAGTAAAGGTACCAAATGTTTTCACATGGAATAGTAATGGCACATCTTCAAATTTCATTGATACTATTTGGATCAATCCTTTCTTCCTATGGCATATAATATACACACACACACATACACATGTAAGTATGAGTTTAATAAATCCATAAAAAAAATATTAATTTGTGTTCAAAGTATATTATAAAATACATATACCTTCCGTTCAACCTCAACAACGTCTTTTGTAGACATGCCCAACAAATAGGGATGGCAAAAAAAACCCACCCCGACGAGTTTCCCGACCCCGAACCTGGTCAAAACCCGATTGACCTGGTTTTTTCGGGTTTAGGGTTTAGATTAAAACCTGGGGTCGGGGTCGGGGCAGGTTCGGGGGTACCTATACCCGCCCCGACCCCGACCCCGAACCCGAACCCGACTCCGAATATATTTATAATTTTGATAATTATATATTAAAATCGTAATAATAATATTAATATATTAAACAAAAAAGAAAAAAAGAAATTTCAAAAAAATAGAGAAAATAATATGTGTAGATTTATTAATTGATCATATTAATATAAAATGCTATATTAATTGACTAAATTTTGTATTAAATATGAATGGTGCAATTGAAAAAAATAAACATATTTTGAGAACATAAATGTATTTTAAAAAATATTTTACACTTAACACAAAATATTATTTTTAAGAATTAATAGAATAACATTTATGAGTTTCGGGTTCGGGTTCGGGTTCGGGTTCGGGTGCGGGTGCGGGTGCGGGTGCGGGTGCGGGTGCGGGTGCGGGTGTTTTGGTCCGGTTCGATGTCCTCGCGAGGAACCTGAAACCCGATCGAGTTCGAGGACGGGGTAAAATTTCGGGTTCGGGGATGGGATTGCAACCCCCGACCCCAAACCCGAAAATTGCCATTCCTACCAACAAAAAACTCAGCTTCTTTTTGTTCAACAATAGCATTCAGATATCCAATCCCATCAGATAATTTCACTTCTAATCATAAGCTATTAGAATTATATTATTCTGCGAATTTAATATAATGTAGCAAAATATCTATTAAATATGTTTACAGAAAATGGAAATTTCAAGAGTAAAAGAAAAGTTTATGATGATTTTGGACTGAGAAATCGTTGCCACAATAAAAACATGTAAATTCGTTCTGTGTTGCTTCGCAAACTTTTGAGCAGTCAAGGCAAATTAACAAATAAAGCTACTGCTCTAGATTTGTGATTTTAATTTTAGCCTTGATCTAAAATGATTTGATCTGTGTACAATGTGAAATATTCTTATATGATTTGGCTTTGCATATATTACAATGTAGGTTTAAAAAATGATTAGGAAATAGTACTACCATTTGTGTTAAACTTGTTACTTGGTTGATTTTTCTGATTTGTGAAGCTGCAGATCAATCCACAACTTAATTCTCTTTTTCGTAGAGTTTTTGACTGATTACGTTTTTCACATATTCTCTACTTTCTTTTAACCTATATGTACAGTAGAATATTAACTTATTTTCACATGTGATAAAAGTAGATTTTTTTGGTCTAAACATATAATGATGAGATTGCATAAAACTTAGTTACCATAATTATAGTTGCTTTGTTTGAGGCAATGGGGGCTCAAATAGGATCACAATATTTGGAGTAGTTCCAAAGAACATGCGTGTGAAAATATTGTATACGCAGTAATATTAATAAACAAATGTGTTTAATTATTCATTATATTTGGACATTAAGTATTTTTGGGATTATAAATTAAAAATACTACGTTTATATGATAGAACTTAAATAGAACATATTTATTGTTCATATTTTCCCCAATATTAAATTGATTATAGGGTGAAATTATTTGATTTGGATATACTTTTTGTTTTAGGTATGGAACATGAAAGATTGGAGAAAAAAGGGATAAAAAGTTAGATTTTGTAAAGAGTGCAATCAGAAGATTTCAAACTACTAGGCGTGGGCACGTCTAAAAAACTAGAACCACAACCAAAAGATCTCCCTGAGTAAGGCGTGACCACCCTTTATCAACTGTTGAATTAGACGGGTTTGAATTTCAAAAAGAATGTTATTGAAAGTTGAATCAAGATAGTTTGTTATAGATTAGGTTGTTAGTTTTAGATGAATTATGTTATCTTTACTTTAATTATGAAAATGCAATTGAACATTTTATTATCTTATCCATCTTATCTAAACCTTATCACTCTGAATAGCTACTCTATTTAAAGACCCTTTCAATTGCCCTTCAGAAAAACAAGAGTAGAGACTAGAGTTAAGCTAGTAGAAAGTAGGAGGTAGTGTTAGTATTTGTCCACCATGAGTGGTTGAACAACTTTTTTCTGATTCCAGGGATAAGTTGATTCAATTTCTATCATAGTGACGTCTTGAGTTTAATTCTTTTTCCTTGCTTTCAATTCATGTACTTGTTGATTCTTATTTTCCTTACTATGAATGAATTGTGTTAGTCAATTTGACAATTTGATTTAACACTCTTCGTTCTATTGCTATCTATGAGTCCAATGATCTATAATTGTCATGAATAAGTGTACCAAGTAGCAACTAGATTGATTATATTGTACATGATTATTTTGGGGAATCAATGAGACAATGTTGTATAATTGCAACTATCTCAATTATACAATTTTGGTTTAACTATTTTCACCGATTCTAATGCTATCATTAAGTTGATATAAAATGCTATCTTGCCCCTTCAATTAATGGTTTTGATTTGGGTACGGGGTTTGGTCAATTATTTTCGGAAAAAAAAATTTATTATGGCTTTCCTAATAAGTTTTTTTGAGTTAAATACTTGAATCTACAAGATGATCAATGATCAGTAATGCAATTGAACGAAATCACCCATTGGATTGGAAGCTTGGTAAATTTTATTTTGTTCTCTATTTGTCTATTTGATTATGATTATTTATTCTAATTATTTGCTAGAAATTTAATTGTTAGTTATTTATTCCAATTCTTCCCCCCCCCCCCCCCCCCGATTTTATTTTTTTGTTCAAAACTTAAAACTACAATTTTGATTCCTTGGTATTCGACCTAGTCTGCTGTCACTGCAAATTAATCTAAAAATCACTTGAGGACCAGTGATTAATTATGCTAGTTGTGACAAATTCGTCAAAATTTTAGCGCCGTTGTCAAGAAACCAATTAGTTCTCAATTTTGTATATTTAGTTGTACTAATAGTCTCTTCTATATTTTTTTTATGAACCATTTTTCTCAGGTAGGTGAATTGGAATATAATATGGAAATTGAGAAGATAGCACGACAATTGAGAAAGGAGACTAAGCAAAGGAAAAGATGTTCATCTTCCACAGAGTTCATAGAAATTGAAAGGATACATTGAGAGTCCCAAAAGATAAAAACGAGAGAATGAGATAAAATGTTGAATGGAGAAAGACAATTAAGTTCAACCTCAATTTTATCAGGAAGGTCATTCATGAAAATAGCCAAAACAAAGATAAATATGGATGAGGGCACTTTCTCCGTAGAATTTGACGAAGAGATTGTTAAATTTAATATTTTTTATTCAAAGAAGTACCCTATATTCCCATAGTTGAATTGAACCAAACATCATCATTCACATTAATATCCATTGTAGGGTTTGAACCAAGTACAAACAATGCATTGAGTATTCCCATTGTTATTGTACTCTCAATGAATCTCATTGTAATTTTCATTAAAAATCCAAACCCAGCACCACCTAAGAAATATGCAATGCATGTGTTCTTAGTCAGGTCCTATGTCATTGGAATTGTACTACCAAGCACGTCTAAAAGATTTTATTTTAGGTTAGAAAAAATATTGAATCTAGTGGTTGAATAATAAATTGCATGCAAAAAAAAATTGTTTTTTTATTTTATAGATTACTCAAAATTAAAGAAAAAAAATATAATCCACATATTTTACTAAATCAATAATAATACATTGTTTGTATTCATTTTTTTATTATCCAAGAAAAGGGCTCCATCACTTTAAACAAAGTATTAAACAGGTAGTTGTATTTCTAATAAATAGATGGTGTGGCAAAAGAAGGATCGTGCCGCTTGATGTATTTAGCTAACAGTTTATAACTTTCTTTTTTTCTTTTTTGTATCTGGGAAGTTTCTAATTTGAATATTTAACTATATTATAGTAATGATATGTTACGCTCTAAACTATTCTTGTTTTTTTCACTTATAATTTAAATAAAACAAAATCATTTTAAAATGTAGAGTCATAATATTATACATCATAATTAAAACATACAATCTCATTTTGGGCCTCTAAATATTTGAGTGAATGTACTCTCTGGGTGAAATTTGGATTTTCTACGCCCAAAGATGAGTTGATGATCAGCCATAGACCTTGCATGCCAACAGTTTCATAATGGGCTTTTCACTAATGGATTTAAAATCTGTTAGGGAATTCTCATATTTTTCTTTTGGGAAAAAGAGAATTACTTTTTTTTTATAAAATTATATTTTCCGTGGTAGTTTTTAAATTTGATATTGATTTGGAGTAATGACTAAGTTATTTTCTATTTGTGTTATTATTTGATTAAAAATCAAATAATTTTTATTGTTATAAATAGGGGATTGGACTTGTGCAAAAAATATGAGGGATAGGAAGAGATGTAGTTTTTGGGGTGAGAGTAGTGCAGAATTTTTGGATTAAGATATAAGTGATATTCTTGTATGGGTTTTTCTCTTATAAAAAAAAATCTCATTTTCTTCGTAGACATAGGTTTGGAAATTAAGACGAGCAACATTAATTCCCTGTGTTACTCATGTTTTGTATTTGGTTTATTTTTTATTAAATTGTTGTATTTTTAAATTATTAATAGTTGCTTTTGTTTCCAATCATTGTTTTTCCCAACAAAAACTTAACCGGTAAGTTTTTAACTCATTTTTCTTATTAAATACTCTATACCAAAATTATAGTGCATGACAATTTCAATGTCTTAATTAATTGTATTTGAGTAAAAGCTGGTAGTTCCTACATTTTAATGAATTCTCTCCAACCTGAAAATTATGGATGCATGAGATGAAAAATATTACATACATTTACTGTATCTTATTTTGGGTATAACAAACTAATTATATATATACATATATCTATTTCTTCTTATATGTAAATAAACTATCTCTCTAAATTATAAAGTACCCATCTAATTGTCTCTCTTACTACACCATTCTAACAAGTACAAAAAATATATGGAATGTATTATTCGATCATTTTCACATAATAGAAATCCGGATTATTTTTGAGTAAAATTAAGCTGGTGTTTTTCATACTTTAAAGAACTCTTTCCGATCTAAAAAATAGAGACGTACCAGATTTTTTAGTCATTTTTACATAAACATTCAAGTTGTAAATATCTTGCATTTTTCGTGTGGAACACAAACTTTGTTGAAAGATGTCAGTTGGAGCTACTATTGGTGACAAATGGATAGATTAAATCCTATGGTTTATAATCCAACCCAACTCATTTATTAAAATTATTAATTTTAAAAAATTAAAATCAATTGTCGGCAGACAATCATTGTGCCAACTGGTGTAGATTGGCCAAAAATTTTAATTTTTTAAAATTGATAATATTAATCTATTGATAAGATGAGTTAAACCCAACTCAATTTATAAAATTGTGAGTTGTTATTCAACTCATAACCTATCTAACCCGTAACTCATTTAATCCAACCCAATGATAAATAAGTTGGGTCAAATTCTTGTCTTGAACTCACTCCTTTGGTCTAAAAAAGAAAATTTATTTTTGATTGAATATATTTTTTATTACTTATAAAATACATTATATTTAATATGATATTAAACGTATAATTTTTAATAATAAAATTCTCTTTAAACGCATAATGAGATAATAAATTCTCAAAAAAAACTTTATAATTTTCAAAATCCCCCTTAAAAGCAAAAAATAATAATAATAATAATAATAAATTTTAATAGAATATATATAATTTATTAATTACAACTTTAACTTTCTTGACATAAAACATTATATTAATTCACATCTGCTCTTTCAAAATCATTCCTTTCAGAACGCTCCAACAAGGGTTAGAATTTAGCATGCATCACTCTCAACAGAAACCCTGTAGTCTCCGGAATTAGAGTGCTCTTCCATTAATCATACAAGGAAAAGGCATGATCCCCGTTCATTGTAAGCTGAAGTCCTTCCCATCGTATGGGACAAAAGTGGGCTGACAATTCCTTAAAGAATTTTGTCATTGAATGGAGAAAAACCGTGTGCATGCCTGGCCATCCCATGAAAAGGGCATTGATCATAGATTCATATGAGAAACTAAACACAGAAAGACTTAAAATAATTCGTGTTCTGTAATTACCAACGATGGACAAATTTTAGGTCCATGAGCTGTTAGCCTGCCGATTATCGCTTTGGATCAAAGATGATTGGTATGTATGGGTGTTGTCATATTTAGTGATCCTCCAGGCTTTCGAATTCCCAATGACAGCTACATTCAATATCCATTTGCAATTTCTATCTTTATACTTTAGGTACCAGAACTGCCTATTTGCTCTAACATCCTTCCACTCGAAAAAAATTTTTAGGGCCATCGTGGACATCCTTATGAACAAATGACACCTGATTTTAAACACATCCTTTACTGCAACATCCACCACTTTGGATGATCTATCAAAAGAGGTACCAGCATCCGCATGTAATGACTTTGTTGTGTCAAGACAATGCACGGTCTCTTTACTAGACTCGACTAACTCCTTCTGTCTTGTCCCCGCAAAAACTCTGTGTCCCTGATCCTCCCCAACAAAGGTTTCATCAACCCGATCCTCCTCCTCATCACTATCTCCACTATCTTCATTTGGTATGGTAAATATATGCTCATTCATTTGTCTTGAATGAATTATATCATTAGTACATATTGGACTATCGGAGTTCAATCGCTTTATCGGCGAGTAGCTTGCACCATCTACAGCATCCGTTGCTCCAACATCTCGAATGGTAACACATATTGGTATTCTTGCGACCTCGGAACATTTTATAATCTCATTCAAATAACACTGCACGTGGTGATCATTCTTTATGGGCAGGACGGAGATGTTTGATAGGTACTTAGGCAAGTATTCGATCACTAGTTTATTTCTTATCGCCGGGTCTAAATCCATATACCTATGATGTGATTCACCATTTTTTAGAAGTTGTGTCTTCTTTCAACAAAAGGGTTTCAATCCGTTTGTGGTTCACGAATTTATGTTCATTTGTGACTGGATCGACGCTCCATTCTCCACCAAATAACAAATGGACAGACCAAATGTTTCAGTGCGACATTCCTGCAAGACTTCAACGGAGTACAACATTAGAATTAGTAATGGCAATGACCAATTTATGCCCAATGCGAAACTAACATTGAATTGTACGCCCATTATGTCCCATCTTTATAAAACTCATACAAAAATGAAACCAGCATAAACGAAGTAAATGGTGAACAATATGAACACTCCTTACCCGATCCTTTAGCACAATTGAAATGTAAGCTGAGGGCTGAAAATGCGCTCCAGATACGAAATAGGGAATGTCCACTATATTGATTCACGGTCTTTTCCCTCTTTTCACAGATATGTAATTTAAAAAAATTCCGTTTTTCCGTTTCCTACGCCTAAATTTTTGTCGATCAAAATGTCGAACAAAATGTCAATCCAAATGACGATTTAAATATCGATAAAACTATCGAATATCGACTAAAGTGTTGACTACATTGTCATATAAAATGTCGACTAAAGTGTCGACTACAGTGTCGTATACAATGTGGACTATATTCTTGAATAAAATATCGAATTAAAGGTCGACTGAAATGTCGACTAAATTGTGGAATAAAGTGTCAATTACAATGTGGATTAAATTGTCGAATTACAAATCTAATGAATGAAAAAACAATTACAATCGTCCTCAAAAAATATTGACAAAATTCCATATAAAAATATCAATCCAACAAGGAAAGAATGTATATATTTTATAGTATATACAAATGAACAACCGAATAATATGGCACCACCGCACAAACAGGTAGAATGAATTTAACATATTCTATACATCCTAAACCTAAACATAATGTTCTATACAACCTAAACCTAAACCCGGTCTTCTTACAACAATTAATGTACTGTTTACAACAATTAATGTACTTTTTAGAAAGTATTAACCCCAAACTAATAAACGTTTACATTAACAAATTATGAAATGTAAATGCAGACAATGTATATCATTTGGGCTTTCTAGCTTTCTTCCTAGCCATCTTTCTTACTTTCTTTCTATCCTCTGGTGCAAATTCATTCTTCTCGCAGGCGTGAGCGAAAAGTGCGTACGCCATCTGTTTGCGCAGCTTCAAAGCATTCGTCGGTATAATTGTATTCAACGGCTAGCCATAGATAATGCATTCTGCCCATTTTAATGCGTAAATTCCACAGTCACCACTCTTGCATTTACCACAAAGCTCAAATTTATGTTAGAGGTCTGAGGATGTAATTGGGAATTATGTGTAAAGTTTAGTTGTCACTTACGCCGTTTCTTGGTGCACCATATTAGCCTCCACAATGACTTTCCATTTGTCCCCCCTAGGTTGTTCTTTGGCGTAGTATGCGTTAGACTCACACGTCTCGAGTATCTTGGGCATTGTCATAACGAGATACTCTAACTTCGGCACTACAATGTCCCTTTGAGGCGGTGGGTTGTACACATAGAATGTTTGTGCATAAAGATCCATCCTCACCAACATCCAATGGTTGCCATCTATGTGGTAAGGGAATAATAAGAAATCCAACTTCCTTAGGTTGTGTGGAAATGGATAATCACCAACGAATTGCTTCAGCGCCATATCATCGACATTTACTTCTCTACTTTGGCCATGTATTAGTTTCATGCCAGTCTAAAGAGACGGGGACAAGAAGAAACTCATGAAATGAACATATCAAAGGTCTCTAATGTACTTGGAAAAAATACATATTCTAGACAAAAGACTTACACTTAATTTCGAACATAAATTGCATATTGGCTAAAATATTTAAAGCTCCAACATACATCGAAATATGACTCCATAATGGAAAAATTTGCGCCTTCCATTTGAATGATCCGTTTACATAGCATGGACATATAGAAATCAATTTGCTGCAAAAAAAAAATGTTCAAATTGACAAGATATTACATATGAAATGAAATGAGTATTAAAAATTAAATGTTTACGCATATTATGTGATCAGTGAGCCAAAAACCGCTGGTCCACATTGTCTAGAGCATTTCAAAGTCCAAACAAAAAAGCAGCGTTCATAAGTAGAGGCTAGTTCTTTTACTCATCCATTGCTTCATTTCCAAGTCTTGTTCCTCTACGGGAGGCAAATTTGAAGAACTCACTAGGACCGTATCTTTATCCTTCTCTCTAGCCGTTTTTAGAGACGACCCCAAATTCTGCCCCACGACAGCTTCCGCCACTGGAGATTTGGATATCCTTCATCGGCGAAGGTGGAGCACTCTCTGTAGGTCAAATGGCTTTGGGCGAACGAGTACTATGCTCAAAAGTGAGCTGCTGGACAATATCCATTACATCCACTTCTTCCTTAACCCTTTCCACTAGTTGCTCATTATCATCTTCAAGGGCTTTTTTGCCCTCGTCAGGGCCTGAACCCCCCTCTCCAGGGGCTGAACTTCTCTCTCCAGAGCCTGAACCCCCTCTCTAGGGGCTGAACCCCCCTCTCTGATGCGACCCTTTTTTCGTTCTTACTATTTTCAAATTAAAAGATCGTAACTTGTAGTATAGAGCTAGTCCAGAATCGTCCCACAGGGAAGATGTCAAGTAACAAATGGAAAAAAACCTTTCAAACTATTTGGATCTCTCTCAAATTTTTTAGTGATGAAAACAAAACAGAATATTTAGCAAAATAAGGACAATTCAAATGATTAAAGACCTCTAGGAACTTGGATTTCACCAAATAAAAACTCAATGAATTCAATCTACCCTAATTTGGTTTCTTTTGGCTTTCACTTTTCTCACAACCATTCATTCAATTAAGAGTACCCTCTCTCGAGCCCCCAGGGGCATAGGCGAGTTGATAAGCCTGAGGTGATGTGGGGAGAAATCCTCCGGCAATATTGTGGGGTCTGTCCTGAGTTGGTAAGCCTGAGGCTTCAAACCTCGCGTGGGGCAGATTTTTCGTTGAAATATTGTGGGTCGCAGGGTTTTGGTGCATTGGCTCTCTCCTCAGCCTCATTCGTGCACATCCCTCGATTTACAACCCACCTGGCTAAGGGGCCTATGGTACAGGTGGGGGAGTTTCGCCTTCGTAAGGAGGACTTTCTCCAAATCAAAAGAGTACCCTCTCTCAAGGTGTATCTCTCTTATTCATGCAATTTTGTGATCACTCTCATGTCTACAAAATTTAACACAAATACATTAAGCACTCAAGAATTTAAGGTTGCTATTTTGTGTTCTACTCTTGTAGCTCCACATTCATAGCCAAAATTCCTACCAACTAATGTTGAATTTCAACTCTCGTTCCATCATCCAACACCTTAAATCATGCAAGAATTGATCAAGTTCTTACAAGTAATGTAAAACAAGAACAATGGATTTTGAAAAGTGAAATAGAACCAAATAGATTTGATTAAATTAAAGAAAACTTCAAAGGTTACATCCTAGTTCCTAGAGTTGAAGAACTCTAGCTAGACATAATGATTAAAGAAAGAATTTTAGTAAAATAAACATTCTACAACGTGAACTAAGAAAAAGATGACCGAAAGAAACAAATGCTAAAATCTACTCTAATGCTGAAAAACTACTCCTCTTTTGCTTCCAAAGCTCTCAAGAATTTATCGACTTTTTGCTCCTTGCTTTGCTCCAAGATTTTCTTCAAGATTTTCTCCAAGCGTTCAAAAAGAAACCACTCTTTATCTTCTAGTTGGCAGAGAAAATCCAGTTGTCAGATTTAGTTCAAATCTTATCTCTTTCTTTGATGGTTTCAACGATTTCTGTTTTGACCAAGTCTTTTAAGCATTCAGTTTAGCCAGCATGCTATGTCTTGAAAATTCAAACCGTGGCATAGTCTTGTAAGAATTTGAATGATAGCAAAACTCAAATGGTAACAGCCTACAACAACCAAATCTTATCTTATTAGCAAATCTTGCAAAATCTTCCAAATCGGTTATCTTTTCTAACAAATTCTTTTACCACTAACAATCCTATAAAACACAGAAACTACCACAACTTAATGGTAAAATTACTAATTAAACTTAAAATCTCTAAGTTTTAAGGATAAAAATTAATAAAAAAATATCAAACTATCACTCTCCAGGGGTTGAGCCCCCCTCTCCATTGCTGTCCTCTTTAGAAGTACCAGGCAACGGGCTTTATTCCTTACTGGGCGGTGAAGGTGAAACATCCTTGCCAACTTTGTGGTGTACATAAGCACTCAACTGTTTGACTCAGTCGAACATCTTCTTGAGTTGAATAGTTAGGCCATTTACTTTATAATCCATCTCCGCCTTTAGACACTTTAACTCCTCTTTTGTCTTGACAATTCCTGCTCAGTCTTAGTTTGATGCTCAAGCAGCTGAGTGATGAATGCTTTTCTTGGCTTTGCTTCACCCTGGGCCTCATGGCCCGGAAACATCTTCTTCTCTAATCCTCTTCCTATGTGACACATAATAAGCTGAGGAATCTCCTTCTTCTCCTGATTAGTCAGCCCCATCCTCATCCGTCTCATCTCCCCACAGCAAAGTTTATCTACTTCTTCTGGTGTGGGCTTTATTCGTGTTACTAACACTTTTTGCATCAACATAAAAGTATTACTTATTAATTACATTAAGGATAGGAGTGAGTATAGGTAAGGTAAGATAGAGCAATACTTTAAAGTATTACAAACCAAAAAAAACTTTATACATAGGTAACAAAACCGTAATTTAAATACAAAAGTAATATTAAATATGGCATTTAAATTTAAAAACAAGTATACAACAACCATAGTTAAATGACAACAAAATAGTTCTCCAGTTAGCATGCATAAAAGATAAAAAAAAATGACAATTACCAATAAAAACAACAAAAAACAACAATGGCAATAATAAAAATAACTTAGTAATAATCAACAATTACACAAATCTTATCTCCTCGTCGGCAGTTCTTTTCTACCACACTTTCTTTCTTTCTTGTTCTCTGCGTTGTGCATTCACAGCTTTCCATCTGAACATCCTTGGTTTGACCCCATCGGTATCAACCTTCTAAATCATCTTCAAACGCTCCAGATATGGCATGACCTCATATGCAAACACCTGCAACATTGAAAGACAAATTATTTGAACATATGGCAATATATGTATTTATACAACAACAGAAAACCATAACTTAACAGGCATTCAGTAGCCTTACCCCCAATGCAGGTTGGAATCCCCCAAGAGTGTAAGTCCTAAGATGTGGGTGACTAATTTGCTTCAAGGTATTTATCATGCTTTTCCTAGCACTATCTACGATGACTCTGTAAGATAGTTCACCTCATGGTATTTCATCGAACTGAGGCCAATCACATGCCAGATGAAGCAGCTTGTCTTCGATTTTTGTTCTCTTCGCCATGCCATTGATTGATGTGTATAACAGCACAAGTGTAAGGCAAACAACATCAACGTCTAAATAACTTGAATTGATACTATCGTAAGCCTTTAACACTTCATCGTACGTGACTTCCTCGGTTGACCCCAGATGCTTAATGAACTTGGTTATTGGTGACGGACCATCTGGGGGGTGGCATTTTCCATATGCAATATCAAAATCTCCCATTTTGAGGCCCGTGATGATAGCAAACTCCCTCTCACCAAACTTCACCTTCTTACCCGCAAAGTTGAAGTATATACTATTATCCCGTGTCGATTTCTCGTCAGGCTTGAGTTGCCTCATCAGCACAGAATGAATCATCTGTTTGCACCATAATGTATGCTCATGGTTAAAAGCGATTTCAGTGAGACTACTCTCCCTTCAAAGCATTTGTTTCTGTGTCTCGGTCATCTTGGACCGGATCCTCCTAATATTAGCTTTATAGTAGTAGTACTGCGAAACCTAGGCATTGAAAACTCTCCTTACATGACCGTTTTATCCTTTAGATGTTCCTGCACATAACAACAAGGTTCAACAATGAAGTCGACATTTTTGTAGACAAATGAGTCAACATTTTTGGTAGTTTAGTCAACAATTTAGTCCACATTTTAGTCGACAATTTAGTCGACAAAACTAACGGTAGTTTAGTCAACAATTTAGATGAAAATTTAGTCTACAGTTTAGACGACAATTTAATCGACAGTTTAGTCGACATTTTAGTCGACAGTTTAGACAACAGTTTAGTTGACAGTTTAGTCGATAGTTTAGATGACAGTTTAGTCGACATTTTAGTCGACAACATTCGCCATACTTGTTGTCGACAGAAATATTGGCATTTGTTGTCCACAAATTTCCCGACCTATTTGTCTACAAAATGTTTATGGTTACAGCTAACATGTTTGTCGACAATTTGTTATATATGATCAAAAAACATTATGAGATAAAACCCTAACTTAGAAAAATAGGAAGCCATAAACTAAGCAAAACAAGGAGCTCAAATATTCGCAGTTACTCACCAAAATAGGAAGCTTCAAATATGCAAAACAATAAGCAAAATGCATGAAATATATGCAAAACACGCATGAAATACATAAACTGACCTTTTCTTTTGGCATTGCCTTCGATTTCTCTCCATTGGCGAGATCTTGCATGGTCCACATCGCATGCGCACCATTGATGGTGTAGGTAAGTGTATCTGTTGAATAAGAAATAAGGCAGAGCCTCAATCGGTCTGGAAATCGCATTCTCAAGTGCAACTGAAGTGATGGCGAATGGGAGTGGAAGAACGAACAATCGCGTAACTATAGCAGGCGCAATTTTCAAATAGCGTGGCATTTTCGTATTTTTAACCTCCTCCCTTTTACTGTCGACAAAAATGTCAACACAAATGTCGCCACAAATGTCTAGAAATTGGAATAAAATGTGAACTAAAATATCAAACAAAATGTCGACCAGACCAAAATGTCGACTAAAATGTCGAACAACTTGTCGAATACATCAACAATACTGGAATTTTGTGACTTTGAAACTTATATAAAATGACAGCCATATGATCGCTCGTATAAAACAACCAATTGCTAGTGGATTTGGAATGTTCATCGATCAAGTTTTGTTTTACACTTTTCACGATTACTTACGAAATACAAAATATCTACACAAACGCCATAACATTCAAACTAGGCGACCATTTAAGTGGGAACCCAGGAAAATGAGATGTTGGAACGATGGAGAATGAAGAATAATGAATATAGAAATTTGCTCAAGAATGGTGAGGACTGAGATGAAGTGAAACAATGAAATTCTCAAATTGAGGGTCATTTTTGGTATTTTCACTTGGTCAAAAACAGTTGACCTACTATATTTTCAAAGGTTTTGTTGGAACTGCTATTTTTGCAAATGTTGCTCTTGGACCTGCTATTTTTGCAAATTTCTCAAAAATCAACTAAGCGTCAGATGCCCTTTCTCTAACCTCAAAATCAAGCAAAGGTAGACCGCTTTCAGACAGTAACGAGGCACTTAAGAGTGTGGAGAGTACAGATAGCCACCAAGGTAATATTGTGGTCTTTTTTATACCTGAATTATCAAATGAGATGTTAATGTTAAGAATCATGCCAAGAAATTGAAGAGGAAAAACCATAGTCCAAAATGAAATTACATCCATCTCTAATTTAGTGGCATGCAAAGGAAAGATTGCAGGTCCATCAACATATTAAGCCAATAGAATATATATATATATATATTATCATGTGAGTTCAGGATACGTCTTACATGTCTAAAATAGTTGGAACAAGTCTTGGTAAGGCCATCTTCAACTGGGCTCGAGTTATGAGACCAACCATCTGACCCAAAGCTTCAATAGTAGAACTATGGACCTGTCAAAACAGAGCTCCATCAAGATACAGAAACCCATCTCTTTTTAATTGAGGTACAAGAAAAAACTGAGCGAAAGGAGGGGAGAGAGGGGGGGGGGTTAATTGAAGGTGTGCTAAAAAGGGGATGGGCGCATTCAGCAAATGCGCCCAAAGGGTTTGGGCGCATTGAGCAAATGCACCCAAAGGGTTTGGGCGCATCAGCGACCCCTAGATTAATGGATGACATGGTTGGCTATGAGGTATGCAAAAACTTCTCTGATCACTTCTTTACTAGCAGCAGGAACAGTATTTTTTTTGTCTTCAAGCAATAATTAAAATTTGTTTCTTTAGGCATGCAATTTTTAAAAAAAAAAAAAAGGAAGCAAAAATTAGACTATTTGAATTTGTATTCTTAATATTATAATAAGGGTTCCTCTAAAAATCATAATTAGTGAAGAACAAATAATGCACATAATTAGCCTACAAATAAATGAGATGCATACATGTACTTGTGTAGGACCAAAAAAAGAGGGGGGTCGAAAGCTCTGCCATTGTATGTTACACGAAACAATATGGTGCTTCAAGGGAAGAAGGTTTTGCTGAGTTTGAGAAACAAGTAAGGAATGCTTGGATGGATATAAACAAGGATTGGCTTCTTGGTCCAACTAATTCAGCTGTACCCTTGTTCGTCTGTGAGCGAATCTTGAATTTTGCAAGAGTCATTCACCTTCTATATCGTGGCTTTGGAGGGGTCACCCATTCTTATCACCACAAGATCAGACTTGATCACATCTGTGTTGGTTAATCTTGTCCCAGTGTGACCCATCCAAAATGATTCGCAGATTGTTTGTTCCAATAAATATTATACATTGATTGTGTTCGGTTGAGTAAAGTGGTGCCTCAATATACTTAGTTGTACGGTACAACGAATTAACGAAGAATCAAAAGTTCGTGAAGTGTTAAAAAATTACATTATTGACAAAGTTTTCGTGACACTCAGCATCTCATGCATGCGTGAGCAAAATTAAGTATGTAAGTTGTATGATCAAAAAAATCATTTTTATCAGTGATGATGTATTATTGTTTAGCTGAATTAGGCTCATTGTCATCCCAGATGTCAATGTTGCAAATAAAGGGCCCATAAAGTTATAAAAGAAAAAAATTGTTGCTTAATTATACTGCTATTTTAGTTTAAGAAGAAGCCCAAAATTGTTGCCGAAGCTCGTATTGCTCTATAAGTGGGGAGGAAGAGGAACCAAGAGTGCATGATCAACCCTTGTTTGAAGCTTTACAGTTTCACTCCTAAACTTAAAGCTGTACTTGCGCGAGTTCTGCCATTTTGGGGAATGTGAGGGACATTAACCGACTTTGCTATTGTTCTTTTGCATCACTCTGGATATATATAGTTCAGTTGCTGCTTTATTATTCCTTTTCTTCTATTAACATTAGCGTAAATTATTTGGTGTGGCATTCTGTATTCATAAGTAATTGATAATTTGTTGCTGGATCTTAGTAATGTAAATTAATAACATGCCAGTCTCTCTTCCGTTGTTCTTTTTGAGCTCCATCATGATGTTGAGGTTGGTTTGATTGCTGGATGCTTACTTTTCCTGAAGTGATTCGGGAGTTCAAGTTTCTGCAAATATGCTTGGGTGTCTTGTACTTTCGTGAGTTTTTTCCCATTTAAAGTTAAAAAAAAACATAGTAAATTTGTAGGTGCCTTTTTAAATATATTCCAACAATATGATGGACGCATTTGCCAAATGCGCTCAAATATTTGCAAATGCGCCCAAAAAAGACTCAAATAAACTTATCTGTTTGGGCGCATTTGCCAAATGCGGCAAATGGGTGCAGGTTAATAATTACCAAATGGGTGGATTTGATTGGATTTGATTGTGTGTGATTTGGGACCGTAATTAATACTGCGTCCCCATGGGAGAAGGGATGGCCTTTTGTTTTGCTCATGGTACTTTCGTTTCTCTTGAATGTACAATAGGTGATGCTAAAGGTACAATTTTATTTTTCATTTTTTGTAGTCCGACTTATCGGTTTTATCAATTTTAATGAGTAATAATAAGATCTAACTTTTACACCATTTGATTCATTGGATTTAATATCAAAACACGATTTTACTTTTCTAAAATATTTTTTATAGTTTTAATAATATATCTTTTATTTTATAATTATTATATCAAAAAATATAAAAATATATTTTAAAATATAATTCATACGTGTTTATAATTTTCTAATTATAATTATTTTGATTTTATACTTAACTCAAATTCTCTTGATTACTTAATTATTTTATATGAGTAAAAAAGTATGTAAACTCACGTGATAATTAAGAGTTAATTTGGAAGATGCCCGCTGTGAAGCCATTTTGCCTCTTCAAGGTAGGCTCTCCCAATTTTCTGTGTTCAGACTTCAAGCCTCATAATAACACAAAATACGATATTGCATAATTCAATAGCTTTGATTTGCCTTCCTTAACCAACTACTCCTCCAACTCAGAATAAACATCTAAGAGGTCCCGATACCAGTGTTTCATGTATGATGGCAACTGATCCAAGCCACTCATATGCATTCTGTCACATAAAATATGATCAGTGGAGTAATTTAGATTTTAAGATTTTATAGGGGACGTTTGGTTTTTATTTTAGTAATTTGACATTCTCATCTTCATAAGAAACATGATAAAATTGAGGAGGATGCTTCAAATGAGTATACCTTTCTATTGCGTCGGTGAAAAGAATGAGTTCATCAAAGGTTCCATACACATCATATATGTCATCAATTATGGGAGCCAAAGCAATGACTTTGGTCAATGTGGTCCGGGCAAAAATATACTTATCCTCAAAATACACTCCCAGAATCCAAAAGTAGCAGTCTCCCACCCTGTCTCTGGCAAATGGTGAGTTCTTCGGACAATCTAAGTTTTTCCACCATCTGATATCCATATCAATGAACACCGAAAAGTTAAGGTACTACATTCTAATTTTTTTCTATTTAAACCTAAATTATGGTGGTTGTTTAACTTCTGAATTACTAATACTTACTTTGTTATACCACTCAGCTCCTTTTGGTGCATCTTCTGCAAGATATTGAAGTCAAACTTTGCGAAATTCAGTAAAATTGCATCAGGTGATTTGTCTTCTTGGTAAAGAGATATAAACCGTCTGGCTCTCACCCTATTCAAAGTTTTCTGAATTGGCGTATCTAAAGTTTGCTTGACTGGTGTGGCAAGAATGTTGGAGGTTCCACACTAGAATGAGTATATCAAACGTAGATTCATAAAATGAGATGAATTCCCAACAAGAAATCGGAATCAAGTCTCAAGCACAATTTAAGAAAACATCCATTGCAGTATTCAACACAAACAGCAAATTTTCTCGATTCCATTTGAGCTCCCAAATATGTTCATTAATGGACAACTAACTCTAAATTAGAAAAACCACACCCAAAAAGAAAACAAAATTGATTTCGTCTTTGCCCACAGCAACAAATTATCAATTACTTATGAATACAGAATGCCACACCAAATAATTCACCCTGATGTTCATGGAAGAAAATGAATAATAAAACAGCAAATGAACTATATATCTCCAGAGTGATGCAAAAGAACAATAGCAAGGTCAGTTATTTTTCTCTCTTTTCTTTGTCTCTCATCATTTTTATTATTCAACTCTCTAATTCTTATCCACTATTACTTTCTCTCTCATCATTTTCTCACTTTACTTTCTCTCTCATCATTTCTCACTCTACTTTTCTTACATCATTTTTTGCATTCCACTTTTTATCTCTTCCCACTCACTTCTCTTTCTCTTTCATCCCTTGTCACTGATACTTTCACTTTCATTATTTTTCTCACCTTAATTTCTCTCTTATCACTTTATAATGTTTTTTTCTCTATCTTCTCTTTCCACTGTACATTCTCTCTTATCATTACCTCACTCTATAGTCTCTCATCATCTTCTCACTCTACTTTTTACTCTTATCAATTTTCTCACTCTAATTTCTCACTCGTCTCTTACACTCTTCTTTGCGCTTATCATTTACTCACTCCACTTTCTCTCTTCCTCTCTCCTCCTCTTTCTCTCATCCCTCTCTGTTACTTTCTTTCTCATCATTTTCTCACTTCACTTTCTCTCCCTTCCCTCTCACACCACTTTCTCTCTCATCCATCTCTATTGTTAAAGCTCTTTTATCATTTTTCTTACTTTAATTTCTCTCTCATCACTTTATAATATTTTTTTTCTCTTCCATCTCACTCCTTTTTTCTCTCTCCTCCTACTCACCCTATTTTTTCTCTCATCTCTCTATTATTAATTTCTCTCTCATCATTTTTCTCACTCTACTTTCTATCTTAATTAATTTATGATATTTCTTTGTCTTTTCTTTCTCACTCTTTCTCTCTTCCCACTCACTTTTCTTTCTCTCTCATCCCTCTTTACTTTTCATCTCTATCATTTCTTTTATCACTCTATAATGTTATTTTTATTGATGAGGATAAAATTGAAATTTTAACTGATTTCTATTTTCATAGTTAAATTGAACGAAATATCGTCATTCACATTAATACCCATTGTAGGGTTTGAATCAAGTACAGACAATGCAATGAGTATTCCCATTGTCATTGAACCTTCAATGAATCTCTTTGTAATTTCCATTGAAGAATCCAAACCTAGCGCCACCCAAGAAATATGCAATGCATGTGTTCTTAGTCATGTCCTATGTCATTGGAATTGTACTACCAAGCACATCTAAAAGATTTTATTTTAGATTAGAAAAATATTGAATGTAGTGGTTGTATAATAAATTGCAAAATAAAGTTCTTTTTTTTTTTTGATAGATTACTCAAAATTAAAGAAAAATATAATCCACTAATTTTACTAAATCAATAATAATACATTCTTTGTATTCATTTTTTTTATTATCCAAGAAAAGGGCTCCATCACATTAAACAAAGTATTAAACATGGTAGTTGTATTTCTAATAGATAGATGGTATGGAAAAAGAAGGATCGTGCCACTTGATCTATTTAGCTAACAGATTGTAACTCTTCTTTTTTTTTTTGGTACTTAGGAAATTTCAAATTTGGAGATTTAACTATATTATAGTAATGATATGTTACGCTCTAAAATAATCTCATTTTTTCACTTATATTTTAATTAAAACAAAATCATTTTAAAATATATAGTCATAACATTATCACTACAAGAAATTTGGCTTTTAGTGACGGAATTTCTAGTGACGAAAAACAATCTCGTCACTAAATATCATCTTTAGTGACCAAAACTTTTGTCATCACTAATTTTTTGTCTACTCCCAATTTTTAGTGACAAATCACAGAAAGTTGTCACTAAAGAATGTAGCAGGAAACTTTCCCGCTAAAATGGTCGTAATTAGTGATGAGAATTCAGTGACAACATTCATTATCGTGACTAAAATAATCATTGTGACGAAATTTTATCGTCACTAAGTTTTAATACCTTTTAGTGATGATATCTTTTTTGTCACTAATGGGAATACACTTTAGTGACGATATTGTTTCGTCACTAATTGCTTATCTTTGTTTTTTTTTTTTTTCCAAACCAAACTAATTGTATTAAAGTGGGAATCCTCAATTAACACATTACATTAGTGTCCATAAAAAGACTAGCCTTAAATGGACGTGCCCTAACATAAAGAACCTAACCCCAGTAGGGATTGGTTAAGATCTAAACCTACTACTGATATATGATTTTTAATTAAATTCTTGATTATATGTATATGTGTGAAATATCAGTAATTAAAAAATAGAAATTTTTTTAGTGCATTATAAAAATAATTTTTTGGTGCAAAAGAAAATTTAATTAGTAAAATAGTGACAATAAAAAAGAAAATAGTTATAATCTATTAATTCATTTTTTTATACATAGCGTTTCAGTGTGTAATATTATTACATGGAGATAGAAAACATTTATTTTAGTGTATAATAAAACATAATATTATAAATTTTATGAAAATATATATGTGTTTAATCTAATTAATTTGGGATAGAGTAGATAAAATGTTTTGGGCTAAATTGCTTGGGCCACAACTTATATAAGGATTGAGCTTGTTTTGGGCTAAATTGGCCACATGTCGATATAAGGATTGGCCTTCATTTTTGTTTACTTAATAATTGGGCTATGCAATTTACTTATTGGGCCGAAGTTAACTTTTGAAATATATAATTCTTAATTTTTAATAATTGTACTAAAACACCAAAATATTTATTTTAGTGTATAATAAAACGGAATATTATAAATTTTATGAAGAATATATGTGTTACGCCAATTAATTTGGGATAGAGTAGATAAAATAGTTTGGGCTAAATTGTTTGGGCCACAATTTATATAAGGATTGAGCTTATTTGGTTAAAATACTTACTAGGCTATGTAATTTACTTATTGGGCTGAAGTTAATTTTTTAAATATATAATTCTTAATTTCTAATAATTGTCATAAAACACCATAATATATATGTATTTGCCTACATTATTTGACGTACGAATAGAGTATTTATTTGTAGATACACTATCACCTCGAGAATTTACGCATATATATGAATTTGCCTACATTATATGAATTTACGCATATAAGCTTAATCACTTTAAGTATATAATTTTGTTAGTAGTAATAATCACCTCGAGAACCAATTAGTTTACTAGTTTAACCTATGAACTGGGTTTAATAATATTATTAATTATGTTTGTTGTAGTCATAGTTTATAACTAACAAGTAGTTTTACTAAATTAGCCTTTTTTTTTTTTGAGATGGAGAGAGAGGGAGACAATGTATAATATTTTCACTATTTTAATTAAATTTGGCTCAAACCACAGGTGCCACAACCTCATCAACAACAAGACTGCTCTGACATTTGACTAACAAGAAATGGCTCAAAATTGTATTTTAGTGTATAATATTATTAAATATGGAGATATAAAATATTTGCTTTGGTATATATATAACGAAATTGAATATTATAAATTTTAATAACAAGATATGCATTGGGCCATATAATTTGGAATAAATTAAATAAATGTTTTGGATTAAACTAATTGGGCCATAGCTTATACAAGGATTAGACTTGTTTGGCTAAGGATAATGATTGGACTATGCAATATTTTTGTTTGTTTATATAATTGTAATTTAATCACATAGTCTTTTTTGTATTATCATACACTATTGGTTAGTACTAGTTGGCTTTTTTTAGTAAAGAATAACAATTGCACTAAGCATATTCTTCATTGGGTTGAGATTTATTAGCTTATTTATTTTATGGTTTTTAATTTAAAATAATTATACTATAACACCTTGAAGTTTATGAATTGGCACACATACGATTTGTGTGTGTTAAAATAAACTATTGATTAATATAATATTACAACACAAGTAGTGATTAATACATGTACATATATAGTTATTCGTATAATGTATAACAAAAGTAGTAAATATTTATACAGTTATACTCTTTTTGTTCCAAAAAAGGAGTTCGGTTTCACTAATATACAACTTTTTCTTTTATACTACTAATTTCCTCATTAAAGGTATTATATGTCATACACCCTTTAATGTAATCTATCTCATTGAGAGTATTTGGATATTTTGTTGAATTATGAATTTTGACTTTTGAAACTCAATTATGTTTTGAGACAAACACTTGTTGAGAAACTGAGCTCTTTCTTGTATAGGATAGAGGGAGTATCTATATATACATATATAGTTAGGACTAAAATCTATAGTATAAGCAGTTAATACATATATATATATGGTTATGTAGTTATAATAAAAGTAATTATTACAAAGTATAACTACTTTTATTGCATATATACACATGCTTGTTGTTGGGTATGGTTCATACTTTGCATTCAGGGAACGATAAATTGTCCCCCGACGACTACTTTTATGTTAGGACTTTGCATTCATCTATTTGTTTATTTTTTAAATAAATAGTATATAATCTTAAATATATATAATCTACATAAACTTAAATATATAATATACATAAGTTTTTTTAATTTCAAATAAAAATAAAAATAAAAATATTATTTTTTTATTTGAATTATTTTAAAATGATTTTATTTTAGCTATTTAATAATTAATTAGCATTTCAAAATTTAAAATTTAAAAAAATTCAAGTTAGAATTTTTTTAAATTAATATAATATTGTAAAGTGAAAGATTGATTATTAGTTAAAAAAGTAATTTTTTATTATGCATGATTAAATAAAAAGTTTAATTGCTTTAAAAAAACAGAGAGGGAAAACGAAATTATTTTAAAAAGCAAAGTGGGAGTGTAAATATAAATGGCGGGTTCAATAGTTTAAAAACGGTTTTTATCCTTTGCCAATATAACAAAATTGCAATTCCTTTACCATCTCTCAACTCAAATAGCCGCTGCCTGCTCACCCGGAACCCTCTCCACCATCCTTGTCTTGCTGTCATTCATTTCTCCAAATCTAAAATTGTGGTTTTTCAATTCCAGAGATGTCTTTGTATACGCCTCTGTTATTCCATTCTCTCCTTGTTTGTTTTTCTCCCTCATCTGTTTGTCAACTAATCTCAACAAATCTCAAACAGACTGAAAATGAGAGAGTGCATTTCGATCCACATTGGTCAGGCCTATTGGGAACTCTGGAGGGCATATCTTCTCCATCAGTGGCAGTAGCAGTAATCTCCGTTCTTCCTCTGCCATCATGAAGTTCAATATCGCAAATCCGACCACCGGTTGCCAGAAGAAGCTGGAAATCGACGATGACCAGAAACTTTGTGTTTTCTGGGACAAAAAAGATCTCTCAAGAAGTGAGCGGGGATGAATTTGGTGATGAGTTCAAGGGCTATGCGTTCAAGATTATGGGAGGCTATGATAAACAGGGTGTATTGACTCCTGGACGTGTTCGTCTTCTACTTCATCGAGGAACACCATGTTTCCGTGGCTATGGGAGGCGCAATGGGGAACGCAGAAGGAATTCTGTTTGTGGTTGTATTGTTAGCCCTGACCTCTCTGTTATGAACTTGGTTGTAGTTAAGAAAGGTGATGCAGATCTGCCTGGCCTCACTGACATTGAGAAACCAAGGATAAGCCTCAAAGATTAGGAAGCTCCTATGGCTGTTTACAGAAGATGATGTGAGGAAGTATGTCAACACATACTGTCGAACATTTACCACTAAAGCTGGAAAGAAGGTCAGCAAAGCTCCAAGGATTCAGAGGCCTGTGACATCGTTGGCTCTTCAAAGGATTATTTCTTTAAAAGTTGGTGGGAAAAATGGAGAGAATAGAAATCAGGTGCTAAAAAATTATTTTTCAGAATTGTTGCTAAGATCGGTTGTGAGAGGAGCAATTTCTTTGTGGGTCTTCAGCTGACCCGGTAGACCCGAAGTGCTACCCGAAGCAATTCCTTCATCAACGTCTGGCAAAGCAGGATGAAGAGAACCTGTATGTCGTTTATCCTTCTTGCCCATGGATTAAAGAAGTCGGGGAACATCAGAAAGCCATAGGATTGAGATTGGCCAAACCAGTTAGAATAAACGGCCAAGTGCTCCACGCCCACTGATTCAGAGAAACAAAGCTGATTAATGAATGGGAAATAGCAGAATTAGTAGTAGCAAAAGTGAGATATTAGAGGAGAAAGAGTGTTAAGCAGCAGCACGCTGGAAACCACAACCCGATCAGGTGCTAAAAATTATTTTTGGTTTTGCTGCAGCATGCATTTGAAGAAGGTGGAGAGTTGTATGGGAAAAAAGTATATCTTTTTGAATGTGGAGAGCGTAAGTGTGCTAGTGGAGCTAATTTTACTTGGCTCTTTACTTTTAACCGTTGAATGGACAATTAGAAATAATTTTGTCCTTTCTGTTTATCGGGTTCTATTTTAACCATGTGTTCATTCCTGCAGCACAATTTATCTCTGTCCAGACATAACAAAAATTGGTTGTCATACCTGTTGTGGTTGCTGTAAGTCCATTACTTACCCTAAAATGCTTTCTAGTAAGAGCTATTTTGTGTTGTGAGATTTTTTTCACATAAAATACATGTGAATTTTCAATTTAGTCCATTTTCAAGTTATAGCTTTGCGGCCTTGTGGTCATAATTTCTATTCTTTTACCATTGCCATCTCTAAAACGTACGTTTACTTTGATATTTTGTAAATTCAATCCAATTTAGCAGCTTGATATATTGGGCATAGGTAATTCTGCCTTGTACTGTTACTTTAAGATTTCATCCTTGATTGATGAGGGCTGTGTATGGTTTGATTATTGTGAGTGCATCTCTTTTGCTGTAAAAGTTTAGATAAAATTTGATTACTAGAATGAATGGCCGTGGGGAACTTTTTGGCCGTGGGTTCAGAAGTTCATTCATGAGCTCTTTATTATTATTGAATTGTGTAGTTTAATTTGGATATTTGACAAGGCTCATCGTTTGCCCCACCTCCATTAGTATAATCAAAGCCAAACCTCTTCCTATTTCCATTAATAGCTAACTAATGCTGGTTGACATGTGTATATGACCTAATAATTAATTAGTTCATGATTTCTTAATTTCCTCGCAATCAGTGGAGCAAAATCCTGGAGTAGCATAATAGAATTTTGTTGCCCCAGGTATATGATGTAGCTCAAGCATGATCCATGACGGCGTGATTCTGGGACATCCCCTGAACCAATTTAAGGTTACCTAAAATTCTTCTCCCATTAATATGAACCAATATTGGGACTTTTTCAGTATATGGTCCGCAGACGTATATAGAATATATATAAATATAGCACCGAGTGTGTGTGGGTTGTGTGTTAGTTTAGTGGTTATGATTTATGTTGAAGGTCTTGTATCTAGACAGATTAGCTTAATTTAAGGCTTTTCTTTATTAGATTGTGGTGAATTCAGCCTAAATTTACTCCTTAATTTAGGGCATTTCCTACTCCTTAATTTAGGGCTTTTCCTAATTTAAGCGATCCTTAAAGTCTGTTTTTTCCACCCTATATAAGGGGTATTTAGTACTGAGAAAAAAAAATATATATGAAAAAACCTTCTATCCTTTGTTTTGTCTACTGTGTTTATTCCATTCTATTCATGTTCAGAGCCTCTAATTCAAGATGGTATCGAGCATTAGGCTCGATCATGAATTATAAAGTCGATAATGGTTGATACTTGTCTCATCATCTCCAAGTCAACTTACATCCTCGAAAGCTCTTGAAGCGGATCAATCTAGAGGAAACTTTTTCCTCGTCCATGAAGGATCTTCTCAAACCCTTCAAATCACAAATCATAAACTAAATGGTACCAATTATCTTACATGGTCCCAATCAAGAAACTAGCCATTGTTGGAAAAGGAAAGTTTGGATATATAAGCGAGAAGAAGCTCCTGCAATCAATGATCCAAAGTTCAATCAATGGAATTGAGAAAATTCCATGGTTATTTCTGGCTAATCAATTCTATGGATCGGGAGATTGGGAGGACATATATGTTTCTTCCTGACCAAAGATGTATGGGAGGCGATCGAAACTTATTCGACTTGAAAACCACTCTCAACTCTTTGAGTTGAACTCAAAATCTGGAAAACACAACAAGGTTTCAAAAATGTCACTTCATACTACAATGAATTGATGGCTTTGTGGCGAGAATTAGACTTGTTTATGGTGGAGCACAGGAATTGTCCAATCGATGCAGTGAGAATACAAGAAACTTACGTAGAGTAGAGTTTTTGTTCTTCTTTGGTTTGAACAAGGAATTGGATGAAGTTAGGCGAGTTCTTAGCATAAAACCATTTCCTCTCTCAAGGAAGTGTTTGCAGTAAGAAGGGAAGAGGGAAGGAGGAAGGTGATGCTTGGTGAGTCTGAACCTAGCGAGAACTTGACTCTAGTTACTCAAGGAAGAAATAATGTGGAAAAAAGGAAAAAGCAGGCCACTGGTGTGAACGCAAAAAGGCCATGTTATAGATACTTCTTTGGTGATTCATGGTAAACCTACTCACCTTAAGAAGAAATCGGGGTTTTAAGGGGCGATTCACATGCTTTTCGGTAAGTATTTACGATCAAGGCGAAATCAAATGGATGATCTTGCTTAAGGGCAGTGGAGCAACTTTATAAGTGGTTTAACTCTCAAACTACCTCTAATCCTTCAAGATGAAACCTTGTCCGAGCAGTACTTCCTCAAAATTAGCTCTCATTTTGACTAAAAACTATGATATCTGGGCATCCGAGGCTGCGGTGCTACGGACCACATGTCAGTAACTCTAAAGTTTTCTCCACTTATGCACTTTGCACGAAAATCTAAGAGTTAAAACTGATGGCTCATATGCCTCGATTGCGGGAAAAGGATAGTCTTAACTCCTTATATCACACTTAAAGATGTTCTTCATGTTCTGTTTTAACCTATAATCTCATATCGATAAAAAAATGGCTAGAGATCATAAGTGTATAGTTATCTTTCTTGAATTTGACTGCATTTTTCGGACAAGAACTCGGGGAAGATGATTGGGGTGCTAGAGAACAAGATGGTCTATATGTTACGGAATCAAGCCCTGTAATAAATAATAACAAGCTGCAGTTCTTTGATAATTGATTACGTAGTCGATCAGAGAATAAAGAACTAATGCTTTGGCACTCTAGATTAGGTCATCCTAGTTTAGGGTACATGAAACATGTAGTTCCTAATGTTTCTCTGAAAAAATTACGATTTTATGTGTGAAATGTGTGAGTTTGCTAAACAAACCGGAGAAAGTTTTCTATACAAGGATATAAACCCTCAAAGCTGTTTCATTTAATTCATAGTGATGTGTGGGGACCTTCTAGGATTCCTACCCTACTTTGGAAAAAAATGGTTTGTAGTTTTTATTGATGACCATTCAAGAGTAACATGGATTTTTGATAAAAGAAAAATCGAGGTTCTGAAGTGTTCAAAAATTTTTTCAATATGGTTGAAACTCAATTTGATCAAAAATTGAAATTTTCGGGAGTGACAATGGTAGGGAATTCATTAATCGACTCTAGGAGATTTTTCAAAGAAAAGGGATAGTACATCAAAGCTCTGTTCTTACACTCCTCACAGAATGGTCTTCTTTGAGAGAAAAAACATCTTTTAGAGATGACTAGAGCTTTGATGTTTACAACTAAAGTGCCTAAGGGTTAGGGGTGATCTTTGTCCTCCGTAACTTACCTCGTGCAGGACTCGATCTAAAGTTTTAAAGTTTAAACTCATTACAGATACACGCACTCTCGGTTTCACCGGGTCAAAATTGTTTAGTAACTTACCTTTAAAATATTTAGAGTGTTGTGTTTGTTCATAATCACGATTCCAAATAAGTCCAAACTTGATCCTAAGTCACTTAAAGGTTTCTTTCTTGGGTATTCGGAAATCGGAAGGGGTTTAAATGTTATATTCACGATCTCAACAAAACAATTGTATCAATGGATGTTACCTTTCATGAAGGCAAATCCTATTATGACACTCATGTTCGGGGAGTATTTTACCAATGAACATGGGTATCAACTAGGAGAGGTCAGAAACCTATTGATGTCAATTTTAGGGGTTGAGAATCTCTTGCGAGCAGGAAGAACCTCCTGTAATGGCAAAATATCTGCAGCAGGAAGAATCTCTTGTAATGCCTCAACCTCCAATCAAACCAACTCTCCTATGAATAAGAATCAAGGAAGGTTTGGGGTTGTATATTCAGAACTAAAAGGACCAAAGTACCTTACATTGGCGGTCCAGGATCCAACACAGGGAGAGTCATTATACAAGACTAACTCAAGGTAACTCTATTTCTAATGATCCTAACATACGACCTTACGAGATCTAGCAAGAGTACTTCCTTCCTATAGCTTTGAGAAAAGGAACTAGAGCACATGCACAATATCCAATGGCCAATTTTGTTTCATATCAAGGTATTTCTCCTTCTTATTGTGCCTTTATCTCACAAAGTTCTGATGTTTACATTCCAAAAACTATAGAAGATGCTCTATGTTCTGAATGGAGGCTTCTTTGTTCTAGAAGAGATGAAAGCTTTAGAAAAGAATGCTACTTGGGAAAGCGTGTCTTTACCTCCCGGTAAGAAGTTAGTAGGATGCAAATGGGTATTTAATGTTAAATACAACTCGGATGGATCACTTGAAAGGAGGAAGGCGGTGGTGGCCAAAGGTTTTACCCAAACTTATGGGATAGATTATTTAGAAACTTTTTACTTTGTAAGCCCAGAACACCATTAGGGTCTTACTATCTATTCAGTAAATCTAAAGCGGCCCTTATTTAGGATGGATGTAAAAATGCCTTTCTTCATGGTGATTTGTTAGAAGAAGTCTATATGAACTCACCTCACGGTTTTTCTAAGGTATTTGGATCACGGTGTGCAAGTTGAAGAAGTCACTTTATGGACTAAAGCAGAGTCCTAGAGCATGGTTTGATAGGTTTACCAAATGCATTAAGAGTTTGGGTTACTCACGAGGTCACTCGGATCACACTCTCTTTGTAAAGTACACTGCAGAAATAAAATTTCTGTTTTAATTGTCTACGTTGATGATATTATTCTCACAGGGAATGATGATTTGGAAACGAGAAATTAAAGAAGAGATTAACACAGAATTTGAGATCAAGGATTTAGGTGAGCTAAGATACTTTCTAGGGATGGAAGTGGCGGATCTAAAGCGAGAATTGTATTGTCCCAAAGGAAATACATCTTGGATTTACTCAAAGACGAGGATGAGTGGTGCAAACCAGTGAAACTCACTGTGGAGTTTAATCAAGTTGGAAGCTCTTAAGGAAGGAGAACCTCACAGGACAAAGGGAGATATCAAAGATTAGTTGGGAAAGCGATTTATCTAATTACAAGCGCCCACATTGCATTTGCAACACCCAAAGGAATGGCCTCATGCACTCCAGTGGAACGATCATATGGATTGTATAGGATCCCAGGTACCCCAAAAGTACACCAGCAAAGTGGCTACACTTCAAGAACCAGAGGATGTATGTAATTCATGCCTATACAGACGCAGACGTGGGGCCTGATCCTCAGGATGTGAGATTCACCCAGCAGATCGCACTATCATTCCAAGTAATCCCTGTGAAACTCCTGGCGAGCGTGCTAAAACAAAGTGTAGGGCGTGAGTAACGCCGGCGCAGAAAGCCACAATGGCCTGCGGAATATGTAAAGTACGTGGTCGAAAATTATCGGCAGACTTAAGGCTCTTGCAACACAGGACCCGCGCTTAAGCCCCACTGCGATAATACTGCACCCATAAAATAGTCTGAGACCCGCTCAACACGCATAATCCAAGCATGCTGGAAAGTTCGACGCATAACTTCATGTTATAAAGCATCGGTATGAACAATCGCATTCCATACTTCATCAAGACCGCAAGTTAGTTGCATTGCCCGACTAAGTGGACTATCGGGCTTTCAACATTTGATCAACATGTTTCCAAGTCGCGGAATGATATATCTTCGCACCAACTTGAGTGGTGCTGGAAGGTGCCGACCGTATCTAGACAGATTAGCTTTCTTGATTTTAAGCGCTTCTTCTTCTTTATTAGATCGCGTGGTCGTAATTCACCCAAATTTACTCCAATTTTTAGGCATTCTCACTCCCAATTTAGGCTTTCCCACTTTCACATGGGCTCTAAAGTCCTGGCTTTTCCACCCCTATATAAGGGGTATTTAGTACCGGTAAAAAAATATATATGAAAAACTTCTATCCTTTGTTTTGGTCTAACATGTTTATTCCATTCTATTCACAAGCTCAGAAATTTCTAATTCAAGAATTTATGTCAAAATACTACATAGAATAGTTAGTGATTGTTAAATCGTTCAACATACAAATCACTTTTTTTTATTACATTCTTAAATAATTAGTTAGTCTAGGTGATGAATAAATTTAGTAAACTCATAAAATTTGTAATTGAGACAAAGTGAATTTTTGTAATAATAAGGATGGTGAAAATTAATAATAAGTCACCTAATATTATTAAATTTGATAACATGTTAAGCGTGCGATTTTATTTTTATGTATGTACTTAAGCAATGTATTGGAGTTGACCAAAAGGACTCCAACTAGTTTGGCAGTAATTGGAGGGAGAAAAATGTTTAAAGTAATTTTAGGTATGCCTTGTAATTAATTACCTATGTCTTTTGTAGTAGTTTGAAGTTTGGGCACATTCCTTGTATCTGGTTCACTGGATGCAAACTTCTTGTATTTCAATCAGGCAAGCTCATCAAACCATTACATAGTAGTAGAGATTAATGTGTATCTTTTGCATCTTTATGGTTATGCATGTTATCCTTTACTGTAAAGGAAAGCCTTGCACTGTCTTTCTTTTGATGAACAGATTTACAGAGCTTGCCCTTGTTATTGAATCTGTATAATCTATTTGAAATATGCATCTTATAGTTGAAGAGAATGTTCACTGGTCTTCCATTTATAGTTCTTGAGAATTTAGACAAAGCTCCTTGTAAATTGTACTGCACAACTGTTGTCCTTGTTCTATAGGAATTTGGCACTTCTTTTCATGGTTGTTTGAATTATGTTTCTTTTCATAATTATGATTTATGTGTTTTCCTAATTTGGTTATACATTATGCTGCAGTCTTGCCATCTGTTGGCATTGGAGCACTTTCAGCAAGAGAGGCAGAAGGAAGGACAAATGCATCTGCTGGAGAGAAGGTATTTTTACTGCACAACTGCTTACTTTTGTCTCAATCTGTCTGAGGCAATTTTGTTCTCTTCCTTGCCCTATTTGGCTTTTATAGTTGAGGCAGTGCTCTTCTTCTTCTTGTTCTCCTTTCCCTCCTCCTCCCCCTTCCCTCTCTCTCTCTCTTCCAAAGAGGAACAAGAAAACAAAGGAATTTTTGAAGAAAAATCAAGATGAGCCGAATATAGTTTTTGGTCATAGAAAGGGGGACAAAAGCCAAGAAGTTTCAGACAACTATGATTCTTGTTCCTACCCTGTTGTTTTTGTTGTTCCGAATTAAGTTGGTCATCTACCACTATACTTAAAATGGCGATAGAAATTTGCCCATGGCATTTGCCACAAAATGAATTTGTGAGATCCCATCAGATGGTTTGAAGGCCAAATTCGTGAGATCCCATCTCCTTCATTATTTGATATGTTGCCATTTTTCACTTTTTCTCTGGAGTGATTTTTGAGTTTGTAGCTTAGGCATTGCATGACCTCAATTTAATGTTGTAATGTGAAGACAACTCAAGCCACTTTAGGAGATAAAGGAAGGACTTTGAACTTACTAAAGAATGGCCTTCCCAAATTTAACCAAGTCATTCAGTTCTTGTTAACGAAGATAATGATAACTGAGTAATTGACACTTTAATCGGCAAATGCACTTCTGCACAATCTAGCAGTAAAAAGATAATTGGAATGCTTTTCAGAGTAAATAGAACAAGTTTAGATTGCTTGATAGCAAAGGAATAAGTTTAGTGGTCGTACACTCAACATGTAATGGACATCTCAAAATGCACATAATGTTCCTATTTCTGGTCCATTATCCTTGGAGTTTGTGTATCTAATGTTAATTGATGGTTGAGCTGAATGTTTATCATGCAATGTTGTTGTTGCTGAAGTTGAAATATCAAGATTTTCTTGGTGAAACTACTTGTGTTTTGCCTGAGGTGAGTTGCCTCCAGCTAATAGGAACTTAGACCAATTAATGTTGCTTTAGAAGAAGAAAAAAATGTTGCTTGTGAAGTAGTTCATGTAGTGTTCTGTGTTATGTTAATTCCTTATGCTACCACCTCTGAACTACTGCAATGCAATGAGATATTGTAAGAAATGTGTTGTTAATTTATTTTTCTTTATGGGCTGACTTAAGATGGGTGTTGATGATGGAGGGATGCAGCCCTTTTGTTTGGTTTTGAGTTATGACAGATTCAAGTCCTAATCCATTAGTAACTTATTTTTGGCATTACTTCCCTCTTTTTTTAAATCCCAAAAATAGTCCCTCTTGTTTGGTCATATAATCTTTTTTGTCTTTCACATTCTAAAATTTTTCAGTCCTTTATGTTGTTTTATGATCTTTTTTCTTTCCTCACATTAGAGCAATCTATTTAGTCCCTTACATTTAGTATCTTAAACTTTTTCATGCTTTGACTATTTTCACTGGTGGTTCGTGGATATATTGATCACATGTCCTCCACTTGAAATTATTTATGAGTGCAGTGCTAAAAATCCGAATATTCCATTTGCTCGGTTAATGATATGACGATAATATACTCTGCTAGAAATGAAAATGGCTACTGGAATTTAATATTATTGTCTTATTTTTGGCTACTGGGAATGGATACCGAATTTTCCTTATTTGTGATTTCATTTTTAATCTCAGGAATGGGAAACAGGTCATTAATTCGCTGTTTCATTGACTGTTCGCTTTTATTTATGTTTCACTTCTTTATCATCTTTTTCAGAGGAAATGGGGCCAGTGTTCTCCGAATTGTTCCATATGCAGCATTACATTTCATGACTTATGAGCAGTACTGGATTTGGATATTGGATAACTACTCGGCCATAGGAACCGGGCCAATTGTAGATCTTTTAGCAGGTTCAGTTGCAGGGAGAACAGCAGTTTTATTTACTTATCCACTGGATTTGGCACGTACTGAGCTTGCTTATCAGGTATTAGATGAAGAAAATTTCAGGCCTCCTAAATCTTTCATTTTGTTTCTCTTGAAAAAATATGAAGAAAATTTGTCATAATTTATTTTGTTTCCCTTTTCTGATGCTTTAGACATGAATTACTTTTACATTATATTTTTGCATCTTTAACAAGTTGTGGATACTAGACAAAGTTTGCAGAATGGTTTAGGGCATAGCTATGCACGGCCTACTTATTCTGGTATAGGAAATGTAATAGACAGTGTCTATAAGCAAGGAGGAGTGTGTGCACTTTATAGGGGTGTAGGTATGTGCCTTATTCCCATGCTACTTGTCTCACGTTATCTTCTTTTGTGTAAGTTTTGATCTCATGGGCAATTGAATTGATGGCAATACCATGTTGTGGTATCTTCTGTAGTTTTAGTTTAATTTACTCTTGGCATGTTCAATATGCTGTTAGATCTGATTAGCTTTATAGCTTCTAAGTTATTGGCGATCACAATTTTTGAAATCACATTTGAGCAGGTCTAACGCTAATTGGTATTCTGCCTTATGCTGGATTAAAGTTTTACATCTATGAGGAAGTGAAAAGACATGTTCCTGAAGAGCATCAAACATCTATTATGATGTGGCTATCTTGTGGAGCCCTAGCTAGTTTATTCGGTCAGACTTTTACCTATCCATTGGATGTTGTTAGGAGACAGATGCAGGTACCACACAATACTCTTTTTAAAATTTTCTTTTAGATAACATGTGGTTTGGCATTCTTTGTCCATGCTCTTTACTTCTTGTTTGTCTTCTCTGGGGTTTTGTCTTGTGGAGAGCCTATTGGACTTGTCGATCTAATTACCTTCAGGTTGCTTGCATCCTTTTTGTGATGCTAGTACTTCTTGCCAATAGCATAAGTATACAACCTATATTTGTCGTTAACTACATTTAATTGACTCTAGAAATATTGTAAACGATGTTCAGGTTTAGAAAATGACATGGTCAAACTTTTACAGTGGGATAGGTTCACAACCACAATCTTGTGAGGTTCCCTAGCTGCAGAATAGTTTCTTTGTCAAATTATTGGATATCTTTAATCACTTCTGTCTGATGAACTTCTAGCATTACACAATATAGGCTTTTTAGTGCTTTATTATGAGCAAAGTATGTAAAAGTGTCAGCAGGTAATTGTTTGTCATAGTTACTAACATGTTTTGAAAATTAGCATTGACAAGGTAAAGAAGTGGAACTCATGTTTGTTTCCTAATAAGATAAGTAATTTAGTGTAAGATTTGATCTACAATGGTAGAGTTGCGTTCTTATTTTGTGTACTCTAATGTGGCATATATTACTAATTGATCATATGGACAGGACTATTAAACTGCTGTTCATAGGTGATTTATTTTTCATCACCACTACTATTTTGTTCTTGTAGAAACACATGGATGTTATTTTATACGTTAACTATATTGTTAATTATTGGATTGGTTGTCATATTTGCACTATTACTTTTCCAGGTTGAGCATCTTCAACCTGCATTGCAATCTGGTGCGCCGTCCAGGAGCACCTTACATGGGCTTGTAACAATCACACGGGATCAAGGATGGAGACAATTATTTGCTGGCCTCAGCATTAACTATATGAAGGTAAATGTTTTTATGCTTTGGACCTAGATCAATGTGATCTTATTGCCTTCTTGACATGAATGATTCAAGGATTAATTTATGTATATGCTCCTTCTTCCTTTAATTTACTTTGTCTGCATGTCTGTGTGTATGACAGAAATTATAACTGGTAGGAACAGACATCTTTGTGGTTGATTTGATATAAGAAATTGTTGGATTCTGCTTGAAAGAGTGATATATATTTCTCTAACGCCTGCACAATAATCTGTGTAATGGCTTTTCCTGGTGAAAGAAAGGATAATGAGGTTCAGTATTTGGTAGTTCTAATATGATTGAATGGATGGTTAGTAGAAATTGACCATTCATTTTTGTTATTTTATTTCTAGTTATCTTTATGGAATAAACTGGTGGATTCTGCTTATCTTTATCAAAAATGAATGTCTTCTTTGATCTCCAAACGATCTAGTGGGAATGTGAACTCTTTTCTGGACCAAAATAAGTAGCCCAACTGATTTCTGCTACTAAACTTATAAATGTCAAACCAAACCAGCCAGAAAAACCAAAAATGAGGCCTTTAGATGGAATACGTAGGTGTATGGTGAACAGCTCAATTAGTTTGACTTTGTCATTGTATTTTGAGTTCAATATATTACCTTTCTGGGCCTAATTAAGGTTTCCAATCAATTTCATGAGATTAGTTTGAATGAATCTATGTAAGCTGGAGTTTCCACATAACCTAACATGTATCCATTGTTTTGTACCAGATTGTTCCTTCAGTGGCAATTGGTTTCACAGATTGTAGACATACTTTGGAATCAAATGGCCAGTTGGTTGCTGTTGTCAAGGTCTTAAAATAGCCTTTTGCTTATTTACTTTTAGAATGCTCTGGGAATTATGTGTACATTACTATTTTGTGGGGTGTTAGATGTTTGGATAATGTTTTATTCTCATGGTTCAACTACGATATTCAACTTTTATTTTCTTGTATGCTAGGAAAGTAAAATGTCGTCTTTTGCAATGCACAAGTTTATCTTTCGTACCTTTCTTCATATGGTTTTTGAATGTTGAATGATTAGTAAGATTGCTTTCATTACATTTTCAATATCGATGATGTTTGTATTAAAAGGATAAATAATGTCACAATCAATATATTGATGTTATTAGTGATAAAATATTGAAATATAAAATGTTATAGTTTCGGTTAAAATTGTCAATAATAACACTATTTAGTGACATTTTTTTCGGCACTAATTTCATTTGTGAACGAATTTTTAGTGACGAGATTTTTCTGTCACTAATGCAAAAGGACGTCAAAATTTTTCGTCACAAAATTGCATTGGCCAACAAACTTTCTGTGATAAACTTAAAGTCGTCACTAACCATTTAGTGATAATAAATTTTCTGTGACAAACTTAAAGTCGTCACTAACCCTTTAGTGATGACAAAACATATCGTCATTAGTTCGTCAC
This sequence comes from Gynochthodes officinalis, assembly GCA_020080225.1. Taxonomy (NCBI): domain Eukaryota; kingdom Viridiplantae; phylum Streptophyta; class Magnoliopsida; order Gentianales; family Rubiaceae; genus Gynochthodes; species Gynochthodes officinalis. The sequence continues at coordinate 19,691,428 of CM034622.1, forward strand.
AGAATGAGTTGACCAAGGTTATTTTTAGTGACGATTTTTTTTTTCCGTCACTAAACCGTCACAACTGCTTATCTGACTGAAATAGTTTTAGTGGCGAAAATTTTTCGTCATTAAATTTCGTCACTAATCGTGCTCAATTAGTGACGACTCTTAATTTTTAATGACGACTTTTTTTCCCTTTTTGTGACGACTTTTTTTCGTTACTAAATTTCGTCACATTTTCAATTCGTCACTATCGCCACTTATTTAGTGATGACTTTTTTGTTTCGGTCACTAAAACTCTTTAGTGACAGAGCATTAGTGACGACCTAGTGACGAACCATTTTTCCGTCACTAAATGATTTTTGTGACCTAAAAGCGACTTTTAGTGACGAGATTTCAGTCGTCACTGAAGTCCATTTTTCTTGTAGTGTATACATCATAATTAAAACATATATCTGATTTTGGACCTCTAAATGTTAGAATGGATATATTCTCTGGTGAAATTTGGATTTTCTAGGCCCAAAGTGTTCATTTTAGAGTTGCAATTTTCTCATTGGTGGACAAAAACAAACAAGGGTTGAAGATGCACTCATGGTTCCTCTTCCTCCCCACTTATAGAGAAATACGAGTTTGATAACGATTTTGGGATTCTTTTTTAACTAAAATAGCAGAATAATTAAGCAACAATTTTTTTCTTTTATAACTTTATGGGCCCTTTATTTGCAACATTGATGTTTGTGAAGAAAATGGGTCTAATCCAGCTAAATAGTAATATATCGTTGCTGATAAAGCGATGATTTTTTATCATACAACTTCATACTTAATTTTGGTCACGCATTCATGAGATGTTGAGTGTCACGAAAACTGTCAACGACCTAATTTTTTAATACTTTACGAATTTTTGATCCCCTGTTAATTCGTCCTCAAATATCATACCACTAAGGATATCAAGGTACCACTTTATTTAACGGAACACAATCAATATATAATATTTATTGGAACAAACAATCCGCCGATCATTTTGGATGGGTCACACTGGGACAGGATCAACCAACACAGATGTGATCAAGTCTTTGATCTTGCCGTTATCAGAATGTTTGTACCCATCAAAGCCACGATATAGAAGGTGAATGACTCTTGCAAAATTCAAGATTTGCTCACGGACGAACATGGGTACAACTGAATTAGTTGGACCAAGAAGCCAATCCTTGTTTATATCCTTCCAAGCATTCCTTACTCGTTTCTCAAACTCAGCAAGCGCTTCTTCCTTTGAAGCCCCATATTGTTTCGTGTAACATTCAATGGCAGTGGCTATCTGCCCCTTCTCTTTCTCTTCCTGCATAAGTACATGCATGCATCTCATTTATTTGTAGGCCAATTATGTGCATTCTTCGTTCTTCACTAATTATGCTTTTTAGAGGAACCCTTATTATAATATTAAGAATACAAATTCAAATAGTCTAAAAAAAAAATTGCATGCCTAAAGAAACAAATTTTAATTATTGCTTGAAGACGAAAATAATACTGTTCCTGCTGCTAGTAAAGAAGTGATCATTGAAGTTTTTGCGTACCTCATAGCCAACCATGTCATCCATTAACCTATTAATTACTGATGCGGCGTTTAGAATTAACGGGTTCTTTGCAACCCAATCAAGGTCATCTTTAGTCACAAATTTCCCCATGCACACCAAGGAATGAGTAGCTAGCATTTGATATCCAGCACTGACAAGCGTAACCTCCATGTACTCTTCAAAATTTGGAAGGTGCCTGCTGTGAAGCCATTTTGCCTCTTCAAGGTAGGCTCTCACCAATGCTTTCATCTGAAACACCATTTGCTATACAATTCAGACTTCAAGCCTCATAATAACGCACTAGTTGATTGCAATAATTAATTGGAAGCCAATTCAAAAGAGGTTGTTTATTTATTTTAGTACCGACGATATTGCATAATTCAATAGCTTTGATTTGCGTTCCTTAACCAACTGCTCCTCCAACTCAGAATAAACATCTAAGAGGGCCCGATAACAGTGTTTCATGTATGATGGCAACTGATCCAAGCCACTCATATGCATTCTGTCACATAAACTATGATCAGTGGAGTAATTTAGATTTTAAGATTTTACAGGGTTTGGTTTTTATTTTAGTAATTTGACATTCTCATCTTCATAGGAAACATGATGAAATTAAGGAGGACGCTTCAAATGAGTATACCTTTCTATTGAGTCGGTGAAAAGAACGAGTTCATCAAAGCTTCCATACACATCATATATGTCATCAATTATGGAAACCAAAGCAATGACTTTGGTCAATGTGGTCCGGGCAAAACTATACTTATCCTCAAAATACACTCCGAGAATCCAAAAGTAGCACTCCACCACCCTGTCTCTGGCAAATGGTAAGTTCTTCGGGCAATCTAAGTCTTTCCACCATCTGATATCCATATCAATGAACACCAAAAAGTTAAGGTACTACATTTTATTTTTTTTCTATTTAAACCTAAATTATGGTGGTTGTTTTATTTATGAATTACTAATACTTACTTTGTTATACCACTTAGCTCCTTTTGGTGCATCTTCTGCAAGATATTGAAGTCAAACTTTGCGAAATTCAGTAAAACTGCATCAAGCGATTTGTCTTTTTGGTAAATAGATATAAACTGTCTGGCTCCCACCCTATTCAAAGTTTTCTGAATTGGCGTATCTAAAGCTTGCTTGGCTGGTGTGGCAAGAAAATTGTTCAGGTTTGGCAACATGGATTCAAGTTGAGTGGTGGTAAATTTTAATGCTTCCTCCAATATATCCTCGTCACGAACCCTGTAATTTGTTGCCTCGTACAAGCTCAGCAAAACTTGAATATTGCCAACCAAAGATTCCTTAAAATTCCCTTTTGAATCCTTGAATTTGTTGAACACATCTACATAAATAGCAAATTTTTTCAGTTATTTTTTATCGTACCATTGAAATGTCATCCATCTTTCCAGTATCATTAAATTAATTAGTATCACTTTTACCGCAAGAGACATGGTAACCATGTTGTCTTAGTAATCGAAAACGAAGAGCAGCTATGTGGAGGTCGTTGTCATCTTCCTGCATCAACTGCTCCTCATCATGGTCATAGTAGGCCTCGAACATGGATAGTAAGGATGCCTCTATTTCACTTTCAAAATGATATGCCACCCCAAGACGTTGGATAGTGTCTATCAGTTCCAATTTCTGGCAAGATTTGTCAGGGGTTTCATTAAGCATCTTCCTCACCCCTTCTTTCAAAAGTCGTTCATGGTCTTGCCTTTTTTCAGAAAAGTCCTCCTGCACAAATTTATTTTGTTCAATGCAAGTTATCCAAGCGATTGAAGATAGTATGATTTTTTTTAATAGTATTTGATCACCTTGTCATATGAGGCATATGCAAGAAAATGGTCTCCCCAAACGGATGGATGGTAGTTGGCTGAGCGACGAAGAGGCGGATGGCTTTCAAATGAAACGACTGAAGCTGGTACTTGAATTTGAACTTGAGCATCCATGTTTAGGTCAGAGGGAAAATTGAGCACGTCAATTGTGCCCTTTTTTGCTTGGTTTTTTTGCAGGTAGAGTTAGTTTAGTTTTGCAATTGTGTGCACTTGTTAAGCCTTTCCAATGATTGGTACTTATAGCTAGATTAACATACGAATACAATTAAAAATGGACCCAGCATGCCGGAAGAATATTAAGATTTTTGTCCACAAGCCAACTTAATAATGTATAAAAATGTGGTTCAGAATTGAGCTGCAAAATCCTCGTGCGATTTAGGTTCTGTCCTTGATGAATGATAGACAAATACAGGGACCCTGAAAGCCATGATCTGGGTGTTGATTGTAAGCTGAAGTCCTTCCCATCGTATGGGACAAAAGTGGGCTGACAATTCCTTAAAAAATTTTGTCATTGAATGGAGAAAAACAATGTGCATGCCTGGCCATCCCATGAAAAGGGCATTGATCATAGATTCATATGAGAAACTAAACACAGAAAGACTTAAAATAATTTGTGTTCTGTAATTACCAACGATGGACAAATTTTAGGTCCATGAGCGGTTAAGGATACATGAGCGTGCCATGTTTGCAATTGTCAAATCAAAATGCACAATGCATGAATTCCGACCACTGGGACTGAACAGGAGCTATGTTAAGAATATCTTAAGGAAAGAATTCTAGTTGTAAGTTGAAAAAAAAAATTGTGAGAAAATTGTAGAGGTAATTGATGGTGTGCCAAAAAGTTGATGAGCGCATTTACGGAATGCGTCCAAAGGAATTGGGCACATTTGCTAAATATCTGAAGAGAATCTAGACGCATTGTGGTGTAGCGGAATTTTTTGAAAATTTACATGTGGTTGTTTTCATTGGGTCTTAAGTAAGTGGGTAATATGTCACTTTGATACATGTCCATGTATCATGTAAGATGAGTTGATGATTTATTACAGACCTTGCATGCTGATAGGATTTTTATGGTTTTTTCACTATTGGAAAATGTGGCTCTATCATAATTGAGGACTGAAATTCACGTGATTTGGATTGAAACGTTCACTAATTGATCAATATAGATAGACAAATTTTACGTCCATGAGTGGCTAAGGATGAGGGAGACATGCAAGACTTAAATGTTTAGTGGGCATATTTTTCTTTTGTCCAATGGCAAGTGTTAGAGTAGAATTTATAACAACTCTTGAATGGAAATCAAAAAGGGATGTAATTCTAGTTTTTCCCAATCGATAATTAATCTTACTTCCGATAAAAGTAATTAATAATGAAATTCAATTTTGATTATTATTTTCATATTTTATTCATAATAGTGCGAAAAATTTACTCGGTCCATGTTGTTCGAAAATAGTGATACTGAATTTTTTGATCCTTTGACTTAAATTTACTAACATTGTTCAAAGGCAAGAAGATTTTCATTAAAAGAGTTTTTGTAATTAATAATAAAAGGCAATTTAACTATACAGTGAACTTTTAAAAGGGTCAAATGAAAGAAACAAAAAATTTCTAAAAGATTTTTTTGAGGAGGGGGGGGGGGGGTGTTGGGAGTGTTGGGGAACTAGAAAAAATGATTAAGTTTCAAAAATTTAGGTAAAATAATTACTATAAAAGATTGCGAGAAAATTAAAAAATTCTAAATTAATTTTTAAAATTTTTGAAAGTTAATTACCCACCCTCCTTATAACGTGTTAAGGAAACATGAGCGTGCCATGCGTATAAAAGTCAAATGAAATTAATGTGCAATTCTTTAATGCCAATCACTCTTAACACATTGATGTAGACCTTATCACGGTTTTAAAATCGGCAGTTACCTTTTCAAAATTGTCAGTTCCTAGTTCTCGGTTCCTCTAAAGGTGAAATTAGAACCAAACTTTGAAGGTACCTATTCATGCCCAGTTCAAAAATTGCCAGTTTACGGTTCGGTTCTAGTTTTGTTCCGGTTCCGATTTGATTCCAATTCTAATTATGGTTCCACTCTCAATTATAAAAAAAAAAAAAATTTAAAAGTTATATAGAAAATATAAATTAGACTTAAAATATATATATATAACTTACACTTAGAATTACAAATGAAAATGAGAAAAGAGTATGTTTATTTATATTTTTTAAAGTTGTAAAATTTGTTATTAAAAAATATAAATTATATTTAAAAGCTATAAATAAAATATAACTTAGAATTAGTTAAAAAATATAACTTGCACTTAAAATTAAAAATTAAAGTGAAAAGGTGTACATTTTACTTATATTTTGAAGATTGTAATTTGTTTCTTAAAACATAAAATTTAAACTTAAAAGTCGTAAAAGAAATATAATTTAGATATAGAAAAAATAAAACTCGTATTCAAAATTGAAAATGAAAGTGAGAAAAAGATATTGTTTTTTTATATTTATATTTATATTTTATTTATATGTATATATATATATATATATATATATTTAATTTAAAAAAAATTTACATTGTTTTGAACTAGAACCGAATTGCCAATTTCGGTTCTGGTTCCACATTTTAATGAATTGGAACTGAACCGCCTAGTCCGGTTTAGATTATGGTTCTTGGAATCTTTATCCACAATTCTGGTTCATGAACCAAAACTGCCCATTCGATTCTGGTTTGGTTTTGGTTTGAATCGAATAGTAATGATAACTTGGTCACCTTGTCATCAGAGGCATATGCAAGAAAATGGTCTCCCCAAACGGATGGATGGTAGTTGGCTGAGCGACGAAGAGGCGGATTGCTTTCAAATGAAACGACTGAAGCTGGTGCTTGAATTTGAACGTAAGCATCCATGTTGGTCAGAGGAAAATTGAGCACTCCAATTCTGCCCTTTTTTGCTTGGTTTTGTTGCAGGTAGAGTTAGTTTAGTTTTGTAATTGTGTGCACTTGTTAAGCCTTTCCAATTGTGTGCGCTTGTAGATTAACGTACGAATACAATTAAAAATGAACCCTGCATGCCGGAAGAATATTAAGATTTTTTTGCACAAGCCAACTTAATAATGTATAAAAATGTGGCTCAGAATTAACCAGTAAAATTCTCGTACGATTTAGGTTCAGTCATTGATGAACGATATACAAATATAGGGACCCTGAAAGGATAAGGATTCCCGAGATGTCATGTATGTAATTGTCACTCTATATCTATATTAAAAGGTACCCATCTAATTGTCTCTCTTACTATACCTTCCAAGCCAATGTAAAAGATGCATGGAATATATTATTCGATCATTTTCACATAATAGAAATCCTAATTATTTTTGAGTAAAAGTTAGTATTTTTCATACCTGAATGAAGTCTCTCCAATCTAAAAAATGGGGACGTACCAAATTGTTTAGTCATTTTCACATAAACATTCAAGTTGTAAATATCTTGCATTTTTCACGTGGAACACAAACTTTGTTGAAAGATATCAGTGGGACTATGGGTGACAAATGGATAGATTAGGTTTTATTGGTTAGAATTCAAGCCAACTCTTCTATTAAAATTATTAATTTAAAAAAAAGTAACCATCATCGACCACCGACAATCGTGGTGCAATCGGTTGACCAAGTAAGCATAAGCCGCACATGTTATTCCAACTTGTAGCAGGGTAGTTGAACAAAAAAATCAAGTGTTGGTCGATTTTACACGCAGTGACGTGATCGTTAACAAGTAGTATAAAGTGAATATAAATTTATCGCTCCTACAAGGACTAATTGATTATCAACTACCGAAATTTAGTTAATTCTACCTCTATTTGAATGATAAAAAGATATTTTATGAATAAACTAAATTAAAACTAAATTTAAAACTTGAATAAAAAACTAAATTTAAAACAAAGCAAAGCAAAGTAAAGTAATAAATCAAATTGGTTAAAGATCTAGGTTTTCGATTTCACCATAACTATTCCATCTTAATATTCATCTATTTCTATAATCTAATTTAATTTCTCGTTGATAGTGAGATTCCCTAATTTATTTACTAGTCCCTCCCGAGATCTAATAAAAATCATCCTAATTGCTAATTCACTATATTCCTATGTGAATTACAACAATTATGAAGTCATTAATTTCTATGGATTCTCATATAGCAACTACACAAACCATGTAGGTATATTCCTATCCTACATGCAATTTATGGCATTTATCTCAATGAACTTGACACATAACTCCTCTTCCAATTCGTTATGATTAACAAATCATCTAATTAGTGATCAAGTAATTAGAAGCATTAAGCACAAAGATAAATACTCAACCATAGAAAATTAAATCAAATTATATTAATAGAAAAAATATTAAGACTTCATAGTTAGGCTACATCAAAACCCTAGAAAAAGAATTTAGTTCATATTAAAATAGAAGAACAACACCAATTTCTTAAACATAATTGCAAAAAAAAAAAATAAAAAAATAAACTTCAACAAAACCCGTAGGTGGTAGCCACTCCCCTCTTTGTTCTTTGACTTTTGTCTTCTCTACCCGTAAACTTCCAAAGAGAAGGTTCAGCTGCTTCCTTTGTATCCAAATCAAGCGTAGTGGTCTTTGGAAGAACAACAAAGGAAGAAGAACAACAACCGAAGAAGAACAACAATGAAGTGAAATTTCGCCAAGAAGAAGATCAAGAAGAAAACAAGAAGAAAAACCAAGAAGAACAAGAAGAAGAACTAAAAACAGAAAAAGGAAAATTTTTCTAACTCTAACCTAAAGCTAAAGAAAAGAAGCAAAGAATGAAGTGCTGCTCCAAAGAATGGGATGCTTGATCATATCCAAGCCTTGCCTATTTATAGGCAAGGATTCAAGACATTTGGTTGTGGCCACTTGTTTTTTCTCACATTCTTCACCATTTTTCATAATTAATCAATACCCTCCTTTTCTTTTTTCTTCTTTCTTTCTTTTGTTAATGCTTCTTGCTTCCTTTTGTTTTTGTACAGATTTTTTTTATTTTCTTTTCTTGTTTGGCTTTCTTTTTCCCATGTGAGGTGCATTTTGGAAGGACTTTCTTGGTGTCCTCATGCACTTCTTGTTTGGCTTTCTTTCTTTTTCATGTGAGGCTGCATTTTGGAAGGACTTTCTTGATGACCTCATGCATCATTCTTCCGTAAAATAAAAAGTTGGCACCTGATCTCCAAGCCTTCATATGCAACTGTTTCACTTACACTCAAATGACAGGTTGGCATCACATGCTGCTTTGTGCCCTTTATCATTCTGTTTTCTTGTGTGACAACTTGGTGCTGTGCTCTTGTTTTCTTGTGTGAATATTGGAGAGTTTTGTTCTTGAATTGCTGCTGAAAAAAAATAAGGCCAGACTGCTGCACAATTAGAAAACCCGTAAATTGCCAAAATTGGAAAGAAATGAACCTCTTGAACCCAAGTTTCTGCCAGATTTTGGTCCCTTTGTTTCCGAATTTGAGAAAACTTTTTCATGAAAGTTTTGCTCTCTTTCCCAGCTTTCCATATCATCTTGAATCATCTCATTTGGACATCTGCATCAAGAGTTATGAACTCCGGAATATGACTATATGCACAAAGAAACCTTGAAGCTTTTGCTAAGAAAGATAACATTTTGCTTTATTTGTTAAATTTTTCCTACAAAGCTCCAATCTATCCATCAATAATAAAAACACTTAATATTCATATAAATAAGCATTTTAATCACTTAAACACAAGGAAATTGACCTAATAGATATGCAATTATACATCTTATCATCAAGGAAAATTTGCAAAAATAGCAAGTCCAAGAACAACATTTGCAAAAATAGTAGGCCCAACAAAACTTTTGAAAATATAGCCGGTCAACTGTTTTTGACCAGGTAAAAATACCAAAATGACCCTCAATTTGCAAAAAACCGTCTGAGGCATTCGAAACCGTTGTTGCTATGCTGCGAATCATCTGTAAAGGAATTAATTGCCAATTATCCTCATTGAATCAACATCCCATCTCTTCCATTCCATTATCGTTATTAGACTATGGGTGAAACTAATGAAATGTACGCAAGGAACGCAAACGCTGACTAACGGGAAACGGGAAGACGGTCCTGCGAAATTGCTATATTTGCAGAGAAGAAGACGTGTGTTTCGAGCATAGCATACCAATTGGAAAGGCTGATGATGAATAAATATAGATGAAATGTAGATGAAGAAGTGGAACAAATATCAACCAATATGTAAAATGTCGACAAATATGTCAACTAAATTGTCGACAAAATTTTAGACACATATGTCGGCCAAACGATCGACTCATTTGTCGATAAAACTGGACAAATATGTCGACAAATTTGTCAATAAAATAAGGACAAATATGGACCCATTTGTCGAGACTCTTCTTTAAAAAGAAAACCAAATGGCGAGGGCGATCCAAATGGGTTTTTTTGAAATATGTAAGGGTTTGCTAGAAAAATTAATGGAATGGAATATTGCATTTATTTTATTCCTCAAAGTGTTGGGTTGTAGTAATATAACATCATGTTTCCTTGTGAACCTGAATAAATTTTAATATTCAATAGAGAAAAGCAAATAGTGTCCTCAATTGTTCTCCCTATAAACGAATGGATTTGAGCAAGTTTGCTAATTGTGTCCGCGTTGTCCACAACGGCCACATTTTTTTTTGAACCAAATGCTCGCCGGTTGAAGGAATTCCCATTTTCTTGTACCTACCACTCTTAGCCCTTGGTTCCGGTGGTGATAGGTAAATAGCTAAAACATCTTCGGGCATAGTCCAATCCTTATGATCACCAATGGGCATAATAGGATCTATGTATGCACCTAAAAGTGCATCTGTGTAATAAAGTAGTGAACATAAAGTATAATGGTCAATTTGTCACATAGCTGCAGCTAATGCATGCACACAAGGGAGTTGATCCATATCAAACACTTTACACGTGCAAGTTTTCTAAAGCAAATCATATAGAGATGCGGTTTGCAATGTCTCGTACACACCATCGGTTCATATCGACCGGCTCCACAACGTATGCTTGTGCTTTTCTCATCCTAGATCTGATTCTATCTTTAATGTATGGGGTTGTCATTGTTTTCACTTCGCCAGCAGCGGTACACCTATCGTGAAACCACCTCTGAAGAGTGTTGCGGATGTAATCGACCAAAGAATGGATAGGTAATTCTCGGACATCTTTCAACAATGCATTTAGACATTCTGCAATGTTGGTTGTCATTATTGTATACCGTCGCCTACTAGAATGTGCCCTTGACCAACGTTCAATCCCAACTTCTCTTAAATACTCGCTCACCCTTGGATTTTGTAGTGAAAGATTTCCAAACTTCTTATTGAATGCGGTCACCATGTAAGCCTTTGCAGCCTTAAAGTATAATAGGATCCCATTTTTGTTTTTGAGTTTTGCTCTTAGATTATTGCTCAGATGGTAAATACACGCTCCATGGAATGATTCTAGAAAACATTTGCAATACCTTTTACAATGCTCTTATGTCAGTCTGAAACCAACACCAAACCATCCATATCGTTGTCAATTGCAATCTTTAGTCTTTCTAAAAACTACTCCCACGATGCATCATTCTCAGAATCAACAATTCCCCATTCGACAGGATAGATTTGGTTGTTACCGTCCATGCTAGTTGCAACAAGTAATGATCCTGGATATTTTCCTTTTAAGAAACAAGCGTCAACGGCAATAACTGGTCGCTTGTGGGTGCGGAATCCCTAGATCGATGCACCAAATGCGAAAAAAAGATACTTGAACCTACCATCTTCTTCAATACTTAGCTCAATAAACATTCCAGGGTTTACCTCGTTTATCACGTGTAAATAAGTTGGTAGAATCCTATATGAATTCTCAAAACTTCCTCTAACTTTGTCCAAGCTCTTGATCGTCACGCCTTGTGGTAGGTAATGTTAACTGTTCAGTGAATTGCAAGCGTACAATATCAACAAGTAATAAAGTAGTGAGTAGAGTATTGTTCCCACAAGGATTGAGTTAAAACTAACCAATTACTTACCAATATGATTAATTCAACAACAAGCTAGCCGATTAAATTGTTTTATGGTAAATTAAACTAAAGAAGGAAAAATTAATAACAATTGATAAAAGCAACAAATACTAAAACTTTACTCAATCAACTAAGATGTTAGAGATTTCGATTTCACTTAATCAATCCTAATTAATTCTCTTGACTTGTCATGCAATTAAATTAAATTCCAAATTATGATGGTGAAATTTCCCTAATGTAAATTAATAGCCGACATTGGTCTAATAACCCTATTTAGATTAAAATCAACTCACACTTGGTCTAGGTGAATTTAGATTTCTAAATGCATTAGGAACTATGAAAATTCCCGGATTCAATCTAAGTAGCCACGACTTAGTTCTACTACCGAAACCACATTAACAACCTAGATTATTACGGTCTAAATTGAATTCACGGTTTAATATCACATGAGCACATGCATGTTATCTCCACACGGTATCAAACAAGCATCAAAATTCAATTAGGTGGTGATCAATCACCTAAAAGCATTAAGAACATGATATTAAACTCATAATTGAAATATAGGTTGCATGAACAAGTCTTGAGAATTAATTATTCATGATTAAGATCCATCTAATCTCTAAAAAAAGAAATTAGAACATAATGAAATTTAAACTAACAACAAAAATAAAAATAGACATAATTAAAATTAAAATAAATTCTGAAAATTAAAATAACTATATTTAATAAATATAAAAGCTATAAATTATTTAATACTTGAAAATAAAACACAACTAGAAATTCATAACAAAACACAAGAAATAAAACTACTAAAATTGCTAAAATAACTAAAGAAAAACAAGGAAAGAAACTAAACTAACTAAACTAAATTTGCTAAACTAAACTAAACTAACTAAAGCAATTAAGAAAAGACAAAACCCGAAGACTTGAAGTCAAAACAATGTTGCTGCTGCTACCTTTGTATCCAAGTCAAGTTTGGCGGCTGCTTGGTATATCTTCCGGAACAAAACCAAAACAGAAGAAAAATCAAGAAAGGGACGGACGTGAAGTCCAGGAAGAAGAAACAAAGACTGAAATTCTGCTAAGGAAAAGAAAAGAAAGCTACTGAAATTCTGCAGAAAAACCGAAAACAGAAAATCAAAAAGAAAAACTGCAATTTCTAAGAAACGAAAACAAAGTCCGTGGGTCTTAGAGAAGAAACAAGATGACTGTCTAAACAGAATTTTGCACTAAATTGCTGAACTAATCTAAAACAAGAAGACAAGAACGAAATAAGAATGTGAAGAACAAAGATAAAATAACTGATTGCTTAATCTAAACTAAAGCTAAAGAAAAAGAAGAAAAGAATGAAGTGCTGCTGCTCTCTCTGAATTCTGCTAACCTGGCTGTTGTTTATATAGAGAAGTTGATTTCCTAAACTCCGAATCCATCTTCAAATTGTAATCGGCTTCTTCTTTCTTGTTTCCAAATCCCAGCTGACTTTTGTTTCCAAATTCCAGTAGTCTTCTTATTCTTGTTGCTGCCCGATTTCTTCTTTCCTAATTTGTGCTGAGCTTGATTTCCTTTTCTCTTGTTGTAGCTGACTTATATTTCCTACTTCTTGTACAACACGATTTTGTCTTCTTTTGCTTGTAGAAGTTTCCTTTTGTTTTCAGAATGCTTTCTTGTTTCTTAATTGTGCAACACGGCTTCTTGTTCTTTCCTAATTGCAGCTGGAGTATTCTTTGTCTTTTTGTTGAAGCAATTCGGTCAAGCTTTGATAAGCTTTCTTGGCTATAAAGTAACAAAATAATGTCTAGATAATTGGTTAGTCCTTTGATCTTCAAATTAGAAGAAAAATTCAAGATTAAGCTCAAAAGTTCTAAAAATATTAGCAAACTAGGAAATCATAAAATCAAAGGATAATTTGGCCAAAATATGTGAAAACAAATCAAAACACAAGCCAATTTCTAACCAAAATTAATAATAATATCCTATATAAAATAGAGTTATCATTAACACCTAACTCTGTCCAAATATCGGAAATGATTTTCTTAGGCCTATACGGCCGACACACATCCCTGCACTACACTTGATCCACGATCCAAGTACACGGATGTCAGCCTGATGATTATTGCTTCGGATCAAAGATGGTTGGTATGTATAAGTGTTGTCATATTTAGTGATCTTCCAAGCTTCCAAATTTTTAATGGCAGCTGCATTCAATATCCACTTACAATTTTTGTCCTTATACCTTAGATACTAGAACTGCCTATTTGCCCTAACAACCTTCCACTCGAAAAAAAATTTCAGGGCCATCATGGACATCTTCATGAACAAATGACGCCTGGTTTCAAACATATCCTTTACTGCAACATCCACCACTGTGGATAATCTATTAGAAGAGGTACCAGCATTCGCATGTGATGACTTTGTTACGTCAAGACAATGCACGGTCTCTTTACTAGGCTCGACTATCTCCTTCTGTCTTGTCTCCGAAACTCGTGTCCCGTAGGTTTGTCAAGCCTCCAAAATTAATTATTGATCCTCTAATTATTTGTAGCAAAAAGTGGACTGTCGATCCCACAGGAAATCAGAAGCTCTTAGTCACGAGAAAGGTGTTTGAAATTGATTACTAGCTAGGGAAATTTAAATAAGGAAAGTAGACTAACTGAATTAACAACAAAACAAATGACGAACTATAACACTCTTACCAAAGCTCACGGAATGTGATTCAATGTTTCGTTTCATGCAATATTCTCATTAGTTTAAACATTTAACCAAAAATCCACTAGATAGCTAGAAGATTTTGTGTTTTCCGAATTTATCTGCTTGAACCCGATCCAAACAAACCTAACTCTCAACCAATCGCGATAGCGTTCCATATTGAATTGAAAAAATCAAATCCAAACAACCGAGATAGCTACAATTCTCTAGATTTGGTTCATTAATTCTTCCTTAACTAAACTACACGATCACTCTCACTCTACACATGCAGATTAGTCTCGGTGCCCTTGATTTCAAATGATTCTAAACAATTACTAGTTTAGATCATATGTAAAGCAATAGAAGAATTAGAACTAGTTGAGTCGTCAATTCAAATAATCCTAATTGTTCATATCAATTCTATCAAAATCAACGAACATCCAAACATAACAAGAAATTAATTAAACCATAACCTCACGAAGAAAACATTGACTTCCATCCCCGATCGTAAATAATTATTTAGCCACTCATGGTGGTGTTGAACATCCTTCAATTGAAAAGAAAAGAAGAAACCAACGTGTGTTCTTGGAGTGGAGCTGCGGCTAACAGTTTTTTCTTCTTTCTTCCTTGGATGATAGATCACCCTCTCTAGGTTTTTTCTATAAGAATCCTCTTTAAAATAAAACTAACTTCTTAAAGTGTAGGAATTCCCATAGAGTAGGATTCCTATTCCTAATTTATTTCCTAAAAGACAACACTATTAATAAATGTCTTGGTACTAATTTAAGACAAAAAAGGAAAATATTAAATGCCAATTATGAAATAGGTCTTGACTCCGACCTCGCCAGTTGAAGTCCATTGCCGTGTTCTCCCCGGTGCACAAATGATAAGGCTAGACCATGTCCTAGTGAGACGGCATTGCCGATTTCACCTCCCATTCAATTCCTTCCAACTTTTAGGTGCTCCAATCCACTTGTAAACAAAATTTCACCAATGTAACTCCTAACATCACAATTTTAGCAAATAAACACCAATTAGTTCAAATTCAGCCAAAGATAAAGTGATAATTAACATCAAAAATAGTCACAATTATCACTTTATCAGTCTCTAATCCTCCCCAACAAAGGTTTCATCAACCCAATCCTCTTCCTCATCACTATCTCCACCATCTTCATTTGGTATGGTAAATATTTGCTCATTCATTTATCTTGAATGAATTACATCGTTAGCCCATATTGGACTATCGGAGCTCAATTGCTTTATCGGCGAGTTACTTGCACTATCTTCAGTATTCGTTGCTCCAACATCTCAAACGGTAACACATATTGGTATCCTTGCGACCTTGGAACGTTTTATAATCTCATTCAAATAACACTGCACGTGGTGATCATTCTTTATGGGTAGGACGTAAATGTTTGATAGGTACTTGGGCAAGTATTCGATCACTAGTTTATTTCTTATCGCCGGGTCTAAATCCATGATACCTATGATGTGATTCACCATTTCTTAGATGCTTACGTCTTCTTTCAACAAAACGGTTTCAATCCTTTTGTGGTTCACGAATCTATGTTCATTTGTGACTGGATCAACACTCCATTCTCCACCGAAAAACACATGAACAGGCCAAATGTTTTGGTGCAACATTCCTACAAGATTTCAACGGAGTACAACATTAGAATTAGTAATGGCAATGACCAATTTATGCCCAATACAAAACTAACATTGAATTGTACGCCCATTATGTCCCATCTTTATAAAACTCATACAAAAATGAAATCAGAATAAACAAAGTAAATGGTGAATAATATGAACACTCCTTACCCGATCCTTTAGCATGGCTGAAATGTAAGCTGAGGGCTGAAAATGTGCTCTAGATACGAAATAAGGAATGTAATTGATAGAATTGAGTAACGTTAGGGAGAACAAATGCTTGATTTTTCCCACTATATTGATTCGCGGTTTTTTCCCTCTTTTCACAGGTATGTAATTAAAAAAAATCCACTTTTCCATTTCCCGGGCCTAGCTTTTTGTCTGTTAAAATGTCAAATAAAATGTCGATCCAAATGACGATTTAAATATAGATAAAACTATCAAATATCGACTAAAGTCTCGACTATAGTGTTGTATAAAATGTCGACTACAGTGTCGTATACAATGTCGACTATATTCTTGAATAAAATATCGAATTAAAGGTCGACTAAATTGTGGAATAAAGTGTCGATTACAATGTGGATTAAATTGTTGAATTACAAATCTAATGAATGAAAAAATGATTACAACCATCCTCAAAAAATATTAACAAAATTCCATATAAAAATATCAATCCAACAAGGAAAGAATGTATATATTTTATAGTATCTACAAATGAACAACCGAATAATATGGCACCACCGCACAAATGGGTAGAATGAATTTAACATATTCTATACATCCTAAACCTAAACCTAATGTTCTATACAACCTAAACCTAAACCCAGTCTTCTTACAACAATTAATATACTTTTTACAACGATTAATGTACTTTTTAGAAAGTGTTATCCCCAAATTGATAAACATTTACATTAACAAATTATAAAATGTAAATGCAAACAATGTATATCATTTGGGCTTTCTAGCTTTCTTCCTAGCCATCTTTCTTGCTTTCTTTCTATCCTCTGGCGCAAATTCATTCTGCTTGCAGACGTGAGTGAAAAGCGCATATGCCATCTTTTTGCATAGCTTCAAAGCATTCGTCAGTGTAATTGTATTCAGTGGTTAGCCATGGATAATGCATTCTGCCCATTTTAATCCGTAAATTTCATAGTCACCACTCCTGCATTTATCACAAAGCTCAAATTTATGTTAGAGGTCCGAGGATGTAATTGGGAATTATGTGTAAAGTTTAGTTGTCACTTATGCCGATTCTTAGTGCACCATATTGGCCTTCACAATGACTTTCCATTTGTCCCCCCCTTGGTTGTTCTTTGGCGTAGTATGTGTTAAACTCACACGCCTCGAGTATCTTGGGCATTGTCATAACGAGATACTCTAACTTCGACACTACAATGTCCCATTGAGGCGATAGGTTGTACACATGGAATGTTTGTGCATATAAATCCATCCTCAACAACATCCAATGGTTGCCATCTATGTGGCAAGGGAATAATAAGAAATCCAACTTCCTTAGGTCTTGTGGAAATGGACAATCACCAACGAATTGCTTCAGCGCTATACATCGACATTTACTTCTCTACTTTGGCCATGTATTAGCTTCATGCCAGTCTAAAAAGACAGGGACAAGAAGAAACTCATGAAATGAACATATCAAAGGCCTCTAATGTACTTGGAAAAAATACATATTGTAGACAAAAGACTTACACTTAATTTCAAACATAAATTGCATATTGGCTAAAATATTTAAAGCTCCAACTTATATTGAAATATGACTCCATAATGGAAAAATTTGCGCCTCCTATTTGAATGATCCGTTTACGTAGCATGGACGTATACAAATCAATTTGCTGCAAAACAAAAAATGTTCAAATTAACAAGATATTACATATCAAATGAAGTGAGAATTAAAAATTAAATGTTTACGCATATTACATGATTGGTGAGCCAAAAACCTCTGGTCCACATTGTCTGGAGCAGTTCAGAGTCCAAACAGAAAAACAACGTCCATAAGTAAAGGCTGGGTCTCTTACTCATCCATTGCTTCATTTCCAAGTCTTGTTCCTCTGTGGGAGGCAAATCTGAAGAACTCACTAGGACTGTATCTTTATCCTTCTCTCTGGTCGCTTTTAGAGATGATCCCAAATTCTGCCCCACAACGGCTTCCGCCACTGGAGATTTGGTCAACTTGTCTTTCATCGGCGGAGGTGGAGCACTCTCTGCAGATCGAATGGCTTTGGGCGAAGAAGTACTATGCTCAAAAGTGAGCTGCTGGACAATATCCATTACATCCACTTTTTCCTTAGCCCTTTCCACTAGTTGCTCATTATCATCTTCAAGGGCTTTTTTGCCCTCTTCAGGGCCTGAACCCCCCTCTCTAGGGGCTGAACCCCCTCTCCAGGGCCTAAACCCCCCTTTCCATTGTTGTCCTCTTTAGAAGTACCGGGGCCACGCTTTTTTTTCGGGCAAGAAGCGCGTAAACATCCTTGCCAACTTTGTGGTGTACATAAACACTCAACTGCTTGACTCAGGTGGACATCTTCTCAAGTTGAATAGTTAGGCCATTTACTTTATAATTCATCTTCGCCTTTAGACTCTTTAGCTCCTCTTTTGTCTCGAACAATTCCTGCTCAGTCTTAGTTTGACGCTCAAGCAGCTGAGTGCTGAATTCTTTTCTTGGCTTTGCTTCACCTTGGGCCTCATGGCATACCTTTGTTCTCTTTTCTACGCCAGAAACATCTTCTTCTCTGATCCTCTTCCTATATGACACATAATAAGCTGAGGAATCTCCTTCTTCTCCTGATTTGTTAGCCCCATCCTCATCCGTCTCATCTCCCCACTGCAAAAATTTATCTACTTCTTCCGGTGTGGGCTTTATTCGTGTTACTAACACTTTCTGCATCAACATAAAAGTATTACTTATTAATCACATTAAGGATAAGAGTGAGTATAGGTAAGGTAAGATAGAGCAATACTTTAAAGTATTACAAACCAAAAAAAACTTTATACATAGGTAACAAAACCGTAATTTAAATACAAAAGTAATAATAAATATGGCATCTAAATTTAAAGACAAGTATACAACAACCATAATTAAATGATAACAAAATAGTTCTCCAGTTAGCATGCATAAAAGATAAAAAATGACAATTACCAATAAAAACAAAAAAAAACAACAATGGCAACAATACTGGCAACAATAAAAATAACTTAATAATAATCAACAATTACACAAATCTTACTTCCCTGTTGGCAGTTCTTTTTTATCACACCTTCTTTCTTTCTTGTTCTCTACGTTGTGCATTCACAACTTTCCATTGAACATCCTTGGTTTGACCTCATCAGTATCAACCTTCTGAACCATCTTCAAATGCTCCAGATATGACATTACCTTATATGCAAACACCTGCGACATTGAAAGACAAATTATTTGAACATGTGGCATTATATGTACTTGTACAACAATAGAAACCATAACTTAATAGGTGTTCAGTAGCCTTACCCCAATGCAGGCGGGAATTCCCCCAGAGTGTAAGTCCTAAGATGCTGGTGACTAGTTTGCTTTAAGGCATTTATCATTCTTTTTCTAGCACTATCTACGGTGACCCTGTAAGATAGTTCATCCCTTGGCATTTCATCAAACTGAGGCCAATCACATGCCAGATGAAGCAGCTTGTCTTCGGTTTTTGTTCTCTTCGCCATGCTGTTGATTGATGTGTATAACAGCACAAGTGTAAGGCAAACGACATCAGCGTTTGAATAACTTGAGTTGATACTATCGTAAGCCTTTAACACTTCATCATTATTGGCTTCCTCAATCGACCTCGGGTGTTTAATGAACTTGGTTATTGGTGACCGACCATTTGGGGCATGGTATTTGCCATATGCAATATCAAAATCTCCCATTTTGAGGCCCGTGATGATGGCAAACTCCCTCTTGCCAAATTTCACTTTCTTACCCGCGAAGTTGAAGTATATGTTATTATCCTGTGTCAATTTCTCGTCGGACTTGAGTTGCATCATCAGCACAAAATGAACGATTGGTTTACACCATAATGTATGCTCATGGTCGAGCGATTTCAGTAAAACTACTCTCCCTTCGAAGTATTTATTTCTGCGTCTCCGTCATCTTGGACTGGATCCTCCTAATATTGGCTTCGTAGTAGCAGTACTGTGAAACCTAGGCGTTGAAAAACTTTCCTTGCACAACCATTTTATCCTTTAGATGTTCCTGCACATAACGACAAGGTTCAACAATGAAGTCAACATTTTTGTACACAAAGCATACGACATTTTGGCGACAAATATATCCACAATTTGTTCCACACATTTATCGACAGTTTACTCGACAATTTAGTCCACAGTTTAGTCGACAGTTTAGTCAACAAAACTGAAGATAGTTTAGTCGACAATTTAGTCTACAGTTTAGACGACAATTTAGTCGACATTTTAGTCGATAGTTTAGTCGGCATTTTAGCGACAACATTCGCCATACTTGTTGTCGACAGAAATATTGGCATTTGTTGTCCACAAATTTTTCGACCTATTTGTCCACAAACTGTTTATGGTTATGGCAAACATGTTTGTCGACAATTTGTTATATATGATCAAAAAACACTATGGGATAAAACCATAACTTAGAAAAATAGGAAGCCATAAACTAAGAAAAACAGGAAGCTCAAATATTCGCGGTTACTCACCAAAACAGGAAGCTCAAATATTCGCGGTTACTCACCAAAACAGGAAGCTTCAAATATGCAAAACAATAAGCAAAATGCATGAAATATATGCAAAACACGCATGAAATATATAAACTGACCTTTTCCTTTGGCATAGTTGCCTTCTTTGATTTCTCCTCCGTTGCAGCAGATGCCGGTGTTCCACCTCGCATACGTGCCATTGATGGTATAGGTAAGTGTATCTACTGAATAAGAAATAAGGCAGAGGCTCAATCGATCTGGAAATCGCGTTCTCGAGGGCAACTGAAGTGATAGCGAATGGGAGTGGGAGAACTAACAGTAGCGTAACTGCAGCAGGTGCGATTTTCAAATAGCGTGGCATTTTCGTATTTTTAACCTTCTTCCTTTTACTGTCGTCTAAAATGTCGACAAAAATGTCAACACAAATGTCGCCATAAATGTCGACACAAATGTCGACAAAAATGTCAAGAAATTGGAATAAAATGTGAACTAAAATACCAAACAAAATGTCGACCAAAGTGTGGACTAAAATGTCAACCATACCAAAATGTCGACTAAAATGTCGAACAACTTGTCGAATACATCAACAATACTGGAATTTTGTGACTTTGAAACTTATATAAGATGCCAGCCATATGATCGTGCCCATAAAACAACTAATTGCTAGTGGATTTGGAAAGTTCGTCAATCGGGTTTTGTTTTACACTTTTCATGATTACTTACAAAACACGAAATATCTGCACAACAGCCATGACATTCAAACTAGGCGACTATTCAAGCGGGAACCTAGGAAAATGAGATGTTGGAACGATGGAGGATGAAGAATAATGAATATAGAAATTTGCTCAAGAATGGTGAGGACTGAGATGAAGTGAAACGATGAAGTTCGCAAATTGACGGTCATTTTGGTATTTTCACCTGGTCAAAAACAGTTGACCTACTATATTTCCAAAGGTTTTGTTGGACCTGCTATTTTTGCAAATGTTGCTCTTGGACCTGCTATTTTTGCAAATTTCCCAAAAATAAATTGAGCATCAGATGCCCTTTCTCTAACCTCAAAATCAAGCAAAGGTGGACCGCTTTCAGACAGTAACGAGGCACTTAAGAGTGTGGAGAGTATAGATAGCCACCAAGGTAATATCGTGGTTTTTTTTATACCTGAATTATCAAATGAGATGTTAATGTTAAGAATCCTGCCAAGAAATTGAAGGGGAAAAACTTATAGTCCAAAATGAAATTATATCCATCTCTAATTCAGTGGCATGCAAAGGAAAAATTGCAGGTCCATCAACATATTAAGCCAATAGAATAGTTGGAACAAGTCTTGGTAAAGCCATCTTCAACTGGGCTCGAGTTATGAGACCAACCATCTGACCCAAAGCTTCAATAATAGAACTACGGACCTGTCAAAACAGAGCTCTATCAAGATACAGAAACCCATCTCTTTTTAATTGGGGTATAAGAAAAAACCGAGAGAAAGGACAACAAGACACCCAAGCATATTTGCAGAAACCTGAACTCCTGAATCACTTCAAGAAAAGTAAGCATCCAACAATCAAACCAACCTCAACATCATGATGGAGCTCAAAAAGAACAACGGAAGAGAGACTGGCATGTTATTCATTTACATTACTAAGATCCAGCAACAAATTATCAATTACTTATGAATACAAAATGCCACACCAAATAATTCACACTGATGTTAATAGACAAAAAGGAATAATAAAACAACAAATGAACTATATATATCCAGAGTGATGCAAAAGAACAATAGTAAGGTCGGTTAATGTCCCTCACATTCCTCAAAATGTCAGAACTCGCTCAAGTACAGCTTTAAGTTTTGGAGTGAAACTGTAAAGCTTCAAACAAGGGCTGATCATGCACTGTTGGTTCCTCTTCCTCCCCACTTATAGAGCAATATGAGCTTCGGCAACGGTTTTGGGCTTCTTCTTGAATTAAATAGCAGTATAATTAAGCAAAAAATTTTTTCTTTTATAACTTTATGGGCCCTTTGTTTGCAACATTGACATCTGGCATGATAATGAGCCTAATTCAGCTAAACAGTAATACATTGTCACTAATAAAAATTATTTTTTTTATCATACAACTTCATACTTAATTTTGCTCACGCATTCATGAGATGCTGAGTGTCGCGAAAACTTTGTCAACAATGTAATTTTTTAACACTTCACGAACTTTTGATTCTTCGTTAATTCGTCGTACCGTACTACTAAGGATATCAAGGCACCACTCTACTTAACCGAACACAATCAATGTATAATATTTGTTGGAACAAACAATCTACAGATCATTTTGGATGGGTCACACTGGGATAGGATTAACCAACACAGATGTAATCAAGTCTTTGATCTTGTGGTGATAAGAATGGGTGAACCCACCAAAGCCACGATATAGAAGGTGAATGACTCTTGCAAAATTCAAGATTAGCTCACGGACGAACATGGGTACAGCTGACTTGGTTGGACCATGAAGCCAATCCTTGTTTATAGCCTTCCAAGCATTCCTATGAACGTATATTATAAAATACCACATCTTTCTTGATCAGTACATGTACAGATTTATAGCTATACAAGAGATTAAAATAGGTAAAAAATCCTAGAGAATAAAGTAATTTACGCTCTAATACAATCATACAAATGACTATTCTAGGAAACTAAATCACATCACCTTAATCAACCCGTAAATCTTGCAACACTTCCCCTCAAGCTGGCTTGAAGATGTCTTCCATAGCTAGCTTGCTTACTAGATGTTCAAACTGTCCTTTGTGTAGTCCTTTAGTGAGAATGTCTGCTGTTTGATCTGTAGTTGGTACATAGGAAAGACAAATTAACCCCCCACTTTCAATCTTCTCTTTGATAAAATGTTTGTCAACTTCAATGTGTTTTGTTCTATCGTGTAAAACCGGATTGTGAGCAATTGAGATGGCTGCTTTATTATCACAATACACTTTCATAGGATGAGATATCGAAATCTTCAAGTCTTCAAACAATCTTTTCAACCAAATTGCCTCGCTAATCCCATGAGCAAGGGACCTGAACTCAGCCTCAGCACTACTTCGAGCCACCACATTCTGTTTTTTACTCTGCCATGTGACAAGATTTCCTCCAACAAAGGTGCAATAGCTTGAAGTAGAACGTTTGTCAGTGGTGCAATCGGCCCAATCTGCATCAGTGTAGACTTCTATTTGAAAATTGTTATTCTTTCGAAACATAAGACCTCTTCTAGGAGTTCCTTTTAGGTATCTCAGAATTCTATAGGTTGCATCAAAGTGTTCTCGACCAGGTGAATACATAAACTGGCTAACTATACTCACAGCAAAGGCTATATCTGGACGAGTATGTGATAGATATATTAACTTCCCTACAAGTCTTTGAAATTTTCCTTATCGTACACCTCTTCACCGTGTATGGATTAAGTCTCAAATTGGCATCAAGTGGAGTATCCACCTTTACACCTTAAAAGACCTGCTTTTGAGAAGATCAAGGATATCTTTCCTTTGGTTTACAAAGATACCCTTCTTTGATCTGGCAAACTCCATACCAAGAAAATACTTTAATAATCCCAAATCTTTAATCTCAAAATCTTGTGCCAACTTCTTCTTCAAGTCTGCTATTCCGTCAAGATCATCACCGGTCAAGATAATATCATCCACATAGACAATTAAGATAGATATCTTACCTTTCTCCGAATGTTTATAAAACAGTGTGTGATCGGCCTGGCCTTGCAGATAACCATAGTTTTTTATTGCTTTTCCAAACCATTCAAACCAAGCTCTCGGAGACTGTTTAAGGCCACATAGTGATTTTTTCAGTCTGCAGACTTTATCTAGTCCCATCATTGTCTCAAATCCCGGAGGTAGGCTCATGAACACTTCTTCTTCTAAATCCCCATTCAAGAATGCATTCTTGACATCCAACTGGTGTAATGGCCAGTCATTATTAGCAGTTAAAGATAATAATACCCGGATGGAATTGATTTTTGCAACAGGAGAGAAAGTTTCCTAACAATCAATCCCATAGGTTTGAGTAAACCCTTTAGCAACTAATCTCGCCTTGTATCTTTCAAGACTCCCATCTGCCTTAGTCTTTACTGTAAACACCCTTTACACCCAACAATTTTCTGATCTTTGGGTGAATCAACAGCTTCCTATGTCCCATTTTTCTTCAAAGCATTAATTTCATCCATAACTGCTGATTTCCAGTCAGGATCATCAAGTGCTTCTTGTATGTTTCTCGGGATAAACAAGTTAGATAATTTAGATATAAAGGCATTATGTTTTATTGAGAGTTTAGCATATGAAAGATATCGGGATATAGGATGAGGGGTACGTTTAGCTTTCCTAATAGCAGTAGGAATATCTAGATCATTAGGCTCAGCATTAGGTACTTGGAAAGAAATTGAATCAACATTTGGTTCAATATGCACCGAATTAATGTTATGCATACCTGGAGTAGTTTTAGGTTCTGTTCTCGAAGAAGTAGATTGACATGGTGCTAAACAGACCGTGTCCTTCTTGTGTTTTTGATGACCTTTCTTCCTTGAATAAGTTTGGATCTCTTTACCATGTTCAATAGGAGCTTTGGGTAGTATTTCTACCCCTGTCGAGGATTCAGAAAGGTTTGGTGGCAAAGCAGATTCTTCAATATTACTCATTTCTTTTTCAGTAGAATCAATGGTTTTAGGTAAAGAAGTAGTAGACATATTCTCCCAGAAATTTCCTTCATTTCCTATCTTCCCCTGAAGAGAATTTTTTTTTTAAAAAAAGGTTTATGTTCAAGAAAGGTAACATCCATAGAAACAATTGTTTTTTTATGTTGGGATTGAAGCACTTATACCCCTTTTGGCTTGAAGCATAACCAACAAAAATACATTTTTCTGCCCTCGGATCAAGTTTAGATCTTTCTTCATGATTGATGTGAACATATGCTGTGCTCCCAAATATTTTAAAAGGAAGAGTGGAAGGGATTCGTGATGCAGGAAAACATGTTTTAGGCAATCAAGGGGAGTAATATAGTTTAGAACCATAGTTCGTAGAATCGGGATTTTACATAGAATCGATTTGAGATAGTAGAATTGAATTGTAGAACGTAGGATTCTACAAAAAATGATCAAAATAATTATAATTATTCATATTTTATCACCTACACTAATTTTTTCACAAAAATAAGTTATGTACTTGTGCTAAATTGTAAAAAATCAACATTATAATATCACCTACACTAATTTTTTCACAAAAATAAGTTATGTACTTGTGCTAAATTGTAAAAAATCAACATTATAAAATATTCGATGTATATGCGTTCTGAATTTTGTCCAAATCCTGTTTAACAACAACATCTATCATTCAATCATTCAATCATTCAACCACATTCTACACAAAATAATAACAGCACTAACCAAAAAAAATAGAAAATGGCGCAATGTCCTTCAGTTCAGAAAAAAAAATAAAATAGAAAAACGATTCTACTAACGATTCTGCACGATTCTGTACGATTCTGACCAATTCTATACAATTCTACCAACTATTCTACTTGCTGAACGATTTTGTGCGATCCAGGATCAATTTTGTTAGGTGGGTCGTAGAATCGTGCGATTCAACGATCCAGATCGCGATTTTAACAACTATGTTTAGTACACGAGTAGGTATTCTATTAATAAGGTAAGATGCTGTTAAGACAGCTTCCCCCCCATAAATATTTACGAACATTCATTGAAAACATAATAGCTCCAGAAACTTCAAGAAGATGTTTATTTTTGCGTTCTGCAATACCATTTTGCTAAGGAGTATTAACACAAGTTGTTTGATGATGAATCCCTTTCTCAGTAAAAAATGTCCAAGGACTCCTTTAAAGTATTCAGTTCCATTATCTGTGTGAAAAATCCCAATTTTGGTTTCAAATAGATTTTCAATCATGAAGTAAAACATTTTAAAGAGCTTTTCTACCTCAGATTTTTCTGACATCAGGTAAACCCAACATAAACGAGTATGATCATCAATAAACGTCACAAACCATTTCTTATTTGAGGGAGTATTAATCCTGGACGGACCCAAAATGTCACTATGGATTAAGTAAAATGGTTTGGATGCTTGATAAATTTTTGGATGATATAAGGTCTTATGACTCTTAGATAAAATGCAATGTTCACAAGATAATTTAGAATAGTCTAATTCTTTAAATAAACTAGGAAAGAGTTTTTTAAGATAAGGAAAACTAGGATGCCCTAACCTATAATGTCAAAGCATAACTTTATCCATAACTGGGGAAGACATAACACTACTCAACCCTTGAGCTCCTTTATTCTCGGACTTGTGATCGTCAAAAACATAGAGGCCATTGATTAATTTAGCACTACCAATCATCTTCCCCGAGTTCAATACCTGAACACACGGTATGGTTCAAAGCAAGGTTATTAAAATCGAGTTTTTACGTAAAATTGATGAAGGGTCTAAAAAATCGAATCGTAAAATCTTAAGATTCTACTAATTATGAAAAATAATTTAATAAATATATTATATATAATATATATTTAATATATCTTAAATTTATAAATTATAGACCTGTTTAAACTTATAAAAGTGCACAAATTTCATTTAGAGAATATTATCAATTACACCTAGAAAGATCTATAGGTTCATTAAGTATTGTACCACTGCCACTAGCATCAAAAGCCAAATTGTCTTTCAAATTGTCTTTCAAATTGTCTTCACTAGGAGCACATGCACTATTAAGAACATGCAAAGGATTAATTTTAATTGGATCATCATCATCATTAAGGTTCTCAGTTATCCACTCATCATCAGATGCTAGATCATCAAAACTTTCTTCAAAATTTCGAACTTTTCTATCCTTCAACTTCAAATTGTACATCACAAAAACCAAGTCATTCATCTTCTTTTGGAGCAATTGGATCGTAAAATCGGATCGTGAAATCGTAAGATTCTAAGTTCTAATGTGAAATCGTAAGATTTCACCCCATTTAAGATTTTACCTACGTTTGACTGGACACTTGATTTTGACTCATAAAATCGTGAAACATACAAGTAAAATCGAGAGTTTAATAACCATTCAAAGAATATAATAAAACAGTTAGTGTCTTTGCATAATTTCCTAACTGATAGTAGATTACAAGTAAGTTTGGGAACATGTAAGACATTCTTTAAGGAAATATTTTCCGTAAGACTTACCAAACCTTTGCCGGCTATAGAAGAGTAAGAGCCATCTGCGATACGAATTTTTTCATAGCCAAAGCAAGGATAGTAAGAGGAAAAAATGTTAGACAAACTTGTCATATGGTCAGAGGCTCCCGAATCTACAATCCAAGAAGCAAAATAATTTACGGAGGGACAGGATAATGCCTTAGAATTATTACCTGCTTGGGCCACGGAATCATTAGGAGCACTTGGTGAACCTGAGGTGAACCTAAGTTGAACTTCAGCAGTTTGTGTATTTGATCAATTTGCTCTTTGTCGAGGGTGGTTAGATTTGCCTCATGTGTAGCAGGAGTCTTATTAAACCGTCCTTCATGAGAGCCTTTCCAGTTGGCTGGTTTGCCATGAATTTTCTAGCATATCTCACATGTATGACGTGGTTTGTTGCAATAGTCACACCAAACTCAAGATTTTTCATCTAATTTCTTTTGTTGGCCAGAATTCTTTGTAGCCTCAAGGGCAGAGTTTTCAATAGGACTACTTGAGTTTTTCTTGCCAACCATAACAAGACGGCGACTTTCCTCACAACGGACTTCAGAGAACACTTCACCAATAGGTGGGAGTGGTTGTCTCCCAATGATCCTGCCTCTAACCTCATCAAACTCCACATTAAGTCCAATAAGGAACTTAAAAATACAATTATCCTCCACCATTTTTTTATAATGATCACTATCATGTGTACATCGCCATTCATAATTATTGAATAAATCCAAGTCTTGCCAAAGACGTTTCAAGGAATTAAAATACTTAGTGATAGAATCCTCACCTTGATGGATGCCTTCTAATTTCAGGGTCAGTTCATATACTTGAGATTGATTTCCCAAGTCTGAGTACATCTGACTAACATTGTCCCAAAGCTCCTTGGCCGTATGATAGCACATATAGTTGGAGCTTATATCTTCCTCCATGGAATTCACCAACCATGTCATCACCATCGAGTTTTCTGCATCCCACTTAGCATAGCTAGAATCACCAGGTGCAGGTTCGTGTGTTGCTCCAATCAAATATCCCATCTTGCCCCTACCACGGACAAACATGCGCATTGATCGACTAACGCAAGAAATTCTCTCAATTTAGTTTAATGGTGGTAATCAATAGAGTGAGATTCTGAGGAAATTGAGTAGGGTGTGTGGAGAGATGGAGAGTTACAGATTGGTGGTCCCAAAGTTTCAGACATGAGTAAGGTATGCGGATAAAGGTTACTGGGCAGATGTAGGACAAAATAGGTGCAAGGCAAAATAAGTGCAAGGCCAACTATAGATGACGGCTAGGGATGCAAAATAGGGTTTCTCGCCTGATACTATATGAACGTATATTATAAAATACCACATCTTTCTTGATCAAGACATATACAGATTTATAACTATACAAGAGATTAAAATAGGTAAGAAATCCTAGAGAATAAAGTAATTTACGCTCTAATACAACTGCATAATAGCTATTCTAGGAAACTAAATCACATCACCCTAATCAACCCGTAAATCTTGCAACATTCCTTACTCATTTCTCAAACTCAAGAAACCTTCTTCCCTTGAAGTACCATATTGTTTCGTAACATACAATGGCAGGCTTTCGCCCCTCTTTTCCGCCTGCACAAGTACATGTATGCATGTCATTTATTTGTAGGCTAATTATGTGCATTCTTTGTTCTTCACTAATTATGATTTTTAGAGGAACCCATATTATAATATTAAGAATACAAATTCAATTAGTCTAATTTTTACCTCTTTTTTTTAAAAAAATTTGCATGACTAAAGAAACAAATTTTAATTATTGCTTGAAGACTAAAAATATCATTCTATCGCTAGTAAAGAAGTGATCGAGAAGTCTTTACGCACTTCATGGCCAACCATGTCATCCATTAATCTAGGGGTCGCTGATGCGTCCAAACCCTTTGGGCGCATTTGCTGAATGCGTCAATCCCCTTTTTAGCACACCTTCTCTATGGTTGAGTATTTATCTTTGTGCTTAATGCTTCTAATTACTTGATCACTAATTAGATGATTTGTTAATCATAACGAATTGGAAGAGGAGTTATGTGTCAAGTTCATTGAGATAAATGCCATAAATTGCATGTAGGATAGAATATACCTACATGGTTTGTGTAGTTGCTATATGAGAATCCATAGAAATTAATGACTTCATAATTGTTGTAATTCACATAGGAATATAGTGAATTAGCAATTAGGAGGATTTTATTAGATCTCGGAGGGACTAGTAAATAAATTTGGGAATCTCGACTATCAACCAGAAATTAAATTAGATTATAGAAATAGATTAATATTAGGATGGATTAGTTATGGTGAAATCGAAACCCTAGATCTTTCACAACTTAATCTATTAACTTGCTTTGTTTAGTTTTTAATTTTAGTTTTAATTAAGTTTTAAAATTACTTTTAATTTAGCTTATCCATAAAATATTTTTTCTTCAAATAAAGTTAGAACTATTTTAATTTCGTATTTAATAATTCATTAGTCTCGTGGGAACGATAAATTATATTCACTCTATATTACTTGTTAACGATCACGCACTTGCGTGAAAATCGCCAACAAGTTTTTATACGCCACGGACTAATTTGATTTTATTAATATCGATACCAAGTAGTTCTACCTTTAATTTGAACTTTTATTTTTATTATTATTTTAATTTATTTACTTTTGTTCTTTTAAATTTAGATATTATTCTGGTGCATGAGAAGGTTTGGAAATGATATATGAGGTCGCTTATGCATTGTTGGATGAGATGGCATCTACAGCACTACCATTGGTCTTCGTGAGATCCACACTACCAAAAATCATGGCAACTATAACGTTGATGCTCTCACCGCACTATCAACCCAAAGTTGCTATAATCACAAAGCAACTTAGTACACTCAATGCAAATGCCATCCATATTCCTCCAAAAGCTTGTGATATTTGTGGTGGATCTCATCCTAGTGTTGATTGTCAAGTGGGAAATCCTTTCGCTCAATCTCGATGGAACAGCTCGCCAGTGGGGAATTCTAATAGACAATATAATCCCTACTCCAACACATACAATCCGATGGAGAAACCATCCTAACTTTTCTTGGAGAAACAATCACTTGTTGATAACACCCAAGGATTTCAAATTTCCACACCAATTCAACCCCATGCACAAAAGGTGTCTTTAGAAGATGCTCTTGCTCAATTGAGCATGACCACCTCACGCTTCATGACTAAGACTCGAGGCCACAATGAAAAATCAGTCAAGATCCATCCGAAATTTGAAGTTCAAGTGGGACAATCGCCACAGATTAAATTCTAGACCACAAGGGTCTTTGCCTGTAATACGGAAATCAACCCGAAGGAACAAGTGAAGGCAATTACACTAAGAAGTGGCAAAGAGTTACTGAACTGCGGATACGTAAAAGTCAAAACAAGAAGTAGTGGAAGTGCATCAAAAACTGAGGAGCAAATCAAGAAGTTATAAACCTAAGTCGGTTGTTTCAGATAATCCACCTCCTTATGTGCCACCTATGCCATATCCTCGCCGATTCCAAAAGCAAAAGCTAGATAAGCAATTTTCTAAATTTCTTGATGTTTTTAAGAAATTACATATTAATATTCCTTTTGCTGATGCTTTGGAACAGATGCCTAGCTATGTGAAGTTCATGAAGGAGATCCTCTCCAACAAAAGAAAGCTAGAAGAGTATGAGACTGTTGCACTTACTGAAGAGTGCAGGCCATTTTGCGTAAAAGCTTCTTCCTAAACTTAAAGATCCAGTGGAGTTTTGCTATTCCTTGCACTATAGGAAATTCTTATTTTGATAAAGCCTTGTGTGATTTTGGTGCAAGCATTAATCTTATGCCTCTCTCTGTTTTCAGGAAACTTGGCTTAGGAGAAGCCAAACCCACTACAGTCATCCAACCACAAAGGAGGCTTAATCCACATTTTAAAGTGATTGAGAATGCAATGGTGGCTTTTGAAAAATCAATAAAAATCATGCAGATATGGTCCAAGCAATTGGTAAAAATTTGAGCGATAGAGGACGTCGAGCATAACGACGTTAACCAATTGCGCTAATTGGGAGGCAACCCAAGTTCTTTTACCTTTCTTATTTTAGTTTGTGTGATTTTTATTTTTATTTATTTTTCTTTTTAGAGAAGAAGAAAGAGAACATTCACACAATTTTGCTGCACTAATTAGAAGATAAATCTGGTTCAAGGCCTTCCCAATGGATTTTTGTGTTGAAATTTTACAGGAAAGAAGAAGAATTCTCCAGCTTCCTATCCACAAAATTTCAAAATTTTTGGAGCTGTTTTGGTACCTGAAAGAAATTCATCTTCAACAGTTGTTCACAACAGGGCAATTTCCTAATCTTTTGTTTTTCTTATGTTCTCTTTCGTTGCTATATTTCTACTTACTCCTTGTTGCATTGAGGACAATGCTCAATTTTAAGTTGGGGGTGGGATACATTGAAATTTTGTGCTGGATTTCTGTCAAAATTTTTGCAAGATTTCAATTTTATTGGGTTAAAAAGGAAAGTCCTTCCAAGTTTTTAATTTTATTGATATCTTATTTGAAATTCTCACTCTTTTGATACTCATTTAGAATAATTTTGAGTTATATGCATTAGAGATTTGGGTTGGAATGTATGAATGAGGCAAGAATGATTAGTCTTTGTTTTGAAAAATTTTAAAGCATCTTGTTGATTTTAATGATTGAATTGAATGAGAATGTGCAAGATTTGATATACATTGAACCCATTGTGAGTATTTGAGCCTATGAGCATTTTATTTACATTGCTCACATATTTCTTTGTCGAGTGTTGTCAAATATGGTATGTTCATTCTAGAACTTGCTTTGTTATGCATGTTGAGATCACATTATGAATTTATGCTTTGAGATAATAAGGGCACTTAGGATTAACCATTTTTAACTTTCTAAAAAGCCATCCCATTACATATACCCCTAGTCAACCAATTTTGCGCCTTAACCTTTCTTTGTTATAAACACCACATCATTAGCCTCAAACCATTGTTTTTGTTTATCATGTTGAAACCTATGTCAAGAGTATGTGGGAATTAATTGCATGATAAAATGCGATTCAAAGAAAAGAACCATTGCAAAAAAAGCAAAAAAGAGAGAATAAAAAGAAAAAAGAGAAGAGTGAGCAATATTCCTTACGAAGATTGGACAAAGTTAATTGTGTACAAGATGGTCCAATTTATATGTTGAAGTTGTTAAAAGGGATGTATGCTACTTGAAAAAAAAAAAAAAATTGGTTCTAATGTGCTATTTGTTGCTTTTGAGTCATGCAAGGAAGTTTATACATATCTTGATTTGTGAAAACCTAAATTTTCCTATCTTTCAACCTACCCTTACCTAAGCCCAAGTTACAACCTTTAATAAGACCCTTTGATTATTGCATGGATTCATATTTATTAGTGGTGGAGATGTGATATATAAGCAAGCTTATGGCAATGACATGCTATTTTTGATTTGAGTGTTGAATGAAACCCCTAAACACTTTGAGTGATTAGAGTGCAACCTATGAGAGGTTATCAAATTTTGTGCATTTTATTTTTAATTGTTGGAATTAATGAGATGTGTATTTTGTTTAGATTAAAAAGGGCTATGAATACTTGTTCTTTGGCTTATTATTCCAGTTTGAATTTTTAATGTAAAATAATTTGGCATTATTTATGAGTGAGTTAGAAAGGGTATGGAAAGAAAAGAAAGATATTTATCTAGTAAAAGCTTGAGGACAAGCTTTAATCTAAGTTGGGGGTAATTTGATAACTCTATTTTATATAGAGTTTTCTTATTCATTTTGGTTAGAAATTGGCTTATGTTTTAATTTGTTTTTACATATTTTGGCCAAATTATCCTTTGAAAACTCACTATCTTCGGAGTTCATAACTCTTGATACATACGTCCAAATGAGATGATTCAAGATGATATGGAAAGCTAAGAAAGAGAGCAAAAACTTTCATGAAGAAAGTTTCTCAAATTCTGGAAGAAAAATGACCAAAACTGGACAGAAACTTGAAGATTTTTCTGAAATTTCCTTCAGCTACGGTTCATATTATTGCAGCAGTTTACTTCACGTTTTGCAGCACAAATTGATAGTAAGTTTCAGTAATAAGAAGCCTTATTATCAGCCAAAGCAGAAAGGAAAGATTAGCAACAAAGTCTGCTGCACTACGGGAAAGAAAGAAAGAAAGGAACAACCCAGCTGCAAAGGAAAAACAGCCGCACATGCAAAGGAAACAAACCAGCTGCCATTCTTTTCTTTTTCTGAAGAAAAATGCACATGGACAGCAAGAAAGTATCTTCAAAATGCAGTATTACATGGGCAAAAGAAAGGAAAAATAAAAATACAGAAAGAAAGAAAGCTGGACAGCCGAAGAGAAGAAAAAAATTCCAGCAGCTGCATTTTCTTGGGCCATCCGAACAATTCTTTCTGCATGAAGAGAGAACATGCATTCAACAATTCTTTTATGGAGATGAGCTACAAAGGATCCTTTTCTTTGCTGTAAAAGAAACTGGGCACATGGAAGACAACAACACATGTTTGTGGCTGCAAAAAGAAAGAAACAGCCGTGAAGCACACTAAGAAGAAAAAGAAAAGGAGAGGAAAGCTTGGGAAGCAAGAATGACATTTGGAAAGCAAAGCTTGGACTGCTTTCTTTGCTGTAAGATGACAAGCACATGGATGACAACAACACAACACCTTCGGCAGAACAAAGAAAGAAACAAGAAAAGAAAAATCGACAAAGGCTTGCCTATAAATAGCGCTTGACTTGGACGGAGTGAGAGCATCCCATTTCAGCCGATCCCATTCTTAGCAGCATATTTCTTTTCCTTTCTTCCTTAGTTTAGAGTAGTAGTAGCACCTCCTCCTTCCTTTTTCTTTCCTTCCTTTAGTTTGTATTCATTTTAGCTAGTTTTCTTCTTAGTTTCTTTCTTTCCTTAGCAATTTTTCAGTAGTTCTCTTCTTGGTTTTTCTTTAGAAATTTCAGTTGTACTTCCTCTTGGTTTTCAGCAGAAATTTCAGTCGGTTACTTGTTCTTCTTCTGCCTTTCTTCTTGATTTTCTCGCTCTGTGTTTTTGCAGCAACTTTCTTCTCGGTTTTCTTCACAAAGAATTTTAGCTTTTCCTTTTGTGTCTTCCATCTCTCGTCAATTTCAGTCTTTGTTCTTGTTTGTAGTAAGTCTAAGAGAAAGCACAAGCTTGACTTGGATACAAAGGAGCAA
The DNA here is from genome assembly GCA_020080225.1 of Gynochthodes officinalis. Lineage (NCBI taxonomy): Eukaryota > Viridiplantae > Streptophyta > Magnoliopsida > Gentianales > Rubiaceae > Gynochthodes > Gynochthodes officinalis. The sequence goes on from CM034622.1 coordinate 19,726,337, forward strand.
CTTTGGAAGTTTACAGATAGAAGACAAAAAAAAAAAAAAAAACTCAAAGAACAAAGAGGGGAGTTGCTACCACTACGGTTTGTTGGAATTTATTTTTATTTTTATTTTTTATTTTTCTTTCTTTTGCAATTATGTTTAAGAAATTGGTGTTGTTCTTCTTTTATATTAATATGAACTAAATTCTTTTCTAGGGTTTCATGTAGCCTAACTATGAAGTCTTAATATTTTCCATTAATATAATTTGATTTAATTTTCTATGGTTGAGTATTTATCTTTGTGCTTAATGCTTCTAATTACTTGATCACTAATTAGATGATTTGTTAATCATAACGAATTGGAAGAGGAGTTATGTGTCAAGTTCATTGAGATAAATGCCATAAATTGCATGTAGGATAGGAATATACTCTACATGGTTTGTGTAGTTGCTATATGAGAATCCATAGAAATTAATGACTTCATAATTGTTGTAATTCACATAGGAATATAGTGAATTAGCAATTAGGAGGATTTTATTAGATCTCGAGGACTAGTAAATAAATTTGGGATCTCACTATCAACCAGAAATTAAATTAGATTATAGAAATAGATTAATATTAGGATGGATTAGTTATGGTGAAATCGAAACCCTAGAGCTTTAGCAATTTGATTCATTACTTACTTTGCTTTGCTTTGTTTTAAATTTAGTTTTTATTTCAAGTTTTAAATTTAGTTTTAATTTAGTTTATTCATGAAATATCTTTTTATCATTCAAATAAAGGTAGAATTAACTAAATTTCGTAATTGATAAACAATTAGTCCTTGTGAACGATAAATTTATATTCACTTTATATTACTTGTTAACGATCACGTGACTTGCGTGTGAAATCGATCACAAGTTTTTGGAATAATATCTAAAAGGTAAAAGAACAAAAGTAAATATAAAGTGCGTGATCGTTAACAAGTAATATAAAGTGAATATAAATTTATCTTTCCTACATGTATTAATTGTTTATCATTCACCAAATTTAGTTAATTCTACCTTATTTGAATGATAAAAAGATATTTCATGAATAAACTAAATTAAAACTAAATTTAAAACTTGAAATAAAAACTAAATTTAAAACAAAAGCAAAGTAAAGTAATGAATCAAATTGCTAAAGCTCTAGGGTTTTCGATTTCACCATAACTAATCCATCCTAATATTAATCTATTTCTATAATCTAATTTAATTTCTTGGTTGATAGTCGAGATCCCAAATTTATTTACTAGTCCCTCCCGAGATCTAATAAAATCCTCCTAATTGCTAATTCACTATATTCCTATGTGAATTACAACAATTACGAAGTCATTAATTTCTATGGATTCTCTATAGCAACTACACAAACCATGTAGGTATATTCCTATCCTACATGCAATTTATGGCATTTATCTCAATGAACTTGACACATAACTCCTCTTCCAATTCGTTATGATTAACAAATCATCTAATTAGTGATCAAGTAATTAGAAGCATTACACAAAGATAAATACTCAACCATAGAAAATTAAATCAAATTATATTAATGGAAAAATATTAAGACTTCATAGTTAGGCTACATCGAAACCTAGAAAAGAATTTAGTTCATATTAATATAAAGAAGAACAACCAATTTCTTAAACATAATTGCAAAAAGAAGAAAATAAAAAAATAAAAATAAAAATAAATTCCAACAAACCCAGAGGTAGTGGCAACTCCCTTTGTTCTTTGAGTTTTTTTTTTTTTGTCTTCTATCTGTAACTTCAAAGTTGCTCCTTTGTATCCAAGTTGCTTGGCGGCTGCCTTAGACTTACTACAAACAAGAACAAAGACTGAATTGACAGAGACATGAAGAAGACACAAAAGGAAAACTGAAATTCTTTGTTGCTGAAAACCGAGAAGAAAGCTGAAGTTGCTGCAAAAACCTGAGAGCAGAAAATCAAGAAGAAAGACAGGAAGAAGGAACAAGTAACTGACTGAAATTTCTGCTAAGAAACCAAGAGGAAGTACAACTGAAATTTCTAAAGAAAACTAAAGAGAACTACTGAAAATTGCTAAGGAAAGAAAGAAAACTAAGAAGAAAACTAGCTAAAACTGAATACAAACTAAAGGAAGGAAAGAAAACAGAAGGAGGTGCTACTACTACTCCTAAACTAGGAAGAAAGGAAAAGAAATATGCTGCTAAGAATGGATCGCTGAAATGGGATGCTCTCTCCGTTCTAAGCTGCGCTATTTATAGGCAAGCCTTTGTCCAGATTTTTCTTTCTTGTTTCTTTCTTTGTTCTGCTGAAGGTGTTGTGTTGTTGTCTTCCATGTGCTTGTCATCTTTTACAGCAAAGAAAGCAGTCCAAGCTTTGCTTTCCAAATCTCATTCTTGCTGCCCGAAGCTCTCTCCTTTTCTTTTTCTTCTTAGTGTGCTTCACGGCTGTTTCTTTCTTTTTGCAGCCACAAACATGTGTTGTTGTCTTCCATGTGCTCAGTTTCTTTACAGCAAAGAAAAGGATCCTTTGTAGCTCATCTCCATAAAAGAATTGTTGAATGCATGTTCTCTTCATGCAGAAAGAATTGTTCGGATGGCTTGAGAAATGCAGCTGCTGGAATTTTTCTTCTCTCTTTCTGGCTGTCCAGCTTTCTTTCTTTCTGTATTTTTATTTTCCTTTCTTTTGCCCATGTAATACTGCATTTTGAAGATACTTTCTTGCTGTCCATGTGCATTTTTCTTCAGAAAAGAAAGAATGGCAGCTGGTTTGTTTCCTTTGCATGTGCGGCTGTTTTCCTTTGCAGCTGGGTTGTTTCCTTTCTTTCTTTCTTTCCTGTAGTGCAGCAGACTTTGTTGCTAATCTTTCCTTTCTGCTTTGGCTGAGCACAAGGCTTCTTATTACTGAAACTTACTATCAATTTGTGCTGCAAAACGTGAAGTAAACTGCTGCAATAATATGAACCTGTAGCTGAAGGAAATTTCAGAAAAAATCTTCAAGTTTCTGTCCAGTTTTGGTCATTTTTCTTCCAGAATTTGAGAAAACTTTCTTCATGAAAGTTTTTGCTCTCCTTCTTTGCTTTCCATATCATCTTGAATCATCTCATTAGGATGTATCAAGAGTTATGAACTCGGAAGATGAGTGAGTTTTCAAAGGATAATTTGGCCAAAATATGTAAAACAAATTAAAACATAAGCCAATTTCTAACCTAAATGAATAAGAAAACTCTATATAAAATAGAGTTATCACCTCGATTATCACGGCCCCCTCCCCTCCACACACACACACAAATTTCCCACCTTTTTTTTCTAACTTACAAGTGGAATTCTTTCTTAATCTAGCAATCACTGATGCGGAGCTTAGAATTAACAGGTTCTTTGCGACCCAATCAAGGTCATCTTCAGTCACAAATTTCCCCATGCACACCAAGGAATGGGTAGCTACCATTTGATATCCAGCACTGACAAGCGCAACCTCCATGTACTCTTCAAAATTTGGAAGATGCCCGCTGTGAAGCCATTTTGCCTCTTCAAGGTAGGCTCTCACCAATGCTTTCATTGGAAACACCATTTCTGTACAATTCAGACTTCAAGCCTCATAATAACGCACTAGTTGATTGCAATAATTAATTGGAAGCCAATTCAAAAGAGGTTGTTTATTTATTTTAGTACCGCCGATATTGCATAATTCAATAGCTTTGATTTGCGTTCCTTAACCAACTGCTCCTCCAACTCAGAATAAACGTCTAAGAGGGCCCGATAACAGTGTTTCATGTATGATGGCAACTGATCCAAGCCACTCATATGCATTCTGTCACGTAAACTATGATCAGTGGAGTAATTTAGATTTTAAGATTTTACAGTGGACGTTTGGTTTTTATTTTAGAAATTTGACATTCTCATCTTCATAGGAAACATGATGAAATTAAGGAGGACGCTTCAAATGAGTATACCTTTCTATTGAGTCGGTGAAAAGAACGAGTTCATCAAAGCTTCCATACACATCATATATGTCATCAATTATGGAAACCAAAGCGATGACTTTGGTCAATGTGGTCCGGGCAAAACTATACTTATCCTCAAAATACACTCCGAGAATCCAAAAGTAGAACTCTACCACCCTGTCTCGCAAATGGTGAGTTCTTCGGACAATCTAAGTTTTTCCTCCATCTGATATCCATATCAATGAACACCAAAAAGTTAAGGTACTACATTTTATTTTTTTTCTATTTAAACCTAAATTATGGTGGTTGTTTTATTTATGAATTACTAATACTTACTTTGTTATACCACTTAGCTCCTTTTGGTGCATCTTCTGCAAGATATTGAAGTCAAACTTTGCGAAATTCAGTAAAACTGCATCAGGGGATTTGTCTTTTTGGTAAATAGATATAAACTGTCTGGCTCCCACCCTATTCAAAGTTTTCTGAATTGGCGTATCTAAAGCTTGCTTGGCTGGTCTGGCAAGAAAATTGTTCAGTTTTGGCAACATGGATTCAAGTTGAGTGGTGGTAAATTTTAATGCTTCCTCCAATATATCCTCGTCACGAACCCTGTAATTTGTTGCCTCGTACAAGCTCAGCAAAACTTGAATATTGCCAACCAAAGATTCCTTAAAATTCCCTTTCGAATCCTTGAATTTGTTGAACACATCTACATAAATATATTCAGTAGCAAATTTTTTTAGTTATTTTTTATCGTATCATTGAAATGTCATCCATCTTTCCAGTATCATTAAATTAATTAGTATCACTCTTACCGCAAGAGACATGGAACCATGTTGTCTTAGTAATCGAAACGAAGAGCAGCTATGTGGAGGTCGTTGTCATCTTCCAGCATCAACTGCTCCTCATCATGGTCATAGTAGGCCTCGAACATGGATAGTAACGATGCCTCTATTTCACTTTCAAAATGATATGCCACCCCAAGACGTTGGATAGTGTCTATCAGTTCCAATTTCTGGCAAGATTTGTCAGGGGTTTCATTAAGCATCTTCCTCACCCCTTCTTTCAAAAGTCGTTCATGCTCTTGCCTTTTTTCAGAAAAGTCCTCCTGCACAAATTTATTTTGTTCAATGCAAGTTATCCAAGCGATTGAAGATAGTATGATTTTTTTGAATAGTAATGATAACTTGGTCACCTTGTCATATGAGGCATATGCAAGAAAATGGTCTCCCCAAACGGATGGATGGTAGTTGGCTGAGCGACGAAGAGGCGGATGGCTTTCAAATGAAACGACTGAAGCTGGTGCTTCAATTTGAACGTAAGCATCCATGTTTAGGTCAGAGGGAAAATTGAGCACTTCAATTCTGCCCTTTTTTGCTTGGTTTTGTTGCAGGTAGAGTTAGTTTAGTTTTGCAATTGTGTGCACTTGTTAAGCCTTTCCAATTATTGGTACTTATAGCTAGATTAACATACGAATACAATTAAAAATGGACCCTGCATGCCGGAAGAATATTAAGATTTTTGTCCACAAGCCAACTTAATAATGTATAAAAATGTGGTTCAGAATTGAGCTGCAAAATTCTCGTGCGATTTAGGTTCTGTCCTTGATGAAAGATAGACAAATATAGGGACCCTGAAAGGCATGATCTGGGGCGTTGATTGTAAGCTGAAGTCCTTCCCATCGTATGGGACA